>CM057474.1:20077500-21277500 GCA_030035585.1 Dugong dugon | reverse complement strand
CCTTTGATTGATTGCTCTGATTCCCTGTTGTATTTCTTTTGGTTTTGGATAGTCCTCGAGAGTTCATTTCCTAGAATGGTATCTGGTTCATATGATCCTGCGTCCTAGGTCCTGCCTGAGGGCTGAAGCTGTTTGTCCTCAGATCGAAGAACTCCCTTTAATAATCCTTGTAAGTTTGGTTTGACTTTTGCATATTCCCTTAGTTTCTGTTTATCTGGAAATGACCTAATTTCACCATCAAATTTGAACGAGAGTTTTGCAGGATATATTATTCTTGGCTGACAATTTTTTTCTTTCAAGATTCTATATGTCATCCCACTGCCTTCTTGCCTTCATGGTTTCTGCCGAATCATCTGAGCTTAGTCTTATTGTTTCTCCTCTGTATGTGACTTCTTGTTTTTCACAAGCTGCTGTCAGGATTCTTTGTTTGTCTTTAGTTTTGGCGAGTGTGAGTATGATATGTCTTGGTTATTTTCTTTTGGGGTGTGTCCTATATGGGGTTCGTTGAGCTTCTTGGATGGCCAGCTTTTCATCTTTCATGATATTGGGAAAGTTTTCTGTCAGCAGTTCCTCAATGAAATTCTCTGTGTTTTCTGTTTTCTCCCCCTGTTCAGGGATGCCAATCAGTTGTAAATTTTTGCTTTTAATTGTGTCCCACATAACTCTCAGGGTCTCTTCATTTTTCTTTGTTCTTTTTTCTGAGTTTTCCTGAAACAGAGTTGTATCCAAGTGTTTGTCTTCAGTTCCACTGATCCTGTCTTCCACGGTTTCAAATCTACTTCGCAGCCCTTCTATGACATCACCCATTTCTGAAATCTTGTTGTTTATCTTTTGGATTTCTAATTGTTGTTTTTGTATAATTTCGAGTTGTGAATTTATTTTAGCATTTTGTTCCTGCATCATCTTCCTGAATTCTTCTAATTTTTTGTCTGTATTTTCCATGAATTTGTCTATTTTTTCCTCATGTTTGTCAGGTTTTTGCCTCAGTTCTTGGAAAATTCTGAGTATTAGAGATTGGAGTTCCCTATCAGGTACTTCTAGTGCATTTTCTTCCACAGGAAAGTTATCTGGTGTTTTAATTTGGCACCTATTGGAGCCATCCTGTCTTGTTTTTGTAAATGTTTTCATATTGTTTGCTGTTTTGGGGGCATTCAGTAGATATTTCTCTCGTTTATTGATTGTAGATTTTTTGACTTTTAATAAATTCACATCTTTGTTTCTAAGGTGTGTCTCTTGTAGACAGCATATTGATGGATCCTGTTTTCTAACCATTCTGTCCCTTTCTGTCCCTTTATGGGTGAATTGAGTCCATTTACATTCAGTGTAATTACTGATAGATGTGAGTTTGTTGCTGTTATTTTGAGTGCTTTTTTTTGTGGTCCTGACGTTTTCTTTGTTCTTTTTACTCTCTTGTGCTGAGTTGCTTTTGTTTGTGGATTTTTTTTTTCTTTCTTTTGTTTTTGCTGAGCCTTATGTTTTTCTTCTTGATTTTCTTAAGTAGGTTTGTTAACTTTCTTCATGGTTACCTTGAAATTTACCCTTATCTTCCCAGATTTGTACCAGTCTATTATTACTTGGTATTGCTTGACTTCCTCTCCACTAGAAAGTTCTATACCTACACCGTTTATTCCCTCTTTTATTGTTCTGATGCTTTTGTCATTTACAGGTTAACCTCTCTGGTTCCCTTTTGTAATTCTTTTGGTTTTGCATAGTCCTTAAGAGTTCATTTCCTAGGTTTGTATCTGGCTGGTACAATCCTGTGTCCTATATTCAGCCTGTGGTCTGATATTGTTTGTTCTCAGACCAAAGGACTGCCTTTAATAAGTCTTGTAAGTTTGGTTTGGTTTTTACATAGTGTCTTAATTTCTGTGTATCTGAAAATGGCCTAATTTCACCATCATATTTGAATGAGAGTTTTGCAGGATATATTATTCTTGGCTTGCAATTTTTTTCTTTCAAGGGTTTATATATGTCATCCCACTGCCTTCTTGCCTGCATGGTATCTGCCAAATAATCCAACCTTAGTCTTATCATTTCTCTGTATGTGATTTTTGTTTTTCTCTAGCTGCTCTCAGGATTCTTAGTTTGTGTTTGGTTTTGGCGAGTGTGATTATGATATGCCTTGGCGATTTTCTTTTGGGGTTTCTCCTATATGGGGTTCATTGAGCTTCTTGGATGGCCAGCTTTTCATCTTTTATGATATTGGGGAAGTTTTCTGTTAGCAGTTCTTCAGTGATCCTCTCTGTGTTTTCTGTTTTCTCTCCCTGTTCTGGAACTCCAATCAGTAGCAAATTTTTTGCTTTTGATTGTATCCCACGTAACTCTCAGGGCCTCTTCATTTTTCTTTGTTCTTTTCTCTGAGTTTTCCTCAAACAGAGTTGTATCCAAGTGTTTGTCTTCAATTCCACTGATCCTGTCTTCCACCGTTTCAAATCTGCTTCTCAGACCTTCTGTGACACCGTCCATTTCTGAAATCTTGTTTTTTAACTTTTGGATTTCTAATTGTTGTCTTTGTATAATTTCTAGTTGTGAATTTATTTTGGCATTTTGTTCCTGCATTATTTTCCTGAATTCTTCCAGTTTTTTGTCTGTATTTTCCATGAATTTGTCTATTTTTTTCTTCATTTTTGTCTGGTTTTGCTTCAGCTCTTGGAGAATTCTGCGTATTAGAGATTTGAGTTCCCTATCAAGTACTTCTAGTGCATTTTCTTCTACAGGAGAGTTATCTGGTGTTTTAATTTGGCACCTATTGGAGCCATCCTGTCTTGTTCTTGTAAATGTTTTGATATTGTTTGCTGTTTTTGGGGCATTCAGTAGATATTTCTCCTGTTTATTGATTGTAGATTTTTTTGTTTCGTCCCTTTTTAAAAAAAAAAAAAAATTTGAGTACGTCTGAGCAGGCGGACTGCGTGCCCCTTGTTGTTCGTTCGTCTGTGGACTTAATGCTTTTCGCCTCCTTCTCCAAGTGGCCGGTTCAGTCACTCACATGTGGTACCGCTGGGCAGGTCTAGCTGAAGAGGAGCCACTGTGACAGGTTGTTTGTGGCACTCACCGCAGCCACCAGGACAGTCGGTAGTCAGTGCTGGGCAGGTTCCAATAGGCCGTGCCTGCACAGCTTGGTGGTGTGATGTCAAGCGCACAGTGCAGGTAGGCAGGATGCAGCGGGGAGATGGTTATGTGTGAAGCTAAGCTGGATATGGGAGAGAGGAGAGAGGAGCAGGAGCGAAAAAACATACAAACATAAAAGAATGCTAGGGGAGCTTGCCGTTGGAATGGACAGATGAAAGACTATGGAATGGAGAAAAACAGAAGGGGGAAGAGAAAGAAAAAAAAAGAATGAACAAATAAAAATCAGAAAATTTAAAGAACTGGAAAGCTCCCAGGGATCCCACCAATGCAGCTATGAGGTCTGGGGAAGTCAGTCTCAGGTTTCACAGCACAGCCTGGCCAGAAGGCACAGAGGCATACAACCCCTGGTATTCAGGGATCAGAAAGAGAAGGAAGAGATAGAGAGATGAGAAATTGAGCAATGAAGAAAGACAAAAGGGAAAAAGAGGGAAAAGAAAACAAAACTAATCAAAAAAAAAAGCAACACCAGCAGTCAACGAATGGCACTCAGAGAGCCAGCCAGTGCGGGCTGGTGTTTCTGGACAAGAGACTGTGTCCGTGGGAAACAGAGGAGGCCGAGTGTGAGTGAGGAAGGCTGGAGAGTGGGAAAGCGTATATCAGAAATTGCCTGCGCTCTGGGGACCCTCAGGAAGGAGCAAAGAGGGTGCACAGAGCTAGGCACCCGAGTGAAAGGAGGGGGAGGCAGTGAGAGGCAAGCTAGAAACCAAAAGAAGCAGGAGAAAAAGAAAGAAAAAAAAAAGCAGCCAACAAACGGCACCCAGAGAGCCGCCCGCACGGGTGCATGGAATCCAAGCAGCCGGCGGCTCCAGGTCAAGAGATTGTGGCCACAGGAAGAAGAGGAGCAAACAAACAAAGGCCCCGGGATCTCACCAGCACAGCAGCCCAGACCTGGAAGCAGCCGCACACCCAAACGTAGCACCACAGCCCCGCAGGAAAGAGCAAAGACGGCGCTCGGAGTCAGGCACCGGAGCAAAAGGAGGGGGAGGTAGAGAGAGGCAAGAGAGAAACCAAAAGAAGCAGAAAAAGCAACACCAGCAGCCAACAAATGGCACCCAGAGAGCCGCCCACCCGGGCATGTGGAATCCAAGCAACCGGTGCCCCCCAGCCAAGAGACCTTGGCCATGGGAAGCAGGGGAGCCCCAGCCGGGGTGAAGAAGGGTGGGGGGTGGGAAAGCACACACCGCAAATTACCAGCTGTTTTGTCTCCCACTGGATGCTCCGCAAGGCTGCTCTCCCGTACTCCCGTTTACTGGTCTCCAATAGGAGTCCAAGATGGTGGATCCGCTCTGCGTTAGCTGGTAGGGGACCTCTGCATGAATCTCTCCTCGCTCTCCATTCTCTTTCAGTATTCTCACTCCGTTTGGTGTTCGGCTGAGTTCTTTATCTCTTCATTTGATGTTCTAGGGTTTCAGGATTGTTGATTCTCTGTTTGGCTTAGTTTTTCGGATCTTTGCTGTGGAGGGACAGCGTGGTGCTTCTGCCTAGAGTGCCATCTTGCCTCTAGTTTATTTTTAAAACATTCATTTAAACTCAGTTAATAGAAGTTCTTACTGGAATATCACAGAGCCCAATATGTATCAATAAGTTACTCATAAAAATGTAAATCAGTAACTGTCTTTAAATATAAAAAACAAATACCTGCAATGAGCCTAATAGAAATTATGTAAATTAATATAGTTTTTACCTTTGCAAATGTCATCTTATGCCTATGCTAGCTACTTATAAAATGCATATCTTTCAATGATAAAATGCAAGAGTAGGCACAAAAATTGAAATAGGCATAAATATGATGTCCTATGATTATTTTTTTCTGGACATTAACACATTTTTGGATAAAAATAAATTTATACCCTTTGAAAAAAGTATTATGTATTGAGACATATTAGATATGAATTTTCCATATGATTTAAAGATATTTTCCCCAGAGAAATTCTTTGGAAATGTATTAAGATGATGTAACTATCTTGTCTCTCTATTAATAAGTCAATTCATTGCAATCTGTTTAGTTTTCATTTTATATACATTTAAAATTGTTCTGTAATTTTTTTTTGGCATAACTTTTTAAAAATTTTGTTTTCTTAAATACATTCACTTCTTCATCCATGAATTGTCTTTCTCTAAAGTTTTTATATTACATCAGGAAATACATGTTTATTATCATTTGTTTCATCATTGCCCACCAGATTACTATAAGTAGGCAGAACAGTATAAATTGGAAATGAGAAAATTAGACCTTTTTATTGATATTAAATTCCTTATATATTTTAACTAGGAGCCTATACCTTCTTTCAAGTAACCATAAATATGTCCGTAATATAACAACAACAGCAACAAAAACCTATTGCTATCAAATTGATTCTGACTCATAGTGACCCTGTAGGACAGAGTACAACCTCCCCATACGGCTTCCAAGGAGCAGTTGGTGGATGCGCACTGCCGACTTTTTGGTTAGCAGACGAGCTCTTAACCACTGTGTCACTAGGGCTCCAAAGCAGTCTTGAAAACATGATAAGGAACACAGGAATACAAAAACATAAAGTTCGTCTTTTATCTTCTCTTTTTGGCTTCCCTTCCACTCTTATATGATGTAGAAAGAAACGCAGTCTTTGTAGTGACAAAGCCCGCCAACATACCCTTGAGGAAAAGACTCGTTTTCTTCAAGACTGAAAAAGGTAGATTTTGACACTTTAACTATAGGTGTAAAATTTATAATTAACCTCTAGAAATGAGCTTTAATCTCTGATCAGCAATAGTAAAATACACTGCACAGTATTGACTATGGCATAGCTGTATATATGAACACATTCATCCTTTTTTTAAACAGTTTTATATTTTTAATCAAAAAAGATTTAAGTAATATGCAATGGCTAATTACTTGGGGCTGCAAATGTGTAAAAGTTAATAATGAGAGAGAATATTTTCACTTTTAGCTTAAATCTATAGAAGAAATCCTTTTTGCCAATCCAGACATAAAAGAAAAAATAGATCTTTGTACAATTCTTTAAAAATGTGCTTGAAAGTTACAAAGTTCAGGAGAAAAAAAAATTACAACTGAACCAGAGATTTCAAAATATCATGTAATTTTCATTCAGATCAGATTAGATTTATTTTAGTTCAATTTGACTTTTGTGATTCTTATCTAAACTAAAAAAATTTATATAAGTTTTCATGCTTGAGAAGAATTTACTTACAAGATTGCCAACACTGAATTACCAGATTTCAGCTGGAAATAGAAAAATCAAAGAATGATATATTTTTAAAATGTTACAAGCAAAATAATCCAGCAATGCATCAAAAAACTAAAACATCATCCTCAAATGGAAATTCAAGGATGGTTCACTTCCTTTTTTTGAATTTTGCCTATTTGTATCCCTAGCACATTTTTACACTGTCTTTTCATCTCTTTCTAATAACTGGATAAATATTTTGAGTCATTGTTGTCCAGTTCTGTTGAGTTGGTTCCCACTAATAGTGACTCTATGTACAGTAGGATGAAACACTGCTGAGTCCTGCACCATCCTCATAATCCTTGTTGTGCTTGAGCCCATTGTTGCAGCCACTGTGTCAATCCATCTCATTGAGGGTCTTCCTCTTTTTCACTGATCCTCTACTTTACCAAGCATAATGTCCTTCTCCAAGGACTGGTCCCTCTTGATAACATGTCCAAAGTACAAGAGACAAAGTCTCAACATCCTTGCTTCTAAGGAGAGCTCTGACTGTACTTCTTCCAAGACAGATTTGTTCATTCTTCTTGCAGTCCATGGTATATTCAATATTCTTCACCAATGCCATAATTCAAAGGCATCAATTCATCTTGTGTCTTCCTTATTCATTGTCCAGCTTTCACGTGCATATGAGGTGATTGAAAACATCATGGCTTGGGTCAGGTGCACTTTAGTCCTTAAAGTGACATCTTTGCTTTTTAACACTTTAAAGAGGTCTTTTGCAGCAGATTTGCCCAATGCAATGTGTCGTTTGATTTCTTGACTGCTTCTTCCATGGGCATTGATTGTGGATCCAAGTAAAGTGAAATCTTTGACAACTTCAATATTTTTTCCATTTATCATGATGCTGCATATTGGTCCATTTGTGAAGATTTTTGTTTTCTTTATGCTGAAGTGTAATCCATATTGAAGGCTGCAGTCTTTGATCTCCATGTTAAGTGCTTCAAGTCCTCTTTGCTTTCAGCAAGTAAGATTTTGTCATCTGCATATCGCAGGTTGTTAATGAGTCTTCTACCAATCCTGATGCTCCATTCTTCTTCATACAGTAGTAGTAATGATATTAAATTATTAGCTATCATATATGAACAGATCATTTACAGAAGGAAAAATCCTTTTGACTGATTAACACAAAAAATGATAACACTTTTTAGTAATAAAAAACAAGAAAAATAACACAACGAGATGGCACTTTTTACTCACTAGGTTAGGAAGAATTAAATAGTGGGACAATATCAAGAGCTTACAAGGATGCATGGAAACAACCTCATCATGTATTATCATGAGCAGTTGTATGCTGGGACTGTGAATTGCTACACCTTTTTCCAAGAATCTGTACTTATGGTAGGAAAAGCCAAGTGGAAGCCATTAGAACTGCCCCTACCTAAGAAAAAGAAAAAGCAATACTGCACTCCTGGAGGGACTGCAGAAATTACTGTCACCATCAGTGACTTGTAGGATGCAGGGGTAGTGATTCCCACCACATTCCCATTCAACTCATCTATATGGCCTGTGCAAAAAACAGATGGATCTTGGAGAACGACAGTGGATTATCAAAAAATTAACCAGGTCGTGACTCCAATTGCAACTGCTGTTCCAGATGTAGTTTCACTGCTTGAGCAAACTAATACATCTCTTGGTACCCTGTATGCAGCTATTGATCTGGCTAATGCTTTTTTCTCCGTATCTGTTTTGAAGGACCACCAGAAGCAGTTTGCCTTAAGCTGGCAAGGCCAGCAATACACCTTGAGTTGCCTACCTCAGAGGTACATCAACCCTCCAGCCATATGTCATAATTTAGCAATGCATCAGGGAACTTGATCACCCTTCCCTTCCACAGGACATCACACTGGTCCATTACAATGATGGCATTATGCTGATTGAACCTAGTAAGGAAGAAGTGTCAATGACTCTGGACTTACTGGTAAAACATTTGCATGCTAGAGGGTGGCCAATTAATCCCACAAAAATTCAGCCACCTTCCACTTCAGTAAAATTTCTAGGGGTCCAGTGGTATGGAACATGTTGAGATAGTTCTTCTAAACTGAAGGATAACTTATTGCATCTGGCCCTTCCAATAACTAAAAAGGAGGCACAAGGCCTAGTGGGCTTCTTTTGATTTTGGAGACAACATATTCCTCATTTGGATGTGCTACTCTACTAATTTATCAAGTGACTTGAAAAGCTGCTAGTTCTGAGTGGGGTCCAGAACAAAAGAAGACTCTGCAACAGGTTCAGGCTGCCATGCAAGCTGCTCTGCCACTTGGACCATATGATCTGACTGGTCCAATGGTTCTTGAAATGTCAGTGGCAGATAGAGGTGCTTTTTGGAGGCTTTGGAAGGCCACTATTGGTGAATCACAGCACAGACCCTTAGAATTTTGGAGCAAATCCCTGCCATCCTCTGCAGACAACTATTCTCCTTTTGAGAAACAGGGTTTGGCTTGTTATTGGGCATTAGTAGAAACTGAATGTTTAAGTATGTGACACCAAATCACCATGTGGCCTGAACTGCCCATCATGAGCTTGGTGTTGTCTGACCCACAGAGCCATAAAGTTGGACGTGCACAGCAGCACTCCATCATTAAGTGGAAGTGGTGTATATGAAATCAGGCCTAAGCAGGACCTGAAGGCATAAGTAAGTTGCATGAGGAAGTGGCCCAAATTCTCATGGTCTCCACTCCTGTCACATTACCTTCCATCTCCAAGTCTGCACCTATGGCCTCATGGGGAGTTCCTTATAATCAGTTGACTGAGGAAGAGAAAACCTGTGACTGGTTTACAATGGTTCTGAGCGATATACAGGCACCACCTGAAAGTGGACAGTGGCAGCATACAGACTCTTTCTGGGACCTCCTTGAAGGACAGTGAAGAGAAATCCTCCCAATGGGCAGAAGTTTGAGCAGTGCACCTGGATGTTCACTTTGCTTGGAAGGAGAAATAGTCAGATGTGCTATTGTACACTGATTTATGGGCTGTGGCCAATAGTTTGGCTTCATTGTCAGGGACTTGGAAGGAACATGATTGGAAAACTGGAGACAAGGATTTATGGGGAAGACGTATGTGGACAGACGTCTCTGAATGGGCCAAAGAAGTGAAGATATTTGTGTCCCATGTGAATACTCACAAAAGGGTGACATCAGCAGAGGAGAATTTTAGCAATCAAGTAGATATGACGATGCATTCTGTGGAAACCAGTCATCCTCTTTCCCCAGCCACTCTGGCCATTGCTCAATGGGCTCATGAACAAAGTTGCCATGGTGGCAGGAATGGAGGTTACGCATGGCTAAGCAACATGGACTTCCACACACGAAGCCACCGAGTTCCCAATCTGCCAGCAGCAGAAACTAACACTGACTCCCCTACATGGCACCATCCTTTGAGGTGATCAGCCAGCATCCTGGTGGCAAGTTGATTACTTTGGACAACATCCATAATGGAAAGGGCAGTATTTTGTTCTTACTGGAATAGACACTTACTCTGGATATGGATCTGCATTCCTGGTATAAAAACCTTCTGCCAAAACTGCCTCATGTGGACTTATAGAATGCCTTATCCAATGTCATGATAGCCCACACAGCATTGCCTCAGATCAAAGGACTCACTTCACAGCAAATGAATTGCAGCAATGGGCCCATGTTCATGGAATTCACTGGTCTTACCATGTTCCCCATCATCCTTAAGCAGCTGGTTTGAAAGAACATTGGAATGGCCTTCTGAAGACACAACTACAGCACCAGCTAGGTGGCAATACCTTGCAGGGTTGGAGCAATGTTCTCCAGGAAGCTATGTATGCTCTAAACCAGTATCCAATATATAGTGCTTTTTCTCCTATAGCCAGGATTCATGGGTCCAGGATTCATGCGAATCAAGGGGTGGAAATGGAAGTGGCACCACTCACTATTACCCCAGTGACTCACTTACAAGATTTTTGCTTCCTGTCCCCGTGACCTTATGCTCCGTGAGTCTAGAGATCTTAGTTCCAAAGGGAGGAATGCTCCCACCTGGAGACACATCACTGGTTCCATTGAACTGGAAGCTAAGAATGCCACCTGGCCACTCTGGGCTCCTTATGCCTCTCTATAAGCAGGCAAAGAAAGTAGTTACCATATTGGCTGGTGTGATTGATCCTGATTGCCAAGAGGAAATTGGATTGATATTACATAATGGAGATGAAGAGTGTGTCTGGAATGCAGGAGATCTCTTAGTACTACAATGCTCTGTGATTAAGTCAATGGAAAACTATAGCAACCCAATGCCAACATGACTGCTAATGGCCCAGACCCTTTAGGAATGAAGGTTTGGGTGATCCTACCAGGCAAAGAACCACGACCACCTGAGGAGCTTGCTGAGAGCAAAGGGAATACGAATGGGGTTGTAGAAGAAGGTAGTTCTAAATACCAGTTACAACCATGTGACCAGTTGCAGAAATGAGGACTGTAATTGTTATGAGTATTTGTGCTTTGTATGTGTGTATCAAATATTTTTGTTTTCTGCACTTATAAAATGTAAGATGTAAACAGGGCTAGTGCATATTTGGTTGTATGTGTGTTTATTGTATCATGTTAGGCACAAGTATGACTATTGTCTTATTCAGAGATTATGCATGGTTTAAGGAGATGTGTATGGGTGCCAGGTTGACAAGGGGTGGAGTGTGATCATTAATTTTGTGTCTCAACTTGGCAGGGCCATGATTCTCAGTGGTTTGGCAGTTGTATGATGATGTGATCACTTCCATGATGAGAGTTGATATAATGTGATCACCTCCATGATGGGATCTGCTGTGAGTGGCCAATCAGTTGAAAAGTAGTTTCCTTAGGAGTGTGGCCTGCATCGAATCTAAGTGGACTCTCTAGCAAATGTTGGTGGGCTTTTGCTTGCTCTGGATCCTGCAGCTGGCTCCTGTTCTTCTGACTTCCAGTTCTTGAGACTTGAGCTAGCAGCTTACCTACCATCTTTCTTGCTGATCTTGGGATTCATCAGTCTTCGCAGCCCATAAGCAAGGGCCCTGCTGTCTGACCTGCTGATCTTGGGTTTGCCAGCCCTTGTGGCTATGTGAATCAGGAGAAGCCTCTATCCTGACCCACAGACTTGGGACATTCCAGCCTCTACAATCGTGTGAGCCATTCCCTTGATATAAATCTCTCCCTACATTTATATTTATGTACTTTACTGGTTTTGCTTCTGTTAAGAACCCAGTCTAAGACATAGACAATTCCTATTAAAATATAAAATACACATGTCCAACCCCCTAGAATATTGAAAAAATAATAAACAGCATTTTATAAATGAAGAAAACTGAATAGCAAAGGAATTTGTGAAAAATGCTGGAAGTATAAATTGGAAAAAAAATCACTTTAGAGAACAAGTTGGCAATATTCATAAAAATGAGTGCGCATATACTATTCAGCTGCGAAGTACATATTAGAGAAACTTTTGAACACGCTCACAATGGGGTGCATACAATAAACTTTGTGGTTGCATTATTTGTAATAGCAAGAGATTGGAAACAGCCTTAATGAGCATTAACAGGAAAATGGATAAATAAATTGTGGAATAAATCTACAATGGAATATCATATACCTCCAAAAATGAAAGAACTAAAGATAAATTGCAAAACATAACACCGAGTGAAGCAAGAAAGCTGTAGAAGGACGTTGGCATTGTTGTTAGGTGCTGTCTTGTTGGTTCTGACTCATAGTGACCCTCTGTACAAGAGAACAAAACACTACAGGGTCCTGTGTCATCCTCACAATTGTTGCTGTGTTTGAGCCCGTTGTTGCAGACATTGTGTCAATCCATCTTGTTGACGGTCTTCCTCTTTTTCATTGATCCTCTACCAAGCATGATGTCTTTCTCCAGGTACTGGACCCTCATGATAACATCTCCAAAGTACGTGTTTTGCCAGCCTTGTTTCTAAGGAGCATTCTGGCTGTACTTCTTCCAAGACAGATTTGTTCATTCTTCTGGCAGTCTGTGGTATATTCAGTATTCTTCAACAACATTATAATTCAAATGCATCGATTCTTCTTTGATCTTCCTTATTGTCTAGCTTTCCCATGCATATGAGGAGACTGAAAATACCACGGTTTGAGTCAGGTGCACCTTAGTCCTCAAAGTGGTATCTTTGCTTTGTAACACTTTAAAGGGGTCTTTTGAAGCGGATTTGCCCAATGCAATAAGTTGTATGATTTCTGGACTCCTGCTTCCATGGGCATTGATTGTGGATCCAAGTAAAATGAAATATTGGTGGCATAGCTTCAAACATCACAGCAACACTTAAGCCACCACAGTACGACAAACTGACAGACAAGTGGTGGTGGAAGGATACCTATCACATTATATCGTTTATGTAAGTTTCATACAAATTTTTTTTTAATTAATTTTTTAATTAATATATTGTTTATGGACACCTACATATAGTATAAAGGTAGAAAAATATACCTGGAAATTTAAAACACCAAATTCAGGATATGAATTAACTCTGAGGAGGAAATAAGGAGAAGTAGAATCTGAAAACATCATCTGGGTTTACAAGTGTTCTTACCTTAAGCTGTGAGGTCAGTCTATGAGAGTTCCATTGTTTGATTATGCCATTTTTTTTTAATGTCTAAAATAGTAATTGTAATAAAGAAGGTAAGAGTTATATTTCTGACGACATGCTAAATGAGATGTTCAAAACAAAACCTTTTGGCACACCTAAAGTTACTGAAAAAATTATACTACATAAAGATCATATTAAATTCATAGTTGACCTAGGGTAGAAGTAAGAAATTTCCTTAGAGGCTAGAAACAGAAAAACATGCAAGAACCCAGAGGGACAAGTGAGCTCTGGAGCCGGTGTCTGCCCAGATGGTGTCTGCAGATCTCTGTAGATGACGTAGAACCTGCCTTTAGAAGGCCAGCTACCCAGGGGTAGGGGGTGGGGTGGGATGGTGTGGTGGTGGGGTGGAGTACAGCCTGGGGCTGGAGCAGCATGAGAGGGTAGATTTCCCATCCCTTCATGAAACAGGAATTCCTGAAGGGTACAGATAGAGGATAGTCTAGGAAAACCTACTCAACAAAGAGAGTGGGAGTGAAGTAAACCACTGCCTCTCCCAGGCTTGGCCAGAAAAATGGAAAATAATTTTTCCTGTGATTTCATAGCCACCAGTCCATACCTCTGGGGATCTGTGGTCTGGATTCACAATACTTGTGTGTCCTAATGACCATAATCTAGTTGTTGTTCGAGCCACCAGTTAACTGGCAGAGGTAAAAGAAAATCCTCTCTAGAGGAATATACTTAAGTGAAGACCTCAAAGAAATTCCTTCAAAACACCCACAAAAAGTAAAATCATTACAACAGATGAGGAAACAAAAACACCATGAGTGATATTATTCTACCCTTCCCAACAAGAGTCAAGTAAGAGCTCCCCAGGCCCTTTAGCTTCTATCTGGAGGGATCAAGAGCACCTCCCACACCCTCACACTCAAGCAATATCTGGTTTCCTTAGACCACATCTGCAGGAGTCAAAAGAGAGGTCCAAAAACCCACCCTTCATCCTGCCAGTACTCAGAGACTTGCCACCCCAGTATGACTTGACTGTACCAGAACGAATCTCATTCTACCGTTACCCCATTCCTGTCAGTCATCTCAAGAAGCTCCAGACTCCCATGTCCTCCAACCCCACTGTAACCTCTGTGAGGCTCTGCACATCTGCTGCACTCCCCTAATCTCTCATCTCGCCTCAATTCTGTACCTTTTGGAATGCATGATCCATCACTAAATTAACAAAAAAAATTGGCTGTATCATCGACGTTTCCTTGAACGTTCTCTCTAAAATCTTGCTCTGTTAAGAAACCTGATGATATTCCTTGCCCACAGCCCTTTCCTGTGGTGGTGGTGGTGGGTTTTGTTTGTTGTTCACCCCTCAATAGCCTTTGTACCTTTGAGTACAAAGTAAGTGAGTAAGTGAGGATGCTCTCCTTGCTCCTCATTGCTGCTTCCAGACGAAGTTTTCCTCTCACCTCCCTAAACCCTCTGAGCTTTAAATTTCATCTTCTCAGGCTATATAACCCAATTTATTTAAAATGCTTCAATCAGAAGAGAATGTCTCCATATGCTCACAATCACAGTCTCTCACACAGCTGCACCTGCCTGCACCTCCTCTGCCTTTGATGAACTAATCCTACTCCTATCTAAAGCCAATCTTTCCTTTTTGCAGTAAAATTCTAAATCCCTTCCCTCCCTGTGTATTCAAAGGCAGTGCTCAGGAGAATTTTCTCTGTCTCCTACTCCTACATCTCCTGTTTTTGTTGTTGTTGTTATTTGTGTGTTTTTCCTTTCTTTGTCTATTTAACATAACAATCATACTATCATCTATTCCATATTAAAAATAAAACAAAAAATAACTTCTTTTGACCTCATTTTCCTTTCCAGACAGTCTCATTTCTGTGTCCCGTTTAGAGCAAAACTCTCCTAATGAGTTGTCTATTTTTGCTGTCCTCCCTCTGTCCCTCTGTCTCCCCATCTCTCATCCAATTTTCTCTTAAACCTACTTCAGTCAGGTTTTGTCCCCAACTACTCCATGAAGGATGCTCTTATTGAGGTCCCCAATGACCTCTGTAACATAAAATCCAGTGAAGAATAAATTTTTTTCTTAACAGTAGCATTTGACACAATTTGTCACTACCTCCTTTTTGATGTTTTCCGTTTTTGGCCTTTAGGATAACACTCTCCCAGTGTCCTTACCATCTCACAGGCTTCTCCTTCTTAGGCTGTTCTATTGGTTCTTCCTCTTCTCTTCAGTCTCTCCATGTTGCACATATGATATCTCAGCCCTTGATCTTCTTCTTTTCTATATTTTCACAAACTCCTTGGTAATCTCATCCAGCTTCATAACTTTAAATACCTTTTACATGCCAAAGACTTCCAAATGTATATACCATGCCTACATCTTTCTCCTGAACTCCAGAAACATATCCAATTACCTACTCAACATCTCCACTCATATGTCTAACAGAAATCTCAAGCATAACAGTCCTGAAACAGAATTCCTAATTATCTACCTCCCTCCTTACTATACATGCTCCACTCAGTCCTCTCTCCACCTTGGTTTATGGCAACTGCATCCTTTCACTTGCTCAGATCTCAAGTTTTGGAATTATCCTATACTTTTCCTCTCGTACTCTACATCTAATCTGCCCAGAAATCCTGCTGGCTCCCCAGTCAGGATTTAGTATCTAAAAACTTCTTACCACCTCTAGTGTAAATTTACCTTTGTTTCTTGCATGAAATAGTTTAATATTCCTAAAGGGTCATCTGGGTTCTATCCCTGCCTTTCTCTACTTAACTCTCAATACATCACTTACAGAAGCATTTTAAGCACATGAATCAAATTATGTCACTCCTGTGCTCAACACCTTCCCAAGGCCCCCTCTTTGATTCACAATGAAAACTGAAATCTTTACAATGAAGTACAAGGCTCAACATGATCTGAATCCTGTTACTCATCTGATTTTATCTCCTACTACTCTCTGCCACTTGCTCCCTCTGCTTCAAACGTGTTGGTCTTCTTTTGTTTCTCAAACACAGCCTAGGGCCTTTGTACTGCTGATTCCCTTTGCCTGAGCTCTCCTCCCCCAGATCTCAATTGTCTAATCCTCTCATCTCCTTCCAGTGAGACCTCCCTCAGCACCTTATCTGAAATTGCAGCCCATCTTATCCTCTGCCAGCACCCACAAACCTCTTTAATCTGCTGGGGTTTTTTTTCTTCCCTCCATAGCACTTATTATGTGTTAATATACAATTATTTATTGTCTGTCTTTTCCTTGCTGGCATGTAATTCCATGAAAAGCATGAAAAGTTGTCATTTTCATTCTTTGCTGATGTGTTCTAAGTGCCTAGACAAGTATCTGGCACAAAGTAAGTACTCAATCTAAATTTATTAAATTAATGAATGATAATTATTACAAAAATTACATAATTAAAACCATAAACGTAGATATTGATTTAATCATATACTGAATATAAACATAATGTATTTAAAGAAAAAGCAAAGGTTCTTAAAATATGGCATAGAAATAGTAGATTAACAAAGTTGACAAGGCAGATTTAAAATGAAACAAATATGGTATCTAAAAGAAACAAATATAATAGTAGAAACTTAATGGATGTGGTGATCGGGAAATTAGAAACAGCTAAAAGGAGAAAAGTGGACTGGAAGCAAACCTGAGGAAATTACATAGATGGTAGCAAAAGTGACAAGGAAAGGAAAATGCATGAGGAAGATCAAGCAAAGCAGAAGCTGGAGTGAAAAAGTCTAAGTTATATCTCAGTAAAATTCTAGGAGGACATATAACATAGAAAAGGAGGGAGGAAATACTGGATGGGAATTTTTCAGAATTGATGAAGACATGAACCCTCATTTCCCTACAGTCCAATGAATTTCAAGTGAAATAAATACAAAGAAACTCAAACCTAGTCACATCAGAGTGACACTTCAGAACAACAAAGTTAAAGAGAACATTTTAAATAAATACAGATAGAAAAATCAAGATTTCCTTAAATAGAATAACAATTACACAAGGAGGAGACAAATCAACAGTGGCAATGGGAGTCAGATATGAGAAAAACAGCAGTGAACTGAATTTTGTATTTAGTAAAATCATCTTTTCAAAATAATGGCACAATAGAGGAACTTTTAGACATACAAAAACTGAAACTTTTGGCCACCAAAACTTCTAAAGAATATACTTTGGGAAGAATAAAATGATGATAGAAGGTCTGAAATGCAAGAAAAAATGAGAGGTAGATTAAAAAAAAAAAAAATTGTTGTTAGTAGCTGCAGAGTTGGTTCCAACTCATAGCAACCTTATTGTCATGGATTGAATTATGTCCACCCAAAAATGTGTGTATCAATTTTGCTGGACAATGATTCCCAGTGTTGTGTGGTTGTCTTCTATTTTGTGATTGTAATTTTATGTCAAAGAGGATTAGGGTGGGATTGTTACACTCTTACCCAGGTCACATCCCTGATTCAACGTAAAGGGAGTTTCCCTAGGGTGTGGCTTGCACCACCTTTTATCTTACAAGAGATAAAAGGAAAGGAAAGCAAGCAGAGAATGGGGTACCTCAAGAAAGCAGTGCCAGGAGCAGAGCACGTCCTTTGGACCTGAGGTTCCTGCTCTGAGATGCTCCCAGACCAAGGGAAGACTGATGATAAGGACCTCCCTCCAGAGCCAGCAGAGAAAGCCTTCCCCTGGAGCTGACACCCTGAATTTGGACTTGTAGCCTAGTAGACTGTGAAAGAATAAATTTCTCTTTGTTAAAGTATCCACTTGTGGTGTTTCTGCTAGAGCAGCGCTAGATAACTAAGACAGCTACGAACAATGGAAAGAAACACTGTCTGGTCCAGCACCATGCACACAATCATTGTCTGTACCCATTGTTGCAGCCACTGCGTCAGTACATCTCATTGAGAGTCTTCCTCTTTTTTGCTGACCCTCCACTTTACCAAGCATGAGGTCCTTCTCCAGGGACTGGTGCCTCCTGATAATAAGTCCAAAGTATGTGAGACAAAGTCTCACGATCCTCACTTCTAAGGAACATTCTGGTTGTACTTCTTCCATGTAAGATTTGTTGGTTCTCCTGGCAGTCCATGGCATATTCAATATTCTTTGCCAGCACCATAATTCAAAGGCATCAATTCTTGTTCTTCCTTATTAATTGTCCAACTTTTCCACGCATGTGAGGGTAATGAAAACACCATGGCTTGGGTCAGGCGCACCTTAGTCCTCAAAGTGGTATCTTTGCTTTTCAACACTTTGAAGAGGTCTTTTGCAGCAGATTTGTCCAATCCAATACATCATTTGATTTCTTGACTGCTGCTACAATGGGCATTGATTGTGGATACAAGTAAAATAAAATCCTTGGCAACTTCAATCTTTTCTCCGTTTATCATAATGGTGCTTATTGGTCCAGTTGTGATGATTTTTGTTTTCTTTATGTTGAGGTGTAATCCATATTGAAGTCTGTAGTTTTTGATCTTCATAAGTAAGTGCCTCAAGTCCTCTTCACTTTTAGCAAGCAAGGTTGTTTCATCTGCATGCAGCAGATTGTTAATGAGTCTTTCTCCAACCTAATGCGACGTTCTTCTTCATATAGTCCAGCTTCCTGGATTATTTGCTCAGCATAAAGAATGAATAAGTATGGTGAAAGGATACAACCCTGACACACACCTTTCCTGATTTTAAACCATGCAGTGTCCCTGTGTTCTGTTTAAACGACTGCCTTTTGGTCTATATACAGGTTCCTCATGAGCACAATTAAGTGTTCTGGAATTTCCATTCTTCACAGTGTGATCCATAATTCATTATGATTCACACAGTCAAATGCCTTTGCATAGTCAATAAAACATAAGTAAACATCTTTCTGGTATTCTCTGTTTTCAGCTGAGATCCATCGGACATCAGCAACGATACCCCATGTTCCATGTCCTCCCCTGAATCTGGTTTGAATTTCTGACAATTCCCTAGTGATGTACTGATGCAACCACTTTTGATTTATCTTCAGCAAAATTTTACTTGCATGTGATATTAATGATACTGTTCAATAATTCCCACATTCTGTTGGATCACCTTTCTTTGAAAAGGGCACATGTATGAATTTCTTCCAGTTGGTTGGCCAGGTTGTTGTCATCCAATTTTCTTGGCATAGATGAGTGAGCAGTTCCAGCATTATATCTGCATGTTGAAACATCTCAATTGGTATTCCGTCAATTCCTGGAAACTTGTTTTTCACCAGTACCTTCAGTACAGCTTCCACTTCTTCCTTCAGTACCATTGGTTCTTGATCACATGCTACCTCCTGAAATGGTTAAATGTCAACCAATTCTTTTTAGTACAGTGACTTTGTGTAATCCTTCCATCTTCTTTTGATGCTGTCTGCAACATTCAATTTTTTGCACGTAGAATCCTTGAATGTTGCAACTTGAGGCTTGAATTTTTTCTTCACTTCTTTCAGCTTGAGAAATGCTGAGCATGTTCCTCCATTTTGGTTTTCTAACTCCAGGTCTTTGCACATGTCATTATAATACTTTGCTTTTGTCTTCTCATGTCATTCTTTGAAATTTTCTGTCCAGCTCTTCCATCATTTCTTCCAGGGGCCAACTGTTTAACAAACATCAATTGCTCATACGGAAGTTAGCTGAAACTGAAGAAAATTAAAACAAGTCCACAAGAGCCAGTGTACAACCTTGAGTATAACCCACCTGAATTTAGAGAGTATCTCAAGGATAGATCTGACACCTTGAATACTAATGACCAAAGACCAGATGAGTTGTGGAATGACATCAAGGACATTATACCTGAAGAAGAAAACTGTTATTAAAGAGAAAGAAAAAAATGAAATTGATGTCAGAAGAGATTCTGAAAATGAAAAACTATCTAAGTGTATATGAAAATACAACAATCAGTATAGAACTAAAATCCTAGACAATAATGACATACCACTCAGGAGAGAAATAACTGGAATTCAAGTGTTTTAAAGTGTTAGTATTGTTTTGGAGAAGGGGAAGGTATTAACCTTAGGTCTGGTTGATGTAAATACGCATGTAAAAATTTGAAGGATTGTCATTTAAAAATACAAGCAGAATACATAAGCTTCCAATCAAGTAGAGGAAAGATATAAAATGGGAAGAAAAATAAATAATTAAAACTCAATCTAAAAGGAAGCAAGAAAGGAGAGACCAAAATTAAACAAATAAATGAATAAAGACAATGGGAACAAATAATGACAATGAAAATACCAATTTAGGACACTGACATACATCAAAATGTATCAGTAACTACTATTGATACAACTGGCCTAAAAGCTTAAGTTGAAAGACAAAAACTGTTGGACTAGAAAAATATAAGAGAAATAGCCATATTTTGAATAAAAGAGATATACCTAAAACAAAAGATTGAAAGTAAAAAAAAAGGAAAAATAAATAACAGATAAATACTAAGTAAAGGAAAACCAATAACTTTTATATATAAAGCAAAGGTTGACATACTTGCAGGTAGAAATTGACATGGCACAATGGGAAATTTTTAATATAAGCTCTCTTTCAGATTAACAGATCAAGAAAATTAAGTTGAACTGCAGATTTAGACAACACAATTAACAAACTTTACCTAACGGGCATGTATATATATTTATAACATCAAAGATTATGTATGACTTGATCAAGATTATTAACAAGGTTACTCTAATGCACATATAGCACAACTGAGAATATACATTCTTTTTAAGCACATAAAACACTAATAAAATGAGCCATTATTAGACTGTAAAGCAAGTGTCAAAAGGATTTCAAATGTTCAGTGTTAGATCATTTTCTGTGATCAATATGCAGTTAAATTATAGATCAATTATTTTAAAGATAACTAAAAGCTGCCTCACATATTTGGAATGTATATATATATATAAAATCTGTGAATCATAGAAAAAGTAAAAATATAAATGACCAAATGGCAGTGAAATTATTATGTACCGAAATTTAAGAGCTATAGCTAATGCAGTTCTGAGAGGGAACGCTATAGACTTAAATGTATCTATTAGAAAGGAAGAAGCCAAAATTAGACAACAATAGCATCTATATGAAGAAGTCGTCAGAAAAACCTAAGGGTATTAGAAGGAAAGAAACATTAATGAAATCAGAGCAAAAAAAACCAAAAAAAAAACCCGTTTCTGTCAAGTTGATTCTGACTCATAGCAACCCTACAAGACAGAGTAGGGTTTCCAGGGAGTGGCTGGTAGATTCGAACTGCTGACCTTTGAATTAGCAGCCCTAGCTCTTAACCACTAAGCCACCAGGGCTCCCTCTAATGAAATCAGAGCAGAAGCTATAAAATAGAAAGTAGAGATATAATTGAAATGATCAATAAAGCTGTAAGTTTGTTGTTTGAAACTAAACCTTTGTAAAGATTGATCAAGGGGGGAAAATATATATATATAGAGAGAGAGAAGACAACAGCAAACAATATTGTTGTTGCTAGGAGCCATCTAGTTGGTTTGGACTCATAGTGATCCCCTGTACAACAGAATAAAACACTGCCTGGTCCTGTGCTATGCTCATAATTGTTCTTATGTTTGAGCTCAAAACAATATTAGAAATAAAAAAGTACCAAAAGAACAGATGGGGAGTGATTAAGAAGGTAAGAGGATATTAGAGACAATGTGTATGTCAATTGATTTGGAAATTGAGATGAAATGGGAAGTTTTCTAGGAAAATACAAATAAAGTTTCTCAAAAAGAAATTGAAACATAAATTATATATAAAATTAGCAATTAAAAGTCTTTCCACAAAGAAAATATCAGATCCAAGGGGATTTGTATGTGGTTTCTACCAAACATTTAAGGAACAGATAATCCAACTATTAACATATTCAATAAATTCTTTCAGAGTAAAGATAAGTAAAACTACCCAACTCATTGTTGAGATTTATGTAAACTTGTCACCAAAACCTGAGCAAGACAAAGAGTAAGAATGGAGGTAAATGAGATTCATGTCTATGGGGTCATCCCATTGGCCAGCACTGCAGTTCTCTCCTGGATCTACCCAGTTAAGCCGCCAAAATGGAGAGGACACGCTGATGCTAGGAAACAGGGTAAGTTCAGGGCTCTGGGCTACTGAAGGTCCACAACTAACTTTTGAGATTGAACCGAATTGTGGTTCCTGCATGAACTTTTGCCCATCTGCGTTGTGGCTAGGTGCCATCTTCGAGATACAGCAACAAGGGTGGGGGGGGGGGGGAGCACAGGAGCCCGAACCCCAGGCACCACCCGCTGGCACAGAGGAGGTCACCCATCCCTCCCCAGGCTCTGCACCATGAGTCAGGCAGTCCTTCTAATGGCCATCCCCCCTTGCGTCCATAGATGTGGGACGTGGTGCTCTTCCACTCTGCAGTCAGAAGCTGAGTGGACCAGGGATGGATGTTCCTCGAGAAACAGCCCACTATTCTCGCTTGCCCACAGTCTCTTTCAGAAGGCAGGAGTGCATCAACACTGAGGGAGATCTCATTCTTGAAAGGCCGTGATGATGGCTTAAGAAGTTCCAGGGGATATATGGCTGGAAGATGAGTTCTTCTATATTTATGTCATAAGATTCCAAACGGTAAATTTAAAATGACCAAAACAACAACAACGAGAACAAATTACCAAATTACTCTTCCTATTTCTCTGTATACTCGGGACAAAACTTGCTTTTGCAGTTATTGTTAAGGCAGGGCAAGCAACCACCTCTGGAAGTCCCTGAAAGCCGTGAATGATGCAGCCTCATAAGGGACGAGTTTTAACCAGCGTTGAATATACGGTATCAGGGCACTGCAGGGGCAAGAAGATCCATATTATTTTAATAAAAATGAAGAACACAGCATTTTGAGTAAGAACAGTGTTTCTACCTTTTCATCCAAGTAAGAAATACCTAACTGGCCAGGTGACAGTAAAGAACATGGGGAGATGGTATACCTGGGTACCCCTAAGAATCTTCAGGTGCACTGGTTGGACAGTAAAATATGTAATGAATTTTGTAATACATTTTTTTCTTTTTTGCATTCAGATTGTATATAGACAAGGGGCCTGGGACCTGCATGTGCTGGCAAAGCCCTGGAGGTCTATATTCATTTACTGCTTCAAAATTCTGTTGGAGGCATCCTTGTTCCTTTGAGTCACTATTTACTAGGCCATGTTGTTCTGATGGAGTAAGAATAATTATTATTCTAATATTTGAAAGGTAGGGACTGAAGCAGACTTGTCCAAAATCATAGTAACCATCTGGTAGTGAAACAAATTTTGTTACAATTCTGAATATGTTTCCTCTGTTTTCAGATAATAAAGTGACACTTAAAAAAAACAAACAAAATTGCCTTCCAGTTGTATTCTGATTTATGGCAACCCAGTGTGTGTCAGAATAGACATATGCTTCACAGGCTTTTCAATGGATAATTTTTCAGAAGTAGATTACCAGGCTTTTCTTCCCAGGTGCCTCTGGGTGGACTCCAACCACCAACCTTTCGATTAACAGCAGAGTGCATTAAGTGTCTGCACCAGTCACCCAGGTGTCTTAGTCATCTACTGCTGGTATAACAGAAATACCACAAGTGGATGGCTTTAACAAAGAGAAATTTATTCTCTCACATTCCAGTAGGCTAGAAGTCTAAACTCAGGGGAAGATTTTTCTCTGTCGGCTCTGGTGAAAGGTCCTTGTCATCAATCTTCCCCTGGTCTAAGAGCTTCTCAGTACAGGAACCCCAGGTCGAAAGGACACGCTCTGCTCCTGGCACCGCTTTCTTGGTGGTATGGGGTCCCCATGTCTCTCTGCTCATTTCTCTCTTTTATATCTCAAAACAGATTAATTTAAGACACAACTTAATCTTGTTGATTGAATCCTGCCTCATTAAAATAACTGCCACTAATCCTGCCTCATTAACATCATAGAGGTAAGATTTACAACATATAGGAAAATTGTGTCACGCAATACTGGAAATCATGGCCTAGTCAAGTTGACACACATTTTGGGGAGACACAATTCAGTCCATAACACCAGGGGACTCCAAATGGCATTAAATTAACACTTTCTCTAAGACACAACTAAGAGAAAACAGTGTCGTATATTTTAGTGAAACACTATAAACTCCTAGTCATGCATTTGTAAAAATCACTGGGAATTTCAATCCATAACTGGGAGTATGTAACACTGAATGCCAATCCAATTAGAAGGCAGAAGCTTATGGTGTGGGAGGAATTTAGGAACAAATCTGAGATAAAATGGGAAGTTTGAAATGGAGCTGAGACACTCTTCTTTCATGTATCGTAAAAGCTAAAGAGACACCTGTATATCCCCAAGGCCTCTCACTTCAAGTCTTGATGAAATCTGGAAAACGTCAATGTTTTATACTTTATCCATGTGTCCTTCTTATGCCCTTTAAGACAATTCATTAGAATCAAGTTATATCCACTAAAAAATCAAACCCATTGCCTTTGAATTGATTCCAAGTCATAGCAATCCTATAGGACAGAGTAGAACTGCCCCGTTCGGTTTCCAAGGAGTGGTTGGTGGAATCAAACATTTTGGTTAGTAGCTGTAACTCTTAACCACTGTGCCACCAGGGGTCTTATATCAGCTAGAACTCAGATAAAATATGTGGTGATGTGGCACCATCACAGATGATAGGTTTTAGAATCAGAAAAATCTGAGTTTGAATCCTGACTTCAGTCACTTATGAGTTGTCTGACCTTGGATAAGTTACTTAAGTTTTCTGAGCTCCAGGTATTTAACTATAAATGTGAAATAATAATACTTAACAATACATGGAGTTCCTGGGTGGTGCAAACTGTTAAGCACTTGAGTACTGGACAAAAGGTTGGCAGTTCGAAACCACCTAGAGACATCTCAAAAGACAGGCTTGGCAATCTGCTTCTGAAGGGTCACAACCTTAGAAACCCTATGGAGCAGTTCTACTCAGCACGCATGGGTTGGCATGAGCTGGAACTGACTTGACAGCAACCAGAAACAACAATGACTTCACAAGATAGATAATGTAGGCAAAGCAGGTGCCCAATGAAAAGTAGTTATCATTATTATGTCACCAAATAAAGTCCTTTGTTGATGCTGGGCATTGTAATTAATAATTTTTTGTGTCATTAAATTTAGAGAGAATGGAACAATGGATGTTTGGAAGAAAATTCAGTAAATATTTCGTCACTGTCACATAATACATGGTACAATAATGGCCTGAAAAAGTTCACATGCTTGCCTAGAGGCTAAATTAACTGAGTGAAACTCAGCAATGTGAACAAGAAAAATAGATTGTATGCAACATGAGGTTAAAAAGAAATCAATCGTTTATGCAGTGTTAAAATATTCTTATTTTTCAAAGTCAAATTATAGTGGAAGAAACGTAGTCAAAACAGGTGTTATATTAAATTGGATGATAAATTTAAAAAAAAACTGATCATTCATTCAAAGCTCTTTGATAAGCAGGCTGCCACAAGTGCATATGTATAAAATCTTCTGAATATTCTCTCCTCCCCCCCCCCAACATTAATTCTCCTCTGTATTAAAAAAAAAAAGAACGAAAAGAAAATTCTTATTTCTTTTAATCAGAAGCAACAATCCTGCCTCAAATCTTATAGGAACTACAGAATGCCTTGGATAGATGTCCTTTTACATCCTGTGACGGGAAACTAATAACCAACTCCAGCCCTATTATAGCTATAGCTATTATCACAATGTTGACTAATGATAGAAGGTATACAAAAAAATATTGTTAATACTATTTGGAGAATAAGTAATTTGTTCCCTGGAATTATGGCACAGAGAGTTCTCATGGCTTTATTAGTCCAATTTTTTTTTTTTAATCTATACGCTTTATCTTTTAATATTATAAATTATTTAGCAGGAACATATCATAAAATCTTCACAGTGTTCATATGTTTTTAAGTATCATTTAGGAAAAATTGGAGAAAATTATGATTTTGAATATTTGTTGTTCATCATAGTGTAGTTTTTTATATTTTTATTTATGAGACCACTTGAGTGGGTGGTTGAAAATCATAATGGGACTTCCACTTGTGGCTGTGACCATAACTGGAACCAGACCTGATTTCTCACTGTCAACAATTAAAAAACTAAGTAAAATATATTAAACAACGGTTTTTAGACAATGATCCCAAACAGAACAGAATCTCAAGAGTTGAGTCCTAAGCTTTCTGCTTTTATGTGCTTTAAAGACTATGGCACAGGGAAAGGAAACCCAAGCAGAGCTAACTTGAAGAGCTAAAGACTGAAGTTTGGGGAGGTCCAGGCAGCTGGACCTTGTGAAACAAAGTACTGAGAGAAAAGAACGACACAGAAAAAGAGCTCCAGATATCTGCATTGGAGTCCCCTTGACTCTTTAGCTAAATACTAAGCCAATATGCATAAATTCCAAGATACCAAGAAAGGAGCAATTACTGGGAAAACAACTTAAAAATTAAAACTATAAAGATTATAGATGAAAAAATAAATAGGAGAAAATCTTTGCTACCTTGGGACAGGCAAAGCTTTCTTAGATAGGACACTAACTGTAAAAGAAATATAAATCAATATATTGAGCCTCTTTATAATGAATATCTTTTATTTAAAAGGACACCGTTATGAAAATAAAAAGGGCATTCTCATAGACAGGAATAAACTATTTACAATACATATATCTGACAAAAACTTGTATCCAGAATACTTATAAAGAAGTCTTAGAACTCAATGACAAGAATATACACAACCTGTCTTAGATTCCTAAAGCTGCCCTAAAAAAATGGGTGACATTAAAGAACAGAAAGTATTTTCTCACCATTCTGGAGGCTAGAAGTCCAAATTGGGATATTGGCCGTATTGATTTCTCATGAGGGCTCTGGGGGAGAATCTGTTCCATGCCTCTCTCCCAGCTTCTGCTAGCTCCTGGTAATCCTTGGTATTCCTGCCTCTGTCTAACTCTGTCTCTATGTTAGTTTTCTTCTTTTATTAGACACTGCTCAGATGGAATTAGGACCCATCCTACTCTGGTATGATTTTATGTTAACCAATAACATCTCCAGAATCTCTATTTCTAAACAAGGTCCCACTCGCAAGCACCAGAGATTAGGACTTCAATATATTTTTTTTGGAGGACACAATTCATTGCAAAACACAACCCGATTTTTAAAATGTGAAAAAGCTTTGAACAGACACTTCACATAAAAGGATATATAAATGGTCAGTAAGCACATTAAATTATGCTCAACTTCAATAGCCATCAGTAGTCATTGTTGTTATTATAGTTAAGCGCCATAGAGTTGGTTCCAACTCACAGCGACCCCATGTTCAACAGAGTGAAACACTGCCAGGTCCTACGCTATCCTCACAATCGTTAAGTCTGAGACCATCTTTGCAGCCACTGTGTCAGTCCATCTTGTCAAGGGTCTTCTCTTTTTTGCTGACCCTCTGCTTTACCATGCATGATGTCCTTCTCCAGGGACCGGTCCTTCCTGATAATATGTCCAAAATACATGAGATGAAGTCTCGCCATCCTTGCTTCTAAGGAGCATTCTAGCTATACTTCTTCCAAGACAGATTCGTTCAGTCTTCTGGAAGTCCATGGTATATTCAATAGTCTTTGCCAATACCATAATTCAAATGCATCAATTCTTCCATCTTCCTTATTCATTGTCCAGCTTTCACATGCATATGAGGTGATTAAAATTACTGTGGCTTTGGTCAGGCGTACCTTAGTCCTCAATGGAAATTAAAACCTCGATGATTTACTACTGCACAAACTACAGTATCTAAAATTTAAAAGACTAACAATAACACGTATTGGCAAGGATGGGGAACAACTGGAACTCTCATACATTATTGGTGGGGGATATAAAATGGTATATCAACTTTGGAAAACTGATTGGTAGTTTCTCAGAAAGTTAAGCACACACTTACCTTATGACAGCAATATTACTAAGTATTTTACATAAGTAAAGCATTTGTCCACAAAAAGACTTGTATACAAATATCCATTGCCATTTTATTTGTAATAACCAAAACTGGGAAGAACACAAATGTCCATCAACAATATAATACTGCTCTGCAGTAAATGGGAACAAACTATGCAACAACATATATGAATCTCAAAAGCATTATGCTCAATAAAAAGGGGTCAGAAACAAAAGAGCATATACTGTATGATACCATTCATATGAAACTCTGAATCAGACAAACCAATCTACAATAACATAAAATAAAACAGTAGTCACTTGGGGTGGATGAGAGGATGGTTGACTGCAAAGCAAAGTAAGAGAAACGAGGAAGGGGTGAAAATGCTTTATATCCTACTGTGGTGGTGATAACAGAGGACACATTTATGAGAACTCTTTATCTGTAGTCTTCAATTACACCTTATTAAAGTTGATTTGAAAAGTAACAAGGAACCATGAAATTTACAGCTATATTTACAAACATGATTTTACACAAGAGTATAATTTTTAAACATATCTAAACTCTTTGGTGTATCAATTTTTTCACATTTATATTTAACGAGATTTTAGTTATTTTAGTATTTTTATATTATGTAGGATGGATTTACTTTCTTGCTCATATTAAAACCCTTTATCCTGAACAAATGTCCCTTCTCTGTTGGGAAAGTCATGTAGTTATCAACTGTACAGACTAATCACAGTGAATTAAAGTTTTTTTTGGCTAATACAATTTAAACGATCTTGAAAATTATATAGCTTATTGGTAAAAGTAATTAAAAACTAGAAAAAAGTAATTATAATTTCTGATGGATGAATTGATAGGGATAAAGTAAGGACTGACTTGAACCCACATCTAAAGCTAGAACAAAATTTTAAAAATTCTAAAAATTAGTTGTGTTTTTAATTAATTTTTACACATGAGTACACTTCTAAGAACGCTATTTTCACTGAGAATGTTAAGCAGAAGATCCCTCAATGTATTATGGTAATTGTGACAAGGTAGGAATCTTCTAGAAATATCTTACAGCACATATACATGAAAGAGTTTCTTTTCTAAGACCTATTATCCTTAAAACAATTGATTTTATGTCCAGAAGAAATGTCTAAAATTGTTGAAGTTTACATAGATTGAGGAGAAATCAAATCTTTCTAGGATACTAGTCAAGTAGTAAAGGATTTACTCCTAAATGTGATTTCTGAAAACTGGTAAAGGAAGTCCTCTCTGTGCATAGCACCAAGTTAATGACAACATACCAGTGTACATACAAGAACTGTGTACTCTCTTTGCATGGTTTCATAGTAACTGAAGTACAAAGCAAGGGCATGATTTAAAGTGCAAAAATTTCAGTAAACATAGTACTATGCAAAGCAAGGACTGCCTATAAAACATTCAAAGGGGAAGCAACAGTCTTGTTAACAAATGGTACAGGCAAAACTGGATATCCATCTGCAGAAAAATAAAAACAGGATCCATACGTCACACCATACACAAAAACTAACTCAAAATGGATCAAAGACCTAAATGTAAAGCTAAAACTATAAAGTTCTTGGAACATAATGTAGGGAAAAAAACGAGGAGACCTAATTTTTGGCAAAAACAGTCTATCAGCTATAACTATAAATGTATGAACAATGAAAGACAAGTTAGATAACTGGGACCTCCTAAAAATTAAATGCTTATGCTCATCAAAAGACTTTACCAAAAGAGTAGAATGTGAACCTACAGACTAGGAAAAAATCTTCGGCAACAACATACCAGATAAGAGTTTAATGTCTCAAATATATAGGAAACTTCAACACCTCAACAACAAAAAGACAATTGAAGCAAAAAACTGGGCAAAGAACATGAACAGAGACTTCACCAAAGAGGACATTCAGGCAGCTAACAAACACATGAAAAGATGCTCAAGATCATATTAGACATCAAAAAAAAAAAAAAAAAAAAAACCCAAACTCATTGCTGTCAGGTCGATTCCAACTCATAGTGACCCTATAGGACAGAGTAGAACTGGGTTTCCAAGGAGCACCTGGTAGATTCAAACTGCTGATCTTTTGGTTAGCAGCCATAGCTCTTAACCACTATGCCACCAGGGTTTCCCATTAGACATTAGAGAGATGTAAATCAAAACTACAGTGAAATTCCATCACACCCCTGCAAAAATGGTACTAATAAAAAAAATTTAAAAAAAAAATCAGAAGACAAATGCTGGTGAGGTTATGGGGAGACTGGAACTCTTATATACTGCTGGTGTGATTGTAAAATGGTACAACCACTATAGAAAATGACCTGGTGCTTCCTCAAAAAGATGATCCAGCAATCTCATTTCTAGGTATATATCATAGAGATACAAGAGTAGTAACATGGATAGACACATTCACACGTTCATTGCAGTATTATTCGCGATAGCAAAAAGATGGAAACAACCTAAGTGCCCATCAACAGATGAACAGATAAACAAATTGAGGTACATACATACAATGAAATACAGTGCAAGTATAAAGAATCATGATGATTCTGTAAAACATAACATGGGTGAATCTGGAGGACATTATGCTGAGTGAAATAAGTCAGTCACAACAGGTAAAATATTGTATGGTTTTGCTTTTACAAAAAGTCAAGAATAGATATACACACAGAAAGCAATGTTCTTTGATGGTTACCAGGGATGGGAGGGGGAAGGAGGGGGAATCACTTTCTAGATAGTAGACACTTGTTATTTTTGGTGATAGGAAAGGCAATACTCAACTTGTCCGAGGTAAATGAAGACACTAAGAAGTATGCAAGAATAAGGGATAATTTCGCTAAATGCTATAACATACAATTTTGCAATAAAAATAATAATAATTGAAAGCAATATGTGTGTGGTTATGTAGGTGAATATGTATGCATATATGTATACAGGAAGGCACCTGTGAATATATGAGTGTGCACGGGATTGGTTTACTGGGTTTCAAGGCTTGGGACCATAGTCTCATGGAACAACTCGGTCAACTGGCATAACATAGTTCATAATGTTCTACATTCTAGTTTGGTGAGTAGCAACTGATGTCTTAGAAATTCACAAGTGGCCATCTAAGATACAACTGTTGGTCTCTACTCATCTGGAACAAAAGAGAATGAAGGGAACCAAAGACTCAAAGAAGAAACTAGCCCACCTGAACCATGGTCTCATCTAGCCTGAGAACAGAAAATCTAGATGTTGTACAGCTACCACTACCTACCATTCTGACCAGGGACACAATAGAAGGTCCCAGGTAGAAAGGGAGGAAAATGTAGAACAAAACTCAAATTCCTAAAAAGGGCTACACTTACTCAACCGAGATACTAGGGGAACCACTGAGACTATTGCCCTAAGTACCCTTTGAACTTGAAATTGAAGCCACTCTTCGTGGTCACCTTTCATCCAAATAGTAGTTTGGGGAGAGGCGGAGCTAACATGGCACTATAGACAGAAGCACCTTGCCATCTCTCTGCAGCAAAGATCTAAAAAACTAAGTAAAACAGATACAAATGTCGATCCTGGAACCCTAAGCATCAAATGAAGGGATAAAGAACTTGACCAAATAGAAGAAGAAACTGATGAAGAACAGAGACTGAGGAGAGCTACCTAGTGGAGGTCCCCTGCCAGCTAATGCAGTGCAGCTTTGCCATCTTAGAGCACAGCCACAAACAATCCTGGACAGGGAGTATGGGAAGGCAACTTAATGGAGTTCCCAACAGGAGACAGAGCGTCTGGTAACCAGAGATAAATGCTTTCCTACCCCTCACCCTTCTTCTCTGTATGCTGCCACAGTCACTCAGCTGGAGAGAAGACACTGGCTCAGCCCCCGGCCCCGGCCTGCTGAGAGTTGCACCCCCAAGCAACACTAGCACAGACCCCAGGATGCTGCCCCATGCTGTTCCTCAGCCCCACACCACCTAGCACTGTGCTCCTGAGTAGGATCAGCATGGACCGGACCTCCAGACCCTGACCCACACTGGGTCCTGGCCCCACTGCACCCCCATGAGGCACCAGCACAGACCACCAGACTCCTGGACCCCAACCTTGTGCACCAACCCAGACCCCCCCCACAGGCCTCAGTTCATGTTGCAGACAGTTTATCCTTTCCTGTCCCTCCTCCTCCCCACTGGACCTGCCCTGCTGAACCATAGCTGAGCGATCAGCCCTGCCTACTTGGACAGGGTGGTGAGAACTATCATGCCCACAGAAAAGCAAGCAACAAAACATGCCCAGTATGCCCACCAAGACATAATCAAATAAAACAAAAAAGGACAAAACAACCAAACCTACAACCCAAAAATGAAGAAAATAATTCCTGAATGTCTGAAAGACAGCAGACAATATCAAAACATATTTAAAAAAAAAGAAAACAGGACAAGATGGCTGCAGTAAGCAACCAAAATAACATACCAGATCACCTTCCGGTAGAAGAAAAGGCACTGGAACTACCTGATAAGGAATTCAAAAGTCTAATATTCAGGGCTCTCCAAGAGCTTAAAAAAGAGGGCAAGGAAAACACACACAAAACTAAGGAAAAAATAGACAAAATCATAGAAAAAACAAAGTTAAGAAAAACACAAAGTAATGGAGGAATTCAGGAAAATAATACAAGAACAAAGTGTCAAAATAAACAAACAATTAGAGATATTACAAAAACAGCAATTAGAAATTCAAAAGATAAACAACAAGATTTTGGAAACAGCCAACACAGGACAAGGTTTTAGGGGCAAATTTGAAACAGTGGAAGACAGGAGCAGTGAAATTGAAGACAAATCCTTGGATACCACTTTGATTGAGGAAAAATCAGAAAAGAAAGAAGAAAACCTAAGAACAATATGGGATACAATCAAGAGCAAAAGTTTCCATGTGATCAGAGGTCCAGAACAGAGGAATAAAATGGAAAACACAGAGAGGATCACTGAAGATTTGCTGACAGAAAACTTCCCCAATATCATGAAAGATGAAAAGCTGACCATCCAAAAAGCTCAATGAACCCAATATAAGATAGACCCCAAAAGAAAGTCATCAAAACATATCATAATCACACTTGCCAAAACCAAAGACAAAGAAAGAATCCTGAGAACAGCTCATGAAAAACAATAAGTCACTTACAAAGGGGAAACAATAAAACTAAGCTCTAATTACTCAGGCAAGAAGACAATGGGATGACATATATAAAACCTTGAAAGAAAAAAATTGCCAACTGAGAATAATATGTCCTGCAAAACTCTTGCTCAAATATGATGGCAAAATTAGGACATTTCCAGATAAACAGAATTTAGAGAATGCGTAAAAACCAAACCAAACTTACAAGAATTGCTAAAGGGAGTCTTTTGGTTAGAGAAAAAACATCACACAACAACCTGAATCTAGGACACAGGACGGCATCAGCCAGACACCAACCTATTCAATGAACTCTCAAGGATAAAACAAAACTAAAAGATTTACAACAGGGAACCAGTAACAATCTGTAAATAAAACAACATCAGAACAATAAAAGAGGGAATAAACAGTGTAGGTATAGATCTTTCGAATAGAGAGGAAGTCAAGATGGTATCAAGTAATAAAATATTAGTTTAAACTTAGGAAGATAGGGGTAAATCTCAAGGTAACCACAAAGAAAGTTAACAAACCTACTCATCAAAATAAAGAAGAAAAACATAAAGTCTCAGTAAACACAAAATCTACAAAAATGAAAGATACAAAAGAAATCCACAAACAAAAGGAATTCAGTGCATGAGAGTAAGAGGAACAAAAAAAAACAACTACCATATCCTCCACCAGACTGAGTCCAGCACAACTAGATGGTATCCAGGTACCACCACCACCTGCCCTGACAGAAATCACAACAGAAGGTCTTGGACAGGGTGGGAGAAAAATGTAGAACAAAACTCAAACTCACAAAAAAAGACCAGACTTACTGGTCTGATAGAGACTGGAGAAATCCCAAGAGTAAGGTCCCCAGACACCCTTTTCACTCAGTACTGAAGTCACTCCTGAATTTCAGCCTGCAGCCAAAGATTAGATGGGCCTATAAAATGAACAATAATACACATAATTCAATGATGCAAATGAAACTAAATGGGTACACCAGCCCAAAAGCAAAGACAAGAAGGTAGGAAAGTACAGGAAAGCTGGATGAATGGAAATGGGGAATATGAGGTCAAGAAGAGAAGAGTGTTGATGCATTGCAAGGTTGTCGACCAATGTCACAAAACAATGTGTCCTAATTGTTTAACGAGAAATTAATTTGCTCTGTAAACTGACACCTAAAGCACAATAAAAATAAACAACAAATAATAGTCTGACTTATAAAATGAACAATATCACATATGAGTACTGTGTTCCTTTAAATAATCAACTATATGAGACCAAACTGTTAACATTTACCCTAAAACAAAGACGAGAAGCTAAGGAGGGGTAGTGAAGCTAGATTAATGGAAACAGAAAAAACAGAATGGAAATAATGAAAATGTCAACACGTTGTGAAATACGTTACCTATGTCATGGAACAATTTGTATAAAAATTGTTAAATGGGAACCTAATTTGTTGTGTAAACTTTCACCTAAGACACAATAAAATATTTTTTTAAATGACTTAACTAATTGCTGGTGACTGTGTATGGACTAACTTGAGAGATAAACTCTTGGAAGTCCAATCTTGAGGTGTGGGCACACACTCATGAGTTTTACCTCTATGAGCCTCACTGGGTTCTCATTATGGAGATTGGAGAAAAAGTCTCACATGCTTCTAACAGGGGGAAGGAAAAGATAACCATTTAAAAAAATGCCCAGTGAGCTCTTTTCACCTTAACAGTCTGCTTTCAAGACAGAACATAACCAATGAGCATTTTACCAGAGCCTCACAGATGTGGGTGAAGGGAAATATCAAACTTCAGCTCCCTCCAGCATTCCATGTGAAGAAAGGGAAATACTCAACTTTAGACTCCTCTAACCTTCAATACGGAGGAAGTAAAAAACCCATATCCAGCCCTCTCTAGCCTTTTTGTCTCACATAAGTGGTGGGGAAAAAAACCCAGAAACTTGTAAACACTTATGAAGATCACAGCCAAGCAATACAACCTCATTCGGAGACTGAGATCTAATCATTTCATCATAAAATGCTTCTACTTCCCCTACATCTTACAATTATGTCAATAAGGCTCCTGTATAATAACAGGATATTATAGCTGAAGATAAATGCAAGGCTAAGGCCCTGATTAAGGATCTTCTAGGAAAACATAAAAGACAACATGGGAACAAAAACAAGGACACCAAAGGGAATTTTAGCCTCTGACACCTACAGTTACAGCAAACAGTAAGTACAGTCTAACTCCTAGCCAGATAACCATTTAACCTCACATCAAAGGCTTATTTATCTCAATTCCTTTTACCTGATACATAGTGACCAACTTTAAAAAAAAAAAAATTACATGACATGCTCAAAGGCAAAATACACAGCCGGAAGAGACAGGGAAAGCATTAGAATTAGACTCAGCTATGGTAGAGATTTTGGAATAATTATGTTAGGAATTGAAAACGACTATTATTAATATGCTGAGGGCTCTAATGAAAAAGTACACAGTATTCAAGAGCAGATGGTAAATATAAGACAAAAAATGGAAACTAAGAAATGATTAAGAGAAAATGCTAGAAATAAAAACATCATAACAGAAATTAAGAATGTCTTTTAAGGGCTCGTAGATCAAACACAGCAGAGGAAAGAATCAGTGAACTAGAAGATATGTTAATAGAAACTTCTCAAACTGAAAAACAAAGAGAAAAAGAATTAGAAACACAAAACAAAATATCCAAGATCTGTGAGACAATTACAAAAGGTGTAACATGAATAATAAGAATATCAAAAGGAGAGGACTTCTGGAAAAATGGCACTCTAGGCAGAAGCACCACGCCGACCCTCCACAGCAAAGATCTGAAAAACTAAGCCAAACAGAGAAAACAACAATCCTGAAACCCTAAAACATCAAATGAAGAGATAAAGAACTCAGCCAAGCATCAAATGGACTGAGAAAACTGACAGAGAACGGAGAGCGAGGAGAGATTCATGCAGAGGTCCTCTACCAACTAACGTAGTGAAGATCCGCCATCTTGGACTCCTATCGGAGACCAGCAAACAGGGGGTATGAGAAAGCAGCTTCACAGAGCTTCCAGCGGGAGACAAAACAACCGGTAATTTGTGATGTATGCTTTCCCATCTCCCACCCTTCTTCACCCCCACTCAGCCTCCTCTGCTTCCTGCGGACACAATCTCTTATCTGGGAAACACCGGCTGCTTGGATTCCACACACCTGAACGGGCCGGCTCTCTGAGTGCCATTTGTTGGCTGCTGGTATTGCTTTTTTCCGCTTCTTTTGATTTCTTCCTTACCTCTCACCACCTCTTCCTCCTTTCACTCAAATACCTGGCTCCGTGAACCAACTTTCCTTCTTCCTGAAGGACTGCAGAACTCCAGTAATTTGTGATATACGCTTTCCCACTCCCTACCCTTCTTCACCCACACTCGGCCCCCTCTGCTTCCCGCGGACACAGTCTATTGTCTGAGAAACACCGGCTGCTTGGATTCCACCAGCCCGCACTAGCTGGCTCTTCTGATTGCCATTTGTCGGCTGCTGGTGTTGCTTTATTTTCTGCTTCTTTTGATTTCTTCCTTACCTCTCTCCACCTCCCCCTCCTTTTGCTCAAATACCTGGCTCCGTGAGCCATCTTTGCTTCTTCCTGAAGGGCTGCGGTGCTCCGTTCGAGTGTAGAGCTGCTTCCCGGTCTGGGCTGCCACACTGGTGGGATCCCGGGGCTTTTGTTCATTTGTTTGTTTTGAATTGTTTTCTTTCCTTTTCTTGAGTTATGAGCCTTTTCTGGCCAGGCGGTGCTGCATGGCAAGGAGACTACCCCCTCGGCTTTCAGAGAAGTGCAGTGGGATCCCTAAGTGCATTTATTTTTTCATTGGTTTTTTTTTTTTCTGTTTTTTGGGGGGCTTCTCTTGTTCTTTTTTTTTTTAATTTGTTTTGTTTTCTTTTCCCTTTCTTTCCCTTCCTGTCTTTCTTCATTGCTCAGTTTCTCATCTCTCTATATCTTCCTTCTCTTTCTGTTCCCTGAATACCTGGTGTTGTATACCTCTATGCCTTCTAGCAGGCTATACTGCAACACCTGAGAGTGACTTCCCCAGACCTCAGAGCTGCACCGGTGGGATCCCTGGGAACTTTGCTGTTCTTTAACCTTTCTGATTTTTATTTATTAATTCTTTTCTTTTCTTCTTCTTCCCGTTTCTGTTTTTCTCCATTTCATAGTCTCTCATATCTCCACTTCTACGGCAAGCTCCCCTAGCATTCTTTTTTGTTTGTTTGTATGTTTTTGGCTCCTATTCCTCTCTCCCGTATCCATCTTAGCTCCACACATAACAATCTCCCCACTACACCCTTCCCACCTGCACCGTGCACTTAACATCACATCACCAAGCAGCACAGGCATGGCCTAGTGGAACCTGCCCTGATGGCTATATTGATTACCAACCCACCCTGGTGGCTGTAGTAAGTGCCACAAACAATCTGTCCCAATAACTCCTCTTCAGCTAGACCTGCCCTGCAGTACCATATCTGAGTGACTGACCCTGCCAAATGGAGAAGGAGGCGAAAAGTACTGTGCCCACAGATGAGGAAACAACAAAGAACACACAGTCTGCCTGCTCAGACATTGTCAAATTATTAAAAAAAAAATGGATGAAACAAACAAATCTACAATCAATAAACGAGAAAAATAACTACTGACTGTCCCAAAGACAGCAGACAATATCAAAACATTTACAAAAAACAGGACAGGATGGTTCCAGTAGGCATCCAAAATAAAACACCAGGTGACTTTCGAGTGCAAGAAAATGCACTTGAACTACCTGATAGGGAATCCAAATCGCTAATACTCAGAATTCTCCAAGACCTGAGGCAAAAAGCTGACAAACATTAGGAAAAAATAGACAAATTCATGGAAAATACACACAAAAAATTGGAAGAACTCAGGAAAATAATGCAGGAACAAAATCCCAAAATAAATTCACAACTAGAAATTATACAAAAACAACAATTAGAAATCCAAAAGATTAACAACAAGATTTCAGAAATGGATGGTGTCATAGAAGGGCTGAGAAGCAGATTTGAAACAATGAAAGACAGGATCAGTGGAATTGAAGACAAACACTTGGATACAACTCTGTTTCAGGAAAACTCAGAAAAAGAACAAAGAAAAATGAAGAGACACTGAGAGTTACGTGGGATACAATCAAAAGCAAAACTTTGCGAGTGATTGGAATTCCAGAACAGGGGGAAAAAACAGAAAACACAGAGAGGATCATTGAAGAGCTGCTAACAGAAAACTTCCCCAATATCATGAAAGATGAAAAGCTGGCCATCCAAGAAGCTCAACGAACCCCATATAGGACACACCCCAAAATAAAATACCCAAGGCATATCACAGTCACACTCTCCAAAACAAAAGACAAGGAATCCTGAGAGCAGCTCATGAAAAACAAGAAGTCACGTACAGAGGAGAAACACTAAGACTAAGCTCAGATTATTCGTCAGAAACCATGCAGGCAAGAAGGCAATGGGATGACATATATAAAATCTTGAAAGAAAAAAATTGCCAGCCAAGAATAATATATCCTGCAAAGCTCGTGTTCAGATTTCATGGTGAAATTAGGTCATTTCCAGATGAACAGAAATTAAAGGAATATGTACAAGTCAAACCAAACTTACAAGAATTATTAAAGGGAGTTCTTCAATCTGAGAACAAACAACTTCAGCTCACAGGCAGAATCTAGGATGCAGGACTGTATCAGTCAGATACCAATCCCAGAAATGAACTCTCAAGGACAATCCAAAACCAAAAGAAATACAACAGGGAATCAGAGCAGTTAATCAGTAAATGACAACAACATCAAAACAATAAAAGAGGGATAAATGGCATAGGTATAGAACCTTCTAATGGAGAGGAAAGGAAGGAGATATCAAGTAACGGTAGATTAGAAAGATAAGGGTAAAATTCATGATAACCACAAAGAAAGTTAACAAACATACTCATAAAAAAAGAGGAAAAACATAAAGTCTCAGCAAAAACAAAACCTACAAAAACAAAAAAAATGGAAAAAAAAATCCACAAACAAAAGTAACTCAGCACAAGAGAGTAAGAACAAAGAAAACTTCAGTACCACAAAAAAAGCACTACAAAATGACAGCAACAAACTCACATCTATCAATAATTACACTGAAGGTAAATGGACTCAGTTCACCCATAAAGAGACGGAGAGTGACAGAATGGATAAGAAAACAGGATCCATCAATATGCAGTCTACAAGAGACACACCTTAGCAACAAAGATGTGAATTTATTAAAAGTCAAAGGTTGGAAAAAAAATATATCAAGCTAACAACTACCAAAAAAGAGCAGGAGTTGTAATTCTAATCTCAGATAAAATAGACCTTAAAACAAAATCTAGCATAAAAGACAAAAAAGGACACTATATAATGACTAAGGGGACTATCCATCATGAAGACATAACCATAATAAACATCTATGCACCCAATGATAGGGCTCCAAAGTACATAAAACAAACTCTAACAACACTAAAAAGAGAAATTGACCATTCCACAATACTAGTAGGAGACTTCAACACACCACTCTCAGTAAAGTACAAAACAACTAAGAACCTCAGCAAAGATACAGAAGACCTAAAGGGCACAGTCAGCCAACTTGTCCTCATAGACATATAGAGAACACTCCACCCAACTGCTGCAGAGTACGCAATCTTTTCCAATGCACATGGAACGTTCTCCAGAATAGACCACATCTTAGGCCACAGAGCAATCCTCAACAAGATAAAAAACACTGAGATAATTCAAAGTGTCTTCTCTGACCACAATGCCATCAAGGTAGAAATTAACAACAGAAAGAGCAAGGAAAAAAAATCAACTACATGGAAACTGAATAATACCCTGCTTACACATCACTGGGTAATAGAAGAAATCAGAGATGGAATCAAAAAATTCCTAGAATCAAATGAGAATGAAAACACATCATACCAAAACCTTTGGGACACAGCAAAGGCAGTCCTCAGAGGACAATTTATAGCAATAGATGCACATATCAAAAAAGAAGAAAGGGACAAAATCAAAACATTAACTACAGAACTCAAACAAATAGAAAGAGAACAGCAAAAAAAATCCCACAACCACCGGAAGAAAGGAAATAGTAAAGATCAGAGCAGAAATAAATGAAATAGAGAACAGAAAATACAATAGAAAGAATCAACAAAACCAAAAGTTGGTTCTTTGAAAGAATCAACAAAATCGAAAAACCACTGGCCAGACTGACAAAAGAAAAACAGGAGAGGACACAAATAACCCAAATAAGAAATGAAATGGGGAACATTACAACAGACCCAACTGAAATAAAAAGGATTATAACAGAATATTATGAAAAACTATACTCCAACAACCTTGAAAACCTAGAGGAAATGGATAAATTTCTAAAAACACACGGCCTACCCAAACTGCAACAAAGTGACGTTGAAAATCTGAACAGACCCATAACAAGAGAAGCAATTTAAAATGTAATAAAAACAACTCCCAACCAAAAAAGGCCCTGGACCAGATGGCTTCACTGGAGAATTCTACAAAACATTTACAGAAGAGCTTGTACCAGTTCTACTCAAGCTATTTCAGAGCATAGAAGAGGAAGCAACACTTCCAAATTCATTCTATGAAGTCAGCATAATGCTGATACCAAAACCAGGCAAAGACATCACAAAAAAACAAAATTACAGACCAATATCTCCCATGAATATAGATGCAAAAATTCTTAACAAAATTCTAGCCATTATAATTCAACACCATATCAAAAAAATAATACACCAAGACCAAGTAGGATTCATACCAGGTATGCAAGGATGGTTCAACATTAGAAAAATCAATAAACATAATCCACCACATAAATAAAAGGAAAGAAAAGAATCACATGATCATCTCAATTGATGCAGAAAAGGCATTTGACAAAGTCCAACACCCATTCCTGATAAAAACTCTCAATCGAATAGGTAGAGAAGGGAAATTTCTCAACATAATAAAGGGCATCTCTGCAAAACCAACGGCCAACATCATTCTTAATGGAGAGAGGCTGAAAACATTCCCCTTGAAAACAGGAACAAGACAAGGATGACATTTATCACCACTCCTATTTAACATTGTGCTGGAAGTTCTAGCTAGAGCAGTAAGGCAAGAGAAAGAAATAAAGGGCATCCAAATTGGTAATGAAGAAGTTAAACTGTCCCTGTTTGCAGATGATATAATACTATACATAGAAAACCCTAAAGACTCCATGAGAAATCTACTGGAACTAACAGAAAGATTCAGCAGGGTAGCAGGATACAAGATAAACATACAAAAATCAGTTGGATTCCTATACACCAATAAGGAGAACGATGAAAAGGAAATCAGGAAAATACTACCATTTATAATAGCCCCTAAAAAGATAAAATACTTAGGAATAACTCTAACCAGGGATGTAAAAGACCTATACAAAGAAAACTACAAAACTCTACTGCAAGAAACCCGAAGGGATCTACATAAATGGAAAAACATACCTTGCTCATGGATAGGCAGCCTCAACTTTGTGAAAATGACAATTCTACCCAAAGCAATTTACAAATACAACGCAATCCCGATCCAAATACCAACAACATTCTTCAAAGAGATGGAAAAACTAATCATCAACTTTATTTGGAAAGGGAAGAAGCCACGAATAAGTAAAGCACTACTGAAGAAGAAGAATAAAGTTGGAGGACTCACACTACCTGACTTCAGAACCTACTATACAGCTACAGTAGTCAAAACAACCTGGTACTTGTACAATGACAGATACATTGACCAATGGAACACAATTGAGAACCCAGATGTAAATCCATCTACCTACGGTCACCTGATCTTCGACAAGATCCCACAGTCCATCAAATGGGGAAAAGACAGTCTTTTTAACAAATGGTGCTGCCAAAACTCGATATCCATCTGCAAAAAAATGAAACAGGACCCATACCTCACACCCTAAACAAAAACTTCAAAATGGATCAAGGACCTGAATATAAAGCCAAAAAGTATAAAGTTCATAGAAGAAAAAATAGGACCAACACTACAGGCCTTAATACACAGCATTAACAGGATACAAACCATAACCATCAATGCACAAACCCCAATAGATAAGCTAGATAACTGGGATCTTCTAAAAATCAAACACCTATGCTCTTCAAAAGACTTCACCAAAAGAATAAAAACAACCTACAGACTGGGAAAATTTTTTGGACAGTACAAGTCAGACAAAGGTCTAATCTCCATAATCTACAAGAAAATCCAACACCTCTACAACAAAAAGACAAATAATCCTATTAAAAAATGGACAAAGGAAATGAACAGACACATCACCAAAGAAGACATTCAAATGGCCAACAGACACATGAGGAAAGGCTCGCGATCACTAGCCATTAGAGAAATGCAAATTAAAACCACAGTGAGATACCATCTCCCCCTGGCATTACTGGCACGAATCAAAAACACTGGAAATAACAAATGCTGGAAGGGCTGATCGGAACTCTTATGCACTGCTGGTGGGAATGCAAAATGATACAACCATTTTGGAAAATGATATGGTGCTTCCTCAGAAAGCTAGAAATAGACATACCATTCGATCCAGCAATCCCACTCCTAGGAACATATCCTAGAGAAATAAGAGTCGTCACTCGAATAGACATATGCACACCTATGTTCATGGCAGCATTGTTCACAATAGCAAAACGATGGAAACAACGTAGATGCCAATCAACAGATAAATGGATAAACAAACTATGGGACATACACACAATGGAGTACTATGCAACGAGAAAGAATAACAACGAATCTGTGAAGCATCTCATAACATGGATGAAACTGGAGGACATTATGCTGAGTGAAATAAGTCAGTTACAAAAGGACAAATATTGTATATGAGACCTCTATTGTAAAAGCCCATGAAAAAGTTCACACACAAAATGTAACAATCTTTGTTGGTTACCAGGGATGGGAGGGGTGGGGGGGAAATACTAAATAGGCAATAGATAAGTGGTATCTTGGGTGAAGGGTGAGACAGTACAGAATACAGGGGAAACTAGTACAGCTTGTACAAGGAAAGGTCATGGAAGCCCCATAGACACAGCCAAACTCCCTGTGGGACTGAACTGCTGGGCGGAGGGCTGCGAGGACCATGGTCTTGGGGAACATCTAGCTCAATTGGCATAACACACTTTATAAAGACAATGTTCCACATTCTACCTTGGTGAGTAGTGTCTGGGGTCTTGAAAGCCTGTGAGCAGCCATCTAAGATACCCCACTGGCTTCATCCCTTTGGGAGCAAGGGAGAATGAAGAGAACAGGTTACAAGGAAAAGATTAGTCTGAAGGACTAATGGTCCACAGCTACCAAGACCTCCACCAGAGTGAGTCCAGTACCCAGCTAGATGGTGCCCGGCTACCACCACTGACTGCTCTGACCGGGATCACAGCAGAGGGTTCTGGACAGAGCTGGAGAAGGATGTAGAGCATAATTCTAACTCACAAAAAAAAAAGACCAGATTTACTGGCCTAAAGGAGACTGGAGAAACCCGGAGAGTATGGCCCCCAGACACCCTTTTAGCTCAGTGGTGAAGTTATCTCCAGGGTTCACTGTTCAGCCTGGGAGTGGACAGCCCCATAAAACCAAATGGGACTAATGAGGTACAGGAGTCCAGTGACAAGGGCCAGAAGGCAGAAGGGGACAAGGAAGCTGTTAAGGATATTGTTGATGTGTTGTGAGATTGTTAACCATTGTCATAGGGCAACCTGTGTAGTAACTGTTAAATGAGAAACTATTTTGTTCTGTAAGCCTTCATCTTAAGTGAGAATAGCAGCACAATTGGAAGAGCATAGTCAATGTCACTGAACTGTGCATGTAGAAATTTTTGAAATGGTGTATCTTTGGCTATGTGTATTTTCACCGAAAAAAAAGGTTGAGAAGTTAGAGGGTTGACATGTTGTGGGGTTGTTAACCAATGTCATAAAACAATATGTGTACTACTGTTTCATGAGAAACTGTTTGTTCTGTAAGCCTTCTCCTGAAGTGCAATAAAATAAAATAAAAATAAAAAGAATATCAAAAGGAGAAGAAAGCAAGGAATACGAGAAATATTTGAAGTAATAATGACTGAGAATTTTCTAAAATCAGTGAGATTCAGGAAGTCCAGAGAACACCAAGCACGATAAATACCAAAATGTCTACACCTAGGCATATCATGTTAAAGTCACTGAAAATCAAAGAAAGATAGAAACTCTTGAAAAAATAACAGAGGGGTGGAATCACCTTAGCTATAGAAGAACAAGGATAAGAATTACATCAGACTTCTCTTCAGAAACTACGCAAGCAAGAAGAGAGGGGGTGAAATATTTAAAGCATTGATAGGAAAAAAAAAAAAAAAACAGCCTATAATTCTGTATCCAATAAAATCGTACTTCAAAATTGAGGGAGAATTAAAGAATTTTCAAGACCAAAAATATTGAGAGATGTTCCTCAGAGAAAAGGAAATGATATAGGTCAGAAATTCAGATCTACATAAAGAAAGGAAAAGTGATTGAAAATATATTAAAGAAGGTAAAATGAAAATATTTTGTTTTTCTTATTCTTAACTTACTTAATAGATAAAAGTTTGTTTAAAATAACAATAGCAATAATATGGTGATGATTATATCTCATAGACAAGTGAGATACATGACAGCAATGTTGTAAGGAATGGAAGGAAAGAATTGGAAATGCTCTGTAATAAATTACCTGCATTACAGGTGAAGCAATATATTATCTGAAAGTGGACTTAGATTATCTATAAATGTATCTTATTAATTCTATGGTAATTACTAAAATATTTTTAAAAGAAATAGAATTGATATGCTAAGGAGGAGAGAAAATGTAATCAAATAAAAGGTTCAATTAAAATGAGATAAGTAAAAAAAAAAAAAAAAAGAGTAGAAAACAAAAAGCCCACAGAAAACTAAATCAAGGAACAAGGGCCATGAATAGAAAGTGATTACACCCGTTATAAATATGGTAGATATTAATCAGATGTTATCAGTAATCACTCAAAATGTGAATGGTTTAAATATACCAATTAAAAAAGAGAGACCATTAAGTGGATAAAAAAAAGAGAGAGAGAGGCCAATTATATGTTGTCTACAAGAAACATGCTTTAAATTAAAAGACATAGATTGAAAGTAAAGAGATGGGAAAAGATATACCATGCTAACACTAACCAAAGTAATGCAGCAGTAGCCATATGAATTTTAGAAAAGAAAAAAGTCTAAAAATCAATAATCTAAGCTTTTCCTTCAGGAAACTTGAAAAAGAAGAGAAAATTAAATCCCAAGAAAGCAGAAGAAAGGAAACCAACAAACCAAAAATAAAAAAAAACAAGTATAAGCAGAAATCAATGAAATTGAAAACAGAGTATTAGTAGAAAAAATTAATTAAACCAAAAGCCAGTTCTTTTAAAAAAGATCAACTAAATTAATAAATCTCTCACCAGGTTAACCAAGAAAAAATGAGAAAAGATACAAATTACTGATATTAGAAATAAGAGAGGAACCACCATAACTGATTCCATGGGCATTTAAAAAATAAAGGAAGATTATGAACAGCCCTATCACCCCAAATTTGATAACTTAAATGAAATGGATCAATTCCTTGAATGACACAATTTATCAAAACTCACACAAGGAGAAGTATATAATCTGAATAGGCCTATATCTATTAAACAAATTGAAGCAACAATTAATAACCTTCCAAAGCAGAAATCACCAACCCAGATGGTTTCACTGGTGAAGTCTACCAAATATTTAAAGGAGCAATGATATCAATTTTCTACAATTTCTTACAAAAAAATAGAAATACAGGGAATATTTTCTAACTCATTCTGTGAGGCCAGCATTACCATAGCACTGAAACCAGACAATGCCTTACTATGAATGAAAATTACAGACCAATGTGTCTCATGAGCATAGATGCAAAACTCTTCTACAATACATTAGCAAATTGAATCAAGCAATGTATAAAACAAATTATACACTATCATGTATATTCCACGTGCAAAAATAAAAATGAATCTAGACAAAGACCTTATATCTGTCTCAAAAATTAACTCAGGTATGAACAACCTAGATGCCCATCAACAGATGAATGGATAAACAAACTATGGTACATACACACAGTGCAGTATTATGCAATGATAAAGAACAATGATGAATCTGTGAAGCATCTCATAACATGGATCAAACTGGAGGATGTTATGCTGAGTGAAATAAGTCAATCACAAAAGGACAAATATTGTATGAGACCTGTACTGTAAAACTTATGAAAAAGTTTATACATGAAGAAACAGTCTTTGTTGGTTACAAGGGATGAGAGGGGTGGGGGAGAATACTAAATAGACAAAAGTGGTAACTTTGGTGAAGGGTAAGACAGTACGCAATACTGGGGAAACAGCACAACTTCTACAAGGAAAGGTTATGGAAGCTCCATAGACACATACAAACTCCCTGAGGGACTGAATCGCTGGGCAAAGGGCTGTGGGGACCAGGGTCTCAGGCAACATCTAGCTCAATTGGCATAACACACTTTATAAAGAAAATGTTCTACATTCTACCTTGGTGAGTAGCGTCTGGGGTCTTAAAAGCCTGTGAGCAGCCGTCTAAGATACTCCACTGGTCTCACCCCTTCGGGAGCAAGGGGGAATGAAGAGAATAAGATACAAGGAAAAGATTAGACCAAAGGGCTAATGGACCATAACTACCTGGCCTCCACCAGACTGAGTCCAGTACAGCTAAATGGTGCCTGGCTACCACCACTGACCGCTCTAACTGGGATCACAACAGAGGGTCCTGGACAGAGCTGGATAAAAATGTAGAACAAAATTCTAACTCACAAAAAAAGACCAGACTTACTGGCCTGACACAGACTGGAGAAACCCTGAGAGTATGGCCCCTGGACACCCTTTTAGCTCAGTAATGAAGTCACTTCCGAAGTTCACCATCCAGCCAAAGATTAGACAGCCCCATAAAACAAAACAAGACTAATGGGGCACAACAGTCTGGGGACAAGGACTAGAAGGCAGGAGGGGACAGGAAAGCTGGTAATAGGGAACCCATGGTTGAGCAGGGACAGTGTTGACATGTTGTGGTGTTGTTAACCATTGTCATAAAACAATATGTGTACTAACTGTTTAATGAGAAACTATTTGTTCTGTAAACCTTCATCTAAAGTACAATAAAAAAAAAAAAGGGCCAATCCCTAATAGTTAGATACTGTATGATTCCATTTATATAATGTTTTGAAATGACAAAATTTTGGAAATGGACAGATTAGTGGTTGACTGGTGTTAGGGAAGGTAGAGGTGAGGGGAGAGATGGGTGCACTTATAGAAGGACAACAGGAGGGACCCTGTGTCCATGGGAATGTTGGGTGTCTTGACTGTGGGAGGGAGAAAGACCTACACATGTGGTAAACTTGCACGGAACTAAATAACAGACAACTACAAATAAACTGGGAAAACTGAAGAATAAATTGGATTGTATTAATGTAAAAAAAATTAACTCAGATATGGGTTACAGACCTAAATGTTAAATGCAAAAGTGTACAATAGCTATAAGATGACATAGGAAAAAATCTAGGTGATCTTGGATTTGGCAATAAATTTTTAAACAAATTACCAAAAGCATGATCCATAAAGGAAAAATTGATGTTTGACTTCATTAAAGTAAAATACTTCCGCTCTGTAAAAGACACTAAGAGAATGAAAAGACAAGCCACAGACCGGGATAAAATATTTGCAAAATACATACCTGACAAAGGACTTGTCCCCAACATATAAAAAAAACTTCTAAAAGTCAATAATAAGAAAACAAATAACCCCATTAAAAAAATGGGTAAAATATATGAACAGACACCTCACCAAAGAAGACGGACAGATGGCAATGCATATATGAAAAAAGGCTCAACATCATATATTATTAGGGAGTTGCAAATCAAAACAACCATGAGACACCACTACTCACCTATTATAATGACTGAAATCCAAAATCCTGACAACACCAAAAGCTGGCCGGGACATGGAGCAACAGGAACTCTCATTCATTGCCCGCAGGAATGCAAAATGGTATAGCCACTTTGGAAGACAGTCTGGCAGTTCCTTACAAAGCTAAACACAGGCTAACTATAGGATCCAGGAATTTCACTTCTAGGTATTTATCCAAATGAATTGAAAACTTATGTCCACACCAAAACCTGCACACAAATGTTCATAGCAGTTTTATTCATAATTGTACAAAATTGGAGGCAACCAAGATGTCCTTCAACAGGTGAATGGATAAACAAACTGTGGGCATTCATACAATGGATGATTATTCAGTGATAAAAAGAAAGGAGTATCAAGCTATAAAAAGCAGAAGCCTTAAATGCATACTGCTAAATGAAAGAAGACCATCTGAAAAAGTCTATATACTGTGATTCCAAGTACATGAATTCTAGAAAAGGCAAAACTATAGAGGCAGTAAAAAGATCAGTGGTTGCCAAGGAGAGAGAAGAGGAAGCGTGGGATGAATAGGTAAAGCACTGGCTATTTTAAGGGCAGTGAATCTACTCTTCATGATACTTAGTGGTGAATACATGATATTACACATTTGTCAAAACCAATAGAACCATACAACACAGAAAGAACTCTAACATAAACTATGGGCTTTAAGTAATAATCATGTATCAGTTTTGGTTCATCAGTTGTAACAAATGTACCACACTAATACAATGTATTAATAATTAGAAGCTGTGCCCAAGAGTAAAGGGGATATATGAGAATTGTCTGTATTTTCTGCACATATTTTTTGGAGATCTAAAACTGCTCTAAAAATAATGTTTATTAATAAAAATAATTTAAAAATTTTTAAAAAAGCAAAAACAAAAAATGCTACAAATTTTATATTGAGAAATATAGTCCCTGTCCCCCACTTCTCTCAATGCTTCTGTTTCATACCTTAAAGAGAATAACTTTCAACCATTTTAGTTGTTTAGTCTGATATTAACCTCCATAATTTTAAGTAGTGTATTTATAATTTTATTTCTTGATTTATCAACTTTTGGATTCATTTCTGTTGGAGCTGTCTGTACGGTTTTTTTTTTTTTTTTTTTTTTTTACTTTGGGATTAGTTTCTTAGTCTGTGCTGCCTCTTTCTGAGACTTCCCTTCCCTTCTCTCCTATGTGAGATCCCCTCTTTCCTGGACCTGGTATGTCCCATATTCTTGGTTTCCTCTCTCATGTTTTAGTCCATCTTCTAGTAGGTTTCTGAGAGTTTGTGGGAAATACTTTTTTTAGACACTATCTAAAATGTCTTTGTCCTCTAGTCACATTTAGCAGTTTGGTTGGGTTCAGAATTACATAAAACACATGCTTCCTTTAGAATTGTCATGGCAACACTTCACTCTCTCTTCCGATGTTGCACTTAAGAAGTGTGATACCATTTTATTTCCTTATTTTTTGTATGATCTATTCTGTATACTCTTGAAGCTTGGAGTATTTTATTTTTTATTTCCATTGTACTGAAAGGTTATGGTGATATGTCTTGGTGTGTATGTAAATCATTTATTATTCTAAAGATCTGGTAAACTGCTTCAGTGAAATGAGTGCTGGGAAATTTTCTTGTGTTATTTCTTTGATATTTGTCAGTCTTACATTTGCTCTGTTCTCTCTTCATAGTTAGTGCAACCTAGGAGTGATCTTCTAATTACCTCTGTCATTTAGGTGTACTTCCTTGAAATTTCCTCAACTATATTTAACAATCCTTATATTGACTTTTCTTTATTTTGGCTTGTATATTTCCAAAAGTTCTTTCTTATTCTCTGAGTTTTTTCCTCCACTGTTACTGTTTTCTTCATGTATCTTTATATATTTCCTTTTGGAAGATTTTAACAATACATTAATAGTTTTCATTTTCCTTGCTTATCTGTATTTCCTTTGAGTTTCTTTTTTTTTGTTGTTGAATTTTTTGTCTTTTCAATTGGAGATTCTCCTCAGATTACTAGGGGTTCTTGTATATTCATTCATATTTAAGAGTGAGGCACTAAAATCTGCATGATGATTAGTTTCGCTGCAAGGAAACTAGATAGTCAGTCAGTGGTATGCTGATGCAGTTCAGTGAATTACTTAATATGGTCCTTCTAGAAGGTATGGTCTGGTAACTCCCACAAAATGTTTGGGTGGAATTATGCAAATAAGGTGTTTGTAGCCCACGAAGGGGATTGGATAGCCTGCTAATAATGCAAATAAGGTACATGAAACTCTTGCAGAGTAGGACCATGCAAATAAGGTGTACGGAACCCTAATAAGGGTATTGGTCAGTTTTGCCATTCTGCTAGGCTTAAAGAGAACCAATATCCGCAGTGGAGAAGGGGACCTCATTACTATAAAGATGAAGAGCAGGAGCAGAGCATACTTGCCTTTTGGACCCGGGGTCCCTGCACTGAGAACCTCTTAGAAGACAGACAGCTGTAATACCTGAGAAGGTGCAAGACAGTGAGAAGCAGTGGCAAGCACAAAAGAGAAATGGAAGCAATAGAACCAGGAGACTAGTGCAAGCCAATGGCAGGCTTCCTGGCCCACAGAATGAGGTGGCTACAGTGGGTATGCCAAGCCACAGAGCAAGAGAGCTGAGTACCTTCAGGCAGGAAGTTTGCTGGCAGAGTGGAGTGCCTCTGGGCACTTGTGGCTACAGTGGGCGTGCCAACTCATGGAGTGAGAGAGCTGAGCACCTTTGGGCAAGAGGCTTTCCTGGTGGAGTGGGGGTGCTTCTGGGAACTTATTGGCAGAGCTAAAGAAAGAGCTGCAACACTTCCCAAGAAGGGCAGAGGACAGCCATACATTTTACTTAATCATATGTTATGAGCTACATAGTACATTGTTATTACTATTATTTACATAGTCAATTAATTTTACACAATTTAAATTATAAGAAAAAAATCTTATATATTTACCTATGCAGAGAAAATTTCTGGTGTTCTTCATTCCTTTGTGTAGATTCATATTTCTGTCTGATGTCATCTTCCTTCTGCCTGAGGACTTCTTTGAACATGTTTGGAGTGCAGGTCTACCAGTGATGAATGTTTTCAACTTTTGCACATCTGAAAATATCTTAACTTCACCTTTATTTTTAAAAGCTATTTTTACTATGTAAATAATTCTAGATATAAGCACAAAGAACAAAAAAAAAAATAGATAAATTGAGCTTCATTAAAATTAAAAACTTTTGGCCATCAAAGGACATTTTTAAGAAAGTGAAATAAAAACTACATACTGGGAGAAAATATTTGCAAATCATCTGTCTTAGTTATCTAGTACTGCTATAATAGAAATACCACAAGCGGATGGCTTTAAAAACAGAAATTTACTCTCTCACAGCTTAGCAGGCTAGAAGTCCAAATTCAGGGTGCCAGCTCTAGGGGAAGGCTTTCCCTCTGTCAGCTCTAGGAGAAGATCCTTGTCTTCTATTAACATCTGTGGGCCTCACGTTCCTTGGAGATCTCCATGTGTCTTGGCATCAGTCTTCCCCTGGGTCTAGGAGGTTCTCAGCATAGTGACTACAGGTCCAAATGGCACACCCTGCTCCCAGCTCTTCTTTCTTGATGGCAATGTGGTCTTTTCTTCTCTGCTCCCTTCCTTCTTTTGTATCTCAAGAGATTGACTCAAAATACAACCTAATCATGCCTACTCTTCAGATAAAGATTAGACTGGACTATAAGACATAAAATGATACTCGTGAAGAGTGTGCTTCTTAGTTCAAGTAGATACATGAAACTAAATGGACAGGTCCTGTCTGGAGGAGAGATGAGAAGGCAGAAAGGGACAGGAGCTGGTTGAATGCACCGGGAAATATGGAGTGGAAAGGAGGAGTGTGCTGTCATATTATAGGGATGGCAACTAGAGTCACATAACAATGTGTGAATAAATTTTTGTATGAGAAACTAACTTGACCTGTAAACTTGCACTTAAAGCACAATAAAAAAAAAAAAAAAAAAAGCAGCAGCTCAGGGGAAAAAATATACAACCTAATCCTGTATATCGTGTCTTGTGTCATTAACATAACTGCCTCTAATCCTGCTTCTTTAACGTCATGCTATTGTTGTTCGATGTCATTGAATCCATTCCAACTCATAATGACTCCATGAACGACAGAGTGAAACACTGTCTGGTCCCGTGCCGTCCTCACAATTGTTATCGTTGAGCCCATCGTTGCAGCCAGTGTGTCAATCCATCTTGTTGAAGGTATTCCTCTTTTTTGCTGACCCTCTACTTTACCAAGCATGATGTCTTTCTGAAGGGACTGAAACCTCCTGACAACATATCCAAAGTACATAAGATGTAGTAGTCCCACCATCCTTGCTTCTAAGGAGCATTCTGGTTGTACTTCTCCCAAGACAGATTTGTTGGTTCTTTTGGCAGTCCACGGTATATTCTGTACTCTTTGCCAACACTGTAATTCAGATGCGTCAATTCTTCTTTGGTCTTCCTTATTCATCTTCCAGCTTTCACATGCATATGATGCGATTGAAAACACCATGGCTTGAGTCAGGCACACCTTAGTCCTCAAGGTGACATCTTTGCTTTTCAACACGTTTTAAAAAAATTTTTTTTTATTGTACTTTAGATGAAGGTTTACAGAACAAATAGGTTCTCATTAAACAGTCAGTACACATATTGTTTTATGACATTGGTTAACAACCCCACAACATGTCAAAACTCTCCCTTCTCGACCTTGAGGACCTTTTTTTTGGTGAAAATATACATAGCCAAAGTTACACTATTTCAAAAGTTTCCACTTGTATAATTCAGTGACATCAATTACATTCTTCCAGTTGTGCTGCTATTCTCACTATCCTTTTCCATATTATTCCATCACCATTATCTTCAACTCACTGACCCCTAGTCTTCCTATCAAAGCTTTTGAGTTGCTGTTGTCAATTTGATCTCACATAGATAATTTTTTTTTTGTACCTTAGATGAAGGTTTGCAGAACAAATAGTTTCTCATTAAACACTAGTACATATATTGCCCTATGACAATGGTTAACAACCTCATGACATGTCAACACTGTCCCTTCTCAACCTTGGATTCCCTATCACCAGCTTCCTGTCCTCTCCTGCCTTCTAATCCAGGGTCCTTGTATCTTGTTCTCTTTATTCTCCCTTGCTCCCGAAGGGGTGAGACCAGTGGAGTATCTTAGACGGCTGCTCACAGGCTTTTAAGACCCCAGACACTACTCACCAAGGTAGAATGTAGAACATTGTCCTTATAAACTGTGTAATGCCAGTTGGGCTAGATGTTCCCCTAGACCATGGTCCCCACAGCCCTACACCCAGAAATTCAGTCCCTCAGGGAGTTTGGAAGTGCCTATGGAGCTTTCATGACCTTTCCTTGTACAAGATGTGCTGGCTTACCCAGTAATGTGTACTGTCTTAACCTTCACCAAAGTTACCACTTATCTATTTAGTCCCCCATCCCTCATAAACAAAGATCATTTCTTTTTGTGTGTAAAGTTTTACATGAGTTATATAGTAGAGGTCTCATACAGTATTTCTCCTTTGGTAATTGACTTATTTCACTCAGGATAATGTCCTCCCATTTCATCCATGTTATGAGTTGCTTCACAGATTCATCATTGTTCTTTATCATTGCATAATACTTCATTGTGTGTATGTACCAGTTTGTTTATCCATTCATCTGTTGTTGGGCATCTAAGTTGTTTCCATCTTTTTGCTATTGTGAACAGTGCTTCAGTGAATATGGGTGTGCATATGTCTATTAGTGTGACAGCTCTTATTTCTCTAGGATATATTACTAGGAGTGGGGTTGCATTTTGTACCGCTTTTTTCTGTGGTGCTGACGTTTTCTTTGTTCCTCTTACTCTCCTGTGCTGAGTTCCTTTGGTTTGTGGATTTTTTTTCATTTCTGTTGTTTTCGTATCTTTTGTTTTTACTGAGACTTTATGTTTTTCTTCTTTATTTTCATAAGTAGATTTGTTAACTTTCTTTGTGGTTACCTTGAAATTTACCCTTATTTTCCCAGATTTGTACCAGTCTATTATTACTTGGTATTGCTTGACTTCCTCTCCACTAGAGGGATCTATACCTACACCGTTTATTCCCTCTTTTATTGTTCTGATGCTGTTGTCATTTACAGATTAACCTCTCTGGTTCCCTTTTGTAATTCTTTTGGTTTTGCATAGTCCTTAAGAGTTCATTTCCTAGGTTGGTATCTGGCTAGTACAATCCTGTGTCATATATTCAGCCTGTGGTCTGATATTGTTTGTTCTCAGACCAAAGGCCTTCCTTTAATAAGTCTTGTAAGTTTTGTTTGGTTTTTACAAAGTCCCTTAATTTCTGTGTATCTGGAAATGACCTAATTTCACCATCATATTTGAACGAGAGTTTTGCAGGATATATTAATCTCGACTGGCAATTTTTTTCTTTCAAGGTTTTATATATGTCATCCCATTGCCTTCTTGCCTGCATGGTATCTGCCAAATAATCCAAGCTTAGTCTTATCGTTTCTCCTCTGTATGTGACTTTTTGTTTTTCTCGAGCTGCTCTCAGGATTCTTTGTTTGTCCTTGGTTTTAGCGAGTGTGATTATGATATGCCTTGTTGATTTTCTTTTAGAGTCTATCCTATATGGGGTCATTGAGCTTCTTGGATGTACAGTCAGCTTTTCATCTTTCATGGTATTGGGGAAGTTTTCTGTCAGCAATTCTTCAATGAACTTCTCTGTGTTTTCTGTTTTCTCCTCCTGTTCTGGAACTCCGATCACTTGCAGATTTCTGCTTTTGATTATATCCCACATAATTCTCAGGGTTTCTTCATTTTTCTTCTTTCTTTTTTCTGATTTTTCCTCAGAGTTGTAGCTAAGTGTTTGTCTTCAATTTCGCTGGTCTTATCTTTCATCGTTTCAAACCTGCTCCTCAGCCCTTCCATGACATTGTCCATTTCTGAAATCTTGTTGTTTATCTTTTGGATTTCTAATTGTTGTTTTTGTATGATTTCTAGTTGTGAATTTATTTTATCATTTTGTTCCTGTGTTATTTTATTGAATTCTCTCTCTTTTTTTTTTGTCTGTATTTTCCATGTATTTGTCTTTCTTTTCCATGAACTTGTCTATTTTTTCCTCATTTTTGTCTGTTTTTTGCATCAACTCTTAGATAATTCTGAATATTAGAGATTTGAATTCCCTATCAGTTAGGTCTAGTGCCTTTTCTTCTACTGGAAGGTCATCTGGTGTTTTATTTTGGACACCTACTGGAACCATCATGTCCTGTTTTTGTAAATGTTTTGATATTGTCTGCTATCTTCAGGGCATTCGGTGGTTATTTTACTCATTTATTGATTGTAGATTTCTTTATTTTGTCCTGCTTTTTTGTTTTATTTGGTTATGTCTGAGCAGTCAGGCTGTGTGTTCTTTGTTGTTTGCTTGTCTGTGGGCATGATACTTTTCACCTCCTTCTCCAATGGCAGGGTCAGTCACTCAGGTATGGTACGGCAGGGCAGGTCCAGCTGAAGGGGAGTTGCTGGGATAGGTTTTTTTGTGGCACGTACCAGGGCTGACAGTGCAGATTGGGAATCAGTGCAGGGAAGTTTCCAGTAGGCTATTCCTGTGCTGCTTGGGAATGTGATGTTCAGCACACAGTGCAGGCAGGCAGGAAGGAGGGGATAGACTGTGATGTGTGGAGCTAAGATGAGTATGGGAAAGATGAGAGAGGAGAGGGACAGGAGCCAAAAACATACATACACAAAAAAAAAAAATAGTGCTAAGCGAGCTTGCTATTGGAGTGGAGAGATGAGAGACTGAGAAATGGGGAAAAACAAAAATGAAAAAAAGAGAAAAAAGGTAAAAGAAAAAAATGAATAAATCGAGAAACTGAAAATGATTAAAGACCAAAAGGGAATAAGAGAGAGAAGAAAACTAAACAAAGAGAAGAAAAAACGAAAAAAAATAAATAAATAAACAAATGAAAAAACCAAAAATAAAGAAAAGAAAAAAGAAACCCCCCCCAAGGATATCCCTGTGCATCTGCACAGAGTAAGGGATTATCTTCCAGGCCGTGCAGTACTGCCCAGCTAGAAGGGGCTCCCAAGCCGAGAAAAGAAAAAGAAAACAAACAAACAAATCAAAACAGAACAAATCAGAGCAAACAAACAAACAAAATAGCCCCGGGGATCCCACTGGCGTGGCAGCAGGGGCCGGGAAGCAGTTTCACAGTCAAGCGGTATTTCGCAGCCTTTCAGGAAGAAGACTGCGCATGGAGCCAGGTATTTGAGAGAAAGGAGGGGGAGGTGGTGAGAGGTAAGGAAGAAGTCTAAAGAAGCGGAAAAAAGCAACACCAACAGCCAATAAATGGCACTCAGGGAGTTGGCCAGTGCAGGTTGGTGGAATCCAAGCAGCACTGGGGGGAAGCTCATGCATCCCAGCCAATAGACTGTGGCTGCAGGAAGCAGAGGAGGCTAAGTGGGGGTGAAGAAGTGTGGGGGGTGGGAAAGCCTATATCGTGGGTTACCGGTTGTTCTGTCTCCTGCTGGAAGCTCTGTGAAGCTGCTTTCTAGTAACTCCTGTTCGCTGATCTCTGATAGGAGTCCAAGAAGGTGGATCTATTCTGCAGTAGCTGATAGGGGACCTCTGCATGTATCTCTCCTCCTGCTCTGTTCACAGTTCCTTATTCCATTCGGTGCTTGGCTGAGTCCTTTATCTCTTCATTTGATGCTTAGGGTTTCAGGATTGACGTGTGACTCTCACTTAGTTTTTCAGATCTTTGCTGTGAAGGTATGGCATGGTGCTTCTGACTATAGTGCCATGTTGCCTGGAAGTGGCTTTTCAACACTTTTAAGGAGGTCTTTTGCAGCTGATTTGCACAATGTGCTGCATCTTTTGATTTCTTGACTGCTACTTCCATGGGTGCTGATTGTGGATTCAAGTAAAATGAAATCTTTGACAACTTCAATCTTTTCTCCGTTTATCATGATGTTGTTTATTGATCCAGTTGTGAGGATTTTTGTTTTCTTTATGTTGAGGTGTAATCCATACTGAAGGCTGTGGTCCTTGATCTTCACCAGTAAGTGCTTCAAGTCCTCTTCACTTTCAGCCAGCAAGATTGTGTCATCTTCATAATGCAGGTTGTTAATGAATGTTCCTCCAATCCTGATGCCCCATTCTTCTTCATAGAGTCCAACTTCTTGGATTATTTTCTCAGCATATAAATTGAATAGGTATGGTGAAATGATACAACCCTGACACACACCTTCCTGACTTTAAACTAAGCAGTATCCCTTGTTCTGTTCAAACAACTGCCTCTTGATCCATGTACAGTTTCCTCATGAGCACAATTAAGTGTTCTGAAATTCTCATTTTTTGCAATTCTATCCATAATTTGTTATGATCCATACCGTCGAATGTCTTTGCAAAGTCAATTAAATACAGGTAAACGTTTTTCTGGTATTCTCTGCTCCCAGCCAGGATCCATTTGACATCAGCAATGATATCCCTGGTTCCACGTCCTCTTCTAAACCCAGCTTGAATTTCTGGCAGTTCCGTGTTGATGTACTGCTGCAGCCACTTTTGAATGATCTTCAGCAAAATTTTATTTTCATGTGATATAAATGATATTGTTTGATAATTTCCATATTCGGTTGGATCACCTTTCTTGGGAATAGGCATAAATATGGATCTCTTCAAGTCAGTTGGCCAGGTAGCTGTCTTCCAAATTTCTTGACATAGACAAGTGAACACTTCCAGCTCTGCAGCCTTTGGTTGAAACATCTCAATTGCTATTCCATCAATTCCTGGAGCCGTATTTTTCATCAATGCCTTCAGTGTAGCTTGGACTTATTCCTTCAGTACCATTAGTTCCTAATCATATGTTAGCTCCTGAAATGGTTGAAAGTTGATCAATTATTTTTTGTTACAGTGACTCTGTGTATTCCTTCCATCTTCTTTTGATGCTTCTTGTGTCGTTTAATATTTTCCCTGTAGAATCCTTCAGCATTGCAACTTGAGGCTTGAATTTTTTCTTCAGTTCTTTCAGCTTGAGAAATGCTGAGCACATTCTTCCCTTTTGGTTTTCTGTCTCCAGGTCTTTGCACATGTCATCATAATACTTTACTTTGTCTTCTTGAGTTGCCCTTTGAAATCTTTTGTTCAGCTGTTTTACTTCAACAATTTTTCCTTTTACTTTAGCCACTCAATGTTCAAGAGCAAGTTTCAGAGTCTCTTCTGATATCTATTTAGGTTTTTTCTTTCTCTCCTGTCTTTTTAATGACCTCTTGCTTTCTTCATGTATGATGTCCTTCATGTCATTCCACAACTTATCTGGCCTTTGTTCATTAGTGTTCAATGTGTCCAATCTATTTTTAAGATGGTCTCTAAATTCAGGTGAGATATACTCAAGGTCATACTTTGACTCTTGTGGACTTGTTCTAATTTTCTTGTTTCAAGTTGAACTTGCATATGGCCAATTGATGGTCAGATCCGCAGTTGGCCCCTGGCCTTGTTCTGACTGATGATATTGGGCTTTTCCATGATCTCTTTCCACAGAGGTATTCGATTTAATTCCTGTGTATTCCTTCTGGCAAGGTCTGTATGTATAGTCGCTGATTATGTTATGAAAAAAGGTATTTGCAATGAATAAGTTGTTGGTCTTGCAAAATTCTATCATGTGATCTCCAGCATCATTTCTATCACCAAGGCTGTATTTTCCAAGTAACAACCCTTCTTCTTTGTCTCAAACTTTCTCATTCCAATCACCAGTAATTATCAATGCATCCTGCTTCCATGTTCAGTCAATTTCAGACTGCAGAAGTTGGTAAAAATCTTCAATTTCTTCATCTTTGGCCTTACTGGTTGGTGCATAAATTTGAATAATAGTCGTATTAACTGGTCTTCCTTGTAGGCGTATGGATATTATGCTATCACTGACAGCATTGTACTTCAGGATAGATCTTGAAATGTTCGTTTTGAAGATGAATGCAATGCCGTTCCTCTTAAAGTTGTGATTCTGGCATAATAGACCATATGATTGTCTGATTCAAAATGACCAATACCACTCCATTTCAGCTCACTAATGCCCAGGATATCCATGTTTATGGGTTCAATTTCATTTTTGATGATTTCCAATTTTCCTAGATTCGTACTTCATACATTCTACATTCTGATTATAATAGATGTTTGCAGCTGTTTCTTCTATCATAGATATGTTCATATGATGTTCTTCTAACAGCATAGAGGTTAGGATTTACAACACATAGGATAATTACTTCAGATCACAAAATGGAGAAAAACCACACAATACCGGGAATCATGGCCTAGCCAAGTTGACCCACATTTTGGGGGGACATAATTCTATCCATAACATCATCTGATCAGGTCTGTTATCCAGGATATATAAAGAATACTTACAACTCAACAACAAAAAGTAAACAATGTAATTATAGAAAGGGCCAAAGAAAGAATATGTACAAATGGAAGATAAGCACGTGAAAAGATGCCCTATTTCATTAGGTATTAGCGAATCAAAAACACAATGAGACATCACATCACACCCACTAGAATTACTATCATAAAAAAATGAAAAGTAACAAGCATTGTTGAGGCTGTGAAGAAATTGGAATCCTCATACTTTGCTGGTGGGAACTTAAAATGGTACAGTCTTTGTGAAAAATAGTTTGACAGTTCATGAAAAAAGTTAAACATAGTTATCCTATGACCCAGCAGTTCCACTTTTATGTAATATGTAAGAGAAGTGAAAAGATACATTCACACAAAAACTTTTAAACCAATGCTCAAAGCAGCATTATTCATAATAGTCAAAAAGTGGAGACAACCCAAACATACAAATGTATATCAACTGATGGATGGATAAACAAATTGTAGTATAGCGGTACAATGGAATATTATTCAGCCTTAAAAAGAAAAGAAGTCCTAATACATACTACAACATGGATGAATCTTGAAAGCATACTCAGTGAATGCAGCCAGTCACAAAACACCACATATTGTACAATTTGATTTATATGAAATGTTCAGAACAGGCAAATCAGCAGAGACAGAAAGTAGATTAGTTCTGCCAAAGGCGGGTAGGAAGGGGAAATTGGGAAGTATGAGAAGTTTTTTGGTGGGGAGAGAGGTGATGGAAAAAGTTCTGGAATTTGATAGTGATGATGGTTGCAAAACATTGTGAAGACACCAGAAATCACTGAATCGTGCAGTTTAAAATGGTTAAAATGGTAAATTTTGTGTTATGTGAATATATATGCACACACACACACACACACACACACAAATTTCTAGCATGACAGTTTTATCCTTTAAATAGTTTAATGATTTTGCCCCTGTGTGTTCTTGCTTGCATTGATTCCAAAAAGAAATGTTCCTCTGTATGTAACATTTATTTTGCCTCTAGCTGCTTTTAAGATTTTCTGTTTATCACTGCTTTTGAGCAATTTGATGATGATGCGCCTTGATGTAGTTTTGTTTATGGGTCTTGTGCTTAAAGTTCATTGAGCTTCTTGGCTATGTGGGTATACAGTTATCATAAAGCTTGGAAAAATTTCAGCCATTTTTCCTTCAGATATTTTTTCTGTCCTCCTTCCCTCTTTTCTTCTTCAGGGACTCTAACTGCACATATGTTAGTGTGCTTGGAGTTGTCCAAGAGCTCACTGATATCTTTTATTTTTAATAGTTTCAAAAAAATAAATAACAACAATTTTATTTTGAAGTTTCAATTGCTACATTTTCGAGTTCGCTAATAATCTCTTCTGCAACATCTAATCTGCAGTTAATCCCTCCCAGTATGATTTTCATCTTAGACATTGTAGTTCATCTCTAGAAGTTCATGTTTTTAAAATCTTTTTATATATTTCATGTTTCTACATAACTTTTTGAACATTTGGAATACTCTTATAATAGCTCTTCTAATGTAATTTTCTGCTAATTTGAACATCTTTGTCAGTTCTGGGGCATTTTTGATTGATCATTCTCCTTGTTACTGGTTGTGGTTTTTACTTATTTGCATGCATCTTTAATCAGATGCCAGGCACTGTTGGGTGCTGGAATATTCACATACAAACTTTCTTGAGTGTTGTTCTGGAATGCAGTTATGTTATTTGGAAACAGTGGCCCTCTGCAGATCTCTAGGGTTCTCCCTATGTCCAGTTCTGTCCCATGAACTCTATTGGCCTTAATATCCCTGGACTCTCAACTCCATCTCCTCAACTCAGGGGGTCTGCTGGGTTCTGCTTGGGTTCCCCCTCTCTGTACCACAGTCTGGAAAATTTCTCCTGGGAGTAAGTAGAGGCAATTGTATCACTTACCCTATTTGCTTCTTATTTCTCAAGAATCACTATCAATTACCTGATGTTCACTGTCTTGAAAATCTAATTGATCCAGCATCATTGAAAAGAATATTCTATTCTCACTATGTTGCATTGCTACTTTTGCTATAAATTGTTTTTTTTAATATTTTCAGCTCTGTTTTTCATCTTTCTGTTATCTTCTAATGCTCTATATGCTATCTTTGTATCAATACAATCATTTAATAATTATACTTTAGAGTAAGTCTTGATATACAATAAAGCAAGTTTTCCCACCTTGCTACATTCATTACAATTGAGTTAACTAATCTTGTCCTTTGTATTTCCCTATTAATTTTAGAATTGATTTTTAAAATTTCACCCCCAAAATGAATTTTTGACTGAAAATGCATTGAATCTTTAGATCAGTTTGGGAAGAATTTGCATCATTATACTATTGTGCCTTTCAATTCATGTGCATGGTTTATGATATATTCCTTTATTCACTTAGGTATTCCTTAATTTAATATTTTGTAGTTTTCTATGCAGTAGTCTTTTATTAGATATAGTCCTATATATTCAAAACATTAATAGCATTCAAAATAATATTGTTTCTTAATTTTGTTTCCTAATTATCTGTTGATCTATGCAGAAATAAATTTTTTTTAATCTAAAATTGTCCCAAATCTTGCTAATTCCAACATCTGTATCAGTTCTTGGAAATATTCAGTTGATTATTTTTCTTATTATGAGCTATTTTCCCACTTCTTTATATGCCTGTCAATCTTTGATTGGATGCCAGGCATTGTAAATTTTACATCGTTGGATATTGGTTATTTCGTATTTCAATTTTCTTTGTATCTATATTCAAATCATCAAGTCATTCTGAATCTTTCTTTATATTGTCTACTAAATCCTGCTCTTCAGTTCTGTTTCCACAAGAACAACCTCAGTTACTCACCAGCCTTTGTTTAGATTTCTTGAATTTCTCAGTGTGTTCTCTCTCAGGCTCTTTGCCTTCTGAACCACCTTATATATATAGCTGCTAGAACACATGCATGTGTGTTATGTATAATGTGCTTATACAAAGAATTACTAGGAGTATTCATTCATAATCACAATTAACAACCATGTATTTGGTACGTATTATATGCCAGATGCTAAAAATACATTATCTCTAATCCTCAGAAATTCTCTTTGAGTTGGATAATTTTATCTTTATTTCATAGGCAAGAAGATTGAACCTCAAACACCTCTCATTTGTGCAAGGTTTGATACCCCATATGAGGAATGAGTAAGGTTCTAATTCATATATGCTTAGCTCCAAAGCTTATACTAATTCTAAGGTTCCACAGCCCACTTCTATCAAATACGCTTTATGTTAAGAATGTTCTCGAATTGTTTTTCAGTCTTTTCAACTGGACTATAACTTTTTGAGATCTTCCAAGCACAAATTGCCTCAGCACACAATAAATATTGATCAACTGGTTGGATTTTTTTGCTACAATTCCTCAAAATCACAATAGGCAGGTAGCAGAGTTGTGTTCAACAAGGACAGACAGGAAACCTCTTTTGCTCCAAAATTATACTCACTGGACAATGGTTACTTGATGAGAGAAAATTGCTTTAGAAAAATGAGCTAGTAACAATGAGATCATTTTCTCCTTGAAAAAATGTTCTCAGTTCAATAATACCTAGATATTATATTTTACTGATACCCTCTGAAAAGTCAGGAAATAGTAGGTCATCTCTAAGGTTGTTTTAAAACTAATTCAGCAAGCTTTCAGTCTTCAATTTAGTCAAGGCTGCAGTAGCAAAATGGAAGCATCTATCAAATTATTGGGCAATTTAGACTGAAAGATCCTTACCTTAGTCCTATGCACACCTCCCCCCCCCCCAAAAAAAAAGAATGAAAGCACTTTGATTAAAGGAAAAGATTTGTGGCCTGGTTCATTCTGTCTATTCAGTACATTTCACATATATTCACTACATAACTGTTGAAGCCTTTCCTTTCCTTTGGTAAGGACATCTGGTGTCTTCATTATGAAGTGTAAGCTTATTCATCTCTGGTTATGACTGGATTAAAGAGATTAAACACAAATGAAATGGATATAAATCCATAGAAGGGATGGCTATCCTAAGGAAACCTGGGCATTTACCTCATCATTGCAATGGAAATGGCAATTTATAAATAACTGTTGCACAGTGATAAGTGTGACGACTGTGTTTGTATGCTATAGGAATGTAGTCACTGGAAATATATAAGCAATGGTTTTTAAATATAACCAGATTATTTAGTCAAGATTTATTGATAAATAAATTCTGTTAAGCTACTGTTTTCCTAAACATTCTTTCTATAAAAAAACTAAATTTGTTTTGATATTTTAAGCTTTTTAAAACTGTGACTAGTTGCATTTAATTGTGTGCAATATATTCAAGTAAGACAATTCCAAATGGAACTGAATGGTCTCTTAATGTTAACTGTGGTTTTTTATTGACTCATTTCCCTGCATGTTCTTTTATGTTATCATTTTCTTTCCCTGTTGCCTTTTATGCATATTTTCAAACAATAGTTGTCTTGCCCCACAGTATTTTAAATTAGATCATCGTGTTTCTGTTCTATCAATATTGTAAGTAAACACTATTATCCCTGTTAATATAAATCGATCAGCATTTCATTTATAGTGTAAAATTCTATTACTGTCCATTAAATTCCCTGTAAAGGAAGACCTTAATCTGAGACATCTTTCTTTTACATGTAGCTAGAAAATGCTTCCAAATCCTCTTGGCACTTGAGTGTTGTGTTTAGAACCTGGTGTGATTAAAGAAAAATACTACATGGATAGGATTTGCCGTATCAATTGGCAGGGATTTAGAAAACATCCACAAAATGGTGTATAATGAAATTCTCAAATAAAAGACAGATATATATAAAAATCAAGACTAATACTAAATATTTATTAAACTATTATAAAATACCTCATAAACCAACAGAATGCCTTTCTCTGCCATTTTCTTAAGTTAAAATCTGAGGATCTGTTAAAAAAATATGTGAGCATTATTCTAGCATTTATATAATATATAAATCAAATTCTTTTTAAAAAAATCCTCTTATCTAGAAGGGCTCTGGCCCCTCATAATACTGATTTCTGACTTATTATTATGTTCATTTGATTTTCTCAGTTATAAAAGCCATTGGAGGTCCTTTGCTACGTGGCTTTGTTCTTGTAGAGAACATGGAATTAGGAGACTCTCTGGATAAAATCAGGCATGGAAGGAGATGGGTTTCTGTATCGGGGTGGCTTATTGGATCTGTTTCCATGTTTGTTTTCTGGATTCAGTGGCTAATTTGGTTTCTAATCATGCTTTTGACCCCATTTCCAGACTGTTTGTGGTAACGGGTAAAAGAAAGGCCCTGCAGTAGGTAATTAAGTCTGCAAAAGCAGGGCTGCTTACTCTTCATTGCAGCAGATAATCAGAGTGTAAAATGCAGAAATTAATGATCCTATATAATACAGATTAGGGCTTTCATTTTAAAAACTATCAGTGCAGAAGAACAAAGGTGGAAAGAACAGCATGATATTTGGAATTCCAATATATAGTAAAGTTGGCAAATTTTGAAAGAGGCTTCTGTGCACAAGACTGATCAAAATTCGCCTTGTATTCTAAGGTGATTGATTAGTTCAGAACTCAAATATATTACTGCCCCACTGCCTCTCTGAAAGGGCACAATTAGACACACTTGTCCATGTCTTTTCACTTGTAAACATGTCCTATTGTTCATTCAGTTCAAATTGAGCACGTGAAAGCACTTCGCACACTGTCACATAGTAGGCATTCAAGAAACATTACAATATCTGAATACAAAAGAGAATATTCTTCATAAAGGGATTACAAGGCAATATCCAAGAGCAATTAAAACAGAATGCACAGGTGTTTTTTAAAAAATGCAGCATCTCATTAAAGTCCTCATATATAGTATTATTTGACCAGGATGTTTTCACTGTTAGAGCTCAATAGACTGTATACAAAACTACCCTGTTTGTAGAACGTGTCAGCTTACGTTCCCCGCATAGAAGAAAGCAGGCCTCTAACAAATCTTCAATGTTTGTTGATACAAAACCTACTCCCAAAAATGCATATACTTCACAACGCTGCCCGATGATTCAGCTCTCAGTGTGCATAAACGTACTGAACTACTTCAACAACGTGATCAAATTAACCAAGGATCACATCAATAGATTTTCAGTGTCTTCTCCCAAAATTGCATAGATCATTTTGATCATATGTTTTCCTATATTTGTTAACTATTAATATTTTTCTTCAAAGATTTTTTTCCCTATGAAATTATTTTTCATTGGTCATCTGTAATAAACTGGTTAATCCAGTAAACAATTGATTAAGACGCCTGTGAGAATATACTATATTCTTCACATTACACATGGAGAAACTGAGATACACAGTAAAAATAGCAATACAGTTTTTGTTTTCGGGGACAATCCACATCAGTAAAAATGTATCATCTTGTCCTCTAATTTAAACAAGTTCTCATCAGATCGTCTTCAATGGCCTTTGGATCAGAAAATACAGTCATGGTACCCTGAAATATTACTTTAAGAAGGAAAAATTAAGCCTAAAATTCTAAAATTCCAAACTCAGTAATCAAGAACAAGGCAGCATCACTCTCTTGAAGCAGTTGGTAAAGCATTTGGTGTGTTGATCTGGCACAGTCTTCAGCCTGTATTAGAAAAATCATCAACACATAAAGAGCAGCATTTGTTGCGTGTTGGTAACCATTCTAATCTATTTATAAAATATGCTTTGCAGCATTGTTTTCTAAACAGAGAAAAGTGGAACCTTGGCATGTCTCCTCCATCAGAGCACTTGTACTTTAAATGAAAAGAACATGGTTTAGAGTATGCCCGAGAGTTACAATAATGAACTCTACAGCCAAACACCTGTGCCTTGCCATTTGCTTTTCACACTGGCCAGGATCCGCTCAAGGGTTTAGGGCTTATTCATCATGGCTGATTGACCAGTACGGTAGATTTCAATAAAGTGCCTTCCAAGTTATTTTGTTGTTAGTTGCCATCGAGTCAATTCTAACTCCTGGTCACCCTATGTGTGCAGAGTAGAACTGCTCCATAGGGTTTTCAAGGCTATGACCTTTCATGAGGAGATCACCAGGTCTCTCTTCTGAGGGGCTTCTGGGTGGTTTCTAACAGACAAGCTTACACTTAGTAATTGAACACTTAACCCTTTGCACCACCCAGGGACTCCATCCAAGTTATATTAACTCACTGCAATGCCATCACCATCAACAACAGGACCAGCCAGCACTGCACGTATAGTATTTCATCACACTAACATTGTGAGGTCATGCATCTGCTCACAGTCCAATTCACTGATCTATTCCCTGTCCTATAAATTATTTTAGGGAGGTTTTTCTTCTTACAGCTTTACTGACAGCAAAATTAAAAATACTGTTTTGTTATTTTTAACTAAAAAGAGACTGTTAAGAGGAACACTGTAGCTATTGGCCAAGCTAGGTTCTCAGTGCCTACCTCTTCTTGCCCCAGCTGCCCAGAAGTGAGTAGTCTGGCCTCTGACCCATGGAGGAGAAGCCAAACTCAGAATCATTAGACCATGCTGTCATAACTAATTTTGTAATAATTTAATAATTAATAAAATAGGCAGAATAATCAATATAGATGAATTAATATTTAAGAAAGGAGCCCTGGTAGAGCAAGGGCTAAGCGCTCGGCTGCTAACTGAAAGTTGATGGTTCGAACCTAACCAGTGGCTCCCAGGAGAAAAACCCAGTGATTTGCTCCCATAGAAGGTGATGCTCTGATAGTGAAGTGACAATCTATGGCTTCCTACTCTGGCAATCTCAACAGTTTCTAAGTTTTAGAGATTTGATACTCCTGAGAAAGATTTTTAGTCAAAAAGACCACTAGCCAACTATTAATTGGTAAGTCCAAGCATGTGACCCCATTGCTCTTCCAAGGGCCAGCAGGCAAGGAAAGGCTGTCAAGTATTGGCAGAAGAGTGAGTCTGGATTTGGCCACTTCCACTTGCAATATGGATAAGCAATAAGAGTGAGCATAGGGGGTGACAGGGGACTACAGTCTCAAAGATAAAGGATTTAGGGAGGGAAAAAAATCCTATTTTCTCCTTTCTCATTAACCATGACATGTATATCCTTGGTTTATAATTCAATCCCATTTACCCAATTATCAAAAATAAATTACAAAACTGAAAAGATTGGGAGAAACTGCTATTATTGGAGTTGTTTTATTTTCAGTGACCACTGTCAGGAGTTTGTGTGTGATTGTGCCCTAAGCACTCTCACAGGTAGACTTTCCAACACCCTACTGTGGATGAGAACAGAGAGTTGGCTTGGCACTGTCATTCAGGTAATAAATGGAAAAGCTGGGACACTAGTGTTCAACTAGAAGAATGAACAAAGACAAATAAAAATGAAATTCTTGAAAAGAAGCAAAATGATGGAGAGTCAATGTCAGATGGTTCGAACCTAACCAGTGGCTCCCAGGAGAAAAACCTGGTGATTTGCTTCCATAAAGCAAAATGTGGTTTTTCACAATCTCTGTTGAGCCTAGAAAACCCTATGGGGCGGTTCTACTCTGTCATATGGAGTCGTTATGAGTCGAAAATCAACTTGACGGCGACTCAAAACAACAATATTCAATAAAATGTTTTAAAACTATTTAGAAAAATCGGGGGGGGGGGGTTCTTAAGAACCTAACTTCATCCTATATACCAAAATAAAGAAATAAGTACATCATAGAAAAAGATTGAAGGAAACAATGGAATATGTGAAAACAGCACTAAAAATTTTATTCTGAACTAAGAATAAACTTAAAAAATAGCAATGTAAATAAAAATGTCAACAATTCACATGTATTGGCATTTTCTTTGTGTCAGATTTTGTCCTAAGGACTTTCACGTGCTTCCTCATTTAATATCCATATTCCTCATAATGAAAGTTAATAGTATTATCCCCATTTTACAGACAAGATAAAAAAATATAAGAAAGGTTAAGTAATATGTCTAAGGTTACCTAGTTCATTTCAGAGCCCATACTGAACACTGCTGGGGAAAAAAAGAAAAAACATTGCTGTGATGCTGGACGCTATGACACCAGTATTTCGAACACCAGCTAGGTCACCCGTAGTGGACAGGTTTCAGCAGAGGTTCCAGAGTAAGATAGACTAGAAAGAAAGTACTGGAAATCTATTTTGAAAAATTAACCAGTGAAAATCCTTTGGATCACAGCAAAATATTGTCAGACTCACTTGCTTTGGACACTGTGATGGTTAAGATTGTGCGTTAACTTGGCTGGGTCATGATTCTCAGTGTTTTGGCAGTCATATAATGTTGTCATCACTTTTCTGTTGAGATTTGATATGTGATCACCCCTACGATGGGATCTGCTGTGAGTAGCCAGTCAGTTGAAGGGGACTTTCCTTGGGCATGTGGCCTACATTGAGTGTGGGTGGACGTTCAGGCAGGGCTCAGAGGCTTTCACTTGTTCTGGATCCTGCAGCTGGCTCCTGTTCATCTGACCTCCAGTTCTTGGGACTTGAGCTAGCAGCTTACCTGTGGTCTTGCCTGCCAATCTTAGGATTTGTAGATCTTCACAGCTGTGAGCAACAGCCCAGCTCTTCGGCATGGCGATCTTAGGTTCACCCGCCCCTGCGGCTACATGGATCAGCAGAAGCCTCTTTCCTGACCCACAGACTCAGGACGTTACAGCCTCTACAACCATATGAGCCATTTCCTTGATATAAATGTCTCTCTCTCTTTCTATATATACATATTTATAAACTTCACTGGTTTTGCTTCTCAAGAGAATCTAGCCTAAGACAGACATCTTATCAGGAGGGAGCAATCACTGGAAGAGGACATAGTGTTTGGTAAAGCAGAGGGCCAGTGAGGGCAAGGGAGGCCTTCAGTGAAATGGACGGGCACAACAGCCACAACAATGAACTCAGATGTGCTGGAGATTGTGAGGATGACACAGGAACCAGCAGTGTTTCATTCTGCTGTACATAAGTTAGCCATGAGTTGGAGTCAACTGACAGCAGATAGCTAGTTATCTGTCTAATCCCAAAAAGGTGTCCCTAGGTGGTGCAGATGGTTAACACACTTGGCTGCTAACCTGAAAGGCTGGAGGTTTGAGTCCATGCAGAGGCACCTGGGAAGAAAGGTCTAGTGATCTACTTCTGAAAAATCAGCCATCGAAAACCCTACGGAACACAATTCTACTATGATACACTCGGGGTCGCCATGAGTCGGGATCGACTCTCCAGCAATTGGTATTGGTAACCTCAAAAAGTAAGTCACTAGATGCAAAATGGCCATCGGAGGAGCTCTGGTGCTAGGGAATCCTGGGAAGTGTGGTTTTGCATAAATTCCATTGCACCAGAGTAAGAGATCCAGGCAACGGGAAGAGGGGAAAATGCTAATGCTAGAAACTGGTCTAGGAGCAGCATATAGCAATCTGCCCTCTAGTTAGCACTCTCACTAAGGGATATAATTTGCCAAATGAACAGAGAGCGGACCTAGAATAAGCACTATATTGGGACAGGTCTCTTCTCATTTTAGAATAAACATCATACAAGAAACAGAAACAGAAGCAGCTCTTTAAAAGAGAAAAACAAACAAAAATCCTTCAAAATCAGAGAATGAGCACAGCATCTTAAATCTTCTGAAGAGAAGGAGGACTCTGATTAGGGGATAGCATCCTATGACAACCACTGGGGCAGTTCTCTTTTCCCATCTTTGGAAAATCCAGACTGGCTGTAGCAGGATTTGCAAGGGAGATTCACTTCTTAAAAGAATTGGAAAAATCTTCCTTGGGAGAGCTAAAGTGGATGTGGATTTTAATATCCGAAACTAAAGTCCTGCTTTTGGTATGGTAACAGGTCAGTCTCTTCCCTGTCTGCACATCAAAAAATCAAACCTGCAGGTTGACTTGCTCCAGCTAAATACGCAGACCTCAAGCTCAGCTTGGCCATTCTAGAAAAAGTCCAATTCACCTCCACCCCTGCAGAGGAAATCCAAGACAACTATCCACACTATCCAATTTAGCTGTTCATTTCTAAATCTGTGGAGACCATCAACCAGTTCGGTGTTAACAGAACCTGATGTTTTTTCAAGAGGAACCCGAAATGTAGATTTTTATGGGAAAACTCCTAGGTTTTAAATGTTGGCATCTAAATAAAATTTTAAAACCTGTACAGACCAAAAACATCTGCAGACAGGATCTAACAATCTAGCCTCATTTTGTGACATCTAAAATATAGCAAAACGACAGAGAAATGGAAACTATGATAGAAATTTAAGAGAAATTATCAATCTAGAGTGCCAACATGCAACTAATAGGAGTTCCAGAAAAATCATAGCTTATAATTATATCGAGGGCTATGTGTTTAAATTTGTGTTATGTTGGGTTTTACTATGTAGGTCACTGCTTTAAGGGCTGTACATATGTTTTGACTTATATAATCATCATAAAGACCCTATAACGTAAGTATTATGATAAGCCTACTTTACAAATGAGAAAATTGACCTAAAGAAAGGTTATGAAATCTGCCTAAATTTTCATAGCTTGAAAGTGGAGGAGCTGGGATTTGAACTCAGGTAGCCTGGATCCAGAATGCTGGTCTAACCACCTGACTAAGAAATAACAGGGAAAAAAAGAGAGAATCTGACAACACTACCCAAAGCCAAAGGAAGACATGAACTTTAATACTGAATGAATTAATCAGTTACTGAACACGGTTAATGAAAAACTACCCAAACCCAGACATATCTTTGTGAATATCACAACACCAAAAAGAAAACAGATTTGAAAGTTTCCAGAAAGAAGAAAAACAAAGCAAAACAAACAAACAAAAAAAAAAATCATTAAAAACAAAACAAAATAGTGCATTCTGGAATTCTAAGAAACAATGTCTTCAAAATTGAAAGAGAAGATAATTTTGAATGTAGAATTCTATATTATACCCTATCAACCTAAACTCCAGTTCATCTTCCACATAGTCATTCTGAAAAACAAAAAGTAATGAAATCTTATTGAGCTATATACTCCAGCAAAACAATCAATCAATGTATTAAAAAAAAAAGACACAGGATCCAAGGGGGAAAAAAAGGAACTACTCTAGGATAAAAACAATTCCCAGAATATTAGTTGTACACCAGAATTAAAAGCAATTGATCCAAATTAGAGTAGGAAGTCAAAGGAGTCACAAGAATTTCTTTAAGAATAAAATGCATTTTATGAAAAAGCTGTATGTAGAAAAAGCTGAAGATCTCCATAAGGTGGTGAAGAAGGCATACATTTTTTCTGCCTATCAGAAGAAAAAGGGAAATTAGAAATGGCAGAATAATAGTCTTTCAACAAAGTCTTGGTTCAGATATGAAGTGAACAAATATGTGGCAGAATAAGCAGCAATTGATAGCAATTCAAAGATTCCATTTAAACTTGATGCTTGGAATGTGTTCTTTTTTAAGCAACAAAGATGAAATAATGTGGAATTACTTTCCTTTTATACAAGTCCAACAGGTGCTTTGTTCTGTGAAGAATAATATTTACATAACAATTTTGCTTTGTGAAACACATATAAAGACTTAAATATCTCATTTAACATCATAAATGAAACAATTTAGAAAAAAAAGTTAGGTAACCAACAAGTTGTGAGGATAGTTACAGTAAGCTGAAATAGTACATACGCTTTAAAGTTGAAAAATTAAGACATAAAGTTATAACAATATTATTTAGAATTAAGGTGGTGGCCACCAGAAGAACCAAAAATCAAAAATGATTGAGAGTAACAGCTTCCGAAGAATACTTTGAGGGTATAGGAGTAGAAGCTGGACTTTTCATTTATACCGGTGAGTACTTTGTTTTAATGGTGCACATGCTTTATTTTTATAATAAAAATTAAGTTTAAAAAATAGTTAATTATTCATACTATTTTAAATGACATATATGCCTTACAAATCTCAGGAAAAAGTATTTCCATCTGGGGTACTCTGATACTCAGAGACATTGTATAAACCTGTCGTTTATTACCTAGCAAAGCTCAGATTCAAACTGAAGCCACAGAGATTTTGCTCATGTATCACAAACCATGCTTTCAGACAACACTGTTTCAAAAAGAAAAACTGGGAAGTGGGACGGTAAATTTAAACTTTTGAAAGTTTAATATCCCAAGGGAATAGGCTTTTTTATATAGCTAAATTTTAGGATAGCTGAATTTTAGTCCCTATAAACACACCATTCTCTTGGTTTTAACTATTTTGATACTAACTTGTGTGAAAATATGTAACACATGACTTTCTCTTAATAATATGTACTTAACATATTTTATTTTCCTTTTTGTAACTCAAGCTTATTATTGTTTCAACCAAACATTGTACGGAGCTCTAATAGCCCATGTTTACCTGCACCAGTTGCCTTCAAGTCGATTGCAGCTCATAGTAACTCCATGTGTTGCAGCGTAGAACTGTGCTCCATAGGGCTTCCGAGGCTGTGAGCTTTTGGAAGCAGATCACCAGGCCTTTCTTTTGAGGCACGTATAGGTGGGTTTGAATCACTAACCTTTTGGTTAGTGGTTGAGTGCTCAACCGTTTGCACCACCTAGGGACTCCCATAGTCCATGTTATAACACCGTAAATAGCTACTAAGTTCTAGAGGCCTTTGCTCCTTCAGTAAATGGCCCCAGCTGCGGCTGTGGCAGTTCTGGAGCTTACTGTCTCCTCCTCTGCTCTGTGATGGCCTTCATGACTTTCTACTGGCAATGTGCTTGTTAGTAGCAGCCCATTTCTCCTGTAATTCTTACGCTAATCGTTTTGTGAAACCGGCGAAAATAAGACAACCACACTGATTATAATCAAGTATAAAACCAGAATAAGCAGAATCTGAGTGAAAGCCTGAAGCACATAATATGAGTAAAATCCATATGCTTTATGCGTGAACATTGCAGCAACTATTTTGACTCCCCAGAGGCTATTTGCTCACAAACCTGTGCTCCTCTCTGTGTTAGACAGAGCACATGTTCTTATATTTAGTTAATTATACAACTATACAATGTTAACTTTGACGATGTAAATTCCAATATTGAGATTAATATCAGACAATTATTTTGAAGCAAGAGGACAACTACAAACCACAGCTGCTCAATCTGAGCTGTCTGTGCTGTGGTGGTCTGCAAAGTTGGGTGTTAACAAGACATTGAATAAAAAAATTTTGAATTTAGATATATTTTCACAATTTTTACTCATGTCTTTTCCATCTGCAATAGGGTGGCTAGGAAACTGAACTAAATTCTCAGAAAATCACTTATCTGAGAATAATCTCCATAAGGATGCTCATCCCAATACGTAAAACATAACGCGTGCAATAAAATGTTACAATTTTTTCTTGCAATCCAATCTAATTCTTAATTAGAAGAGAAAACGGTGATCTGATTCCTTTAAACACTATTCCTAAATACGTTAATGCTAATTATCAACTTGTTTAGTCATTGGATAGATTCTAAAAATAAAGTTGCGGACAGAGTATATGGAAAAACAATGTTTCATCCTCTTTTAACTGTATATATATATAAATATTTTTTCATCTAATAGACTTTGGAGATTTTCATTTGTTAATGTTCCAGACAAGCAGACGAAAAAACAATGTGATATATTTTGATATTATTAATTAAAATCATCTACGTGCATTTACGTTTAATGGTTTCCCTGAATTTGCTTTCAGCCTTGAGGGCTCTGTGTTGATGGAATACTTTTCCTGAAATCATGCTTATTGTGTCACTATTCTGCCCCAAAACATTCATAAATCTTAAACTTTCTATAAAATTTCCTCTATAGTAATTGTTAAGCTTTTTCATCAATAAACATTTCCTTCTGTAATATGCCTAACTTTCTTATTCCAAAGTCTTATTAATATTTTATGTAAAACCTTTACCATAATATTGCCATTTGCTTACTATTCTGCTTGTATTATTCTTCTGAAACTCTTGCTTCTGCATATTCATTGTTTTCCCACTGTAATATCTTCTTCCTTTTACGCTGTCAACCCAAATGTTCCCCTTCCTTTGCATCTTCTTGGCTTAACCCCATCCCGTTCTGGTACTTTTTTAAGTGGCTGTAAACTAGTGATATTATTTGTGCTGTTGTATATGTTTTCTTCCGCTGTTTTCATGAGCATATGCTCCGTATTTTACAACAGAAAGATACAGCTATCACCAACTGGCACAATCGTCTTTTTTTTTTTTCTTTTCCCTTTCATTTTTACCTCCTTTGGCCAAGATACAATCTGTAAATTTAACCTTCTTAATGTATTCTATTGCTACACTAATTATAAAGGATCTTGAGAGAAAGTGAAAATTGTAAAATTCTGTTGTATATTTTATAAACTTTTCTATTGGATTGATTATTTCTTAGACATTTGGCTAAAATTCATGAATGTTAGAATTGCAGCAGGTGTTAAGAGGTCATCAAGCCTCATCTCTTTACGTTTACAAATAAGAACACTGAGGCCGAGAGAAGTTAAGAAACTTAAACTAGTTTACCTAGCTGGTTAGTAGTACTCTAAAGACTAAAGTCTGGTCATCTGACTTACAGTACCCAGCTTTTGGCTCTATAACAAGTTGCCACTACCATATTAAAAGAGTGCTCTCCTTCATGTCCTATGAAGAACTATTTCAGCAATCCATATATTATGCCTGAGATTTGGGTAGACCTCAAGCATTGTGGCTCTGCTTCCCAGATATGCTACTGGAACAAGGAGATGATAAGTGACTGACAAAGGCAGCAGAACAAATCTGCAAAGGAGTCAAAATAGAACACGGCTCTACCGTGTTCTACTCCCAAATGTTATCTACTAAACCACTCTGACTTTGAGAAAACAAATTCTGTCTTCCCCAGAGGCTAAATAACTCCCTAATGGTAAGCTAGTCACTTAGGAGGCACATTAACTCTTCCAGGCCACTGGGGTGTCATTACTTTGAAATAATCTGTTTCTAGGCCACTAGCTGCAGTGAAACTACGCTATTCTAATGGTACCCTAGTGGCCTGAAAGAGCTGATGCACCTTCCTTAGTGCTAAACCTGCTACAAAGCTTAGGGATGCTCCTGAAACCGTTGCATCTCATAGAATATTTAAACATTTATTAAGGTTTAATCAAAGGTTTATTAAGATTATATCAAACTGTACCTTTGAGGATATTTTTGCCTTTAGAAGTCTGAGTCACTGAGTTTCAGTGATTCTCCCTCCATCTCTATCCTAGGCCCCTAGTATCTAATTCACCCAGGGATCCAGTGTCCTCATACTGTCTCCAGGTATTCAATTTACTATGCTGGCAAGACCTGTGCTCCCTGGTTAAGATCCTGCTCTGTCACTCTCAAACTCCTTGCTCCTCCGTGACAAAATACATCAGTATCAGTCTCACTCCCAGAGGGGTCTACATTGCTAGATTTTATTAAGAGACAAAATAACTCACATTATGTTATTAACAGCTACTTGTGAATTTATGTATTACCTCTAACTACTTTAAACTATTTTCAAACTATTTTACTTCATTAGACTAAGGAATACATTTACATGATAAGAAATTCGAAAGGTACTCTCAGTCATCTAGTGCTGCTATAACAGAAATACCACAAGTGGATGGCTTTAACAAAGAGAAATTTATTCTCTCATAGTCTAGTAGGCTAGAAGTTCAAATTTAGGGTGTCAGCCCCAGGGGAAGGCTTTCTGTCTCTTTCTGGCCTTTTCATCAATCTTCCCCCGGACTCGGCGCTTCTCTGCTCAGGGACCCTGGGTCTAAAGGACGCGCTCTGCTCCTGGCACTGCTTTCTTGGTAGTATGAGGTCCCCAACTCTCTGCCTGCTTCCCTTTCCTTTTATCTCTTGAGAGATAAAAGGTGGTGCAGGCCACACCCCAGAGAAACTCCCTTCACATTGGATCACGGAATTCGACCTGGGTAAGGGTGTTACAATCCTACCCTAATCCTCTTTAACATAAAATTACAATCACAAAATGGAGGACAACCACACAGTACTGGGGATCAATTTGGCCTAGCCAAATTTTGGGGGGGACATAATTCAATCCATGACATGTACATTCAAAGATTCAAAAGTCGTGCAGTAAAATGTAAGTCTCCTGCCCAGATTTGTTCCCGAGTTCACCTCCCCTTCCCTGGTGGGAACTCTTTTATCAATTACCTGTATTTTTCCAGAGGTTATCTATGAACATATTCACATATATGTGTATATAATCTTCTTTTACACAAATACTAGCTTATTAGACGCGTTGTTCTACACCTTGATTTTTATCTTAAAGACATAAATTGGGGATTATTCTATTCTGATAATACAGAGTAATAGCTTTTTAACATATATATAGTTTTTCATTGTACAGATATACCTTGATTTATCTAACCAGTTCATTAATGACAGGTATTCAGGGTTTTTCCCCAATCTTTAATTATTAAAACAATGCCACAGTAATTTTCTTTAAATCAGCTTTTATTCATATGTGAGAGTATACCTGTATAATAAATTCCCACAAATGGCATTTCCAAAACAAGAAATATATTCATTTTTAATATTGATTGCTGTTAACTGCCAATAAGTCAGTCCTCAAGTCATGGGAACCCTAGGCACAACGGAATGAAACACTGCCTGGTCCTGCACCATCCCCATGATCAGCTGTAGACTGGACCATTGTGATCCAGAGGATTTTCGGAAGTAGATCATCAGGACTTTCTTCCTATTAATATTGATAGATATAGTCGAACATGTGTCTAGAGAATTTGTAACAATTTACATTGTCTTGATAATATATTGTGTTATGTTTCAGTGTTGGCCAATTTTATAGGTGGCAAATGATTTTTCATTGAAGAAGTCCATACAACTGACTCATGGAGCCAATATTTCCAATTAAGACTGTCTACTAAACCAATGGTCTTTTCTCCTCCTAGCCTAGTTATGGAAACAAATGTGGGCAAAGGGCTTTCTCTGCAACCACGCAAATGACAACACATTTGTAGACACCTACTTCATCTGGCCTAAAATGTCAGAAGTGAAAGGAAGAAGGGAAAGAACCAATAACTTTTTTATTGGTATGCACAGGTGTAAAAACTATCGCAGTAGAAAGAGAACAAAAAGAGAGGAGACATACATGGACTGGTGGAAATAAAATAAGAGAACTCTGACACATTGATGTCAGACTGTAACTAAGGAGAGCTTGGTGAAGAGGTGTAATAGCAGTCACCCCAAGATGGAGCTCTGACTTGATTATATACCTATTAATAGTTCTCTTTCATCAGCCCTCTGTACTCTTTGTTTTTATTCTACAAGTATCTATTTATAGCTTTTACTTTAAGAAAAATTTATAACAGACTTTTTACTCTACACCTTCAGGAGAAATGAGTAAGGATCATGATTGTTTCCTTCCTTTCTTTCTTCTTTCCACTATTTTATTCATTCTCCTTTTTCCCCCTTTTTTTACATTTTTGATTGTTTTATTTAAATCAATGGGACTAGTAGTATTGAAAAGTACCCCCCAAAGACTCTCCTTTCATTAAAAAGATTAAATAGAATAAGTCGATCTTTTCCAATAAGAAGAGAAAAAAAAATACCCAACCCAACATAACAGTCTTTATAGCCTCATAAACCACAGTACCACCCAAGATGTTAACAAGCTGGCACGTTTTGAGCATCAAAGATAGAGAGGAAACTGTGTTTACATGTTTGGCACAAAAACTAATGAGGAAAGTCAATTGGCCCTTTGTCTTGAGGGTCTGAAGCACTGAGCTCTAATGTTTGGTTTCTTCATTGGCACTTGTTCAAGTAATCGCTCGTGGCCTGACAAAGCCGCACTTGTGTTTTATTAGTGGCCATGCTGAACTCTCCCGCTTGGGCTGTGTTGTCTCTCAATAGAATGCTGCAGCAGAGGGCACACTTATTTGAAAACACTAAATCAGAGCATGATGATCTTTGCCCAACAAGAGCAATGCAGAGAACAACAAGAAATGCTCAGAGTACTGTTCCTTTTGTGTAGCAAGGGAGGGAGGCGAGAACAGGGGACAGGAAGGACTAGTGCGTGTGGTTGAGTAATCTGGAAATGGCAGTGACAAAACCCAGTTTATAAAAGAAATCTCTTCCCCTTCTAATCAGGAGTCCTGCATTCACATCCGAACCTGCTGTGATGTAGCACATGGCATAATCCAGGAGGCTTGACTCAGGCTTACAGGGGTAGGAGATGACAAGGTGACCCCAAAGATCTTTTCTTTCTGGAATTCTAGGGTGTCATGAAAGAATAAACACGTTACTCTGAGCGGATAACGACTTTGTCTTTGCAAGCGTAGTCCGGTAGAAAGGGAAAGTTTCCAAAGTAGGTCAAAGCACAGCGTTGGCAACTTTCCCCATTAGGTTGCTCCTTCACCCTCCTTCCTTCTTTCCCCACTCCCTCTCTTCCTCTCTTATTAATTTTGATATTGCTTCCATCAGGAATGCTTTGGGCAGTCCTGGAATTTCTCGCTGCTCAACTGAACAAGTATCCAAACGTTTGGCTGCTATTTTCAAAGTTCTGAACCAGAAAAGAGGATTCCAAAATCTGGTCGCAAACAACATTTTTTAAGTGACAGTTTTGGCAGTCTTACCTACAGATCCAGTAAAAATAAAACCCAGAACAGTTTGTTCTCAAACTATTTCTAGGACCAGTTCTGTGAAGCAAGTTACTGAACTACACATAATTGAATTTATTTTTTTTTTTAAGTGACTGAAATTTTGCATGTTCAACATGAGAATTTGGGATAGGTTAAGATCTGTGCTTGTCTGTGCCAAATCCCTAAAGTTCTCTCTGGCTGTCTGCCTGGCATCAGATCTTCATGAAGGGTGTAAGTGTACATTCCCTGCGTTCCCTGCCGTGGAACAAGTGTGCGTGATGCCTACAGGGAGTGAATGAGAGGAAATACTAAAGGGGAATTACTTCTTGGGAAATTACATGATGAAAAGTTAAAAGTTTAGAATGTATAGAATCTATTTGACTAAACCAAAAAAAAAAAAACAACATCAAACCCGTTGCAGTCGAGTTGATCCTGACTCATAGCAACTCTATCGGACCGCGTACAACTGCCCCACAGGGTTTCCAAGGAGCTACTGGTGTATTCAAACTGCTTACCTTTTGGTTAGCAGCCAAGCTCTTAACCACTGCACCACCAGGGCTCCCTTTGTCTAAAGTGTCCTCCAAATACACACACACACACAGATATATATATTCACATATTTGCAGTACTTTCTTTGCTAATTACTACTTAAACGTTTACTTAAAACATCTCAAAAGTAGATGTTGGTTGCACTGTGCTTTAGTTTTACGATTATGTAGCCCACAAGCCTCTCAAGCTTTCATTTTCTAAAGAAAGCAAGGCATTAATATTACATGTGAATAAAGTAATTCCAAATCCTATTCCTGTAGTTAGCAATATTTACATTTATTTAATGACCATAGTATGCCAGCAACACACAGATGACCTGTTGTCAGTGGTAGAATAAGTAAACATGGTGAAGCTTTCTAGAATAAGCAATTCTGTATAGGAAAAGAACATGTTGGGGGGCTCCTGGCTGTGAAATTCAGCTAAGGCAATGAAGAGTGACTTCCGTATGTGAAGTCTATAGCTCTAGTTAGTCAAAGGAGGCACAGTGTTTAAAGAGGATTTGATTTTATTTATAGTCCAGTCTATTTCTCAGACTTGAGATCTAGGGGATCTAATGGGAAGAGGTAAGCTGCATCCAACCCTATCTCCCTGCTTGCCTTTGCCTCCCTGCCACCCCATCTCTCCCTCCAATCTCCTCTGTGCCCCTCCCACCTGTAAGAGCATGCAGACTGCTGCCTTTGTACCCTCTTGCTGAGGGCTGGGGGTAGAAAAGAGATGAGGTGTGGTCATTGGCTAGCTTTCCACCCAGAAGCTGCCCACAATTTGGAGCAGGATGGATGTGTTTCTGACACAGAGGGGCAGGTCCCCTGATGTGTACCCAACATACTAAAAGAGGTGCGCTATGCTCACAGAGGAGAGTGTGAGGACGGGGAGGGCGGCCTGACCCTACCCTCCAACTCCCACCTTCGGGGATGATTCTCACAGAATCTATCAACGTGAAAGTCGAAAGCTAACCACTGGTATGGTCTCTTAAGGAAAGATTTTTTTTCCCTTTTGCAAAATGTATACAACCTGCCTATAAATCATCTGCAGTTTTAATTCACACAAGGTCTTTTTTGAAACGACAGAAACTAATATGTTTATTTGCCACCTGCCAAAAACCAAATCCATGGCCCTCGAGTGGATTCTGACTCATAGTGACCCTACAGGACAGAGTAGAACTTCCCCATAGGGTTTCCAAGGTGGTAATCTTTACGGAAGCGGACTGCCATATCTTTCTTCCATGGAGCCACTGGTGGGTTTGAACTGCTGATGTTTCAGTTAGCAGCTGAGCGCTTAACCACTGCACCACCAGGACTCCTTATTTGCCACCTAGAGTAGTATAAAAGTATGTTAACATATATGCATATATATTGATATGTTCTAAATATATCATCATATATTATATTCACTGTATTTTGTATATATTGTAACATATTTATACACACGATTATAGTCAGGTTTTTGTGTAAATGTTACAGTTCAGAAATAGCTTAGTCACTAAACAAACCTTACATATTCAATGCTGTTAAGACACAGTAGGCTTCCACGATCAGATGTGGAAGAAGGATCAAGGCTGGCCTTATAGAATACCAACACAAGTTTATCAACCGATGTGAATTTCCTGGTCCTGGACCATACCTCACAGAACAGAGAAGATGATAACTGTGCGCGTTAGTGTTTGTCTGTTGGCCCCACCACTATATTATCAGCCTAAGGATTCCCCAGGGATGATAAACTTTCAGGCTGATGCATTAGAATAGTTAGCTAAGGGCAATGCATTTAAGCATCCAGTCAGGTGATTGTGTATTCACCTATTGAGAAAATCATAGACCTAGAGCAAAAAGATAGGCAGTGGGGAGTGTGGGGAGGAGGAAACCCTGGGTAATTTGCCTCTAGAGGTGGAACAGTTTCAGAAAACTGTACAGAATACAGAACTACAGTTGTTTAGAACCAAGCATCCAAACTTGAGTACCACTATGAAAACTGACCCTGAATGTAATGAAAGAGAAAACATGTTTTTCAAGTCTCTTGAACTTTGTTTTTACAGTGACATACAGAATTATCTTGTCTAAATAACTTTTTTTTGTGTTGTATGCTTTTTGTATTGTATGTTTATCATAGTTACAAGAGAATGAAACCAGCAACCACCGATGTATGCAATCTAAAAACCGTGGATTACACACATCAGAGAAATCAAGAGACTTAATAAAACAGTTTCAAAGGATATTTTCCTTGAGGACCATTGCTCTCTGGCTTCTCTATCATTTTAAAAACAACAAAGCAAATAAATAACTCAAAATCTGATGTGCTATGTAAACATAGACATAGACTGCAGATGTTGGCATCATTTATTGCAAATATGAAAATGTGTGCATTAAATTTTAAAATATGATTTTATAAGCATTTAATGAGGGCTAATGAATTTCATTCAGCCCTTGTCAGAATACTAACCAATAATATCTCTTAGTTTGCAAAAAATTGCTTAAAAATAGAATGACCATTACTCCAGCTATGAAGGGCTCCAGAAAGGACTAGAATATCCCAATTAAATAAGTCTGCCACTTGTGCTATTAGTACTGGCATTCTGTGTAAGTCTATAGGCTACTTCATTACTAAAAAAACATTCAATCTAAAAAATTTAATGAAGACCATGTTTTCATATAAACTGCATTGCTGTAAAACAGTTGGAAAGATGAGAAGTTACCCTTCTTGTAAAAGTTATAAATGACAATATGTTCCTAATAACTAAATTTGACATATTTATGAACTGACAGTAGTCACAATAGAAATTCACAAACTATTACCAGAGATTTTCATTACAATTCAAAGTCTATAAATAGCAAGTAATGACATAGTTTACTTTTTAAAACAGAAAAATGATAAAAATATTTCTTATATTTTCCTTTTTATGAATTCTGCCTAAAGTCATCAGCATTATTTTATTAAGATATAGGAGTTGTAGCAGTAAATTTCTCTCCATTGTATATGTCCGGCTACATTGCTTCCAACGATATACTGATTTATTGCATTTCTAGGGTTGAGTGATTTTTTTTTTTTTTTTTTAAAGATTTGAGGCTATCCTATCATTATTTATAATCTTATCACCAACAGACTATTGTTTTTAATCAAAGGATATACTGTTCTGGGTGACATCATTTCTTTATATAAAGAAAGAGATATCTGAATGCTAGGCTAGGCATGAAGCAGAAGATCTACTTAGCAAGTAGTTTAGGCATTAGATACTTTGGTGTTAAGAATAAAAACCTAGTCATCACCTGCTACATAAAAAACAATATGGAAGTATGATTATTTCTGAGACTATTCAGAGAAATCATTCCACAGCCCAGTTCATAGCACTCAGAAAATAAAAACATGACTTAAAAGTTGCTGAATCCTTAGTTTAGGAACCAATATTTTAATCTAGATCTGGATGACCTGATGCTATTATCTCTACATGTCACATTTTTTTGACCTTTGGAATTACTCACAAGCTTCAAACGTAGTCCTATGTTTTAAGCGTATGTTTGAAGTATCTGATTAGAGTCAATGTTTACAACAATCCTCTCTGCATGAATTGGGTCATGTTGTGACCATACAGTGTCCTCAAACCAAAGCAAAATGTAACTAAGGTTCAACACATATATGATCCATCCTATCTATCTCTTTAATCAAAGAATAATTTGACTCAGCATTTTAGGAACAGTTGAAATATAGCCATAATTTAACTTAATTATTCTAGTGAACTTCTGGCAAGTATCTAATAAAATGTTTCCTTGGAAAATGTAAGACTCTTACTAAAAATCCGAAAGGTCATTTGGTGATCTCAGCCACGTAAATAGAAGATAGCTTCTCCTGTGTCTAATTTTCAACATTTCCAAGAGTACTATTGAGTGGGGGAGATAATGCAAATGGACCAAAGATCCAAGCCAGACTTCCACACAGAAAATCTGAATCCTACAAGTTCTATTAAGCTAGTTAATTTTCAGTCAAACAAGCTAATTTCCAGACAGATTCTTCTGATGTTTTCCCTCTGTTTGTAATTTGCATCATTAAATAGCTTGGTGTTTCGAAGCAGCCACGGCACTGAGGTCACAGGGTTTCATGTTAAATAGCAGCAGCCACATGTTGTCTTTTTTTTTTTTAAAGAAAGGAACAGAGAGCAGCTGATCCTGCTGCAGCGTGGTTTTCTTTTCTTCTTAGTGGGAAGAGGGCTGAAGTGTCTTGTGGATCACAGAAACGTTGCTTTGGTTCGGGGAGCAGCTTTCCTCAGTGCCTTTGTGTGGCAGAAAGCAGCCCACGATCACAGGTGGCCTTGATTATCAAGATTTTTTTTTTAATGTTGTCCCCTTCCCCTTCCCAGAACAGCAGGACATCTCCCTGACATGAATATCTCATTTTAAGTGGCACAAAATTTGAAAACCTTAAAGAGATATTCAAAGCCTAAAAAAAACCAGCATTGAACTTCAAAGACTAAAATTGGTTGACAAACATTACTAGTGCTACAAAAGGGTTATCTAGGCAGATACATAGAACTATGGCCTCTCACATCCGACTCTTCCTAAAAGGTTTTCAAAGGGCTGCTTCCGAAATAAGACGCCAAATATAGAGACTGCAGGAAAGCATCTTTTCACTAGTACCTATACCTCTCCAGAATAAAATCACTTCTCTTTGTCTTTCTGGCCACAGGAATACGTACCTTGGATCACTGGCACATGGAGCATTGCTTCTACCATACAAACTGACATTGGTACTAGTACTGAAAAATCTTCAATCACATATCTCCAAGCCATTCATATTAATGTGGCTGAGTCAAATTACCCTTTCTATTCTTCAGGGGGAAGAAAGACCATAAAATGGTCTCTGAATCCATAAGGACAACCCCATTGGCACAGACGGGAATTTTGTTCTGAAGAGACAGCACTGTTTTCCTGAAACATGACCTAATGTCTGCCAAGAGTTTCTCTGGAAACACCATGTTTTGTTATTGAACCGGCTCTACCATATCACAATTCCTGATCCATTCTATACCAGTGTTCCTGGGGAGTTAAAGATGGCTTAGAAGAATCAAAGAGATCCAGTAGATACTGTGTCACAGGCTAAGGTCTAATACAATTTGCAATGTCTCTGGGTTTCTATTGTGAACTAGTTATTTTTACCACATTTTTTTTCATGTTACCAAAACTCAGAAAGTATATTTTAAGCTATATGATCTTTTTTTTTATATTTACTGAAAACAACATATCCAGAGGTTCATTTCCCTTTAGGTCACAGAATTTAGAAATGGACAGTATAGAAAAGTTCAACACTGTAGGATAATATTAAATACAGGAAAGTTTTTGCCAGACAATAATGAGATCTTAGCATTATGAAATGCGTAGATGAAATTGTCTACGTTCTTTCATAGACATGAATTTTTTTTGTGACAAGGTAAATTTGTGGATTATGAAACATTTCAGTCTTGAATTGTTCTCTCTCTCTAAAATATAGTTCACTAATACCAATTCCTTTCCAAAGGAATCCTGTTCCCGCCTGTAAGGTCCCTCAGCACTTGGTTTCTGGCTTGAATATAATGCTTAGCATTTTGCATCATACTCTCAGTCCCTAGGTATAATACGACTAGCTTGTAGGCAGGAATTTATCCATCTATGGCACTTAGCACAATGCTTCACACAGTTGTTGAACCAAGAGTACCTGGAATTAAGGTGTTTTTTTTTTTTTTTTTTTTCTTTTCAGAGCTTTGCAATGGTATCTCTTTACACTGTTTCAGTTATTTTGCAAAGCCTTGGTTTGTTGGGGGAAGGACAGGAAACTCCTAAAGGCCTCTACAAAGAAGACAAAACACCAATAAGACCCATTACCATATCGAGTCTAAAGAAGCAACAGAAACCAAATATTCTTCTGTAGGAGGTGTATGCCAACACTTGGGACCAAACAGCCCTTTAGGACTTTAATTATGCGGATTCTCACATAAATTTGCTAAGTATCATACTTTGGGGATGTTAGCAAAATGGGAGAAGATTTAGTTATCTATCTTTACTTGCCTAGTTTAGATCCCGCCAAAAAATAGGAAAAGACCTCAGTAAAATAAGTGATGCAAGAAAAGTTCTTTGGAGTGCATTCTGATGTGTGCAAACCTGACATATTTAATTAGCATTATGTTCCATCTTTGGAAGACACCCAAGATTTGAGATATGATAATTAACTTTTTAACAACTTACAGCCCCTAAACTTCTCAGGTAACCGTAACTGTTACTAGTTCTCAATGCAGACTTCCCTTGACTTCTTCTCAGAGCAGAGCATAGAGCATACACATGCAGGTCACAAAATAACAAAACTTGAACTAAAAGTCTATTGTTTTCATACTTCTGGATGGAACAAGGCTGAAAAACAGTATAGCTATGTCACCACATGTGATTAATTAACAGCAAAACACTCAAGCCAAAAAGCTGCATTAAATACATTGTGACTTTACTGGTGGTCGCTAACAGACGTGTTAACTAATGACGTTTTGTTTATCCATTGCAGTTAGGCTGAAGAGAATTATCAGGCTTTTAATTTTGCTCAAGAAAACCAGTTACTCTTCAAAAAACAATTTTTTTGGCCCCCACTCTATCGGGCTGCACAGAATTTTCAAAGCACCACAATGTTGTAAAAAATGCCCTTTTAATCAGATTACCCTTGGCGAATGTCCCAAACTCAGGTTGAAGTGTAGTGCTTGTGGTTTCTCAACAGCTTACACTAAGCCTGCACCATGGAAATAATCTACTTTTAAAACCCAGGAAACAAATCGACTGCACTAAGGACATAAGTCGCTGTCATTAGGGAGTGATTAGGCTAAACATTTTTATACACTCTACTAGCCCACTTTCAAATTATATATCTCTGCCCGATAGGAAGAATGGTACTTCAGGTGAGCGGTCGGAACAACCAGGTAGAAAAGTTAATAAATCCAAATGAATATAGCAGGAAGAAGAAGAATTAAAAGAGCTCTTATCCCAACTTTAACCTGCTAATACCTACATCAGGAGCTTCTGAACCAAAAATGGAGAGTTTGGTGAGGTTAACATACACACAATATTTTTCTTTTTAGCATAGCTTATTTTTAAGGCTTAACACATCACATGTCTCTATTACTTATTTCAGTCTAACATGCTTTCTGCGTTGCATACTTTATATAGGAAATTCTATGGGGTTCAAGAGCAAGAAATTACCATTTTTATATTTTGTCATTATAAGCCATAACATTCATTTTTCTCTAACAGTGAGGATTAGTTTTGGGGATTTAGTAGCTCATCATCATGTTATATTGTGGAATATAATAGGAAGTTATAGAATGGTCCCAAATATATCCCCCTCTTTCCCCATTGCACCCCCCTCCCCCATATATACACTTGTGAACACACATCCCCCAATAAAACACTCTTGGGATAGAAGATTTAAAATATTTTATGCCATTTGCCATTATCCTACTTGTTAAAATGTTTATACGCACTCGTGAGACCCTTAGCATTGGGTTTCTTGGTTTTAAAGCCATTTCTGTGGTTGTTTTCTTATTTCTCTTGTTTTTAGTTTGTTTGTGAGAATTATTTTAGAAGGGAAAATTTTTAACAAGCTACAAAAAAAAAAAAAAAATGTAGAAAACGCTGGTTTCTTTAGTAGAAGCTGAATGTATGCTTTCAGCCAGTGGCTATATGTTTTGTTTTGTTTTTTTCCCCAAGAGATTGAAAAAAAGATTGGATTTAAGAATGGGAGAGCCAACTGGCCAAAAGCTCTTGCTCGCGCAAGGACTGTTTCCTACCTGAACATTCTGCCGATAGTTTCATTTCTAATTTATGTAACATTTCATTAATCCTCAATCTGTCAGCTCTTTCTTGACAACAATAGAGACTAATGCACAAAAGATTAATATTTATTAAATACTCTGCACTTTAGGAGTTTTCGAAATACTTTGTCCATTTTAGTCCCTAAATCACCTAATTCTAAACAAACTGCAACCTTCCTAATTTTCTCAGAAAGCAAGTAGACAACACAGCAAAACAATTTTTAAATATCCAAACATGCAACCCTAGATCTAAACCCAACACACAGAAAAAACACAAATGCAGCTATCCTTGAGCAGAATTGCTGGCATTCACATTAAAAGCATCCCCCACCCCAAGTATTTCAAGCATACGTTTTTTTTGTATGCTCTTCTTCCTCACCACCTCCCCCCCCCCACCGCCTTTTCCAATCTCATAAATAATTCATGGCATGATAAATATGCAATTTCAAAAAGTGCAGACAAGGCAGCACTGCGTTAAAAAAAAGAGAGAGAGAGCTTGGGCTTTTTACACACAAGTCCTGTGCTGCACTTTATGGATGACAAATTTCTAGTATTCAAACCCTGTATCGTGTATATGATGGGAGTGGGACTGCATTTCTGCTCAGATACCTTGATAGACATGTTATGAATTGTTTGAGGAAGTCTGTAATACACAAAACATAAACACGTAAAGAATGAAGTTAGCACTGTGTTAGAGTCTGGCATTTTATCTTTGGAATTGTTGAGTGGCTAGCTTAAAGTTTTACTCTAGCAATACCAGGGTCAGAGATGTGCAGGTGCTACATACAGGATAATTCTCTGGTTGATAACACCCTAAAGGTCTCCAGCTCCTAAGGCTTCTCCTAAGCAGGAGTCATTTATCTGACATCATGTGTACGTTCTTCAGAGGCCAATTTAATAAGATCAATAGTAAACTGTTCCGCCTGAGCTTTCAAACAGGTAAAACCACTCACCTAAGAGCCAGTCCATAAAGCAAAGCGGAGGACCTCCATTTTGTGGGCTAATTGCTTGATTACTAGCCTGAAACAAAATGGAGGAGAGACCTTTTTAAAGCAGCTCAAGGCTGATATCTCAGGAAAAAAAAAAAAAAAAAAAAAACGGTAGTAAAGAGATAAAAATCAAAAGCATTTAATCAGATACATATGGAATGTAATAAATATGGATTACTTTGTAGTTTTATTCTGAAAATAGACACGATAGAAATAAAGTACTTATTGAAGGAAAACTATACTAGCTTAGCAATAGTTAAGTGTTTAAAAAATTAAACCAGATTTCAGTCTGAAATGTAACCTTTCAAATGAACGCTTAAATTGGAAAACACCATGGGTAAGAAATAGACCACAGCATTTAATTTGGACAGGCTAGTTGGAAGCCTATATTTACCGTACTATAATTTCAGATTTAATTAAGTCACACTGCTGACGCCAGTAGCATCAACACAATAAAGATGATTAATTGCATGCGTAAATGAAATATAAACAGCCTTAAAAGTAACATTAAAGCAGAACCTTGCACACAGAAATGGTATGATAGATTTAAGTGTAAGCGCCTACCTGCATCTTTGAGACACATGCCAGAACTGGGATATAGGCCCTGCATTTGAATGTAATCACTGTACCAAAAATATAACCTTTTACAGGTCATTATTTTTCTAAGACATGTGTCCAATCTCCCTTTTTCCTCTCCTCCCAGTACTTCAGTCCCCCCAACATGATTTGTTATCTTATAGAAGACTTCTCACACAATTTGCATTGTCATCTTATGGATTGGCCACTGGTACACAAACATGAGCTGACACACCACAATGGTGGTACTGGGCTGTCACAACAAGGCAGCTGGACTGTTATATATTCCACTTTGCTCCCATTGTACTTCAGTTCACAGCAGCAGTAGGACAAAGGACCTGACAGAGCTAACCACGGATTGTCACCTTGATTTGTCCAGTCTAGCAGATATGCAGAAATGAATTATATTCTCCTGCTTATGAACACAACATAGAAGCAAATAAGCTTGCAAATAGCATCTTCCAAACCATACTATCTAAGAAACATCAAGCTTCTTCATAGATACTACATGCTGCCTTGCTCAATAGGTGAGGAAAAGCCAAAAGAACCATCCAATTAGTGAAGACATAAAAAAGACTCTCCTACAATAATATATTCTTGGTATTAGAAATTAAACTCTCTCTGACTGAGAGATATATAATTTTTATTCTGCTTAACTTTTATTTTTGATGAATGTTATCACAATGCTTCAAAATGCAAAATTATATCTTATTTTTTAAGACTGAGTTACGTGAAACCTATTCAATAAAGTTGTTGTTCTTTTAAAAGCTATGTTAAATTTTAGCATTTTTTTCTTTAAAAGGACAAGATGGATGACTTCACTCAATATCTATTATAATTCATTTATCTGTTAACCCAAAGTCTGTCATATTTAAATTTTACTGAATATTACATTTTAAGCCCAAAAGCGCCCCAAATAGTTGGCTGCTAATGACGAAATTCCTGGAAGATGTTTTTTTGATGCCAGTTGTTTAATTTACTACTTTATTGACAAGGTGTTTCTGTGCCTTTGAGATTCAGGCGGTTTTAATAGCCACACATTGATAAACGAAGCAGACAGGGCTTGAAAATTTCGTTATGAAAAGATGCCATCAAAACCAGAGAAAAGGGGGAAAACGAAACTATTTTCTACTAGCTTTCAGAAGGAAGGTAAAAGAACATACCCCTGTACAGCAAGGAAAAAGAATCACCTTCCCCAAAACCCCTGAAAATGATAAAGATCATTTCTTTCACACGCACGCACACACACACACGCACACACACGCACTTACGAATTCTTTAATTTTTATAGAAAATGCTGCATGCGTGGTGATCCCTCAAAAGACACGTTTTTGTAAAACCACAGCCACACGTTTAAGTGTTCTTCGAGCAACATAATTTAACTACATTTTTTTTTAATGCCATCCACCTCACCAGTATGTGCAGAATGCTTGTCTCTGAAGAAAAGCCTTTGAGAAGCGTTTGACTTTCTCTCTCTCTCTCTTTTTAAATCACGAGACAGGGCTGATCTGACGATGCTGCATTTAAACATCAAAATATTGCATTTTGTATCTCAGCATATAGTATTTAAAATAGCCACACTACAAATGTGTTCTGTTCAAGGGGCTGGTTAATTTTGAATTTTAAATTGTACTATTCTATCGTCTTCTGCTTAATACATATGGATTCTGCTTACAAGGCAACACTTGTTTTAAATGGTGACGAGCGCAAACCGACACTATACGTGGAGTTATAGTTAGTATGTATGAAAAGAACATAAAACCCTACCCCATACAGAAATGCAAATACACGTTGATCAAAGGGCTGCTCGTTCACAGGAAGGGAAGCAGTCAAAATCAAACCTTTGCTTTAAAAGGGTACATACATACTCCATATAATTTGCTTCAGAATTACATAAGAAAAAAATCTAAATGTACCAAAAAGTTCTATTTATTATTCTCCAAGGAAAAATTGTTCCAATGTGTCTTTCCTCGGAATTCTATGCAGCCAACCATAAGGGCTCTTCTGCCATTCACCTGACCGCAGCGGAATCGGGCTTGATGGTTACAGTGGGTGACAGAAAGGGGCCATTGCAAGGGCTATTATGCAGGTTGCAGGGGAAGATTTCAGCACATTTTAGCTTTAATCTAGTTAAACTAGGTTTTTTTTTTTTTTTTTTTAGCCTTTACTAGTTGTGCATGGCTTCCAGCATTGAAATCCTGGTTGTACTTTGTGACATAACCATTTCCAGCACCCTGTGCTTTGAGATTTAGCATTATCTGATGGATTTTGAAGCTGCCTTGGTATTTCGATCTGTTTTAGAGTTGTAAATAAAATTCACATGTTAGTGCTTTCATGCACATGATCTTTTTTGGGAAGAAAAAAAAGGAATTCTACCTTATTTCCTTATTTTAATCGTAAGTTCTAGGAACATGATACAGAGTGCTAAGGTTTATTCCTGATACATATTAGAAATACATGCCTAATTTAGGGCTTCTTTGGGAAAAAATGCCATCTCAAGGGTTAACATGATTTCCTTAACACTTGTCTTCTGTGTTTTTAAAATTTAGCATGTACATTTCTTTTTACACTGTGTCATATTAAACATGACTCTGGAATTTGGAATTATTTGCAATTATTTTATAATAGGTATGCATTAGATCTCTGCATTAAAGGTAGAAGAGTGCTCTATGGTAACTAAAAAGAAAAAAAAGATAAAAAATGTAAAGGTTTAAATAAAAACACACAACTCTTATTTTAAAAAACTCAATAAATATGCCTAAGAAAAAACAATGATATTTTAAATCATCTCTCCTGGGGCACACAAACAAAATGTTTAGAAACATAATATTTTGCCCTAGAAAACAATCTAATTGTTTACTCCCGCTTCCCATTACATTCTCATCCTATCCCAAAAGACTCTTGTGAAATATAGGTTAAAAGAGGGAAGGGGTATCAAATCAGTGCTCGGCACTGCCCTAAACTTTCATTACATTGAAGAGCAAGGCAAACCACACAGCTCTGCTCCCTGATATATTGCTGAGTGGGCCTTCTAAGGTTCTATTTTCCACGTAGGGTCAAGACTGCTGACATGGGATTAATCAGCTACTCCTCCTAAACCATGAATCAGAACAATTGCTGTCAGTTTCATATGGTACAACTGCCTGGAAATAGAAGTGCTGGAAAGTGAGGGAACATATCAAGAATACAGAAAAGAAAATGTTAGAGGAGAGCTGTAACTCCAGTTTGGCTACTTGTGATTTGGTGCAGTAACCAAATTAAAATGAAGAAATATATGTTCACCTAAGTGCTTTTGGAACATCCTTACCTCCATCCATCCTCCCCCCTTTTGAGATCTTGCTTTTACATCCATGTGACATTTTATAAAAACTTCACACTCGTTCACTTTCTTGTGGTAGACATCATTTATGTTCAAGTCCACATTTAAACATGTCTGTTGACCCAGGGTTAAATTCAATGAAGGCTGTGCAAAATGCATGCAGCTCTTCTGCATATATATTGCAGAGCCAACATTGTATTTAACCTCTTGGTGAATGTTTGCATTACAGAATTGGACAATACTAGGTGCAAATGTCTGCATAAAGGGGAACTGAAATCCTTCACTATTAGAAAGGAGTGTGACAAGCCTCTTTTTATACGAAGACACACTTACATTAAAATGGCACTGCTCCTATACAAGGCTGCTTCTATTTCTAATCATGATATAAATGGACACTTATTGATCAAATGTTCCGGTAAACAACTATCTCTCGCTTTATAAATATTCAGATTAAAACAAGAATTACTTTTGGTGGGATAAGTATTGCATGCAAAGCTTTTTCTACTTGTTAGCCTTAGAATTGGACATTTCCAGGAAAACAAGTGTTAAGACCATATCATGTAATATATGATCAGGACATATGTGAAAAAGTGATTAAAAATTATGTCATGAAAATGAAGTATTTTATTAGAGTTAAAAATGCAGAGATTTTTCAAAGTGAAACTTATTTTGAATTATTAAATACAGCATTATTCAATAGTGATTTTTTTTCAGTTTTATGATGGGGATGTAAAAAATAGAACTTCTATGATTAAAAAAGTAAACAGCTGCACTTAATGCAGATATATATTTTAAAAGTTAAAAGACTTTGTTTTTCAAAATGTCAAGAATGAAAATTATGTATATGTTAATATCATGATATATGAAGTTATTTATAAATGTAATTATTTCCTATGTACACTGAGATCAGCTTTTACATAACAGATGGAAAGTAATGAACTTATTTTGGTGTTGCATGATACCATCACAAATGTGTTCATAGCATATGACAAAATACAAAAATGTTCCAACTGGTAGTAAGTAGTGCAAAAATTGTAAATATATAAACTAAATCTATTCTACATATATCCAAATTGTATTTTATTTTAACCATATATGTAATATAGGCATATGGGCAATATAAATTATTGCTGTTAAAATACTGCAGAATTAATATGTTAAATGAAATGGAAATATTCCAAAAGAAAGGTATGTGATATAAAAGTATTTTTCTTCTATACACAAAAAATCTATAGTCATTTTTTAAATTCAACATTTAGTGCATCTACACTAAAATTCTCAAGAATATTGAATCACCAAGGAAAAAATGGAAGAATCTGTAACTATTTACCACAAAGATTTAGTCTTTTCCAAAAGGATTTACCTTATAATTTTAAGAAACTATTTGGAAACAAACATATAACTATCATCACCTTCTTTAAGTTTATAATAATATTTAAAATGTTTTTTTCTGTAAATATCGATATTTATTTCATCAAAGAGTATGGGGATAGAAATTAAAACTATCTATTGCTTTAATGAAAAATACTTTTTTTGATAGGACAATGTGCAAAATAATGTGAACGTAAGTTGGCCATGCAAAAGTACTTACTAGAAGCAATGCTTTTGGAAATAGCTGACTTATTTTTTATCTAAATTAGACAGAAGATTAATGCATTTTATAAATGATGAAATATTTGATTATAAAAATAATTGGTTATAGTGTAATTCAAAATGACCATTTTACAGTACTCTAACAATGATTTATAAGCTGTTTGATAACATTACTGCCAAGTTTTCAATTTATAGAAGGCAGCCTAAATAATTTTGAAAATGATATTTAGAATGTTTTTTATCTTTTTCCCTGTTTTTAATAATAATTTTTTTGCATAAGGAAAAACACAATAAAAATATTTCTAAAAAATTCCCCAACTTAGTTAGATTCTATATGTATTTATTTAACATTTCTAGGATTTATTCTAATTTTGAGGGGTTTTTTAGTGCTTTTCTTGTCATGTCAAAATAAAACCAATAGTATCCATGTTATTGCATTAATGGTTGAAAGGAAGCATTATACGAAGTGACTTATATAAGGAATGATACTCTAATCCTTTTTGAGAATGAGAATCTTCGGCTTATCCAAAATCAAATAACATGTGCTATATATTTTTAAATAATTTTATGAAGATGGTCAGAGATGAAAATACATGCTGTGAATTTCAAAGTAAAATCAGGGTAACCAAGTACTCATAGAGAACAGGTTTAAGGCTAAGTGTTATACCCGAATACCGTTTCTGCAAGACAAACAGCTACAGAAATGCAGAGGTGCCCACAAAAAGTGGGGAGAGGAAAGACGCAGGGGAGGAGGAAAGAGAGGTCCTTGATAACCTTCACTAAGGCAACCAATTCACTGATGTGACTTCTACCTTTCTCCCCGGAATAATTTGCACTGAGAAAGGCTGGACGCTTAGATCAAAGCCACACTCAGCCTGCAGACTCTTGCTAACTTGTCCTCAATTATAGATGACCTTTGGGCAAAGAAAGAAAGAAATGTTTCCTTACCATTAAATGTAATAAAATTAGTATTTTAGAATTGCTGAGTACACACGCACGACTGAACTTCGGACCGTTTATACTTGCCTTCCCTTCACCTACATTTCATCTACCTTCTGCATAGAATTTGGGAAAAGGGTTTTAAATTATTATGTGTAATTTTCAACAACATAATCAATACTTAATATGCTTTAAAAATTCCATTTTAGTTCATGTAAAAGACTAAAATGATCAAGAAGCACGAATGGGAATGATTTATAAAATGGATATTTCTCCTGAAACAAAACTTTTAAATTAATGTAAAACCTAGATATCTTCTAATGAAAATAATATCAAGAGGTCTGCTAATCATATCAAAGTTCCCTGACTACAGAAACACTGTTATTGCAATCTGAAAGCAAACATTCCTTAAACTATTTGTTTACCAAATATTTGGATGATAACTAGGAATTAGAAAACTGAAAACAAATATAATTTGAAGAAGAGAGAACTCTGCTGGCAAACTTGAAGGAATTGTTTGTAATATATCTGAAAAGGGCTATGGCATTTAAAAAATTAATTTAGCTTAATGTAATTTTTCCATTTGTAACACAAATACGTTTTTTGAATAAATGCTACACTTAAAATTCACATGAAAGAAATAAAACTGTTACAGGATAATATAGTTTGCCTAACAAGAAGAATTTTTAAAGATCAAATTTTTATTTTATCGAATTTTAAATATATTTTTAAATATCACTCACCTCTAGGTAGTATTTGCTTCCAAAATTTCTCTTCCAATTAGGAGTTCACCCTGAGAGAACCTAAGTCACAAAATTAAATTATCTAGTCTCTACTACTCAAATCACTGTTTGAATCTGTTAAGAAATGTTTTTTTTAAAGGCTTTGTATCTTCAAAAGCCAGTCCTGTCTGCCTAGCCTTATACCAGAGAAGTACTTTATTGAATCTATTTTGTTTAAAGTAAAATACCTTTGTGATTATTATTTTTCTTTTCTAAACCCCTTGTGTAAAATTCAAAAAAAAGAGAAAATATATATAATAAGAAAATAAATCATCCACAGTCTCCAAAATCATAGGCAATTCTTGGGAACATTTTAGAGTATTTCCTTCCAGTCTTTTTTCCTAGGATTTTGCCTTTTACAAAACTGATATTATAAACTACACACAATGTGTTAGTTAGCACTTTTGTTTCAAAGTGTGATATTAAAATTTTCCCTCATCACTACAGGTTCTTTGTAAACAAAGCAGTAAATATTCTATGATAGTCAATCGTATGAAAATGTTAGCTGAATCACTTTTAAAGAAACAAGGTAGGAAATGTGTTATTTGAAAGATGAATACAATGTATACTTTTGTGAAGATAATAATTACCCCTGGCTTTAATTTTTTTCTTATTTCAATGGTTTAGAAGTTTTAGGGCTTATTTTAAAAATAATAGAAAAACACTGGATTTTAGTGAAAATATTTACCAGGTAAGTAGCTCAGCTTTAACAATGTTAAAGCTTTCTTCACTTGGGTGTGTATTAGAAAGGGCTGTAAAAAGAACGGCTGTGATTTGCTGGAGCCAATACTTACAGAACCAAGACTCTGCAGTTTTAAAAAGGTAATGTTATAATCCTACATTCATTCACAGCAAACCATAGACATGCAGTGTGACCATTTGCAAATGCCATTTTAAAAGGACATATAGCTATGAATTCCATATTGGTTTCAGATAACCCTGTTGTTTTATATGCTGAGATGGTGTTTGTGTGTCTAACATACGTACGTTCACCTTAAATGTTTTAGAGGGAATAAAAGTCACAGGAACTGCTAAATTAAATAATGAGGAAAATGTGCAATGAGGTGTGTAAACAAACAAAAAAAGCCACTGTCATCAGACTCATAGCAACCCTATAGAACAGGGTAGAACTAACTGTCCCATAGGGTTTCCAAGGCTTTAATTTTTACAGACTCCCGTGGAGCAGCTGGTGGGTTCGAACCACTGAGTGTTTAACCACTGCACAGCCAAGGCAGTGTAAGCAAGGTGCCTATTTTAGAATACATAAGAATTTTGCGGGTAACATAGGGATCTCTTTCTTTGTCCAATCTCTCATTATAAAAAAATTCTCTCGAAGAAAGTAATGGTCATATCACTAGAGTTTTACAGGTGTTCAGAAACATTTACAGAAAGAAAAAAAAAAGATTCCCAGCCTTTATTAGATAGCTATTTCTGACATCTAGCCAAACATATTTTCCTCCTCTTTCAATGATCATTCTTATTGAATGAAATGACCTGATAGTAAAGATAGGTGCAATAGTTTGAAACAATGCAATGATCAATTTAACGGTTTGACTGTATTTTTTATTTAATAGAACCATCATTTTGCTTAATTGATCATCTTATTTAGTTTGGAGAATGTGTGTGTGTGTGTTGAGAAGAGGAAAAATGGTGGGTAGGAAAGCTTTATGCCTCAGGAGAAGTAGAAATGATCAGAGATGCAGAAAGTATTTAAAATAACACAGGCAGACGTCTCCAAAGCTCTGATTACAAGTGTCAAACGCTTCTCAAATGTATAAAATAATCCTGGCTCTATTACTTTACAGAGCTAAAACATGATGGTATTTGCATGTTAAAGATCTAAATGTGGTATTAGTTGTCCTATTTTTCGTACTGGAAGTTTATTTTCAAAGCAAAGTGCTTAGAATGTATTTAGAGATTCAGTACTACATCTCCACGCTTGAAAAGGGGAACAGGGTTGATTGTTTTAAAGCATTTTATAAACATGAATAGTCCTGGGATGTGTGCATTTGGTTGTCTTGCAAGATTCTTTTAATTTAAAAAAAAAAAATCTAATCTCTGCTTGTTAAACAGACTATGTATGCATTAATTTATTTAAAATTACAATATACTGGATATTATGTTCACTCCAGACATGCAAAACAGGGTACCAAAGAAAAAGGGTCTAAACGTGAGCCTCTATTTTATCACAGCCCTCATTTTGTAAAGTAACAAAAATGATCATTTGTGTAGTGAATGAAAAAAGCTATAGTTTCCATTTTTTCCCCAGCAAATCATCAATTTGAAGAACGAGAATGGCAATTTGCAGAAAAGTGAAAACTAAAGATTTTCTTTTGCATTTTCCTTGGGAGTCTAAAGGAAGATTGCTCTTTTCCAATTTATTTTGTACGAAGAAGTTAAATTTTATTTTATGGATAATTTAATTACCTTCAATACCTCATGGATTCAAAACATTTCAAGGAATATTTCCATTTTCCCCTTTGCCTCAAGGAATATTTCCATTTTCCCCTTTGCCTCCAAATCTCACATAAGCACTCACAGAATGGTAGGAATCTTTGAAAAGCTAGTGTTTTCACATGAGGCTGATTCTTCAGAAATATTCTTTGTCTTTTTAATGGAACTTTCATACAAATTTAAAATTCATACCTGAATATAGTAAAATATGCTCAACAGCCATTTTCACTTAGCCACTTACTTTCTAAGATGCTATAAGAAATTGCATTGGCATGTACCATTCATGTGCCATATAATTGCTTCCTAGTTTTGGGTACCAAAATTATATAAAACATAAGAGTTTTTAGTATAAAGTGATGAGATCAGTCTAACAAGCAAACCCAATCTTACATTTTCAAATAACCACTTTCATTCAGAGGCACAACCTTAAAAGTCTGTATTCATTCCATTTGTATGGTCATTCTCCTTAAAATTACCTTATGATTGGCGTCCCTTTTGCAAATCTTCAACAAGTTCAAGTTATCATGTATTGAAAGCATTTATGATTTGAAAGTATTATTCACTGTTGATATTTGTTAATAGGTTGGTGACAAAACTTGTTTTGGGTAAAAGAAAAGACAAAGATTTTAAGAGGCTGAATGGATAAAAGAAAGAGATTTTAAGAGGCTGAGTGATATCATAATAGGACCAGTTTTCTTGTGATTTATGAACTAATTCAGAAGAAGGTTCTAAAAGAAGAGTTTCAAAACAAGTTTTTAACAAAGACAGTAGTATTAGTGAACTATATGTATGGACTGCAAGATGGTTTATTCTGGGGACAATACTAATTTGGATATATGCACACCAATTTGCTCATTTCAAAAATATGTATTCTCGAACATGGTGTTATAGGACGAAGCACCACACCATCCCTCCACAGCAAAGATTCAAAAAACGAAGCCAAACAGAGAAAACGGCAATCCTGAAACCCTAAGCATCAAATGAAGAGATAAAGAACTCAGCCAAGCACCAAATGGAATAAGAAACTGGCAGAGAACAGAGGGCAAAGAAAGATACATGCAGAGGTCCCCATCAGCTACTGCAGCATGGATCCGCCATCTTGGGCTCCTATCAGAGATCGGCAAACAGGGAGTACGAGAAAGCAGCTTCACGGAGCTTCAAGCAGGAGACAGAACAACCAGTAACCAGTGATATACACTTCCCCACCCCCCACCCTTCTTCACCCCCACTCGGCCTCCTCTGCTTCCTGCCACAACAGTCTCTTGGCACCGAAGCACAGGCTTCACCCTGGTGTCACTTGGATTCCATGCACCCACACTGGCCAGCTCCTTAAGTGCCATTTGTTGGCTGCTGGTATTGCTTTATTTCAGCTTCTTTAGATTTCTTCCTTACCTCTCACCACCTCCTGCCACTTTGTCTCAAATACCTGGCTACATGCGCCATTTTTGTTTCTTCCTAAAAGACTGTGAAATGCCGCTTGAATGTGAAACTGCTACCCTGCCCGTGCTGCCATGATGGTGGGATCCCGGGGCTTTTTTTTTTTATTTTTTAGAATTGTTTGTTTGTTTGTTTTCTTTTTCATTTCTTGAACTCAGAGCCCGTTCTAGCTGGGCAGTACTGCAAGACTTGGAACCTACCCCCTCAGTTTGCACAGACATGCAGAGGGATCCCTGACGGCATTTCTTTTTTCTTGTTTTTTAAGGGATTTTTTCTTCTTCTTTTTTTGTTTGTTTTGTTTCCTTTCCTCTTTTTCCCTTTTTGTCTTTCTTCATTACTCAGGTTCTTGTTTCTCCATACTTTCCTTCTCTTCCTGTCCCCTGAATACCTGGGGCTGGGTGACACCTCTACCCCTTCTAGTCAGGCTGTACTTTACCACCTGCGAGCAACTTCCCCAGACCTCGCAGCCACACTGGTGCTCCCTGGGAGTTTGCCTTTCTTTTTTCTTTCTAATTTTTATTTATTCATTTTTTCTTCTCTTTTTTTCTCCTTCTTCTCCTTTTTGTTTTTCTCCATTTCATAGTCTCTCATCTCTCCACTACAATGGCAAGCTCCCCTAGCACACTTTTTGTTTGTTTGTATGTTTTTGGCTCCTGTTCCTCTCTCCTCTCTCCCTTACCTATCTTCAATCCACACAGCACTATCTCCCCCCTCCATCCTGCCTAACTGCACTGTGCACTGCACATCACACCACCAAGCAGCCTAGGCACAGCCTACTGGAACCTACCCTGTACTGATTACCAGCCCGCCCTGGTGGCCATAGTAAGTGCCATAAACAACCCATCCCAGCAACTCCTCTTCAGCTAGACCTGCCCTGCTGTGCTGTATCTGAGCGACTGACCCTGTCAATTGGAGAAGGAGATGAAAAGTATCATGCCCACAGGCGAGCAAACAACAAAGAACACACAGCCTGCCTGCTCAGAAATAGTCAAATAAAATGAAAAAGTAGGATGAAACAAACAAATCTACAATAAATAAAAGAGGAAAATAACTACTGAATGCCCTGAAGACAGCAGACTATATCAAAACTTTTACAAAAACAGGACAGGATGGTTCCAGTAGGTATCCAAAATAAAACACTAGATGACTTTCCAGTGGAAGAAAAGGCACTAGAACTACCTGATAGGGAATTCAAATCTCTAATATTCAGAACTATCCAAGAGCTGAAGCAAAAAGCAGGCAAAAAGGAGGAAAAAATAGACAAATTCATGGAAAAGGCAGATAAATTCATGGAAAATACATACCAAAAAATGGAAGAATTCAAGAAAATAATGCAGGAACGAAATGCCAAAATAAATTCACAACTAGAAATCATACAAAAATAACAATTAGAAATCCAAAAGGTAAACAACAAGATTTCATAAATGAACAGTGTAATAGAAGGGCTGAAGAGTAGGTTTGAAATGCTGGAAGACAGGATCAGTGAAATTGAAGACAAACACTTGGATACAACTCTGAGGAAAAAATCAGAAAAAAGAACGAAGAAAAATGAAGAGACCCTGAAAATTATGTGGGATACAACTGAAAGCAAAACTTTGACAGTGATTGGAGTTCCAGAACAGGGGGAGAAGACAGAAAATACAGAGAGAATCATTGAAGAACTGCTGACAGAAAACTTCCCCAATATCATGAAAGATGAAAAGCCGACCACCCAAGAAGCTCAATGAACCCCATATAAGATACACCCCAAAAGAAAATCACCGAGGCATATCATAATCACTCTCGCCAAAACCAAAGACAGACAAAGAATCCTCAGAGCAGCTCAAGAAAAATAAAAAGTCACATACAGATGAGAAACAATATGACTAAGATCAGATTATTCAGTAGAAACCATGCAGGCAAGAAGGCAATGGGATGACATATATAAAACCTCAAAAGAAAGACATTGTCAGCCAAGAATAATATATCCTGCAGAACTCTTGTTCAAACATGATGATGAAATTAGGACACTTGCAGATAATCAGAAATTAAGAGAATATATAAAAACAAAACAAAACTTATAAGATTTATTAAAGGGAGTCCTTTGATCTGAGAACAAATGACATCAGCTCACAGGCTGAATCTAGCATGCAGGATTGTACCAGCCAGATACCAATCTAGGAAATGAACTCTCAAGGACTATTCAAAACCAAGAGAAATACAACAGAGAATCAGAGCAGTTAATCTGCAAATGACAACAACATCAGAACAATAAAAAAGGGAATAAATGGTCTAGGTATAGAACCTTCTATTGGAGAGGAAGGCAAGGTGATACCAAGTTATAATAGACTACTTCAAACTTAGAAAGATAAGGGTAAATTTCACAGTAACCACAAAGAAAGTTATCAAACCTACTGATCAAAATACAGAGGAAAAACGTAAAGTCTCAGTAAAAACAAAACCTACAAAAACAAAAGAAATGAAAAAAAAAAATCCACAAACAAAAGGAATTCAGCACAGGAGAGTAAGAGGAACAAAGAAAATGTCAGCCCCACAAAAAAAAAAGCACTACAAAATGACAGCAATAAACTCACACCTATCAATAATTACAATGAATGTAAATGGCCTAAATGCATGCATAAAGAGACAGAGAGTGACAAAATAGATTTAAAAAAAAAACAGAACCCATCAATACGCTGTCTAAAAGAGACATACCTTAGAAACAAAGATGGAAACTTATTAAAAATCAAAGGTTGGAAAAAAATACATCAAGTAAACAATTACCAAAAAAGAGCAGGAGTGACAATACTAATTGCAGATAAAATAGACTTTAAAACAAAACCTACCATAAAACACAAATAAGGACACTATATAATGATTAAGGGGACAATCCATCATGAAGACATAACCATAATAAATACCTAAAAACCCAATGACAGGGCTCCAAAATGCATAAAACAAACTCTAACAGCACTGAAAAAAGAAATTGACGGTTCCACAATAATAGTAGGAGACTTCAACACACCACTCTCAGTAAAGGACAGAACATTTAAAAACAAACTCAGCAAAGATACAGAAGACCTAAAGGGCAAAATCAGCCAACTTGACCTCATAAACATATATAGAACACTCTACCCTACAGCTGCAAAGTACACATTCTTTTCCAATGCACATGGAATGTTCTCCAGAACAGACTACATCTTAGGCCACAGAGGAATCCTCAACACGATCCAAAATGTTGAGATAATACAAAATATCTTCTCTGACCACAACACCATCAAAGTAGAAATTAACAACAGAAAGAGCAAGGAAAAAAAATTGATTACATGGAAACTGAATAACACCCTCCCTAGAAAGCACTGGGTAATAGAAGAAATCAGAGATGGAATCAAAAATTTCCTAGAATCAAACAAGAATGAAAACACATCATACCAAAACCTTTGGGACACAGTAAAGGCAGTCCTCAAAGGACAATTTATAGCAATATATGCACACACCAAAAATGAAGAAAGGGACAAAATCAAAACATTAACTACACAATTTAAACAAATAGAAAGAGAAGAGCAAAAATAGCCCACAGCCACCAGAAGAAAGGAAATAATAAAGATCAGAGCAGAAATAAATGAGAGAATAGAAAAATAATAGAAAGAATCAACAAAACTAAAAGATGGTTCTTTGAAAGAATCAACGAAATCGACAAACCACTGGCCAGACTGAACAAAGAAAAACAGGGCAGAATGCAAATAACCCAAATAAGAAATGAAATGGGGGACATTACAACAGACCCAACTGAAATAAAAAGGATCATAATAGAGTATTATGAAAAACTACTCCAACAAATTTGAAAACCTGAAGGAAATGGATAAATTTATAGAAACACCCTACCTACTCAGACTATCACAAAATGATGTTGAAAATCTGAACAGACCCATAACAAGAGAAGAGATTGAAAAGGTAATAAAAAAAACTTCCAACAAAAAAAAGCCCTGGTCTAGATGGCTTCACTGGAGAATTCTACAAAACATTCACAGAAGAATTTGTACCAGTACTACTCAAACTATTTCAGAACCTAGAAAAGGAAGTGACACTTCCAAATTCATTCTATGAAGCCAGCATAACCCTGATACCAAAACCAGGCAAAGATGCCACAAAAAAAGAAAATTACAGATCAATATCTCTCGTGAATATAGATGCAAAAATTCTCAACAAAATTCTAGCCAACAGAATTCAGCATCATATCAAAAAAATAATACACCACAACCAAGTAGGATTCATATGAGGTATGCAAGGATGGTTCAACATTAGAAAATCAATCAACATAATCCACCACATAAATGAAAGGAAAGAAAAGAATCACATGATCATCTCAATTGGTGCAGAAAAGGCATTTGATAAACTCCAACACCAATTCCTTATAAAAACTCTCAATAAAAGAGGTATAGAAGGGAAATTTCTCAAAATAATAAAGGGCGTCATCATTCTTAGTGGAGAGAGGCTGAAAACATACTCCATGAGAACAGGAATAAGACAAGGATGCCCTTTATCACTACTTCTATTTAATGTTGTGTTGGAAGTTCTAGCTAGAGCAATAAGGCAAGAAAAAGAAATACAGGGCATCCAAATTGGTAATGAAGAAGTTAACCTGTCCCTGTTTGCGGATGATATGACTCTGTACGTAGAAAACCCTAAAGACTCCATGAGAAAACTACTGGAACTAATAGAAAGATTCAGCAGAGTAGCAGGATACAGGATGAACATACAAAAATCAGTTGGATTCCTATACACCAATAAGGAGAACGATGAAAAGGAAATCAGGAAAATAATACCATTTACAATAGCTCCTAAAAAAATAAAATACTTCGGAATAAATCTAACCAGGGATGTAAAAGACCTATACAAAGAAAAATACAAAACACTACTGCAAGAAACCCAAAGAGATCTAAATAAATGGAAAAACATACCATGCTCATGGATAGGTAGACTCAACATTGTGAAAAATGACAATTCTACCCAAAGAAATTTACAAATACAATGCAATCCCAATCCAAATACCAACAGAATTCTTTAAAGAGATGGAAAAATGAAGCATTACCTTTATATGGAAAGGGAAGAAGCCCCGAATAAGTACAGCACTATTGAAGAAGAAGAATAAAGTAGGAGGACAAACACTACCTGACCTCATAACCTACTATACAGTTACAATAGTCAAAACAGCCTGGTACTGGCACAATGACAGACACATTGACTAATGGAACAGAATGGAGAACCCAGATGTAAATCCATCCACCTACGGTCACCTGATCTTCAACAAGGGCCCAAATTCCATCAAATGAGGAAGAGACAGTCTTTTTAACAAATGATGCTGTCAAAACTGGATGTCTATCTGCAAAAAAAATGAAACAGGACCCATACCTCACACCATATACAAAAACTAATTCAAAGTGGTTCAAAGACCTAAATATAAAGCCAAAACTATAAAGTTCATAGAAGAAAAAATAGGACCAATACTACAGGCCTTAATACATGGCATTAACAGGATACAAACCATAACCATCAATGCACAAACCCTAAAAGACAGGCTACATAACTGGGATCTTCTAAAGATCAAACACCTATGCTCTTCCAAAGACTTCACCAAAAGAGTCAAAAGAGAACCTACAGACTAGGAAAAAATTTTTGGACAGTACAAGTCAGACAAAGGTCTAATCCCCATAATCTACAAGAAAATCCAACACCTCTACAACAAAAAGAAAAATAATCCTATTAAAAAATGGGCAAAAGAAATGAACAGACCCTTCACCAAAGAAGACATTCAAGCGGCCAACAGACAAATGAGGAAATGCTCACGATCACTAGACATTAGAAAAATGCAAATTAAAACCACAATGAGATACCGTCTCACCCCGGCATTACTGGCACAAATGAAAAACACTGGAAATAACAAATGTTGGAGAGGCTGAAGGGAGATCAGAACTCTTATGCACTGCTGGTGGAAATGCATAATGATACAACCATTTTGGAAAATGATAAGGCACTTCCTTAGAAGCTAGAAATAGAAATACCATATGATCCAGCTATCCCACTTCTAGGAATATATCCTAGAGAAATAAGAGCCGTCACACAAATAGACATAGGCACACCCATGTTCATTGCAGCATTGTTCACAATAGCAAAAAGACAGAAACAACCTAGATGCTCATCAACAGATGAATGGATAAACAAACTATGGTACATACACACAATGGAGTGTTATGCAACAATAGAGAATAATGATGAATCTATGAAGCATCTCATAACATGGATGAAACTGGAGTATATTGTGCTGAGTGAAATAAGTCAATCACAAAAGGACGAATATTGTACGAGACCTCTACTGTAAAAACTCATGAAAAGTTTACACACAAAAAGTAACAATCTTTGTTGGTTACAAGGGGGAAATACTAAATAGACTATAGATAAGTGGTAACTTTGGTGAAGGGTAAGACAGTACACAATCCTGAGGAAGCCAGCACAACTTGTACAAGGAAAGCTCATGGAAGCTCCACAGACACATCAAAACTCCCTGAAGGACTGAATTGCTGGGTGGAGGGCTGTTGGGACCATGGTCTCAGGGAACATCTAGCTCAACTGGCATAACACAGTTTATAAAAACAATGTTCTACATTCTACCTTGGTGAGTTGCGTCTAGGGTCTTAAAAGCCTGTGAGCAGCCATCTAAGATACTCCACTGGTCTCACCCCTTTGGGAGCAAGGGAGAGTGAAGAGAACAGGATACAAGGAAACATTTAGTCCTAAGGACTAATGGAGCACAGCTACCAAGGCCTCCACCAGACTGAGTCCAGTACAGCTAGATAGTGCCCTGCTACCACCACTGACTGCTCTGACCAGGATAACAACAGAGAATCCTGGACAGAGCTGGAGAAGGATGTAGAACAAAATTCTAACACAAAAAAATAAGACCAGATTTACTGGCCTGACAGAGACTGGAGAAACCCCAAGAGTATGGCCCCGGACACCCTTTTTGCTCACTGGTGAAGTCACTCCCGAGGTTTACCATTCAGCAGGGTATTGGACAGCTGCATAAAACAAAATGGGACTGACGAGGCACAGCAGTCCAGAGACAAGGAGTAGAAGGCAGGAGGGAACAGGAAAGCTGGTGATAGGGAACACAAGGTTGAGAAGGGATAGTGTTGACAGTTCATGGGGTTGTTAACCATTGTCATAGGGCAATATGTGTACTAACTGTTTAATGAGAAACTATTTTGTTCTGTAAACCTTCATCTAAAGTACAACTACAACAAAAGAAGAATTATCTATGTGAGATCAAATTGACAACAGCAACTCAAAAGATTTGATGGGAAGCCTAGGGGGACAGTGAGTTGAAGACAATGGTGTTGGAATAATTTGGAAAAGGATAGTGAGAATAGCAGCACAACTGGAAGAACGTAATCAGTGTCACTGAATTGTACATGTAGAAATTTTTGAAATAGTGTTTCTTTGGCTATGTACGTTTTCACCAAAAAAAAAAAAAAAAAAAAAAGTCCTCCAACGTCAAGAAGGGAGATTGTTGACATGTCGTGGGGTTGTCAACCAATGTCATAAAACAATATGTGTACTAACTGTATAATGAGAAACTATTTGTTCTGTAAACCTTCACCTAAAGTACAATAAAAAAAAATTTAAAAAAAACTATTCCCATTTCTTTATGGCAACATTTTGTATGCTTTTCTCTGCATTTATGTCTTCTTGAAAGAAGAAAATAATAGAAGCAGTGCAGTTAGTAGCTGGTGCAACACTATATTCTGTTGCTTGAGTGCCGGTCAGTTGACTATTTTCTCCCAGGTTTTGCTATTTGTAAATAGTCTTCACACTTGTTTCCAACTCATTGGGTTTTACCTATAGAATCCTTTATTTAGCCATTTATTCCATTAGTCACACAAGAAACTCGGTCTTACTACCTTAGGATCACGATTTTAGATCCCCAAAACGGCATTATCCAGTTTGGATTACTCATTTTAAGTATTAGACTTAGCTTTGGATGAACTCTCATTGTTTCTTAAACCAAAATATACTTCAGAGGGAAATGATTGTCAACCTATGAGAGTAGTCTGCAGTTTGAAGAATGTGTCACAGGTTGTGAAAATAATTCCCAGAAGTTGCTTACAGTAATGTATTGATCTATGCCTAGTCAATGGTTTAGGATGTCAATTTGAAGGGGAAGGTACTCATTTGAGTGTTCAATTTCTGATGTGTAGGTCTAGACAGGTTTCACAAAATTTTATTTTCACACATCTATTTATTTCAGCATTTACAATTATAAAACTTTAAACACAGACTGTAAGTCATTTGATCATTTTTTCTTATGAATGGTCTCTTATTTAGAAGTTAAAATCAACTCAGAATAAAAAGTAGGTTGAAGAGTATACTAAAACTAAGTTTAATTGCAAAATAAAATCATTCTAAGATTTAATATTTTGTTTGCTCATATTTCCCATTCCAATAAATAGGGTTCTTAAAATACCATGTCCTGTTAGGAGAAATTGTTATTTTTGACCACAAAAGTTTAGAATAAGAAAGAACTCATATATTTCAAAGCTTTCTGTTAGAGGAATAAAACAAAGCAGCTAGAAATATTATTAGTTTTTTTCAGTATATAATTATAAACATTTTATCTACTAACATGTTTAAATTAATTAAATATCCATTGGATTATATAAGATTCTCTCTAGCCAAGGAGCCATCAAATCCATTGATAGATTCCCCTGGACCAATTTCTTACGTGTAGGTTTGGGAATTTTTGAAAGATAACTATATGGCACGTTTTAATCTCTCTTTTTAATTCCATCTTGATTTAATGATCTTAAATGTTCTTAAACTTCCATTTGTGAATAACCTTTATAAATTTTCTGTGAAAATTCTTCATGACTTGTTAATATGTTGTTTCATCCCCTACTCCTGAAGGCCTAAAAGTTAACTTCAAGCAAAATTTCTTAAACCACTTCCGTATTAAGGGTTTAAGGATTTTCTGAGCATTTTAGGGAAAGCTTCTCCCTAACACCAAGCATCATCATGCAAAGTTATGAAACAGAAATAATCAATGCTAACACCAAGCATCATCATGCCAAGTTATGAAACAGAAATAATCAATGCTAACACCAAGCATCATCATGCCAAGTTATGAAACAGAAATAATAGATTATTTTCAGAGCAAGAAGAGAATTCAGCAAAAATTTAGTTTAATCCCATATTTTGTATATGGAAAAACCAAGACCTAGAGGTGTGAGAAGCCTTACTCAAGGCCACATAGCTACTTGGTAGCATTCAAGTATGAAGAACTCAGACCAGTATGTCTTAGGACTCACCACTGTGCTCCATGGACATTTCAAAAATAAATACAATCACTTTTTCTTGATCTTTTTGGGTTTAGCTGACCCAGTGCTGCTTTGTTCAAACTGGTTATTAATTGAAGAAAAAAATAGAACTCATTTAGGCTTTTTTATTTGTTCTGAACATGGAAAAAATACATTTTTGTTAAGGGAATAAAAAGAAGTTGAGACTAAAATAGCTCAGGCTTTGAAATCACCAAACTGGAGCTGATTTGAAACTTTTCCGAGGCAGTGCGTGCTTCATCACTCTCAGTAGTGACGGTAGCTGGAAGCAAGCATCTCTCTTGCCCTATCAGTACCGCAACACGGCTGATGACACAAGGCGGACTAAGGGGAGGGGGTGGCAGGCTGCTACGGGGATGAGCAAAGCAGTGAATCCTTCATGGAAACCACAGGGCTGTTCAGGACATTCACTGTGTTCTTCCTTATTTGGAATTCTGTTTACGCTGCTGACATTAGCATAGATTTTCCTTAATGAATGCATTCCAGCTGAAAGATGGTTAGAGATATACTATGTGAATCTTTTTAATATTAGTTCATTCAATTAAAACAGTTCTGACTTGTGATGAGGCCTTTTCCTTTTGATGTCATATTCAGGTTTTCAGATAATGTCCAATGACAATACACGTATGCGCCACAAAGATGATCTTTTCAAAGAAGTCATTAAGTGTTAAATATAATGCTAATATCTAAAACAGTCTCCTGTAGTAATTTGGAAGTTTTTTTTTTTTTTCTTCTTCTTCTTCTGTCGGGTATTATGAAAGTGAAGGTGAAAACCTGACTGTTCTGTACGTCAGATCCATGCATCTAGTTGAAACCACTTTCTTCCCAGCAGGCTCAATGACCCTATTCCAAAAAAATAAAATGTGTTTTGCTTCTTTGCACATTCTTCAAAATACAAGTGGTAAATTAGGCTAGCACCCTCACCTTTTTTTTTTTTTTTTTTTTAAATAAATGATTGGCTGGAAAAACTCTCAAAATCTCCCTATGTAAAACCAAAGGGAAAACATCATCCCATTCATGATGATTGTATTTACTAAATCACTCACAAATTAGACGCTGCAGAAACAACATGCTACACAAAGAACAAACATTCCATTCATGCATTGCCTGAAGGCTTTGGACTGCATTACCCTACATATCCATCACAGGAACAACGGAATGAAATACTTCTGTAAGGTTTGAGAAATCAAACTCACTCAGCCATTTTTCATAAGGAGTATTTGGATAACCAAGGCTTGGTGCAAATATTTGTTACTAGTCATTATGACAAGTTAGGGACATTCCATAATCTTATTAGTACACAGTCAGTCACAGTTTGCTTTTTCTATATCAAAACATGCACACAGATAATAGGAATAAATTGTTTATTTCCCATGTTACTAGGCAATTATAAATATTTCAGCAAAATGGTTGTACTGTGCCAAGGTTAGAATCTAACAGAATAATTCAGGATGCAAATGCCATTGTCTAGTAAGCTAATGCCAATGTTCCCAAATAGTCCTCATTTGATTGGCTTCTAGAGAAAGGACTTAGAACAGAATATGTTATGGAATCACTTTTTTAAAAGCTGCTAGCCTATCACTTATCACTTCGGTAGTATCTCCTTTATTTGTTCTTCTGTGGGCAGTATTATGGGCAATAATGGCATACTCTCCACGTAGCTATTGCTGTTAACAGCTGAAGACAACTTATCTCAATTCTAGAATATTTTAAATACAAAAATTGTAAGAGCTACACAGATCTCTGTTTATCCCATCGCTTTTATTATATAATGTTTTTAAAGAGCTCTGGCTAATTGTAGGCAAATTTTTCCACTACTTTTTTTCATAGTTTATTTAAATATTGGCAATTACTAACAAGACAGAGGTTCAATAACCTCTCCTAAAAATAAAATCAGAATCGTGGAACTAGAATGAGAAATTTTTGAAGCCAACTATCTCACTCTACAGGTCAAGGAAAATGTGCCAGTGAAATCAGCCAATTTGGCCTGAATTTAAGTTAATCTTTGGCAACAGAGCCAGGACCAGCACCAAGGCCTCATAAGACACTGGCTTGGGTAGTGCTCTTGTACCATGTTATGCTTTCACCTTTTTCTTCCAGAACTGTTCTTTGTGCTGGGAGGGAAAAGGGAGGAGGCTATCTCAGAAGTCTACCTACCTCATTTGCATACTGCTGTGTCACTCAAAATCCTATATTCCTATGGAAATGCTTGACGATTCTATCTTCTGCAGTCATGATTTTCATCCTCTACTCTTTTTATGATATTTTTTTGGGGGAGGTGTTCTTTGCATTTTAGAGACAATAAAATACTGTGGTGGTTTCATTTAAGCTGGGCAACACAAGAAGGAACCAAGATTGTTTTAAAACAGGAACGCTTCCCCAACTTCTAAGAAATAGAGTGGACTGACAGGGCACCCTCCTTAGCAGTCACTGGGAGATACCTAAGGGAAGAAAATCAGGAGTAAGACATTTTCCAGAAGACCTGCACTGCTTTCTGATTAAGCTTCAATCAGCTATCTCTTCATCCATTAAAAAAAGAGAGCTGTGCCTTTTTTGGTAAAAAGTAAACATAAGAGATGTAGTAAAAAGGAAACCCTCCTCCTGGGCGGCAGCTGAAGGACACAAAAGTAAAATAAAGGCTCAGGACAGGTGTCCTAAAAATCTTAAGTGTAAGAAGAATGGACAGAAACAAAGAGTACGTTTGTATGAATTTAGTATTAAATATAACATTAATTTGTTGATAACTAATATTCATATTATTAGTTTAGTTGTTTTTTGTGGTGGTGGCAAATATCTCCAAGTCCCTGGGTGGCATAAAGAGTTAAGTACTCAGCTACCAGCCAAAAGGTTGGTAGTTCAAACCCACTCGGAGGCTCCTTGGAAGACAGGCCTGGTGATCTGCTTCTGAAAGATCACAGCCTTGAAAGCCCTATGAAGCAGTTCTACTCTGCACACATGCGATCACCATGAGTTGAAATCAACTCTACAGCAACCAACAACAGCAAATATCTCACAAGTGTGTACTACTGAATGTAAAGAGTTGAAAGAGTATAAATGCATATATGTGAGATACCTGGCAAATTGGAGTTCTTCCAAGAAAGCCAGAGCACTTTTCATAATATTCCTCTGAAACATGAAGGAGGCAAATATTTTGCTCATTGGCAATCATCAAAATGAAGAAAAATCCAATTAGCTGATGAAGGTTGTTCAGCTCACCACTGGTAGATCCCAGATGAGAACACAATCTTCCAGAACACATCCTTTATGGGAATGACATCCCAAAATTCAAAATACTCCACTCTTTAAGGTTAATATTTTATGTATTATTGTATGGAGTTTTTAATTACTATTATTATTTTTATTTTATTGTGTTTTAGTTGAAAGTTTACAGCTCAAATTAGATTTTCCATTCAAAAATTTTATATACAAATTATTTTGTGACATTAGTTGCAATTCCTGCAATGTGTCAGCACTCTTCCCCTTTCCCTTCCCACCCTGGGTTCTCTGTGTCTATTCATCCAGTTTTCCTGCCCCTTCCTCCCTTCTGGCTTTTTGCTTTTGGGCAGGTGTTGCCCATTTGGTCTCATATACTTGATTGAACTAAGAAGTACGTTCCTCAAACGTATTATTGTTTGTTTTATAGGCCTGTGTAATCATTAGTAAAAAGGTAGACTTCAAGAATGGCTTCAGTTCTGAGTTAGCAGGGTGTCCAGGGACTGGAGTTTTTTTTTTAATTAGTGTAATACTCTTTCTGGGTATATCAGAATACATATATTTATAATGTATACACACACACACACACACACACACACACACACACACATAAACTCCATTAATTGACATAATAAGATGCAGGAACTAAAACTTTATGAAACTCCTTTCCCACCTCCCCACCCCCTTAAAAATTCCAGACTAAAAGCACAAATAGTAAAATATAGACTACTAAAGAGCATAAAGAAACCGGACTTGAGACCTACTGAATTTAACAATTTCCCTTTGGGTGGTAAAAAGTATTTTAGTAAGGTATTCTTCATTGTCAAAGCCTTACAAGGGTTGGGACACCCAATCATTAGTGTGCAATAAAATGAAATGGCAATTTTCCAAGAGCCGTGAGACTGCAACTAATTAGCACATTAATTTATATAAATAAAATTCTCTTTGCTGTTCCCCAGTATTCTGTCTGGGAAATGCAACAGGAGGAATGAACATGACAAATAAAAGAAATTTACTGGCTTAAAAGAGAAGATACAGAAATAATTCCTTGACCTTATTCCAACTTTTCTGTCCCTCTGTCATCAGTGCCGCTCTTGGACAGAGGTAACTAATGCCCCTAAATATGTGCTTCTCATTCTGACAGACTTAAATTTGAAAAGGCAAGTTCGCAAGGAAGATTATATGCATCTCTTCACTCCTGGACTTGGACTCCCAGCTAACAGAACCAAGATCACATTTCAGAAACGTGTTTTTTTTTTAATTCTTACATTTACTTTTAAAGTTTTTGTTACATATATCTTCTGAACAAAAATACAAACATTAATTCTCTCTACATTTAGTTTTTCTTCTTATATGCAAAATATTTTGTTCAATAATTTTTAATTCTAACTAATTTTTATGGCTAACTCAATTTGTAAAAAAAGTCAATATCGTCTCAAAGAAATTTGAAAAGAAAAGCAAGGTTCTAATTTCCAAAAAATGATTTATTCAATTTATGATTTATTATAACTCTGTTATTCTGATAATAAATTTAATGTAATAAGTACTTTCATATATGTGTGTGTATAAAGACTCTGATTAGGAGGAGGAAATGGAATGTGTGGCTAGCTGTCTCCATGAACAACTGCCCCTTTTGCCATGAAACTAAAAGAACTGGATGGTGTCCAGCTACCATTACTGAATATTTTGATGAAAGATTCTATAGAAGAATCCTGATCAAAAGCGAGGGGAAAGGCAGAACAGAATTTCAAATGCCCATGGAATCCAGATTTTCTGGAGCCGTGGAGGCTGGAAAAAGCCCTGAAACCATTGCCCTGAGATAATCTTTAATCCTTTAAAAAAAACAAAAACTCCTAAAGTCTTCTTAAAATCAAACAATAGTTTAGCTGAACTAGTAAAGAATGTCTGCCTTGAGCGCTGTTCTCTTTTAAGATCTATCTATACGGATCAGAGTGACAACAGGAACTCAAGAGATTAGATAGGAAAATTAGGAAGCAGTGAATTTATGTTAATGGTGGGGGAACAAATGGGAAACGGAGATCGAGAGTGATTGCATAACTCGAAGATATAATCAATGTCACTGAATTGTATATGTAGAAACTGTTAAATTGGTATGTTTTGCTGTGTATAATCTCAACAACAACAAAAATAAAATTTAAAAAACTGGTTAAAATGGCAAAAAAGACTCTTATTTTTACATGCATACACATATACATATGTACATATATCTGCTTATAACCCTTTTGGTGGAAAACTTTGTACTGTGCACAGCCTACACAAGGATAAGCAGTGGTCCTGGATATAACTGATTACTAAGTAGTCAAATCAATTTTATGAAAAAATAGAATAGAATGGAAAATAAGAGAATACATTTCATGTAGTATAGAGAAGTACTATTTTGTGAGACTTTCTTCTGTTATGTTTACATGCATGAGTGTATACATAATGATGTAATATGTTTCTTACTATGAATTATGTTAATTAAAGTTCAGAAGCTACACCAATTAAAAAGAGCACAAAGAATATAGAAAAAAAAATAGCCTAGACAATTAAGTGCATCCCTTCATTCAAATGTTCAATAAATATTTATCACTAGGGTACAGCAGTAAACAGGCCGAAGTCTGTGGTCTCATGAAACTTATGTTACAGTGGAAAATCAGAAAGTAAACCAGTAAACAAAATGGATATGTGATATAATCTCAAGAGTCATGATAAATGCCATGAAGAAATTGAGGACAATAAGAGGATTAGAGAATGAGACCATGGGTAGGATGGAGGTTAAGGGAAGATCCTGAGGAAGTGGTGTTTGACTGGGGACCCACAAAGTCCCCAAGGTAAAAATAAGATTAACATGTATTGAGGAAGTGCGAGAAAGCTAGCGTGGCTAACCAAGGGAGAGCAGTTAGAAATAACACACAGAGAGAGGGGCAGCTGCCAGTCATGTAGGATGTCATCAGTCATACAAAGGACTCTGAAGTTCATCCTAAGGGTGATGACGAGGCTGTCATGGACACCTATGACATGAGTTCCTTTTTCAATGGAGCTATCTAGGTGCTGTGTGGAGAATAGACTATGGTGGGAAGGTTACCAAAAAAACAAAAAAAACAAAAAAACAACCCATTGCTGTCCAGTTGATTCCAACTCATAGCCATCATATAGGACAGAGTATAATGGCCCTGTAGGGTTTCCAAGGCTGTAAATCTTTACAGAAGCAGACTGCTACATCTTTCTACATGCTTTGGTTAGCAGCTGAGTAATTAACCACTGTGCCATCAGGGCTCCTGTGGTGGTGGGAAGGTTAGAAAGAAAAAAAAGGGAGACTAATTATGAAGCCATGAGACGTATGTACAGGGGAAACAAGATGATGCTATCTTGGTACAGGGCAGCAATGAGGGAGGAGTGAGAAATGGTTAGAGATACTTTTTGCCTGACAGGATTTGCTGGTGGTATAAGTGAGGTATATGAAGGAAAGCGGAGCCCTGGTAGCACAGTGGTTAAGAGCTCCACTGCTCATCCAAAGGTCAGCAGTTCAAATCCACCAGCCACTCCTTGGAAACCCTATGGGTCAGTTCTACTAAGGCCGCTATGACTTGGAATCAACTCAGTGACAACGGGTTTGGTATGAAGGAAAGAGACATATCAAGAATGAGATTTTTGGCCCTATCAACTATGTGAATAGTGGTGGAGTCTCTTACAGACATGTGGAAGACTTGAGAAGGAGAGAGTTGAAAAATTATTGAGTAATTAAACACTTCCTCTATTTTCTCTTATTAATATATTGCCATTATTATAGCATTCTAACAGACATTGCTTAAGGACTTACTAAGTCATGCTCTGTCCTAACTGCGAGAATATAAAGTCAACATAAAAGCACTGTTTCTGCAAAAACAACTAGAAATGACAGTATCATGTAACTGGTGTAAGAATAGTAATGTGAAGACGATATTAGAGTGGCAGAGAGGAGAGAATCTACGTTAGTATAAGGGCTTATCAATCTTTCTCATAAACATGATGCTAAAGCTGTGGTTCAAAAGATGAGTTGAAAGTAGTAAGATTACCAACTGGTGAGGATGGTGGAGGGGAACTCTAGGCATAGAGAACAGTGTGGGCAAGTGCACAGAGAAATAAAGTACATCTGTGTTTGAGAAACAAGAAGATCAGTGCACCTAGAGGAAGGTCTGCATTGGATTTTGGCAAGTTATGTGGCTAAAATGTTAGTCAGGGACAAGATCAAGAAAAGTCTTGCCTCACAATGTAGTGAGTTTGATTTTTACATGAATCTGTGAAAAGACAATATAGGATTAAAATCAAGAGAATGATACCATATGAAAAATTAGATGGGGGCAAGGACAAAGGCAGAAGATACAGTAAGGGTGTTTTTATAGTAATCATGGATAGAAATGGTAAGATCCTAAAATAAGGCACTGATAGCAGGGATGGAGAAAAGGAGACTAGGTTCTCACTCAATGAAAGTAGACAATTTGAGGTGAGCCCTCCTTGAAGGAAGGAGACAGGATGTAAAATGAATGGGCACAGAGAGTGTAAGCAGATTACACTTTAGAGCCATTTTATGCTTGGTCATGAAATATGTAAAGAGGTCGAGTTCTGTCACCTATCCAGATCCCTTGTCTAGCTTCTGACTTCTCTAACTGAGACTTTTCCTGAGTCCCTGATACTTTACAGCCTGGACTCCTAGCATGGTTCTTGACATCTGACACAATGTATGACCTGACTTTCATTTTCCATCTGGCCGGCAAATACTAACTTCCTCATTGCTCCATTGCAGCAGTGTGTGATAAAGGACAGTAGCAGACGGAAAAGCACCAGTGTAGACCTTAATTCTAGGGCAGAATTAGCCACAACCCACTACTTGACCTTCAGCAAGTTTCAACCTTCCTGGCATATAAGGGTATTCATCACAGGGTTATTTGTCATTATGAGAAGTTAGAAACATCCAGAATACCCAAATATGTATTATTAAGTATAAATTTTTGAAAAATCATAAAATATGATACTATACAGGCATTAAAGGGCATGCTTTTAGAATATTTAATAACATGGAAAGTGCGCATGGTCTAGTCTTATGTGAATAGAAGCAGCTTAAAAAATTGCATATTCAGTATTTTGTTTTAAACTATGAATAAATAGATATACATGATGAAAAAAGATTGAAAATGTATACAATAAAATGATATTAATGATTATTTTTATGAAAATCAATTATGGGTATTTTTATTTTCCTCTTTGTGACTTTTCTGTTTTTTATATTTTCTGTAATAAAAAAAGGTTAATTTTATAATCGGCCAAAAAAAAGTAATTAAAATAATCTGTGATTGCTCATCCCCCAGAACAATTTCAAATACAGTATAGATCTGATTAGAATATATTCAGCTGCAAGTATAAGAAAAGTCAATTAAAAGTGTCTCAAAGAGACTCTTCCACTTAGGGCAAAGACAATCAGTCACAAGAGAATGACGCTTTCATCCTAACAGTGAGAATAAGCCAGACAACCTACACAATCATAATTTGGTTTTTTTTTTTTTGTGTGTGTGTGTGTGTGTGTGTGTGTGTGTGTGTGTGTGTGTGTTTTAAACCATCACAGAGCTAAGGATAGAAAGAAATCTAGATAAAATTTAGAAAGTGACAAGCTCCTCCTGGAAGAATAGATACCCACACCACTTTCTTTCTTGGAGGAGAAGCAGGAGAGCAGTAGGACAAAACCAAACCAAACCCATTGCCGTTGAGTCAATTCCGACTCATAGCAATGCTATGGGACAGAAAAGAGCTGCCCCATAGGGTTTCCAAGGAGCGGCTGGTGGATATGAACTGCCAACATTTTAGTTAACGGCCAAGCTCTTTAACCATTTCACCACCAAAAGAAATCAACTGAAATTTTTAGTTTAGCTTCCAGTGGAGTCATGTAAAACTTTCCCAGAAAATTCCTGGAAGACTGCCTTTCTCCTCTCAGAGGCTGGAATTGTACCACATGCCCTTCCCCAAACTAATCACCAGCAAAGAAGAAACATCTCTGATTGGCTTAGACCCATAATACTCACTCTTGAAATCTCCTCTTAAGCATGTGGTCCCTGATATCTAAACAAAACAGGACTTCTTTTGGCAAAGAAGGAAAGACAGAGTTGTTGGATAGAAAACCAGAAGTGCTTGGAATTTATTAAAATGAAAATTCTGTGTGAAACCACTTCACATTTCAACATAGAAAGGGTGAACATCCTCTGAAATCTTACAGTTGTATTACCAATGATTTCACTGCATCTTTGAGTATCTCATATCACTGCTACCTGATTATTCTTATATTTTATCCTACATCCTGTGCTCCGTGGGGGTGAGGGGCGGAGACTGAAAAATCATTGTTTCTGCTCTCAGTGCTTGCTTTGCAGTAGGGGAAGGTAGATCTAAAACAAATGAGTGTCATTGGAAGACATGATAGCAGAGCATGGATCTGACTTTAGCTTCTTCACTTATTAGGTAAATTACCTTGAATAAGTTACCTAATCTCTTTAAGCTTCAATATCTGCATCAGTGAAAGGAGCTATTACGGACTATCCTCAAATAATTGTGATGAGTACTAAATAGCATGATTTATTAAATGTTTAGCAAAAATGTTCAATAAGCATTAGTTATCACAACGATCACGAAGATGGCACAGGACAAGTCAACATTTCATTCTGTCATACGTAAGATTGCTGTGAGTCAGAGGTGACTCAATGCCAACTGAAAATAACAATAAGATCATTATTATTATTTATTAATATGTTTACAGAGTTCAGGAGGTGTGTATAAGAGGTACTATTCAAGAAAGTCAACATGGAAATGGTAAAGCTTGGATATGTCTGGATATGTGAACTGTTCACCTATTGTAGGAGGGACTAGGATAGTAGAGAAAGGCATTTTAGGAAGAACCCAATGCAAAAAAGATACAGAGACAAGAAAAATGAAAGGGAAGGGACCCTGGGAAGCAAGTAAACCTGAGTGTAGGCTTTATGAGCAGAATCTGGGTTTGGGAGATGAAGATGTGTAGAAAACTAGGGTAAGGCATGGAGAATCATATATGACATGACTAAGATACCAGACTGTTCTACAGGCAAATAGGGAATCACTGAAGAATTTTACACAGGAAGGTAGGAATACCACATGCCATTTCCAAAGATCATTATGACAACAATGGGTGCAGATGGAGGTTGGGAAAGAGAGGGACCAGTGACACAGAAGATTTGCAATAATCCAGTTAGAATTAAGACCATTAGGAAAGGCTGCAAAAAGAAGGAGCAAGTATGAAACATGTTATAAGCAAGCTTAGTTATTAGGCGATAGTTTAATTTGAATAATGTAAAGTATAAAATTTATGATTGAAAAATTGAAAGGCTACTGAATGACATTCAATTGCAGAAAGTAAAATAAACTAGTAGTAAATAAAGTATTATAAAGTATGCATTCTGCAAAATGAATTTTACTTATTAAAAGGTCTACTTGAAAAATTATTATTTGTAGCCAGTAGGTACTATAAAGCTACTTAAAAACAGCCTGAGTGGTTAGGCAAGATAAACATTTTTTCTAGAAGATTAGAACAATTTTGTTTACTTTATTAATTAAATTATGGAATCTTTTCTTTTCTTTTTTTTTTTTTAAGTATTATGTTACAGCTCCTTTTATTCCTGGCTGAACTATTATAAATTATAAATGCACAGATTATGAATTAATGAAGTTTTAAGATATTGGAAAAAAAACACACCAAACCCGTTGCTGTCTAGTCGATTCCTACAGCACAGCGACCCAGTAGGACAGAGCAGAACTGCCTCATAGGGTTTCCAAGGAGCACCTGGTAGATTCCAGCTGTTGACCTTTTGGTTAGCAGCCGGACTCAACCACTACACTGCTCAGGGTTTCCAAAATCCATTGCCATCAAGTCGATTCCGACTCATAGCAACCCTATAGGATAGAGTAGAACTGCCCCATAGGGTTTCCAAGGAGCACATGGTGGATTTGAACTGCCCACCTTTTGGTTAGCAGCCGTAGTTCTTAACCACTACGCCACCAGCGTTTTCACTATTTAAGATATTTAGTCTTAATCTATTGCTAAAATGTAAATTTCTCTCTTCCATGTTTCTCTTTGGAGATAAAATAAAATTCTTCATAAGACTTTCTTTAACCTTATAGTTAGAATGTGGTGCCAGTGGAGAATACAAGTAAGTATTCTCTAGATTCACCACTTAAATTATAAAGGAAGTGATATTTCCTCTTGGACAAAATCTGTTACTCTGCATTAATTCTGGTGTTTTGACAATACCTTGTATCTCTCGACTTTTCCAATCTGTTTCCAGCTGTCTGTCAGGGTTATTCACTAATCCTTACTCTATAGTAAGCAAATCAGTCATAGGCTTCATCTCCAGTTCACAGATAATTCTTTAGGCAAAATTCTTTAATATATAAGGCCATTCAAAAGTAAATTTTATACAAAATTTATTATGTGTATTCTTAGTTGTCAGTTACAAAAACGGAAAACATTTCTGCTGCATACCCTTTTCTGCAGTGCAGCTAAAAACCCTTGAAACCATATGAAATTTATAGTTTTTTGGTGATTCCTAAAAGATTTATCAAGTATCTAGCAATCCCATATTACAATTTTAATAATATTTTAATAGCCCAATCCGCTTTATTAAAGGAGCCAAAAGAGTGTGAGAGAGTATAAACGAGTTAAAAGAACAGGGTTTTGGTCTCAGTTCTACCTCAAGTTGCACTTCCTTGAATCGTTTATTTGAGAGCTTTGCGCATCCACTTGCATACCCTAAGTTGGGAATATAACCACAGCAACGTACTCAAACATACCAATGATCATGAAGATGGCCCAGGATCGGCAACATTTCCATCTGTTATACATAAGGTCACCATTAGTTGGAGCTGACTAGATAGCAGCTAACAACTAAAATGAATTGGGGATAATGGTTTTGGGGTTTACCTTAACACAAAGGATGCTGTGTGAATAAATGCAACAAATTGTCTAAAGAATGTAAGTGAACGAAAAATAATCCCTACATTATAATCATGACCTAGGAGACTGAGCCTTGAGATCCTCTACTGGTTTGCAATAATAAATAAAGAATAACTTCTGAATCTCGACATTTTTCCAATACCCTTCAACTCTACTTCTTAATATTAGCTGATTTCTGATTGTTGCAAAATGCTCTAGCAGAATTTCCTTCAGCTACTACCATTTCTTCTTTGCTTTGTATTCTTACACGGCAATGCCAATGCTATCCACTAGAGATTAAGCAATTAAATATGTCTGCTAGGTACTTGAAGTCCTTGGGTGGTGCAAATGGTTAAGCACCCCATTACTAGCGGAAAGGTTGGTGGTTCAAACCCACCCAGAGGCACCTTGGAAGACAGGCCTGGCGATCTCCTTCCGAAAGTCCACGGCCTTGAAAACTCTAGAGAACCCAGTTCTACTGTGTACACATGGGGTAATAAAGAGTTGGAATTTACTTGATGGCAAATAACAACAATAGCTAGATACTTCGTTCTGAGGCAACTGACAACAACAACCAAAAGGTCGGCAGTTCAAATCCACCAAGCACTCCTTGGAAGCCCTATGGGGCAGTTCTACTCTGTTCTATAGGGTCACTATGAGTCGGAATCGGCTCTATGGCAACAGGTTTGGTATATGTATATACATACACACTGACTTTGAATTCATGTTGGAATCTTGGTAGGCGCTCTTAAAGCTTTCAAGAGTTGGATCTTTGCTTTCTAATCTGAGATTCCCATTGGGATTTTACACTTGGAGCTGTATTTTCCTGCTCCTGCCAAAGTCTGTAGCTAGAACTTACATTAGAAGCTTGAAACTCTGGTTGTTGCCCAGACGACAAATCCATGCCTATCTTTATTTGAAGTGCACTAACAATTTATTAACTCACAGCCTGCTTTTCTTTCATCAGTGCACACTGAACACTGTATCTGCCTTCCTTCAAGCCAGACCCCAGGAGCCTGGCACAGCATTCACACAAGGGTGTAAACTCCCATTTGGCCAGTGCAGAGCTGCCCTTGGAATACTCATCTCTGGCCGCAGTTGTGTTTATCCTTGGCATCTGGTTTCGGTTATCTTTTGTGCCTTTTTGGACTGTGATCTGTTTGTTTAATTTACTAAGTGTCCTATAATAGAATGGTGAACAGGGCCATGAAGCAGTGTTGCAATGCGGAAAGGCTCAGCCTCATTCCTAGCCCCATGGCACTTAATTACTACCCTTTGCTTGCCAACAATTTCTTGGCATCTAATTTAATTTGGGGACCTGCCTAAGCTTTTAATTGAACTTGGAGTACTCCTTTCAAATATTTATACCCACTTGCTCCTTCTCCTCATGCCACATCATCAATAATACTGCACTATATTTTAGATCAGATCCACTCCCTTTTTTATTCCCCAAAATGTTTTCATTCTTCTTTTTCTATCAAGTATATTGCCACACATCCCTAATCCTGATAAAACTTGATTCTTTTAGAAAAGGTTTGTCCTTCTTTTCTTCTAAACCTCTTCATGCCTCATTATAGCAGAAGAATTTTACAACACTTTCTCCATCCATAAAGGTTTTATTTATCCATATTTACCCAACTTGTATCTCATCCTTCTGATAACTTTCTTGTATAAAAACATAGATTTCCTATAGCTGTCACTGCCACATTTCTGATATTTTATTTCCTAAGTTACTTTTGGAGCCCTGGTGGTACAGTGGTCAAGAGCTTGGCTGCTAACCAAAAGGTCTGCAGTTCGAATCCACCAGCTGCTCCTTGGAAACCCTATGCGGCAGCTCTACTCTGTCCTATAGGGTCACTATGAGTCAGAATGGACTGGATGGCAATGGGTTTTTTGGGTTTTAAGTTACTTTTAACATCCTTTTGAATTTCATCAACATCAACAATTTCTTGACTACTGTTTCTTTATCTATCAATGTGCTCCTGGTTTTATGTCCCTCTGCAAATAGCCTCGACCTCATGGGGTGTCATTTAAACTAGTCTTTGTTGACATGCGCAAATCCATATCAGTCCTTCTGTAACTACTACCATTTAAACCCCCCAGTGCTGGAGTAATCCAATTATATCCTTTCTTCACTCCTATATAAGTACATACAGTACTGAATGAATAAGCACACAATAGTGCCAACTGCCCAATAAGTATATGGTTTCCTACCTCCCTTGGGATTACAGTACTGTTTGTTGATCTTTTTCTTTATCTTTTATCTTTTACTTCTCTTGTTGTTTCCACCTGCCTTTTCCAGACATTGTTCAAGTTCCCTGAACCACAGAACCAATACTTAATATCATGCTTTCCGCTGGAGACTTTCCTTACCAACCGCTTAAATATCTATTTTAGCAATAGATTATTTTATTTTATTCACAATACCTGTAGTAATTTACAAAGCATAGTGCCAGTGCAAAAATTGGCAAACCAAATGAATATAACAGACAGTCCAGAAATAAATTCAACTACATGTATATATAATTGAATTTACATTATATATGTACATATAATTCAAATTATAAAATATATTATTCAATAGTGATGTTGGAACAAGTGACTAGTCATTTGGGAAAAGAATAAATCTGGATCTCTACCTCATTTTTTACACCTAACAACAACAAAATAATCATCATCATAATAACAATTTCTTTTATATCAATGAAAATATATCCTAGTTGTTGTTAGGTGCCATGCAGCCCGGTCCTGTGCCATCCTCACAATCACTGTTATGCTTAAGCCCGTTGTTGCAGTCACTTTACCAAGCATGATGTCCTTCTCCAGGGACTGATCCTTCCTGATAACACGTCCAAAGTATGTGAGATGTAGTCTTACCATTCTTGCTTCTAAGGAGCTTTCTGGCTGTACACCCTCCAAGATATTTTTGTTCATCCCATGGTACATTCAATATTCTTCTCCAACAGCATAATTCAAAGGCATAAATTCTTCTTTGGTCTTCCTTATTCATTGTCCAGATTTCACATGCATATGAGGTGATTGAAAATACCATGGCTTGGGTCAGGCACACCTTAGTCTTCAAGGTGATTATTGTTGCTTTTCAACACTTTAAAGAGGTCTCTTGCAGCAGATTTGTCCAATGTAATGCGTCTTTTGATTTCTTGACTGCTGTTTTCATGAGTATTGATAGTGGATCCAAGTAAAATGAAATCCTTGACAACTTCAATCTTTTCTCCATGTATCATGATGTTGCTTATTGGTCCAGTTGTGAGGATTTTTGTTTTCTTTATGTTGAGGTGTAATCCACACTGAAGGTTGTGGTCCTTGGTCTTCATCACTAAGTGCTTCAAGTCCTCTTCATTTTCAGCAAGCAAAACTGTATCATCTGTATATTGCAGGTTGTTAATGAGTCTTCCTCCAATCCTGATGCCCCGTTCTTCTTCATATAGTCCAGCTTTTCGGATTATTTGCTTAGCATACAGATTGAATAGGTACAGTGAAATGATACAACCCTGATGCACACCTTTCTGGACTTTAAACCATGCAGTATTCCCTTGTTCTGTTCGAATACTGCCTCTTGATCTATGTACAGTTTCCTCATAAGCACAATTAAGGCATTCTGGAATTCCTATTCTTCCCAATGGTAGCCATAATTTGTTATGATCCACACAGCCGAATGCCTTTGCATAGTCAATAAAACACAGGTAAACATCTTTCTGGTATTCTCTGCTTTCAGCCAGGATCCATCTGACATCAGCAATGATATCCCTCGTTCCATGTCCTCTTTTGAATTTAGCTTGAATTTCTGGCAGTTCCCTATTGATATACTGCTGCAGCTGCTTTTGAATAATCTTCAGCAAAATTTTACTTGTGTATAGTATTAATGATATTATTTGATAATTTCTGCATTCAGTTGGATCACCTTTCTTGGGAATAGGCATAACATGGATCTCTTCCTGTAGGTTGGCCAGGTAGCTGTCTTCCAAATTTCTTGGCATAGATGAGTGAGCGCTTCCAGCACTGCATCCGTAGTCATAAGAAACAATGCTTAATATATTTATAAGCTGGCTATAGGTAAGTCTTCCCAACCATGTCATAAAAACTAGAAACAATAAAACGTGAATAAATTTGATAGAATCAAAATTATGTAAGGCAAAAACAAAAAGAGCAAAACAAAAAGCGAAAATGGCACAGTGATGCTATTGCATCATTGTTCATAATGAAAAACTAGAAACATCTATATATTTAACCATATGGGACTTGATTAAATTACAGTGTATGCCTATTATAAAATATCACAATAAAATTAAAAAATGAAGTTGCAGCATTTGATGACTTAGAAAGATAGCTGCTAGATAAGTGTATGTATGTATGTGTGTATATATGTGTGTGTGTATGTATGTGTGTATGTGTATGAAGAGTGTACACATTATATGTGAATTTCTATAATAGGAAAGTTAAAAGAACTTGGATTGTTATTTTGAGTAAATATAATATCTCACCTTCAATTTCTAACATATTTTATGTGCCAGGCTCTATTTTGAGCAATTTAAAATATTACTTTGCCATTTTATAAATTGAAAATCATCTTAGAGAGTATGAACAACTTGCCTTGTCTTAAGTAGTTAGGGCCATGAAGACAGAACTCAGGACCCTTACTTTTAGTCCAGTGCTTTTCCACCAACATGATACCTGATACTAAAGAGAAGATAATAATTTCAGCCCAGCCAGTTATTTTCTATCTCTTGTAAGGCAGGGGAGTCCCTCGGTAGTGCAAACGGCTAACGTGCTGGACTGCTAACCAAAAGAGTGTAGGTTCGAGTCTACCTAGAGGCACCTCAGAGGAAAGGCCTGGTGATCTACTTCCGAAAAAATCAGTCATTGAAGACCCTATGGAGCACAGTTATACTCCGACACACATGGGTTTGTGATGAGTAGGAATTGACTCGATGGCAACTGGTTTTCTAGGGCAAAGAAGGAAAATCATTGAAATTAACCTACCAATATAGACTTGTTTGCTATAAAGAAAAACAGATAGTGAAGCACTAAAGTAGGTCCCAGGAAAGTTTCTTCTATTGATTGCTCTGCAGCTTTGCCAAGGAGCTATTACTGCTAGTGTACATTCCAAGGATGTCATCAGCTGGTTTAGTATGGGTGGATAAATTGGATTGAACACCATCTGAGAGACATGAAATCAGGTAACACCTACCTCAACTGTTTGAGAACATTATTGACAAATATCTTTTCTTCTACTGCCTATGATTTAATTCCATGAATCTCTTCTCAGCCCACCCCCGAGAGATAAACTTAATTCATCCAAGAAATCTAGGTTGTGTGGGAAGAGACAAGAGCATTGGGGGTGGTTGTTACTCACTTCCAAAGTGGAAAGGAAAATTAGGATCATCCATCTATCTTCATCCAGATGATTCCTTTCGTTTACAAAGGAGGTGGCTTACTGAAGTTTTATTTCACAGTTAGAAGATTCATTAATGTAAGTGGAGAATTCAGACAAAATCTAGAACTACTGAATCAAAGTTGTACATGTATCCTAATATAAGATCAAAAATAAATCTGAAATGGTGAAGGGGGAAAGGACTTAAAAAAAAAAAAAACTCTGTCTTTTAAACAAATTGGTATTTTATATACATTATCTGCAGTTTTAATCCTCATGACAGACTCTACCTGCTCCATTTACTGTTTTGGTGAAGAAGCCAGCTTAAAAAATCTGAGAACAAATGTTACCAAACACAGAACCACCTACCTGTATTTTATGACTGACTTCTCAAGTGATTATATAGAAAATCTCTGGCAAAAATGAGGTATCTAGGTCAGTCTCATCTGCATATTATTTTATTCTGTTCAATAAACATGCCGATTCTCCCATTTCTGATAAACATCTTCATTTGTGTTTGCTACACTTCTTCAACTAATGTAGTGCATACTTTCAAACTGATGTTTGTAAATGACATATTTATATTTTAAAACCAAAACCAAACCCACTGCCATCGAGTCGATTCTGATTTATAGAGCCCCTATAGGACGGAGTAGATCTGCCCTATAGGGTTTCCAAGGCTGTAAGTCTTTAGGGAAGCCCACTGCCACATCTTTCTCCCACCGAGCAGCCAGTGGGTTCGAACCTCTGATCTTTTGGTTAGCAGCTGAGTGCTTTAACCACTGCACCACCAGGGCTCCTTTTTATATTATAACTTAGGTAAACAGTAAAAATAAGAAAAAGATAAATGAAGCAGTTCCACAGGGCATGAGTTCTGCAAGCGTATACGGTCTACTGTGCTATTTTATAGACTGCATTATGACCCCAAAGCCCCATAGTTACCCCGTGCTGCTGCGCAGAAGTTCTTTCTTCTCCCAACACATTCCATGTCATTGGAGCACCCCTATTAAAATAACATGCTTACTTTTTAGAAGATGACATCTGGAGTCAAAGTAACTGGTAAGTAAAGCTTTAAAAAAAAAAAAAAATACAAGGATCCCCAAAGTCTATTTCTTTCATCAGATTAGACAATTGGTATTAATGTGCATATTAGAAAACAATAGGTTATAAATACTTGGCTCGGTAGATTAAAATCCTTCAGATATTAACCTCAAGTGAGCAGTATCATATTAAATATTCAAAACATGTTTTGAGCATCTAAGACGATATTTTTCTTAAAAGAAATAGCACAGGAAGAACATTCATAATAAGGTTGTTGTTGTTAGCTGCCGTTGAGTCAATCCCGACTCATAGAGATCCCACGTGACAGAGTAGAACTGCCGTATAGGGTTTTCTAAGCTACAATCTTTACGGGAATATATCGCCAGATCTTTATCCCATAATAAGGATAAATTCCTAAAACTGACGAAACAAATATATTTTTGTTGTTGAACTATCAGATTAGAAGTTTCTTATTTCTATATTTTTCCTTGTGTTTAGTGCAGAGTCATCTCAGCCCACATTAAGCGTATAGAATGAGATATGAATAAATTTCTTGCTGCACTGTTAACTTGGGTCATTTTGTTTAGGAAATTGAGGGACAACATATGCTTGTCTAAGCATGTTATGCAAATTATTGGCATAAAAAGGATTTTAAACATGTAGGTAGTGTAAAACATGTCATAGTGACAATTCGTACATTCAATATTCATTTATACCGTCAATTACCATGGTTATACAGCCATTCTACATGTAGCCATTTTATATGCATGTTGAAAAGCCAGCTGTGCGCATGCGCGTACAAGATATTGGCCCTATACCCTGAACATGTTCTCTCTGAGTTGTGGCATGGATGCTGTAATTCTCCTCTGTTTATAAAATCGCATACATGAGATATCCCAGCAAGGTGAGTCTGTCTATTCAGAATGTTTGAAGCAGAAATATGTTAACATGGAAAGAATTTTCCCTTTGCTCATTTTAGACTTGGTCACGTGGTTGGAGGCTGGAATTTACACCAGACATTTTTCAGAAATCTCCTGGTAGCCATATCATTGCTTTCTTCAAAAGACAACCGCACGTCGCCTGTTTTATAGCTGCCTTTGCAACCCTGTACTGCTGCTTACACACAATCACACTTTTAGAAATGTACTTTATTAAACAAATTTTATATTATAAAGCAGAAAAATATGATTATCATCTAGGCAATCTGCTGTTCTGTATTGTCAGATACGTCTTTTAAAAGAAAAACTGTAACAGTCATGTGACATAGTGAGGTATCTTTTTTAAGAAAAAAATTACCATATTTTATCTATAAGAGAGGCAGTAGAAAAATACTACTAAAACTTCAGTATGATTTTTCAGTCATTTGCAAATACACAGTGTCCCACATTTGCTGGAATAAGGTCTCAAGAAACCAGCCTGTCAATTCGAACAATTGTGTGGAGATGGGACAGATGGGCAGCTGTTTCTTTTTTTAAACCCAGATTTTGTCCCTTTAAATAATGTTGAAAATGATTTTTTAAATTGTGGAAAACAATGAACACAGACTTTTTTAAAAAAGAAAATAGAGTTGTAAATATAAAACTATTAATAAAAAAAAAAAGATAGCTCTTGTTACTTGAGTTAAAAACCTCTTGTTCATTTTAACTGAAAACAATAGATGTTATTAACTGCTCTGTGCTAATACCAATCATTATTTATAACATAATTGATATGATCAACTGTCTTTTCAGTTTTATACATAGGGGAAAAAAATACTGATTAATTCAAGCTTGAATAATCAGCAGGACATCATAACATTTTTGTTAGCGCTTATGTATTTTCATGTTTTGATCCCAAATGTAAACTTCTTTCTTAGCTGTGCACTGCAATATGGATTAATCCAAACTAAAACTGTTTTTAAAACCCTTTCGTACATATTTAAAATATGATAAGAATGCCTCTATTTTTAAATTGACATTTCTTTCTTCAATCATAATTACTTTCCCATATTATAAAGGAATACAGATTTAGCAAATGCTCTAACTAAATTGACCAAAGATTATAAATAATGACTTTTCACTATGCACAAATCCTCTATAATTAGAAAGAGAAGCAAATACTCTGTAATGAACTAACTATATTTAATATATAAGTACTGAAAATTGAGCAAAGTTTCTCTATGCTAGCACTCAAGTTAAAAAAAAAAACTACATTTATATTCTTTGCTGGGCAGAAATCCCATATCCACATTCTCACTATACATCAATAGGGTAAAAGACTCATGTCAGAACAGTACCACAAACAAGTAGAGTTTTAATTAGCTGGAAACCAAAATGCCTTCAATAGAAAGATTTTAAGTAGGAAAATGGTCATTATTCCATTATGTTATTTGACCAGGAACTATTTCTGTATCCTAGTCAGAAATCTGAATTTGTTCTTCAATTAAGCAAAAACCATTTCATTGGTCAGTTTCAATACTATGCAGCAATGCTGACGTGATAATTTTATGTAGGAAATATAGTTCTGTTTAATGCTTTTAATGGATTAAATCTGTTCATACAACAGTGGTTGATTAAAGAAACTATTTTAATATCTTAACTTTAAACAGACTACAATGCTTTATAACTCTAAATTGTTAGAACCCATTTTTAATTTCTTTAAGACCGATAAGCTTCCCTGCCCTTCCTCAATTTCAGCTTTAATCAAATCCGTAACACAACTGCACTGAACAGAAAAGGCCAGTTTTATTTACATAAAACAACAATAGCAATAACAATGAATGAATAGCACTAAACTGACATTGATCTTAACCACAAATATTACTCTTAACCTCTTCAATGAGCAATCTTTTTTTCACCCAGCCTTATGAAAATAACCACTGTGGTAGAACTCAAAAATAAACAAATACATTTTTGGAAGTAAATCAGGGTATTCAACATCACAGTCATCATTATTAATTTTTTTTTGTAAATTCAAGAATTCTCCATCTTATCCACAATACCAGCACTGCTTCCATTTTACCCACGCACTAAATTCTTAGTATAGGCAATGAGGAAATTAGAGTACAGGTTACAAAAACCTGGAGCATCAAGAGGTTAAGGGGCAAGATCAGAGCAAGAGAAAGAAAGAACCGTGATTTTCAAGCAGCTCCTTTTCCCCCGGGTTATATTCAGACCTGAGGCCAGCCTTAGTCAGAGTCAAAGGAGGAGTTTGCCGGGAGCCGCTAGTCTGGAGGGAGGGCACCATAACTTTTTAACCAAACCCCGATGTGGTTGCCTCAGACTAACGTCTACTCATAGTCCGGAGTTTCAGGGTCCTTGAACAAGATGTGCACTGGCCACAAAGTCACTCTACACTCTCACAGAGTCAAACACATGTATTAGGCATTTGGTGATCAGAGTTAGATTTTCTAAACGTGGTCTCCACAAAAGTTGAAGTGCAATCCACAATATCAGTTCAGTAGTGGTTACTCTGGAGCCCCTGGGTGGTGCAAATGGTTAAGCACTCAACTACTAACCAAAAGGCTGGTGGTTCAGACACACCTAGAGGCACCTTAAAAAAAGGCCTGGTGCTCTGCTTCTGAAATGTCATAGCCTTGAAAATGCTACAGAGTGCAGTTCTACTTTGATATATATGGGATTGTTATGAGTTGGAATTGACTAGATGGCAACTGGGTTGAGAGAGAGAGACAGAGACAGATAGACAGACACAGAGAGAAAGAGGAAAAATACTTAAAATCTAATGTATGTTCTCTCCATAGAGAATTTTCTGTTTATGTCCTAAGAGCACTGGTCACTAGTTCACTGTGTCTGCTTTAACCCAGTATTTCTCTGCCCATAATCACTTTTAAGTCTCTCATACACACACACACACATACATACATGTGTGCACACATACACCTACACACACACATTTGCTCCCCCAGTAACACTTGTCCTCCTTTGTTCTGGATGGGAGCCACTCTTCCTAAGAGACCTTGCTCCTGTAATAATGCATAACCTTGCTATATTTTTTTTCTCTTTCTTTTCTCCCTTAAATGTATTTGAATTTCCAAAATCTTGAAAAATCTTCCTCTATTAATTTTAATCACCCTCCTATAATACAACATTGTTTCACAGCTAAACTCTCCAAACAAACAACTTGTCTTCAAACCCCTTGCCCTGAACAAGGCAAAGTTGAGGAACTGGACAGACAGACAGAGGGAGAGAGAGATGGTTCAGAAGCAGCGAGGAGTTGCCTAACCTGACCCGGCAGGAGCCACATCCCTTCAGCCCGGATCAGCTCAGGGTGCACAGTGAGGCTGGCAAACAGCTGCGCTCACTCACTCAGGAGATACTTTCCACATCGAGAGAGATCGGCAGCAGACAGTCTACTTGGACACTCTGAATCAGTGAAAAGCAGCACTCAAGCAGCTAAAGATAAGTACTTGCGTGTGGCCTACCTCAGGGATTTCAAAAAAAGAAAAAAAAAAACCATTTAGGAAAATCCTCTCTCCCATTTACCTTCTCCCTCCCTGCTCTGCACCAGGTCCCTGCCGACTTCAGCAATCTGTGAGTCCCCTGGGCTGGAAGTAGATCCCATAAGACGCCCTGACCCATTCTCCTGACCTTGGAGAAGGAAAAAATTAACAAACAGGGAAAAAATAAGCTACCGGCTCCCCTAAGCCAGGACCTCAGGGTTGGCACAGCTCCTCTGCCTAGGCATAGGCGTAAGGGGTCTGCCGCAGACTTTGAGTGCCTTTCACCCCTGCATAGACTTGTGTGGGCCCATCTCAACAGCATAAGCCCTCACTACCACAGTACCACACGGTAAATACCTGAAGTCTAACTTCAACTGTTTCACCTGTGAAGTGGCAGGTTTATGACACTTGACACTGCTCTGCTCTTTAAGCACACACCTTACCAGTCCACATCAGGGGCTTGAGGACTGGTGGCTCCACCCATGCCACCTAGACACCTGCTACAGGGGTCCAAGAATAAGTGGTGTCCCTTAGTCCTTACAGACAAGAGAGTAAGGTGCTCATATTCTGGCTGCAAAACTCACCTACCTGCTCGCTGTATGGAATAGGGACATGCTTTCCTTTCAGACACTCAGGGGCAGCTGTCAGCCCCCTGCATTACTCAGTACATGACCCCCCACTGCAGTCAGATACCTGTGCCTACACCAATTACCCATGCCTCTCTAAGACTATAGGTGAGAGTCTGCATCACACACTTGGTGACTGACTGCCTGGACACCTGAGCTGAATCCATACAGGAAAATTTAACAGACTCCTGGGCTCACATACTTAGTAACAGATCTAACTGCCTGTGATAGGACATTAGAGCTTCAAAGGTGCCAATAATCAAACAAGGGCACATGAGCAGCCTATTTGGGCATAGCAAAACAAAACAAGAACCTAGGACACACTGAATAAATATAAAATAAAATTATAATAACTTATTGATGGCTCGGAGACAACAGTCAATATCAAATCACATAAACGGGCAGACCATGATGGCTTCAGCAAGCTCACAAAATAAAGAATCAATAAATTTTCTGGAGGAAGAGAATTTCATGGAATTACCAGAGGCAGAACACAAAAGATTAATATAGAGAACTCTTCAAGAAATTAGGAAGGAAATTCGACAAAATGCAGAAAATCCAAAGAACACACAGACAAAGCAGTAGTGGAACGTAAAAGGATTGTTCAAGAGCGTAATGACAAATTTAACAGGCTGCAAGAATCCATAGAGAGACAGCAATCAGAAATCCAGAAGATTAACAATAAAATTTCAGGATTAGACAATTCAATACACAGTCATAGGAGTAGAATTGAGGCAGTAGAAGAATTAGTGAGACTGAAGATAAAGCACTTGACACCAACATATCTGAGGAAAAATCAGATAAAAGAATTTTAAAAAATGAAGAAATTCTAAGAGTTATGTGGGACTCTATCAAGAGAAATAACCTACGAGTGATTGGAGTACCAGAACAGGGGGTATAACAGAAAATACAGAGAGAATTGATGAAGATTTGTTGACAGAAAACTTCCCTGATATCATGAAAGATGAGAAGATATCTATCTAAGATGCTCATTGAACCCCACATAAGGTAGATCCCAAAAGAAATTCACCAAGACATAGTAAAATCAAACTTACCAAAACCAAAGATAAAGAGATAATTTTAAGAGCAGCTAGGGATAAACAAATGAGAGTCAATAAGAATAAGAATAAGCTCAGACTACTCAGCAGAAACCATGCAGGAAAGAAGGCAATGGGATGACATATATAAAGCCATGAAGGAAAAAAATTGCCAGCCAAGAATAATGTATCCAGCAAAACTGTCTCTCAAATATGATGGCAAAATTATGGCATTTCCAGATAAACAGAAGCTCAGGGAATTTGCAAAAACCAAACCAAAATTACAAGAAATACTAAAGGGAGTCCTCCGATTAGAAAATCAATAACATGAGATAACAACACAAGACTAGAATACAGGACAGGGCAACCAGATATCGACTCAGATAGGGAAATCACAAAAATACATCAAAGCTAAAACATTGAAAATAGCGAAACAGATATATCAATGTCTAAAAGATGACATTGAAACAAAAAAGAGGGAGGGACTTAAACAATTTAGACATAGATTTTTGATATGGAGAAGAAGTCAAGGTGATATAAAGAAATAAAAGACTAGTATAAACTTAGAAAAATAGGGGTAAATATTAAGGTAACCACAAAGGAAACAATCCTACAAGTCAAAATAAAAAACTAGAAAAATATAAACAGCAAAAACGAAATCAACAGCAATGAAAAAGATGATGAAAAGAAAATACATAACAAAAAATGACTCAGCACAGAAAATTAGAGGGAACAAAGAAACTGTGAACAACACACACAAAAAGACATCAAAATGACAGCACTAAACTCATCTCTATCAATAATTACGCTGAATGTAAATGGACTAAATTCACCAATAAAGAGACAGAGAGTGGCAGATTGGATAAAAAAAAAGATCTGTCTATATGCTGCCTACAAAAGGCACACCTCAGACTTAAAGACACAAACAAACTAAAACTCAAAGGATGGAAAAAAATATATCAAGCAAACAACACTCAAAAAAGAGCAGGAGTAGCAATATTAATCTCTGACAAAACAGATTTTAAAGGAAAATCCACCACAAAGGATAAGGAAGGACACTATATAATGATTAAAGGGTCAATACACCAGAAGGACATAACTATAATAAATATTTACACACACAATGACAGGGCTCCAAAATACATAAACTCTAACAGTACTGAAAAGAGAGAGAGATAGCTCCATGATGGTAGTATGAGACTTCAACACACCACTTTCGGTGAAGGACAGAACATCCAGAAAGAAGCTCAACAAAGACACAGAATAGCTAAATGCTCCAATCAACTAACTTGATCTCATAGACATATATCGAACACTCCATCCAACAGCAGCCAAGTATACTTTCTTTTTCAATGCACATGGAACATCCTCCAGAACAGACCACATATTATGCCATAAAGCAAGCCTTAACAAAATCCGAAGCATCAAATATTACAAAGCATCTTTTCTGACCATAAAGCCATAAAAGTAGAAATCAACAACAGAAGAAGCAAGGAAAATAAATCAAACACATGGAAACTGAACAATACCTTGCTCAAAAACTACTGGGCTATAGAAAAAATTAAGGATGAAATAAAGAAATTCACAAAATCAAATGAGAATGAAAACACATCCTACCAGAAACTTTATGACACAGCAAAAGCAGGGCTCAGAGGTCAGTTTATAGCAATAAATGCACACATCAAAAAGAAGAAAGGGCCATAATTAAAACATTAACCCTATAACTGGAACAAGTAGTAAGAGAGCAGCAAAAGAAGCCCCCAGGCACTGGTAGAAAGGAAATAAGAAGAATTATAGCAGAATTAAATTAAACAGAGAATAAAAAAACAACTGAAAAAGTTAACAAGACCAAAAGCTGGTTCTTTGAAAAGATCAACAAAATTGATAAACCATTGGCCAAACTGACAAAAGAAAAACAGGAGAGGAAGCAGATAACCCATATAAGAAATGAGATGGGTGATATCACAACAGACCCAACTGAAATTAAAAGAATCATAACAGAATACTATGAAAAATTGAACTCTAACAAATTTGAAAACCTAAAGGAAATGGACAAACTTCTAGAAACACACTACCTACCTAAACTAACACCAACAGAGGTAGAACAACAAAGTAAACCCATAACAAAAGAAGAGATTGAAAAGGTAATTTAAAAACTCCCAACAAAAAAAGCCCTGGCCTGGATGGCTTCACTGGAGAATTCTACCACACTTTCAGAGAAGAGTTAACACCACTACTACCAAAGGTATTTCAGAGCATAGAAAAGGATGGAATACTCCCAAACTCATTCTATGAAGCCAGCATAACCCTGATAAAAAACCCAGGTAAAGATACCACAAAAAAAGAAAATTACAGACCAGTATCCCTCATTAACATTGATGCAAAAATCCTCAACAAAATTATATCCAACAGAATTCAGCAACATATCAAAAAAATAATTCACCGTGATCAAGTGAGATTTATACCAGGTATGCAGGGATAGTTCAACATTAGAAAAACAATCAATGTAATCCATCACATAAATAAAACAAAAGACAAGTACCACATGATCTTATCAATCAATGCAGAAAAGGCACTTGACAAAGTCCAAAACCCATTCATGATAAAAACTCTCAACAAAATAGGACTAGAAAGGAAATTCCTCAATATAATTAAGGGCATTTATACAAAGCCAACAGCCAACATCATCCTAAATGGACAGACTTTGACAGCAGTCCCCTGGAGAACGGGAACCAGACAAGGATGCCCTTTAGCACCACTCTTACTCAACATTATGCTGGAGGTCCTAGCCAGAGCAATTAGGCTAGAAAAAGAAATAAAGAGCATCCAAATTGCTAGCAAAGAAGTCAAAGTATCTCTATTTGCAGATGATATGATCTTATACACAGAGAACCCCAAAGAATCCACAAGAAAACCACTGGAACTAATAGAAGATTTCAGCAAAGTTTCAGGATACAAGATAAACATACAAAAATCAGTTGGATTCCTTCACACCAACAAAGAGAACCTCAAAGAGGAAATCACTAAATCAATACCATTTACAATAGTCCACAAGAAGATAAAATACTTAGGAACAAATCTAACCAGAGATGTAAAAGATCTATACAATGAAAACTAAAAGACACTACTGCAAGAAACCAAAAGAGACCTCCATAAGTGGAAAAACATACCTTGCTCACTGATAGGAAGACTCAACATTGTGAAAATGTCAATTCTACCCAAAACCATCTACAGATACAATGCAATCCCGATCTAAATTCCACCAGCATTTTTTAATGAGATGTTGAAACAAATCACCAACTTCATATGGAAAGGGAAGAGGCCCTGAATAAGTAAAGCATTACTCAAGAAGAAGAACAAAGTGGGAGGCCTCACACTACCTGATTTTAGAACCTATTATACTGCCACAGTAATCAAAACAGCCTGGTACTGGTACAACAGATACGTAGACCAATGGAACAGAATCAAGAATCCAGACATAAATCCATCCACCTATGAGCAGCTGCTCCTTGACAAAGGTCCAAAGTCTGTTAATTGGGGAAAAGGCAGTCTCTTTAACAAATGGTGCTGGTGTAAATGGATATCCACCTGCAAAAAACTGAAACAAGACCCATACCTCACACCATGCACAAAAAGTAACTCAAAATGTATCAAAGACTTAAATATAAAATTGAAAATGATAAAGATCCTGGAAGAAAAAATAGGGACAACACTAGGAGCCCTCATACATGGCATAAATACAATATGAACCATAAGTAACAATGCACAAGCACCAGAAGAGAGTCTAGATACGTGGGAGCTCCTAAAAATCAAACACTTATGTGCATCAGAAGACTTCACCAAAAGAGTCAAAAGACAACCTACAGACTGGGAAAAAATTTTTGGCTACGACAAATCCAATCGGGGTCTAATCTCTAAAATCTATAAGATACTACAAAACCTCAACAACAAAAAGACAAATAACGCAATTAAAAAATGGGCAAAGGATATGAACAGACACTTTGCCAAAGAAGATATTCAGGCAGCTAACAGATATATGCAGAAATGCTCATGATCATTAGCATTAGAGAAATGCAAATCAAAACTACAATGAGGTATCATCTCGTCCCAACAGCGTTAGCATTAATCCAAAAAACACAAAGTAATAAATGCTGGAGATGTTGTGGAGAGACTGGAACACTTATACACTGGGCATGGGAGTGTAAAATGGTACAACCACTTTGGAAATCGATTTGGCACTTCCTTAAAAAGCTAGAAATAGAAGTACCATACGATTCAGCTATCCCACTCCTTGGAACATATCCTAGAGAAATAAGAGCCATTACACAAATAGATATATGCACACCCATGTTCACTGCAGCACTGTTCACAATAGCTAAAAGATGGAAACTACCTAGATGCCCATCAACGGATGAATGGATAAACAAATTATGGTATATCCACACAATGGAATACCGTGCAAGGATAAAGAACAATGATGAAGCCATGAAACATCTTATAACATGGAGGAAGCTGGAGGTCATTATGGTGAGTGAATTTAGTCAGTCACAGAAGGACAAATACTGTATAAGACCAATATTATAAGAACCCAAGAAAAGGTTTCAACACGGAAGAAAACATTCTTTGATGATTACAAGGGTGCGGAGGGAGGGGGAGAGTTATTTACTAACTAGATAGTAGATAAGAATTATCTTAGGTGAGGGGAAGGACAGCACACACTACAGGGGAAGTCTGCACAACTGGACTAAACCAAAGCTAAGAAGTTTCCCGAATACAATCAAACACTTTGAGGGACAGAGTAGCAGGGGTAGGGGTCTGGCGACCACGCTTTCAGGAGACATCTAGGTCAACTGGCATAACAAAGCTTATTAAGAAAATGTGCTGCATCCTACTTTGGTGAGTGGCATCTGGGGTCTCAAAAGCATGTAAGCAGCCATCTAAGATGCACCGATTGGTCCCAACCACCTGGAGTAAAGGAGAATGAAGAATACCGAAGACACAAGGAAAGGTTTAGCCCAAGGGACAGAAAGGGCCACATAAACCAGAGACTTCATCAGCCTGAGACCAGCAGAACTATATGATGCCCAGTTACCACCAATGACCACCCTGACAGGGAACACAACAGAGAGTCCCGGATGGAGCAGGAGAATGGTGGGGTGCACAATGCAAATTATAGTAAGAAGACCAGACTTAATGATCTGAGACTGGAGGAACCCCAGAAAGCATGGCCCCCAGACTCTCTGTCAACCCAGAACTAAATCAATTTCTGAGGCCAACTCTTCAGACAGGGATTGGACTGCACTGTGGGACATAAAGTGATACTCGTGAGGAGTGTGCCTCTTAGCTCAAGTAGATACAAGAGACTAAACAGGCAGCTTCTATCCAGAGGTGAGATGGGAAGGCAGAGAGGGTTAGGAGCTGGTTGAATGGACATGGGGATTCAGGGTTGTAAAGGAGGAGTGTGCTGTCACAGTATGAGAAGAGCAATTAGAGTCACATAACAATGTATGTATAAATTTTTGTATGGGAAAAAATAAAAATAAACAAATAAATATATGAGCTAAAAAAAAAAGAAAGTATTACACCTTTTTGTTAAAAGAAAAGAAAAAGGAGAGAATCTAAATAGGCCTATAACAAATAAAGAGATTGAATTAGTCTGCCGTAAGTCCCCAAGACCATCTTCAGTTTCCGTAATTCACTAGGGTGACTTACATGACTCAGCATGTAATTATATTCATAGCTGCAATTTATTACAGTGAGTGGATATCAACCATTTATCAACAAAGAGAAAAAGCACATGGCTGGAAGTCTAGAGGAAGCTTCCAAAGGTCCTCTCACTGGAATCACACAAACCACAATCCAAATCCATGCCATAGAGTTGATTCTGACTTATAGTGACCTTGTATGGACAGAGTAGAACCGCCACATAGGGTTTCTAAGGCTGTAAATCCTTATGGGAGCAGACTGCCACATCTTTCTCCGCGTAGCAGCTGGTAGGTTCAAACCCCGGACCTTTCAGTTAGCAGCCGAGCACTTTAACTACTGCACCACCAGGACTCCTTGGAATCACACAGAATGTGCTTAATTCCCGCAGAAACAAGTTGTGACAACACATGTGAAATGCTGCCAGCCACGAAAGCTTGTTAGAGACCAAGTGCCCGTGGCTTTCATTGGCGGCTGGTCATGTAGGGCGCATCTGCCTGGCATGTACCAACATTGCAAACACTCAGAAGGAAAACAGATAGGCACAGTGAGTTACTCTTATTAGTTCTGGAAATGGTGAGAACCCTTCAAAACTCAAGTTCCCAGCTAAAGGCCAACCTTGTAAGCAGGCCTTTCTAAGGCTAATTAGTCAGGCCTGCTATGTTAACTATCACTACACAATCAGTAATTTAAAAACTTCCCACAAAGCAAATACCGGGCCCAGATGGCTTCACTGGTGAATTCTATCAACATTTAAAGAACTAACTCTTCAAAAAATAGAAGAGGACACTTCCCAACTCATTCTCTAAGGCCAGGGTTACCTTGATATAAAAACCAGAAAATAACATCACAAGAAAAATACAGACCAGTATCTCTAATGTATATGTATGCAAAATTCTAAAAAAAAAAAAAAAAAACAAACTAGTAAATGGATTCCACTATCAATATAAAAAGCATACAGCATGACCAAGTGGGATTTATCCAGAGGTTGGTTGAACTTCCAGAAATTAATGTATGTAATGCAATATATCAATAGAAAAAAGTACAAAACCACATAATTATCTCAATGGATGCCAAAAAAAAGCATTTGACAAAATCCAACACATGATTAAAGCCCTCAGTAAACTAGGAAGAGAAGGGAACTTCCTCAGACCAATAAGGTCATCTATGAAAGCTAACATAACATTGAATGTGAAAGACTGAAGGCTGCTTCTTACAGTTGGCAACAAGAATAGTATGTCTTTTCTCATCACTTCTATTCACCATTGCCCTAGAGACTCTAGCCAGGGAAGTTAGGCAAGAAAATTAAATAAAAAGCAACTCTGATGGTGTAGTGGTTAAGTGCTACAGCTGCCAACCAAAAGGTCGAGAGTTTAAATCCACCAGGCACTCCTTGGAAACCCTATTGGACAGTTCTACTCTGTCCCGTAGGGTCGCTATGAGTTGACAGCAACAGGTAGAGTAGCAGTAGATTGCAAACAAAAAGGTAAAAGTAACATATCTTGTATAGAGAAAATCCTAAATAATCCACTAAAATAGTCTTACTGTTGCTATTATTAGATGCCACTGAGTCGATTCTGACTCATAGCGACCCTAAAGGACAGAGTAGAACTGCCCCATAGGGTTTCCAGGGAACAGCTGGTGGATTTGAACTGCCAACCTTTTGGTTAGCAGCTGAGCTCTTAACCACTACACCACCAGGGCTCCAAAACAATATTAGTACTAATAAATGAATTCAGCAAGTTTGCATGGTCAAAGTCAACATACAAAAATTAGTTGTATATCTATACACTATCAACGAACAATCTGAAAATGAAAAAAAAAATCTATGTATAATAGTATCAAAAAGAATTAGATACGTAGAAATAAAATTTACAAAGAGGTGCAAAACTTATACTCTGAAAACTACAAAACATTGTTTAAAGAAATTAAAGACCTAACTAAATGTAAAGCCATTCCATCTTCATGGATGAGAAGGCTTAATATTGTTAAGATGGCAATATTCCCCAAATTGATTCCCAAATTCAACATAATCCATGTCAAAACTCCAGCAGAAGCCTTTGCAGAAATTGACACACATAACTTAAAATTCATATGGAAATTCAAGGTACCCAAAACAGGTAAAATGATTTTCAAATGGAAGAACAAAGATTCAGAAACTTACTAAAAAGCTATATTAACCAAGACAATGTGGTACTGACATAAAGATAAGCATAAAGATCAATGGAATAAAATTGAGGGCCCATAAATAAACCTTCATATTTATAGTTAATCAATTTTAACAAGGGTGAAAAGACAATTCAATTGTGAAATTTAAATGGTGCTGGGACAACTGGATATCCATGTGCAAAATAATGAAGCAAGACTCCTTCCTCACATTATACACACACACACACACACACACACAAAATAACACAAAATGGATCATATTTTCAAATGTACAAGCTAAAACTATACATATATACACACTGGAATATATAAAGAACTTTTACAACTGAATAAAGACAAATAACCCAGTTAAAAAATGTACAAAGAATCTCAATAGACATTTCTCCAAAATATACATAGAAGTAACTAATAAGTACATGAAAGGATCTTCAACATCTTTACCCATGAGGTAAACGCAAATCAAAACCACAATGAGATACCATTTCACAATGGCTACAATCAAAAAGACAGATTATAATAAATGTTGGCGAAGACATGGAGAAATTGGAACCCTCATACACTGTTTGTTGGAATGTAAAATGGTGCAGGCACTTTGGAACACAGTTTGGCATTTCCTCAAATGATTAAACACAGAGTTACCATATGACCCAGCAATTCCACTCCTAGGTATATACCTAAGAGAAATGAAAACATATGTACATGCAAATACATACAAACCATAGTAGTACTAGTCATTTTAACCAAAAAATGGGAACAATCAAATGTCAATCAACTGATGAACTCATATATAAAATGTGGTATAGCCATATAATGGAATATTATTTGGAAATCAAAAGGAAAGAAGTACAGATTCATGCTACAACAGAGATGAACCTTGAAAACATTATGGTAAGTGAAGGAAGCCTGTCACGAAACACCAATATTGTGTGACTGCATTTATGTGAAATATTCAGAATATGCAAATCTGTAGAGACAGAAAGTAGTTTAGTGGTTACCTAGGGCTGGGGGGTTAGGAGGAAATGAGGAGTTAATGCTAACAGGTATGGTTTTGTTTTAAAAGGTGATAAAAAATATTCTAAAATTGATTTTGGTGAAAATTTCAAAACTCTGACTATACTAAAAACCAGTGTATTCCACACTTCTATTGGGAGAATTGTGTGGTATGTGAATTATATATCAAAAAAGCTGTTATATATATTTAACAAATCAGATGCTTTTTCACATCCATCCATTTCAAAGTCTGGCAATACCAAGAACAAAGAGCAATGGGAATCCCATACATTGGCATTGAGAGTATAAATTGGTACAGCATTGGAGAGCAATTTGCCAACATCTATCAAAACTGAAGAGCCCACACCCTACATCTCTGTGGTTACAGTTCTGGGAGCATACCTTAGAGAAACCTTCACACTTTCCACAAGGAAATGTATACAAGAATTTCAAAGCAGTATTACTTGAAATAGCAAAAACATGGGAAAGAACTTGTGTCCTTCAGTAGGAAAGTAGATACTAAATTTATAATATAATGAAAATGATCATACACTGGAATGTTACATCACAGTTAAAATAAATATGACAACATGAATAAATTTCAAAACTATATTTTGACTAAAAGAAGCAAGTTTCAAAACAAAAAGTTGTACCTTATGATACTATTAATGTTGTTGTTAGTTGCCATCAAGTTGGCTCTCACTCATGCCAACCTTATGTATAATAGAACAAAGCATTGCCCAATCCTATGCCATATTAATGATCATTGGTATATTTGAGCACATTGTTATGGTTATTGTGTAGTGTCTTCTAACCTAGGGAGCTCATCTTCCAGCTCTATATTGGACAATATTTTGTTCTGATCCATGAGGTTTTCACTGGCTAATTTTCCAAAGTAGATTGCCAGGCCTTTTTTCCTAGTCTGTATTAGGCTGGGAGCTCCACTGAAACCTATCCACCATGGGTGACCCTGCTGGTATTTGAAATACTGGTGGCATAGCTTCCAGCATCATAGCAACACCCAGGACACCACAGTACATCAAATTGACAGAAGGGTGGTGAATACTATTCATAACTTTTTTTTTTTTTTTAATTTACAAGCCCTTAGCACTGATAATGGCACTCCTGGGCCTCTCATATTTTAAATCTTAGAATTAACTTTGAGTCTTTTCCTTTCTTTGCCTCTGGCTCTCAAATTTCTCCATGGCCAACAATCAGTCATTATATCTGGCTTCTGAGGTGGTAGTGGGATGTAATTTTAGATTCAATTATTTTGGATTTCAATGTTATATCCTAGTTCATACTCTAATCATCTCCTACATAGATTAGCAGAAGTAACCTACTACAGGAACTGTTCCCAGTTTCTCCAAGACATCTGTTCCAGTATTAATTTGATTAAATAACCATTTCATCAACTTACTCCCTTGCTCAATATCAGGAAGTCTCTAATCTTTTCAGTCTGCCACTTAATTAAGGCCCATAATCAACAGACCCATATTACCCATTGTGGTAGGCACAATAGCCTCTCAAAGATGCCCATGTCCCAATTACCAAAACCTGTAAACTTACATGGCAAAAAGGACTTTGCAGATGTGATTAATATAATGTTCTTGAGATGAGGACGTTATCCTGGATTATCCAGTTGGGCCCAATGTAATCACAAGGATCCTTACAAAGTAAAGACGGAGGCAGGAGTGTTAGAAAAGGAGATGCGACAAAGGAAGGAGTCAAGGAGATGTGGGACATGAGACAAGGCATGCAGGCAGCCTCTGGATGCAGGGAAAGGCAAGGAAATGGATTCTCTCCTAGAGCCTCCAGGAGGAATGCAGCCCGGCTGACCTATTTTTGACCCTATCTTTTTCTGACTTAACATATCTTCAGCATGTACTTATGCCATCTGCAAATTACTGGTACATGCATTAGCTAGGGATTGTCAGCTGATTTTACATTATATGTGGAAAGTACTTAGCACATTGTGTGGAACCAGTATGGTGTGCTGGTAAACCAACACTTTAAAAATAAATAAATAAATAACCTCCTGTGTAGCCTTTGCTGATAAATACTCTCAATGACACTGATTTTTCAAATTACCAGTGGTTTGACAACCATCTCACTAAATCCTTGAATGTTTAATAATGGTTCTCAGGAGCTAGTTCAAGCCTGTGCCTGCATACTTCTGTCTCAAACTCAGCAGATACTTCCTCCAATTCTTTCCTTTTGATCTATGGTTACATGAAAAATGTGTCCTCAAGAAAAGAAATGAAACCTTCTTCCTATTTGCCCATTGTTGATGTTGTTAGGTGCTGTTGAGTTGGTTCTGACTCATAGCGACCCTATGAACAACAGAAGGAAACACTGCCCGGTCCTGTGCCATCCTCACAATCGTTGTTATGCTTGAGCCCATTGTTGCAGCCACTATGTCAATCTTCTCATTGAAGGTCTTCCTCTCTTTCACTGACACTCTACTTTATCAAGTATGATGTCCTTCTCCAGGGACTGGTCCCTCCTGATAACATGTCCAAAGTACGTGAGAGAAAGTCTCACTATCCTCCCTCCTAAGAAGAATTCTGGCTGCACTTCTTCCAAGACAGATTTGTTTGTTCTTCTTGCAGTTCATGGCATATTCAGTATTCTTTGACAGCACCATAATTCAAAGGCGTGAGTTCTTCTTTGGCCTTCCTTATTTCGTATCCAGCTTTCCATGCGTATGAGACGATTGAAAACACCATGGCTTGAGTCAGGGGCACCTTTGTCCTTACAGTGACATCTTTGCTCTTTAACACTTTAAAGTAGTCTTTTGCAGAAGATTTGTCCAATGTAATGCATCATTTGATTTCCTGACTGCTGCTTTCATGGGTATTGATTATGGATCCAAGTAAAATGAAATCCTTGACAACTTCAATATTTTGTTTCTCATGATGTTGCTTATTGGTCCAGTTGTGAGCATTTTTGTTTTCTTTATGTTGAGGTGTCATCCATACTGAAGGCTGTAGTCTTTGATCTTCATCAGTAAGTGCTTCAAGTCCTCTTCACTTTCAGCAAGCAAGGCTGTGTCATCTGCGTATCACAGGCTATTAATGAGTCTTCCTCTAATACTGATGCCCCATTCTTCTTCATATAGTCCAGCACTTAATAAATATTTCTGAGTCTTTGAATTTAATCATTCAGTAGGTGATGACTCAGTTACTAGTAGCTCTTCTGCCTACTACTAACTTTCACTGGTATACATGATGATATCTACACAAATTACAAGGACTACTGCTCTTCTAGGAGCTCTGGTGGTGCAGTGATCAAGCATTTGACTGCTAAATGAAAAGTCAGTGGTTCAAACTCACCAGTGCCTCCACAGGAGAAATATGTGACAGTCTGCCTCTGTAAAGATTACAGCCTTGGAAGTCCTACAGGGTCACCTTGAGCCAGAATCAACTGGACAAAAGTGGGTTACTGTCCCCTCATCCCACCCTTCCACCTTACCTTGCAATCACATTTTTTACACAGTTGCAGAAATGTTTTTAGTCAACAAGGAAAACATAACAATCATTAAATTTAAAATAAAAGATAGACATTAAACATCTTTAAAACTTCAAATTACCAGATGGATATATATAACCTTGTAATCTGTTGTCAGTGGAAAGGAAATCAAGGGCTCTGTCACTCTGTAGAACCTCTGAACCACCTATTGAAGACCACAGTTCTTTCCTAGTGTGCGCCTTCTTTAATTATCTCCCCACTGATTTGTTTCATGTTCATTCACTCGACAACTACTTATGGGTGTTCCACAATGACCAAAATAGAATCCAGAGATATTTCAGGGACATCTGGGCACCTACTCTGCTTTTGCACTCCTACCCCTCACCCTCATTGTATACGTTTCACACGTTTCATAACAATTTACCACCAACTTAGTGGCTTAAAATGTTGTTGCTGTTGTTAGCTGCCCTCGAGTCAGCACCGGACTCATGGTGACCCCATGCACAAAGGAACAAAATGATGCCCAGTCCTATGCCATGCCCATGATCAGTTGTGAATCAGACTGTTGTGATCCATAGGGTTTTCACTGGCTAATTTTCAGAAGTAGACTACCTGGCCTTTCTTCCTAGTTCATCTTAGTTTGTAAGTTCCACTGAATTCTGTTTAGCATAATAGTAACAGGCAAGCTTCCACTGACAGACAGGTGATGGCTGTGCATCAGATGCATTGGCCAGGAATCCATTTATTATCTCACAGGTCTGTAGGTTAGAAGTCCAGCACAGCATGGCTGGATACTCCACTAAGGGTATCACAAAACTAAAATCAAGTTCTCAGCTGGACTGAGTTTTCATCAGGGTGGGAATTTGGAGAAAAATCCACTTCCAAGTTCATTCTTATCAGCCAAATCTAGTTTCTTGCAATTGTCAGATTGAGTTCCTGTCTTCTTGCTGGTTCTCACTTGGGGCCGCTCTCAACTCCCCTTGTTGTGTGCTGTCGAGTCTATTGCAGCTAATAATGACTCTATAGGACAGAGTAGAACTGCCCCATAGAGTTTCTGAGGCTGGAATCTTTACAGATGCAGATTGCCAGGTCTCTTCTCCAGCAGAGCAGCTGGTGGGTTCGAACTGCCAGCCTTTTGGTTAGCAGCTGAGGGCTTAACCATTATACCACCAGGGCTCCTTTCTCAGCTCCTGTTGTTGTTGTAGAACTGTTGTAGAATCCAAGGATCTGAACTGCTGATCTTTTGATTAGCAGCCTCTCCTACAGTTGGTTAAAATTCCTTGCCATGTGGCCCCCTCTATCTTCAGGTCAGCAATGGTGTGTCAAATTCTCATGCTTTGAATCTCTGATTTCTTCTTCTGCATCCAGATGGAGACCACTCTCAGCTTTTAAAGGGCTCATGTGATTAGATAAGACACACACAGATCAATTTACAGTCAACTGTGCCATATAACACCCAGAGATGCTTTGGGAAAAAGGTCTGCCAATCTGCTTCCAAAAGCTCATGGCCATGAAAACTCTATGGAGCAGTTCTACTCTGCACACAAGGGTAGCCATGAGACAGAATCAACTCAACAGCAACTAAGAAATCACATAAATAAAATTAATTTTATTCACATCCCAGAGATTATACAAGGCATGCACATGTAGGGGAGGGGACAGGAAATTTTGGAGGCCATCCCCACCATGGTCTTTCTGCTGCAGAGTTTGACTCAAACCAAGAGAAACTGATATTTCTAACTAAAGAAAAGCATGTAGGTTATTAACGTAAATTCTGTGGAATGGAGATGTAGTAAGAATTAGGCTTTCCAAATCCAAGATGATCTGCTGAGAGTGTCACCAGCAGCTATGTGCTGCTTTTAGGGTCTTCGTGAGCCACGCTAAGTTCTACCGATAAGTGAGAGATACACAGTGTAGCCACCTCAATTTTGATAAAATTTCACTTATGCGGACAATTAAATCAGGAACTTATTTTACTTCAGTGTGGGTATGTGGGTTGTGGAGCTTTTTCAGACAATGTCTAGAACACTAGAAATTATTGGAGTTGGTGTCAAAGGCAAGACCAGACACTCTGTAATGACACACATGCTTCTTGTTCTCGTGGAGCTTACAGTCTAGTAAGGGATAGAGATAAGAAAATAGACGATAAGGAGACAGTGTGCTGATTGTGTCCTAGGTAAAGGAAACAATAGCTTCAAGTGTCCGGAGAAGAAATCAAGCCTTAGTGTGCTGGAGGAACTGGAGTATCTCAGCGTGTTTAGAAGGTAGAGCGTGAGTGGGAGCGGTTGCCCAGCGATGAGGCTGGAGAAGCAGGTAAGGACAAGGTCATGGAGAGCCAAGTGCACCACATATAGTTGCCCGAAGGCACTTGGGGGTCCAGCAATTTCATGTGTGGGAATTTATCCTAAGGAGAGATGATCAGACAAATCAGTAAAGATTGGTGTACCAGGATATTCACCGCAACATAATTAAAAAGCCATTCTTCCATTTTCCCCCCACCCCCACCCCATGGAAATAAACTCAGTGTTCTTCCATAAGGGATTGCTAACACTAACTTATGGTGTTGGCAGCTTTAAAAACAGGACATATATTCTATACTTACTGGCATGGAATAACACTGTATTAAGAATAAAAAGAGTAAGAAGGAGGAGTTGGAGGAGGAGGAGGAGAAGTAACATTTACTGAAGTCATTATTATTTACCAGACAGTGATCTCAGGCCTTTCCATTTATTGTTATATTCAATCCTCTCAACAATACAATGAAGAAAGTATTATAATAACCCTTATTTTATAAATAAGGGAGCTCTGATGGCACAGTGGTTAAGAGCTTGGCTGCTAACCAAAAGGTTGGCAGTTCAAATCCACCAGCTGCTCCTTGGAAACCCTATGGGCAGTTGTACTCTGTCCTACAGGGTCACTATGAGTCAGAATCAACTTGATGGCAATCAGTTTGGTTTGGTTTTATTTTATAAATAAGGAAACTGAAAGGCAAAGAGGGCAACGGAATGCCTAAATCCACACACTTATTTAATAGCAGAGCCAGGCAGGGCAGTGTGAATCCACAGTCTATATTCCTAACTTAAATTCTGAAATAATAAAAGACAAAGAAGGGAGGGCGGGAGACAGAGAGAGAGGGAGAGAGAGACAGGCAACAAAAAAAAATCTTATGAGTAGTTATCTTTGAGTTGTAGGATTTTAGGTAATTTTTTTTTCTTTCTTCTTTATACTTTCCTGAGTTTGAATTTTTACAGAGAGAAATTTCATTTCTCAACACAATATTCGAATTCTCAAAACAAGAAATAAATTTTGAAAGGCAAATAACTGTCACATGTGCAGAGAATTCACTATAAATGTAATACACAATTTTATCCCACCTTCCAGAGTCTTATCTCTTCTTTTATTCAGGGACATGCACTCACTGTGCAAAGGAAAAAAAAGAAAAGTCCTATATAAGTTGTTGCTCTCTCAGCTTTGTTTAGACACAAGAGTTGGCTTTACTTATATGGTATCTTCTGTCTCTTCCTTCTTAATTCCTCAGTAGTGTCTGGCTGTGGAAAAATGGCCAACTGTGAGGCCATGGAGTAGTACTCTTTTATGATGGGCAAAACAAGCATGGTAAGAGCAAAGCCCTACAACTCCAAGGATGCTTTTGACAGTAATATCACCCAAAATCAATACACTATCTGTGTGTATTGGACAAAATTAAACCCAATGAAAGTATCATTTGTCACAACAATTACTTTAAGTGCATATCACCAGAGCAACATTTTGATTTATGGGTGAAGGAATGTTGATGCATTATAGGAGTCATTGAAGTGTTTCCTTATTTGTCTGGCTTATTAGATAGTTTTAGGCAAAAAGAAATATAGTGTCCTCTACCAAAAACCATGTTTTTGATTCCTTGTATTTTGATACTATTCTTTATAACATTATTTATGACATTGTCTTTCTGGAAAATGTTACAATATTTATAGAAGTTTTGTTTACTTTCAGGAAAATGTTGATTTTTGTTCTACTTTTGAATGCCAGAAGTATTTAATTTTTTTCCACATTGTTAGAAGAACTTACTACATTTTCGATTTCAGGAGTCAGAACTTGATACGTAGTTATGTACGTCGTCAGGTTTGGCTTAGTCTCTTGGATATTCTTTTTGTTTTTAAATTGTGGATGGTTTAGAACATTAAATCAAAAATAACTGAAGTAATTGTAGAATTGGCTCATATAGGGACTTACATTATAGTAAGCATTCAGGGGAATTAAAAAAAAGAACAAATATATTGTAACAATAAAAATATAAAATCAATTCAGGCAAATCATCTGAATAATGTGTGTGTCTTAGAAGTGAATTTCTCGTGTTAATTAGTAAAAAAAAAATTAAATCTGCAATATAGTTAAGATATGGTAATTTTTGTAGAATTAGTATACCTTCAAAATGCCCCGCAATTCAAGGGAAAAAGCCAAACATAGGACAGGTGCCTATATTAATAAATAGAGATACAAAAACATACATACAATCACTCCTGAAAATTATTATCACAGCTGGTATAAGAATTTTTTTTTAACAAAAAAGCTACAAAGCTATAAATTTCACTGACGTATCACGTAGCGGCAGCAACATAGCTGCAAGTGGGCGATTTGTCTGAAAGGAGAGGTGAGTGAATTCATTGAGGCTGTTATAAAAAAAAGGAAAGAGAAAATTAGGAGATAAAAGTGTGCCCTAAATTTGCCTATAAATCTGAACTGGAAATAAATTGTCTTGCATATGGAGTTTTGGGACATTATCAGTCACTTTTCATGCCTCTATTCAGCTACTAGAGCCCTGGTGGCACAGGGGTTAAGAGCTACGGCTGCTAACCAAAAGGTTGACAGTTTGAATCCATTAGCTGTTCCTAGGTAACCCTATGGGGCAGTTATACTTTGTTCTCTAAGGTCACAAGAATCAACTCGACAGCAACGGGTACTGGTACTGGTATTCAGCTACTATGGCTTTGAATAACAGCTGTATCCACATGATTCCCAGACTTGTAATTCAGCTCAGAATTCTCTCCTGAACTGCCTGCCAGCATGTATATCCAATTGCCTATTGGACAACATTTCTACTAAGATCCTCTACAGGACTTCAGACTCAATATGATCCAAAGCAACCTCATCATTTCTCCTCTGCCCTACTTTCATCCAGATATTGTCTTTCTACACTCCTTCTTGGAGTGTCATACTAGGATTGACTCATTTGCTCAAGCTGGAAATCTAGAGCTCATCTTACATGTCTTCATTTCCCTCATTCCTCTATCCACCTTATCAGAATTCTACTTTTAATACATCTTGCCTGTCTTCCTTGCCTTCAGATCCTTTTGGCCGCTGTTCTAGTTTATGTTATCACCATATATTGACAAAGATGATTGCAGTTGCCTTCTAACTCCAATCCCTGCTCCTCCTTACACTCCTCATTTTATTCTGCATATTACCCTTTGTGCTTTCTCAGTCAGCTACTAACTGAAAGGTTGGCAGTTCGAACCCACCCAGTGGCTCTGTGGGGGAAAGACCTGGAAATCTGCTTCTGTAAAGACTGCAGCAAAGAAAACCCTATGAGGCAGTTCTATTCTGTCACATGGAGTTGCTGCAAGTCAAAATAGACTCAAAGGCATCTAACAACAAGAACAATCTTTTATACATTTCCTTAAAAACTCCTTAATGTTTCCTCCCATAGGCTAATAAAGCCTACCGTCCTTTGAACAGAAAGCTACTTGTAATTGGCTCCAGCATCCTCTCTCTCCAAGGTTCTCAATGAACCCTATGCTCCAGACAAAAAGAAGTACTTACCATTCTCTGAGCACAGCACACTCAGTAATGCCTCTGGGATTTATATAGGTCATTTCCTTTCTCAAAAGACCCCTTTATATCTTTTCTATCTGATGAACTTCTAGTCATCAAACGAGTCTTATCTACTGTTGTCTTAGTTGTCTAGTGCTGTTATAACAGAAATACCACAAGGGAATGGCTTTAACAAAGAGAAGTTTATTCTCTCACAGTCTAGTAGGCTACAAGTCCAAATTCAGGTTAGCAGCTCTAGAGGAAGGCTTTCTCTGTTGGCTCTGGAGGAAATCCCATGTCGTCAATCTTTCCTTGGTCTAGGAGCTTCTCTGCACAGGAACTTCAGGTCCAAAGGACATGCTCTGCTCCTGGCACTGCTTTCTTGGTGGTATGAGGTTCCCATGTCTCTCTGCTGGCTTCTCTCTTTTACATCTCAAAAGAGAGTGGCTTAAGACACTAATCTTGTAGACCTCGTCAATATAACTGCTGCTAATCCATTTTATTATGTCATAGCGACAGAGTTTACAACACATAAGGAAATCACATCAGGTTACAAAATGGTAAACAATCATACAATACTGGGAATCATGACCTAGCCAAGTTGACAGATATTTTGGGGGGACACATGACAACCATATTCTCTGGACAACTTCCCTAACTCTTCCAATCAAAGTTAATCTTGACACATACACACATGTGCAGCACTTACCACACTGGGTCATAATTGCCTATTCCCTGTGAGCTACTTGAGGGCAGGGAATGTGTCTTTTTCCCCTTGGAATCTCTGATGCCACAGAAGTTCTAGTATGTGGCAATGTTTTAAACAATTACTTATTGAGAGAATAAAATGTTTACCAGAATCAGACTTTGAAGGGCTTTGAATACCACATTAGGAGTTTTATTCTATAGCCATAGCTAGGAAGCACAGGAGGGACATAATCAAATCTGTGTGTTGGCAACAACACTGGGGCAGAATAATGGACGGGCTAAAGATGGGGTGTATTTGTTATAGGGTAGACATAAATATCTGGAGACACAATTACGGATCTATTTGACTATTATTTGAAGAATAGAAAGGTAATTCATGTAATGTTTTACGTCCAGACTGAATTACATCCTGAATATAAAGTAAGAAAAAAATAAGAACTCTTAATCTGTTTCATACCCATGACGTGTCCCACCCAGTACTGCAATTTTGATAACAACTTAGGCAGGAAAGCATGACTGCCATGCTTAACATTAATTAAATAGACAGGGGATTTAAATATTTATTCCCAAAACATTTCTAGCTTCTTATAAAACCCACTGCTGTCGAGTGGATTCCGACTCATAGCAACCCTACAGGCAGGAATGGATTACCCAATAAACAAGCTACACACAGGCTTACTTGTGTTTATTTACTAATCTATAGTGCACAATTTCAGCTGTTTTTCACCATATCTTCGATGAAAACTGAAAACCCATGTGAAATTGTGCACTCTAACACAATTAAGCCTGTGCATACGTTGCTTACTATAAGCTTGTGTGTACCTTGCTTACTGGTTAATCCGTCCCTGCCCACAGGACAGGGTAGAACTATCCCATAGGGTCTCAAAGACTGTAAATCTTTATGGAAGCAGACTGCCACATCTTTCTCCCATGGAGCGGCTGGTGGGTTCTAACCACCAACCTTTTGGTTAGCAGCTAAGCGCTTTAACCACTGCACTACCAGGGCTCCTTCAGTTTCTTATAATAAGCTCTAATATGCCTGGAGTAATCATAAATTTCTAGAAACCAAGTTGTAATTGTTACATCTAAACTGGTTTTCTTACTTGGAGCAATGCATTCCACAATTTATTTGTCACTGTACTTGGGATATTTCCTAAATTCTTCTACTTCAGGCCTTAGGATATTCACATGGTATGCTGAGAGCTAGTGAAGTTGTCCATAAAGATAAAGAATGAATATCAAAAATACATTTCTATAAATTAGTAAAAGATCATCAAACTCTCAATAATGAATTATCTGTGCCGAGTATTTTTGTCTGGGCTGCTAAGCAAAACGTCAGCAGTTCAATCGACCAGCTGCTCCTCGGAAACCGTATGGGGCAGTTCTATCCTGTTCTATAGGGTGGCTATGAGTCAGAGTCGATTGATGGTACACAACAACAGTATTTCTGTCAGAATTTTTTTTTTTTTACCACATTCCAAATTTTCTTAGAGATAAGTTGTAAGAATTTAATCTAAAAAGGTGTGCATTTAAAATTTTAAATAAATTTCAGAAAATCCTACCTTTTTTTCCAACATCTTATAACACATATTAAAAGCCCACCTTATGTTATTCTATAGGACCCTGATGACGGAGTGGTTAAGAGTTTGGCTGCTAACCAAAAGGTTGGCAGTTTGAATCCACTGGCTGCTCCTTGGAAACTCTATGGGGTAGTTCTACTCTGTCCTATAGGGTCGCTATGAGTTGGAATCAACTCAACGGCAACTGGTATGTTATTTTACAGAATTCATCACTTGAGAAATAATAAAACCAAACAATTAGTAAGCCAGAATTCCTTTAGGAAATGAATGGAAATACAGTAAAAGTTCAGCAGAGTCAATAAAATTTTACTGCATCGTATACCCAAGTTATCTGTCAGCACATATTTATAATCAAAAGTTTTTTTTTCCTGTAAAGTAAGTATAATTAGATATATCCTGTCCACTTCATATACTTATCATGGAGTGAAATAAATTCATAAAATTCTAAACTTTAGGGTGGAATTATTATTATCATCATTTAAGAGAAAAATAGATTGTGGAAGGAAAGGTTAAGGTAACAATCAAAATAAAATATGGCAAAAAATAATTCTCTTAAATTATAAGTGTTCCGTAAGCAATGAGTAAGTAAACTAGGACTAGGGTAACTGCATTTCAAGGGTCAGCACTGAATCTGCTTTACTCCATGAAGGGTTGTTTATGATAGTCAATATTGCCACTCATTTTTGATGATCTTTGGTGTCCTCTGTGCTTCACATTAAATGCATCAACATGTTTGATTTTTAATTTAGCCTTGTTAAAGTAATTTAGTTCAACCTTCACTGAGGAAATGCTGTTATTTGCAATGACAGTGAATGCTATCCTGCCTCTTAGAGCAAATGGGACTGTCAGCCTCATTGTCAGGATTTGAGTTGACATAGTCAAGGAGGCAGTGAAGAGAGAGAATGGTGGGCTCCAGGTTTTAACCATATGAATTGGGGGAGACTCACTTGTTTTTAGTATCTTTTCTTTAATTCACCACCTATTTTTCATTCTGTGAAAACTTCCAACTGTTTTCCTTATCCCTTAGACTCCCTTCTAGCTTCCATACCACTCATGCAAAGTCATGTGGATTCCTATTTCATGTCTAGTTCAACTGCCCTGACACCAACTGTGTAGTTTCAATAGTACCAGCATAGATCCCCTCACCTTTAGTTCCTATGTGAGCAAAGCCATCAAGTGGACTACTGCTATGTTCCTCTTGCAAAAAGCCACATTCTATCATGTCTCCTCAAGACTTTTAATGTTTTCCATGACACATGAACTATTATCTAAAATTCTTTGCCTAGTACATACATTTAGTCATAATTTGCTCAAAGTTCTTAGTCTCCCTTAAATCCCTTCACCCAGGAAAGTCTTTCCCTCTCTCTTCATGCTTTCCCTTTACTCAAAATATCCTGTCCATTCATTCAAATGCTCTGTTCCCAGTCATTTTCAGGACAGATCTCCAAAACCAACTTCTTGCTCTGACCTCCATTGGCTGTTTCACTCTGCTTGAAACGCGATGGTAGTTTTGTTTCTCTACCACTAACTTGGCCCATGTATATATTTCCTTGAATTAACTCTTGAGCTGTTTGAGGGCAGGGGTTTTCTATACTTCCCCCTAAACTATGTACATTTGGCACTTGGAACTTATTGATTATATCTATCATTAATTTCTGTTAGCTATTGACAACATAGGATACATAGAAGAAAATAATTTCCTATGCTAGAGAATCAATCTATATTTTCTAGTAACTAAAAGGACAGTTTTTTTGGTGCACTGTTCTATAAAGTTAATCTAAAAATTCAGATATTTTCAGGAACCTCTAAATATTTTTAAACTTTACAAAAGATGGACATTATTTGTTTAGTTGTTGATTGTCTGTCTCCCCCTCCTCGTGTCACTAAAAAATAAATTTCACAAGAGCAGAAATTTTGCCTTTCTTATTCACCACTTCATCCTTATTCTCTAGAGTAGAGTCCGGCGTCTAGCATACATTCAATAAATATCTGTTGAATAAATGAATGTATCTCCAGTAGCTAGCACGGTGCATGGTGTATTATAAGCCATCATGGAATATTGATTAAATGAACAAAATAATTAATTACAAACATTAAGGAACTAGCATACTAATGTCAATATTAGGAACGTGTGTAAGTGTTTTGAATATCCTATCAGAAACTTCTCAGTACTCTTACTGTTAAATTTAGAGTTAACATTTGATTCACTACACTGTATCTAAGGGAACAAAGACTCAAGCATGGTTAGGGAATATGAAGACTCAGGGCTGGCACTCATGCCAGAAAGTTCCAGGACAATGTGGCTGCCCATCATTGTCAAGCAGACCAACTCCATGCAGATGGGGTTCAAAGTAATTTGTTGGGATAAAGAGAAGAAAGGGAGGGAAGGTGAACACAGTCTTATGCGGTCAATGCAGGAAATTTAGAGAACAAGAGCACATGCAGGACTGGGTACACAATTTGTGGGGCTCAGTGAACAATGAAATTTCTGGGCCCCTAGTTCAAAAACCAATAAAGGTACTAAAATATAAAACTCTTCCTTTCTCTGTGATCTCTCTTGACCTGCCATGATGGTTTTTGTTTTGTTACTTAATGTCCCTCAGCATGGGACTACTTGCAGGGAAAGGGCAGACCTCAGGACCTCCAGGGGGCCCACCCTACAACTCTGCAAGCACATAGCTCACTAGCTGGCAGGACGCCCTCTCGCCAATCACCTGACCCATTCAGCCGACCTGGTTGGGACGGGGAAGTCAATCTTCCCTACCTACCCTCTGCTGCCCTCCAACTCACAGTGGACCAGAGACCTCCCCTTCCCCTACCCCAAGTGATCGTAACTCTTCCCCCCTCACACACATTCTAGGTTCCTGAACCAGAGTGGGTAAGAGGGTCACCACTGAGAGGTGACAGCTTGGGGCAGGTATGTTTGCCTCCATTTCCTGCCCCAAGATGACACTGGGCTTGCACACAGTACCTGAACCCACCCCATGTCTGTGCCCAAGCACCAGATGGGGTCCAAGGGCAAGGGAGAAACAGGGATCTCAACCCATTGGCCACCACAGGCAGAGGGCGTCAGAAGCCCTGGGGGCGGGGATGGAAGAGGTTGCTGGACTGGTCCTAGGACATCAGGGGACCAGAGCAAACCCATCCTGAGGAGCCAGACTGCACTAAGCCAAGACTCTGAAGTCCCATCTAACTTCACTTACAAAATAGAGATTCAAATATAATATCTTAAAGATTTCAGGACTGGAAGGTAGAGCATTAAAAAGAAAGCTGGGGACTAGGTCCTCTGGCTCCTGACGGGGCTGTGAGCAGGGAACAGAGTTCATTCTGGGTGGACCACATCAGAAAAATTCTTACAACTGCTACTAGCTTAATATCCATGTAGAGGTAAAAAAATAATGGGCAGTGATTTCTGCAATGAATTCTATTGTAGGTGATCTTGATATAGTTTCTATCAGCTGGTGATTGTAAAAGAACAGGAAAAGAAGGGGGAAAGTTAGGAAAGCATTTGATTCAGAGATTTTAAATAAAAGTTACAAAGTGAGAGAAAAGAGAAGAGCAAAGACAGGCTTCACTGGGAAAGGTACCACTTGTTTGAATCACAATTTTTATGAGTCGCCAAAAATGTCTTTTTTGTTTTTCATAACATTGTAACTATCACAACTAGGTAAATAGTGTGATGTGAGTCTACTTACAACTTGGAAAATCTCTAAAATGGGGAGAAGTCCTTAACATTTATGGAGTACAGTCAATGTGCTGCGAATGTTACAAACATGTTTAATTTTCACACACACACACACACACACACGCGCGCGCGCGCACGCACATGATTTAAGGCAGATATTATTTTCCACTTTTTCAGATAAAAGAATAGAGTTTAGCAATTATTCTAGCTCTTCCAGGGCATGAGGCAATAAGTGGAATGGCAGGAGAGGAGGCAGGGCAGACAAAAACACATTTTATACTTAACAGATTTTCTACAATGAGCACATAAAACTTGCATAAATGAAGAAAACCCGTTGTCATGGAATCGATTCCAACTCATAGCAACTCTATAGGACACAGTAGAACTGCCCCATAGGGTTTCCAAGAGGTGGCTGGTGGATTCGAACTGCTGACCTTTTAGTTAGCAGTCGAACACTTAACCACTGCAGCACCAGGGCCCCTAAAACTTGCATACTCGGATAAAAATATAAAGTAAGGTGAAAGTGAATAATCATCTATTGCTACTGGAGAAGTTAAGTTTATAAGAAAAAAAAAAGCTAGCAATATTTAAACTCACTTATTAGATTGTTATATTATTTGCTCTTCTCTCCCCCTGCCACAAAATCTCTGAAGAGAGTATTTTGGAAAGAAAAACATATCTCTTTACCTTAGCTATATATGCAGAACTGAAGCATTGCCCATAGAAAGAAGAAATGGTGGAACTGATTATAATATTTTTTGCAAGTGAAATGATATAGAACATGTATTCTAAGAAGCATTCTAAAAACTCATAATTCTGAAAATGCTTTAATTTATAACTTACCTACATTTGCATTTTCCCCAAGGAAATTGTTCCATTTTTACAGCTTTTGATTATCACTCCTTTGACCCCTAAGTTTTTCTGCCTAAAATTATTTCAGAGATTGCACGCACAGGCATGTGTTGTGTGTGTATGTAAAATGCAGGGATGATGCTTATTTTAATATTATTTTTCGAGTTGAAAGTATTTTAATTTTATTTTTAAAAATAAATCAAGTCCATTTTTAAGAGATCTTCCTCAGTTATGATTCTGAAGAGATGGTCTGTTAGTTCAATTAAAGCAAAAATAGTTGAAGATGGCTTTATACATTTATTTGAGTTGGAGTCCCAAGTCATAGAAATCTATTGAAGGGGTTCTATTTATTTTCAAAATAGTTACAAAACTATAGTTTGCTTAAAATTTCAAAAGGAAGATACTGAAGGCGGAGTTTATTTTTACAAATAAAGTCATCTTGGTATACTTTCTGAAATTAAAAAAAGTCTTAAAAATATGTTGAGGCTACAGGGGAAAATGGTCAAAACATTTTATCTCAAGGAAGACATATTAATACATTAAAAATCCTGTTTCTAAGATGAAAAGTCAAATCTCTGAATTCATTATATTCCAATTTTCAATTACTGTATTTTTATTATTGATACCATAGTAATTCAATATTCCTCATGAGCAAATAATCATCAGTAAGCGAGTGTTCATCTGCAACATTCTTGGTTAAGTCTGGGGTTGTTGTCTACTCTTATTACCATTTTGCTAGAATATTTCTAGGTGTGGCGCTATCTGAATCCAATGTCAATTGTAAAACCATTCATTTGATTCATGTCTTATGCATAATAATAAAAAAGACAAACAAGGAATTGGTGTTGTGTTCATTTAACAATTAATAATTATAGTCCCTATACTTTAATATCTGAATAATATTAAATGATAGTTCTAAACCAACAATTTGTTGTCTCTTACTCAAAGCATATTATCAGAGTCCCTGAATAAATAGCCATGATGAAAAGGGGATCCCTGTGGCAGAAATTAAGAAATAAAGTATAGGAAGGATTAACCTCGAGCTTTCTGTGCTTTTATCTCTACCATGCCTCAAAACCAGAGACTGCCTAATCATGAAAAAAGATTAAAGGTGTTAATTAGACTAAGAGATAGAAACCTATCACCCTTACGTCAGGCAGACCAGGCTAAATCTTCTAATGGATTACACACACACACACACACACACACACACACACACACACACACAGAATGATCAAACTGAAAGCTAGAGAGACAGAGAAAGTTTTGTCTCTACTAAAATCCCATAGATTGTCTCATATGTATATGTGTGAACTAAACTATTTGGGCAATATATTCAAAGACACAGTCATTACCACTATTTCTATAAAAATCTTCTTAGCATTCAATAATTCAATACTAAAATATAACCACAGGGGCCTTAGAAGACCAACCAAACTTCCTGACAGTGAAATTCAGAGTTGGCAATCCTCATATATCCTCCAGTTGAGTCCATGAGGCTAATGTCAGATTTTGTAGGAATTCTTTTATTTTCCTTTCAGGAGAAACACAATGTGTGAGGCACATTTAAACTATGTGTGGTGTCTCAAGATGCATTTGGCATCTTTTGATGTTAGTTTACAGAAGAAAGGGAAACATATTGTTCAAGGTAATAATTCTAAGTATGTCATTTTTGTTTCTCTTTAAATGTTATCATTTTAAAATTTATAGATTTCCATTATTAAAATCTAAGGGAACACACATACATCTTTTACAAATCATATAATATACACTTCTCATATATATATGTTGTTGTTAGGTGCTGTCGAGTCAGTTCCAACACATAACGACCCTGTGTACAACAAAAGAAACACTGCCCGGTCCTGCACCATCCTTACAATTGGTGTTATGCTTCAGTCCATTGTTGCAGGCACTGTGTCAATCCATCTTGTTGAGGGTCTTCCTCTTTTTCACTGACTCTCTACTTTACCAAGCATGATGCTCTTCTTCAGGGACTGGTCCCTTCTGATAACATGTCAAAAGTGTGTGAGATGAAGTCTCGCCATCTTTGCTTCTAAGGAGCATTCTGGTTGTACTTCTTCCAAGACAGATTTGTTCATTCTTCTGGCAGTTCATGGTATATTCAATATCCTTCACCAACACCATAATTCAAAGGCATCAATTCTTCTTCGGTCTTCTTTATTCATTGTCCATATTTAGCATGCATATGAGGTGATTGTAAATACCATGGCTTGGGTCAGCTGCACCTATATGTGTATAGATACATCCATATATTTATGTATATATGTGCCTGCGTATATGTGTGTATGTATGTATGTCTGTGTGCATGTGTGTGTGTTTATGTATATAGATATTCACATTATATTTACATAAAGACATTCTCTATTCTCGCTCTAAAATATTAAGTATTTTTATTTCATCATATTTTAACAGTGATACGAAAGATGATGAGGCTAGACTTAAAATGAGTTATATGAAATCACAACATTTAAAGTTTTTTTTAGACACTGCTAAATGAAACATTGAAAAACAGTATTCTAAAGGGACAGGTTGGGCACATGCTAAGAGCCAATAAAAGACCCAAGTAACGCCTTTATACAAAGATTTCATACATAAGTGATACATAAAAATCATTTTTTTTTCCAGTGATGCTTTCTGAAATATACGTAATCAGAAAGTATCACTAGAAGAAACAATGTTATCAGCATCAGCTAATTTATTCATATTAGCGTATCATTTAATGATGGTAAAATACAATAAACTTATAGCTTCAGCTTTTTTATTAAAAGTTTTCCCTTTTTTGTCAACATTTACTACAGAAGATCAACCTTTTACATAAATCACTAAAAATCCAAGTCATTTGACTTAAGAAAAATTATAGATGATATTCAACAATTTACATTTGTATTTCTTCTTCTTTCCATAAAACATTAAATAGTACTCACTATATTTTAGGACATTCTGTGTAATTCCATGCATGATAATTAGTTCATGATGAATTCTAATTCTAACTTCACAATTTACCCTTTCTCATTACAAGAGTAGCAGAACAATATTAGGTCATGTCAAATATTTAGAACAGCAAAAACAGACCATAGCAAAACACATAGCCATATTTTCCAGTATATTTAAGTATTCCAAATATTTGGATTATTGTTGGATATTTTTGATATAGAAATAATATCCTTTGGGAAAAAATGAATATTTTCACTGGTAGCATATGACTTGGGTTATGAGAAGCTGAATGAAATCGTAGAAAGTATCAGATGTTTCAGCTACCCCTCCAAGAATTTTCATAACCTTAACTTTTCTGTTGTTAAGATAACTCACTGAGAAATAAGAGCCATCACACAAATAGATATACGCACACCCCTGTTCACTGCAGCACTGTTCACAATAACTAAAAGATGGAAACAACCTAGGTGCTGATCAACAGACAAATGGATAAACAAATTGTGGTATATCCACACATTGGAATACTATGCAACAATAAAGAATAACAATGAAGCCCTGAAACATCGTATAACATGGAGGAAGCTGGAACTTACCATGCTGAGTGAATTTAGTCAGTCACAGAAGGACAAATACTGTATAAGACCACTATTATAAGAACTCAAGAAAAGGCTTAAACACAGAAGAAAACATTCTTTGATGGTTACGAGGGTGGGGAGGGAGAGTGCGGGCTATTTACTAACTAGATAGTAGATAAGAATCACCTTAGGCAAAGGGAAGGACAGCATACACTACAGGCGAAGTCAGCACAACTGGACTAAACCAAAGCTAAGAAGTTTCCTGAATACAGTCAAATACTTTGAGAGACAGAGTATCAGGGGTAGGGGTCTGGGGACCATGCTTTCATGGGACATCTACGTCAATTGGCATAACGAAGCTTATTAAGAAAATGTTCTGCATCCTACTTTGGTGAGTGGCAACTGGGGTCTTAAAAGCTTGCAAGCAGCCATCTAAGATGCATCAATTGGTCCCGACCACCTGGAGTAAAGGAGAATAAAGAACACCAAAGACACCAAGAAAGTATAGCCCAAGAGACAGAAAGGGCCACATAAACCAGAGACTTCATCAGCCTGAGACCAGAAGAACTAGATGGTGCCTGGCTACCACCAATGACTGCCCTGACACGGAACACAACAGAGAGTCCCTGATGGAGCAGGAAAAAGGTTGGGTGCAGAACTCAAATTCTAGTAAGAAGACCAGACTTAATGGTCTGACTGAGAATGGAGGTACCCTGGAAAGCATGGCCCCTGGATTCTCTATCAGCCCAGAATTAAAACAATTTCCGAGGTCAACTCTTCAGACAGGGATTGGACTGGACTGTAGGACACAAAGTGATATGCGTGAGGAGTGTGCCTCTCAGCTCAAGTAGATACAAGAGACCAAAGGGGCAGCTTCTGTCCAGAGGTGAGATGGGAAGGCAGAGAGGGTTAGGAGCTGGTTGATTGGACATGGGGAATCAGGGACAGAAAGGAGGATTGTTCTGTCACAGAATAGGGTGAGCAATTAGGGTCACATAACAATGTATGAATAAAATTTTGTATGGGAGACTAACTTGAAATATAAACTTCATTTAGACTACAACAATAAAAAAAGACAAAAAAAAGATAACTCACTGATATATTGCAAATGCAGTTTTTAAAAATTACTTTCTATCATTTTTACACAGATTTAACAAACTACTTCACAGAGAATTATTTGAAAACATAAAAACATCAACATGTCCTAAGTAGATTTTAAAAGAAAGAGTGCTTACTGTTAGGGATAATTATTATGTTAGAAATACAAAAATAATTAAAATGGAAGCTTTATAAACACTCTAAAATCAAAGCAAGATATATGCCACAAACTTACTAAAAGTAGTAGGAAATATCAAAGTAACTGAGTGTAACACTTGATAGTTTCCCACATTTAAAGTTGCAAGGGAATGAAAAGAAAGAAAACGTTTGTTCATTGTTAGTGCAAAATATAGCATGTATGCCGAGAGGCAAAAGCGTTCAATATGTCACCCTTTCAAGACTCCACGGCCAAGAATTTCTTTGCAGATGTAATTATAGATATGATTAAAGATGTGCACAAACATTTAGTGGCCCAGATATTCATCACAGTGCTATTTATAATATCAAAAGTATAGAAACAAACTATATATTCAATAATAGAATTGGTTGAATGAATTTGAACGTGTACATATAAATAAACACAGATAATTTAAAATTATAAATAATAATAATTTATACAAATATACCTAATAACATGGAAATATAACCATAGTATATTATTCAGTGAAATAAAGAGATTATAAGATATGACCAGCATGATCCTATTTTTGTTGATGTAAATTTGCATACATACACATGTAGAAAACAAGCTTCAGGAAGGTTTTCCACCAGAATTTTAATAGCAGTGAGCTCTTTGTAGTGAAAATTTATTCTATATGTTACTCATTTGTATTTTCTGAATTTCTACAATCCACAGTTTATTGTTATTAACAAAATAACAATAATAACAAGAGCTAAGAAGATGGCGCTCTAGGCAGAAGCGCCACTCCGTCCCTCCACAGCAAAGATCCGAAAAACTAAGCCTAACAGAGAATCAACGATCCTGAAACCCTAGAACACCAAATGAAGAGATAAAGAACTCAGCCAAACACCAAACGGAGTGAGAATACTAAAAGAGAACGGAGAGCGAGGAGAGACTCAGGCAGAGATTCCTTACCAGCTAACGCAGCGCGGATCCACCATCTTGGATTCCTATCGGAGACCAGCAAACGGGAGAGCAGCCTTGCAGAGCATCTGGTCGGAGACAGAACGACCGGTAAACTGCGGTGCGCGCTCTCCCACCACCCACCCCTCTCCGCCTCAGCTGGGGATCCCCTGCTTTCCGTGGCCGGAGTCCCTGAGCAGGGGGGCGCCGGTGCTTGGATTCCGCGCGCCCGGGCTGGAGGCTTTCTGGGAGCCGTTTGCTGGCACCTAGCTAACCTTTTTCTGCCGCCTCCCCCTCCTTTTGCCTGGGTGCCTGGTTCCGAGTGCCGTCTCTGCTCTCTCCTGCGGGGCTGTAGGGCTGCGTGCGGGCGTGTGGCTGTTTCTAGGTCTGGGCTCCCGCATGGGTGGGATCCCGGGGCCTTTGTTTGTTCGCCCCTCTGCTTTCCGTGGCCGGAGTCCCTGAGCAGGGGGGCGCCGGTGCTTGGATTCCGCGCGCCCGGGCTGGAGGCTTTCTGGGAGCCGTTTGCTGGCACCTAGCGAACCTTTTTCTGCCGCCTCCCCCTCCTTTTGCCTGGGTGCCTGGTTCCGAGTGCCGTCTCTGCTCTCTCCTGCGGGGCTGTAGGGCTGCGTTCGGGCGTGTGGCTGTTTCTAGGTCTGGGCTCCCGCGCGGGTGGGATCCCGGGGCCTTTGTTCGTTGGCCCCTCTGCTTCCCGTGGCCACGGTCACTTAACCCCGAGACTACCGGCTTCTTGGAATTCGCACCCCTGAGTGGGGGCTCTCTGGGTCCCATTTGTAGGCACTGACTGCTGGTGTTGCCCTTTTTTTTTTTCTCTCAATTTTATTTTTCTTCCTTTTTTGATTAGTTTTGTCATCTTTTACCTCTTTTTCTCTTTTGTCTTTCTTCATTGCTTAATTTCTTGTCTCTCTATCTCTTCCTTCTCTTTCTGATCCCTGAATACCAGGCGATGTATGCCTCTGTACCTTCTGGCCAGGCTGAGCTGTGAAAATTGAGACCAACTCCCCCAGACCTCATAGCTGCATCGGTGGGATCCCTGGGAACTTTGCAGTTCTTTAACTTTTCTGATTTTTATTTGGTCATTCTTTCCTTTTCTTTCTCTTCCCCCTTCTGGTTTCCTCCATCCCATAGTCTCTCATCTGTACATTCCAACGACAAGCTCCCCTAGCATTCTTTTATGTTTGTATGCTTTTTGCTCCTCCTCCTCTCTCCTCTCTCCCATATCCAGCTTAGCTTCACACATAACCATCTTCCCGCTGCACCCTACCTACCTGCACCGTGCACTAGACATCACATCACCAAGCGGTGCAGGCACGCCCTATTGGAACCTGCCCAGCACTGACTACCGACCGTCCTGGTGGCTGCGGTGAGTGCCACAAGCAACCCATCCCAGTGGCTCCTCCTCAACTAGATCTACCCAGCTGTACCACAAGAACGAAAAAAAAAAAAAATCTACAATCAATAAACGAGAGAAATATCTACTGAATGCCCCGAAAACAGCAAACAATATCAAAACATTTACAAAAACAAGACAAGATGGCTCCAATAGGCGTCCAAATTAAAACACCAGATAACTCTCCTGTGGAAGAAAATGCACTAGAAGTACCTGATACGGAACTCAAATCACTAATACTCGGAATTTTCCAAGAACTGAGGCAAAAAGCTGACAAACATGAGGAAAAAATAGACAAATTTATGGAAAATACAGACAAAAAATTGGAAGAATTCAGGAAGATGATGCAAGAACAAAATGCCAAAATAAATTCACAACTAGAAATTATACAAAAACAACAATTAGAAATCCAAGAGACAAACAACAAGATTTCAGAAATGGACGGTGTCATAGAAGGGCTGAGAAGTAGATTTGAAACCATGGAAGACAGGATCAGTGGAACTGAAGACAAACACTTGGATACAACTCTGTTTCAGGAAAACTCAGAAAAAAGAACAAAGAAAAATGAAGAGACCCTGAGAGTTATGTGGGACACAATTAAAAGCAAAAACTTACGAGTGATTGGCATACCAGAACAGGGGGAGAAAACAGAAAACACAGAGAGGATCATTGAGGAACTGCTGACAGAAAACTTTCCCAATATCATGAAAGATGAAAAGCTGGTCATCCAAGAAGCTCAACGAACCCCATATAGAAGAGACCCCAAAAGAAAATCACCAAGACATATCATATTCACACTCGCTAAAACTAAAGACAAACAAAGAATCCTGAGAGCAGCTCGTGAAAAACAAGAAGTCACATACAGAGGAGAAACAATAAGACTAAGCTCAGATTATTCAGCAGAAACCATGCAGGCAAGAAGGCAATGGGATGACATATATAAAATCTTGAAAGAAAAAAATTGTCAGCCAAGAATAATATATCCTGCAAAACTCTCATTCAGATTTGATGGTGAAATTAGGTCATTTCCAGATAAACAGAAACTAAAGGAATATGCAAAAGTCACACCAAACTTACAAGAATTATTAAAGGGAGTTCTTCGATCTGAGGACAAACAGCTTAAGCCCTCAGGCAGGACCTAGGACCTAGGACGCAGGTTAACATGAACCAGATACCATTCTAGGAACTGAACTACAGACGACTTTCCAAAAACAAAAGATATACAACAGGGAATCAGAGAAATCAATCAAAGGATGACAAGAACATCAAAACAATGAAAGAGGGAACAAACGGCATAGGTATAGAACCTTCTAAAGGAGAAGAAGGCAAGGCGATACCAAGTAAGGGTAGACTGCTTCAAAATTATAAAGATAAGGGTAAAATTCATGGTAACCACAAAAAAAGTTAACAAACCAACTCATAAAAATAAAGACGAAAAACATAAAGTCTCAACAAAAACAAAACCTACAAAAACAAAACAAATGAACACAAAATCCACAACAAAAGGAACTCAGCACAAGAGAGTAAGAAGAACAAAGAAAACTTCAGTATCACAAAAAAAAGCACTACAAAATGACAGCAACAAACTCACATCTATCAATAATTACACTGAACGTAAATGGACTCAATGCACCCATAAAGCGACGGAGAGTGGCAGAATGGATAAGAAAACAGGATCCATCTATTTGCTGTCTACAAGAGACACATCTTAGAAACAAAGATGTGAATTTATTAAAAATCAAAGGTTGGAAAAAAATATATCAAGCTAACAACTATCAAAAAAGAGCAGGAGTGGCAATTCTAATCTCAGATAAAATAGACTTTAAAACAAAATCTACCATAAAAGACAAAGAAGGACACTATATAATGATTAAGGGGATGATCCATCATGAAGACATAACCATAATAAATATCTATGCACCCAATGACAGGGCTCCAAAATACATAAAAAAAACTCTAACAGCACTGAAAAGAGAAATTGACAGTTCCACAATAATAGTAGGAGACTTCAACACACCACTCTCAGTAAAGGACAGAACAACTAAAAAGAAACTCAGCAAAGATACAGAAGACCTAAAGAACACAATCAGCCAACTGGACCTCATAGACATATATAGAACAATCCATCCAACCGCTGCAAAGTACACATTCTTTTCCAATGCACATGGAATGTTCTCCAGAATAGACCACATCTTAGGCCACAGAGCAATCCTCAACAAGATCCAAAATGCTGAGATAATTCACAGTATCTTCTCTGACCACAATACCATCAAGGTAGAAATTAACACTAGAAAGAGCAAGGAAAAAAAATCAAACACATGGAAACTGAATAATAATCTGCTTACACATCAATGGGTAATAGAAGAAATCAGAGATGGAATTAAAAAATTCCTAGAATCAAATGAAAATGAAAACACAGCATACCAAAACCTTTGGGACACAGCAAAGGCAGTCCTCAGAGGACAATTTATAGCAATAGATGCACATATCAAAAAAGAAGAAAGGGACAAAATCAAAACATTAACTACAGAACTCAAACAAATATAGAACAACAAAAAAAGCCTACAACCACCGGAAGAAAGGAAATAGTAAAGATCAGAGCAGAAATCAATGAAATAGAGAACAGAAAAACAATAGAAAGACTCAACAAAACCAAAAGTTGGTTCTTTGAAAGAATCAACAAAATCGACAAACCACTGGCCAGACTGACAAAAGAAAAACAGCAGAGGGCACAAATAACCCAAATAAGAAATGAAATGGGGGACATTACAACAGACCCAACTGAAATAAAAAGGATTATAACAGAATATTATGAAATACTATACTCCAACAAATTTGAAAACCTAGAGGAAATGGATAAATTTCTAGAAACATACGGCCTACCCAAACTACAACAAAGTGATATTGAAAATCTGAACAGACCCATAACAAGAGAAGAGATTGAAAAGGTAATAAAAAAATTCCCAACCAAAAAAAGCCCTGGCCCAGATGGCTTCACTGGAGAATTCTACAAAACATTTACAGAAGAGCTCGTACCAGTTCTACTCAAGTTATTTCAGAGCATAGAAGAGGAAGCAACACTTCCAAATTCATTCTATGAAGCCAGCATAACGCTGATACCAAAACTAGGCAAAGACATCACAAAAAAAGAAAATTACAGACCAATATCTCTCATGAATATAGATGCAAAAATTCTGAACAAAATTCTAGCCAATAGAATTCAGTATCATATCAAAAAAATAATACACCACGACCAAGTAGGATTCATACCAGGTATGCAAGGATGGTTTAACATTAGAAAATCCATCAACGTAATCCACCACATAAATAAAAGGAAAGAAAAAAATCACATGATTATCTCAATTGATGCAGAAAAGGCATTTGACAAAGTCCAACACCCATTCCTGATAAAAGCTCTCAATAAAATAGGTATAGAAGGGAAATTTCTCAACATAATAAAGGGCATCTATGCAAAACCAACAGCCAACATCATTCTTAATGGAGAAAGGCTGAAAACATTCCCCCTGAAAACAGGAACAAGACAAGGATGCCCTTTATCACCACTCCTATTTAACATTGTGCTGGAAGTTCTAGCTAGAGCAGTAAGGCAAGAAAAAGAAATAAAGGGCATCCAAATTGGTAATGAAGAAGTTAAACTCTCCCTGTTTGCAGATGATATGATACTATACATAGAAAACCCTAAAGACTCCACGAGAAATTTACTGGAAGTAATAGAAAGATTCAGCAGAGTAGCAGGATACAAGATAAACATTCAAAAATCAGTTGGATTCCTATACACCAATAAGGAGAACGATGAAAAGGAAATCAGGAAATCAATACCATTTTCAATAGCCCCTAAAAAGATAAAATACTTAGGAATAAATCTGACCAGGAATATAAAAGACCTATACAAAGAAAACTACAAAACACTGCTGCATGAAACCCAAAGGGATCTACATAAATGGAAAAACATACCATGCTCATGGATAGGCAGACTCAACATTGTGAAAATGGCAATTCTACCTAAAGCAATCTACAAATACAATGCAATTCCGATACAAATACCAACAACATTCTTCAAAGAGATGGAAAAACTAATTATTAACTTTATATGGAAAGGGAAGAAACCCCGAATAAGTAAAGCACTACTGAAGAAGAAGAATAAAGTTGGAGGACTCACACTACCTGACTTGAGAACCTACTATACAGCTACAGTACTCAAAACAGCCTGGTACTGGTACAACAACAGAGACATTGACCAGTGGAACAGAATTGAGAACCCAGATGTAAATCCATCCACCTACGGTCACCTGATTTTTGACAAGGGCCCAAAATACATCAAATGGGGAAAAGACAGTCTTTTTAACAAATGGTGCTGGCAAAACTGGATATCCATTTGTAGAAAAATGAAACAGGACCCATACCTCACACCATATACAAAAACTACTTCAAAATGGATCAAAGACCTGAATATAAAGCCTCAAACTATAAAATTCATAGAAGAAAAAATAGGACCAACACTTCAGACCTTAATACATGGCATTAACAGGATACAAACCATAAACATCAACACAAAAAACCCAACAGATAAACTAGATAATTGGGATCTTCTAAAAATCAAACATCTATGCTCTTCAAAAGATTTCACCAAGAGTTAAAAGAGAACCTACAGACTGGGAAAAAATTTTTGGACGGTACAAGTCAGACAAAGGTCTAATCTCCATAATCTACAAGAAAATCCAACACCTCTACAACAAAAAGACAACCAATCCTATCAAAAAATGGGCAAAGGAAATGAACAGACACTTCACCAAGGAAGACATTCAAATGGCCAACAGACACATGAGGAAATGCTCGCGATCACTAGCCATTAGAGAAATGCAAATTAAAACCACAATGAGATACCATCTCACCCCGGCATTACTGGCACGAATCAAAAACACTGGAAATAACAAATGTTGGAGGGGGTGCGGGGAGACGGGAACTCTTATACACTGCTGGTGGGAATGCAAAATGATACAGCCATTTTGGAAAATGATATGGCGTTTCCTCAGAAAGCTAGAAATAGACGTACCATTCGATCCAGCAATCCCACTCCTAGGAATATATCCTAGAGAAATAAGAGTCATCACTCGAATAGACATATGCACACCTATGTTCATGGCAGCATTATTCACAATAGCAAAACGATGGAAACAACCTCGATGTCCATCAACAGACGAATGGATACACAAACTATGGTACATACACACAATGGAGTACTATGCAACGAGAAAGAACAATGAATCGGTGAACCATCTCATAACATGGATGAAACTGGAGGACATCATGCTGAGTGAAATAAGTCAATCACAAAAGGACAAATATTGTATGAGACCTCTATTGTAAAAACCCATGAAAAAATTCACATGCAAAATGTAACAATCCTTGTTGGTTACCAGGGATGGGAGGCGGGGGGGAATACTAAATAGGTAATAGGTAAGTGGTAACTTGGGTGAGAGATGAGATAGTACATAGTACAGGGGAAACTAAGACAACCTGCACAAGGAAAGGTCATGGAGGCCCTATAGACACATCCAAACCCCCCGAGGGACTGAGTTGTTGGACGGAGGGCTCTGGGGACCATGATCTCGGGGAACATCTAGCTCAATTGGCATGACACTACTTATAAAGATAATGCTCTACATTCTACCTTAGTGAGTAGTGTCTGGGGTCTTAAAAGCCTATGAGCGGCCATCTAAGATACTCCACTGATCTCATCCCTTCGGGAACAAGGGAGAACGAAGAGAACAGGATACAAGGAAAAGATTAGTCCGAAGGACTAATGGTCCACAGCTACCAAGGCCTCCACGGGACTGAGCCCAGTACAGCTGGATGGTGCCCGGCTACCACCAATGACTCCTCTGACCAGGATCACAGCAGAGGGTTCTGGGCAGAGCTGGAGTAGGATGTAGAGCATAATTTTAACTCCCAAAAAAAAGAAGACCAGATATACTGGCCTAAAGAATACTAGAGAAACCTCGAGAGTGTGGCCCCCAGACACCCTTTCAGCTCAGAGGGGAAGTTACCTTCAAGGTTCGATGTTAAGCCTGGGAATGGACACCCCAGTAAAACTAAATGGGACTAACGATGTACAGGAGTCCGGTGACAAGGGCCAGAAGGCAGAGGGAGAGTAGGAAACTGATGATAAGGAACACAAATTGAATAAGGACACTGTCGATGTATTGTGAGATTGTTGACCACTGCTATAGGACAACATTTGTAGTAACTATTAAATGGGAGGCTGTTTTGTCCTGTAAGCCTTCATCTTGGGCGAGAATGGCAGCACAATTGGAAGAGCATAGTCAATATCACTTAAATGTGTAAGTAAAAAGTTTTGAAATGGTGTTTAAATAAAATAAAATAAATAAATAAATAAATAAACAAATGAGACTAAAGAGGTACAATAGTCCACTGACAAGGTCCAGAAGACAGAAGGGGACAAGGAAGCCCCCTGGTGATAGGGAACACAAGGTGGAGTAAGGATATTCTTGATGTGCTGTGAGATTGTTAACCATTGTCATAGGGCAACATGTGTAGTAACTGTTAAATGAAAAACTATTTTGTTCTGTAAGCCTTCATCTTAAGTGAGAATAACAGCACAGTTGGAAGAGCGTAGTCAATGTCACTGAACTGTGTATGTAGAAATTTTTGAAACGGTGTATCTTTGGCCATCTGTAATTTTCATCAAAAAAAAAGGTTGAGAATTTAGAGGCTTAATACGTTGTGGGGTTGTTAACCAATGTCAAAAAACAACATGTGTACTACTATTTCATGAGAAACTATTTGCTCTCTAAGCTTTCACCTGAAGTACAATAAAATATATATAAAAAAAAAATAACAAGAGCTAACACTTTTTGAGTGTTTAATGCATCAAGGTTTAAATTATCTCATTTAATCCTCACAACATTTCTGAGACTGAGGACAATTACTATCATTTTTATATAGGTGAAGAAACTCAGGCATAGAAGAGTGCAGCAATTCACTCAAGATCAACTAGCAAGTAAGATGTAGAACTGAAATTCTACCCTAGCTTGTCTAATTGTAGGTACCAAGCTTTTAACCCCTCTGTTACCACTTAATCCATTATTACTTGCAATAAAAAATGCAAGTTTTAAAAATAGAGATAGATAATTTTATCTCTCACATATATTTTAATATGTTAGATGATTTAGCTAAATAAAAAACACAAGAAAATATTATTTAGATACTACTTCAATTAATTATATTGAAAAAAATTAAACATTTTAGATCACTTCCCTTATTTGAACTCAAATGATCAAAGAATTTTTACCTGATTATCTTAAATAGTTCTTTGCTGTAATAGCAGGGTATGGTGAACTCAACAAGCTAACTTGTGAATTAAAGTTGCTAGACAGCTGCTGTGGTGAAATGAATTCTTTTATGTGGCCTTTTGCCTTGGTTCTTGGGAAAAAGTGCTTGAGAGATTTTTCCCCTAACACCTGAGGAGTTACCTTTGTCCTGGATTTCTATTCCAGAGGGTTTGTTACATTTCTACAGGTTGATTGACGTTTCCTGGGTAAGATGCAAACAACTTGTGGTTTGATACTTTTTGTCTGGCCCTGGGCTACAGGCTGCCCTGTGATTGGTCTGTTTTACACACCTTGCAGGGATTGGTCAATATACTTATGCAAATAAAGTTTGACTATAGCCTACTCTGCAAATGAAGTATCTATGGTATACTGAGAAGGGATTGGTCAGTTGGTGGCCCCAATGGGAGAGCCATGCCTTGAAATTGACCAAGAGTTTGTTTATATATGGAGCCAACCCCATACAGACGGAAAGAAGAAAGAAACAGAAAGGAGAAAAGACAAGAAGAGAGAAGAAGCAGAGAGAGAGAACTGTAACACAGGTCACAGGCTGTAACACTGAAGACAGCCCAAAAGGGGCCCTGTGGCATAGTTGGTGGTGACAGACTCCTGGAAGAGGCCCTGTGGCAGAGTCAGTGGTGATGGTAGGAAAGTTGAAGGCAGAGATACCTGTCCTCAGAGGGCCAAGAGGAGGCCTGTCCTGAGGGGGCTGAGAGGATGCCTGCTCAGCAGATAGGGGGCATGTACAGCAGAGTGAAGGGCCTGCTTGCTTGCAAGGCAGAGAGAAGCTGAGAGAGCTTTCCTGTACTGAAGAAGGGAGGGATGTGCTCTCCTCTTCTGGGGAGCCTTCTAGATTTTGCTTACATGCTTCCTGATCGTGATCGAGACTTGTAGCCTGTTGATCCTAATCCCAAATTGTACCTTGTTATTTTCTTAATACACCACCTAACTGTAAGTGTAGTCTGTGAATTCTGTGTGGCCATTACAACAGATTATGGAACACAGCAGAGAAGTAGAGAGTGCTGTGAGAAGGACGGCTGGTCCAGAATTGGTAAAAAGGTTGGAGAGTGGGAGGAATGTCTAACCTACACCTCAAAGGAATCAGCCTTGGGCTTCTAATCTTGATTCTTATTATCCCCGCTGAAGTTAAGCAGGTTCTAACGGTACTACTACTGAGCAAGTAATCTGAGAAGCTGGACTATATGAAGAAGAACAGGGCATCAGGATTGGAGGAAGACTCGTTAACAACCTGCGTTATGCAGATGACACAACCTTGCTTGCTGAAGGTGAAGAGGACTTGAACCACTTACTGAAGAAGATCAAAGACCACAGCCTTCACTATGGATTACACTTCAAAATAAAGAAAACAAAAATCTTCACAACTGGACCAATAAGTAACATCATGATACACAGAGAAAAGATTGAAGTTGTCAAGGATTTCATTTTACTTGGATCCACAATCAACACCCATGGAAACAGCAGTCAAGAAATCAAAAGAGAAATTGCATTGAGCGAATCTGCTGAAAAAGACTTCTTTAAGTGTAGAAAAGCAAGGATGTCACCTTAAAGACTAAGGTGCACCTGACCCAAGCCATGGTATTTTCAACGGCGTCATATGCATGTGAAAGCTGGACAATGAATAAGGAAGACCAAAGAAGAACTGATGCCTTTGAATTGTGGTGTTGGAGAAGAATACTGAATAAACCATGGACTACCAAAAGAATGACCAAATCTCTCTTGGAAGAAGTACAACCAGAATGCCCCGTTAGAAGCAAGGATGGCGAGACTATGTCTTACATACTTTGGACACGTTGTCAGGAGGGGTCAGTCCCATGCTTGGTAAAGTACAGGGTCGGTGAAAAAGAGGAAGATCCTTAACAAGATGGATTGACACAGTGGCTGCAACAATGGGCTCAAGCATAACAATGATTGTGAGCACGGCACAGGACTGGGCAGTGTATTGTTCTGTGATGCATAAGGTCACTATGAGTCGGAACTGACTCAATGGCACCTAACAACAACAATGGCACTACTACCATTTTGGAGCTGCAAAATAATTACCAGGACTTTGACAAATTTCTTAGCTCACAGACTTATACATTTACAGCACCACACCAACATTGGGTGCAGAAGTCAGTCCTTCATTTCATTCATTTCACTAACAGAGGTTAAATACCTTGACAGTCAGAATCTTTGTGCGGTGTAAGTATAGTATAAATATCTCTGCACACTCAGTTATGATAGAGATTGCAGAAATATACTGGGCCAGAGTCTGCTGATCATGATGATAGACAGCCTCCCTAACCACTATAGAGCTGCTCACCAGCACCCGGTGGAACATGGGGAGTTCATCCTACCTGAACCCACTTTCTTACCCTGAGCCTATTGACCATCTCAAGGGCTAAAGCTTGGTTAGTCAGATTTTCAAGACAGTGATCTAATGTTTTGAAGTAATAAATAAAAAATACCGAGTGCTCCCATTTTAATATGCTTATTTCTAGCATATCTCAGGGAGAACTTCAGCTGATCTACAAAAAATATGCCTGGTTTTCTCTGCCGCCTTTTATCAGTCTCTGACTCTTGTACCCATCCTGGACATTAAACATGAACAATAACCAAACAGTGCTCACAGTGATTGAAACTTGCTTTTCATAACAAGGGAGGAGAAATAAAATGGAATCATTTTTTACTCTTTTCTCTCTTTCCAAAGTCATCCAACTGTTAATTCTGATTAATGCTTCTTTAATACTCTACTCCTGTCCATCTGCCTTAACTCAGGTAACTGTTATCCTTCACCTGCAATTTTACAGTGGCATCCAGCTTCCTATTTTCTACTTCATCCAGAGTGAAGTTTCTAAACAGTGAAACTGGTCTTCTTACTCTTCTGCTTAAAACTTGATACTAGTTTCACATTGCTCTTGGAATCAAAATCCTTAGCTCTCTTGACTCCAGACCTGTTACATCTTCCTTTTAAGGCACTGACCAACTTTTCCACTCATCCTCAGTTCCCCAAATACCTTTGCCTTGTTCATCCTATGTCTTACTCATCCTTATGCCTGACTTAGACATCAACAGAATCAGTAAATCTTCCCTAACCTCCAAACCTAGATAAGGGGTGGATTTGGTCCCGTATTACCTTGTATTTCCCCTTGACAACAATTATCATGCTAATTTCTAATTGCCTCTCCAGTAGACCACAGCTCTTTAAGCTATAGATTCAATACTGTGCCTCAGTGCCTAGCACATAGCCTGCACTCAGTTAATATTTAATGACTGGCCAAAGATAACCGGGGCAGGGCGATAGTTTGTTTCATAAGTGGATAGCAGATAAGACTGTATTCACTCAAAAAGGTGTCCTTTTCTGTAAAGTTCTTTTTATTGAATATTTGAATTTAAATGTTGGCACAATCTGCTAAAAGACAGAAACTTGGCAATCATGTAGGCTGGCTCAATTGAGACATATTATTATTGTGAGCACCAACGCTTAGGAAATTGAAATCTCTTTCAGAAATCTTTTAATTAGGTAGTCTTTTTTGTTTACATATGATATTGCACATTCTGTCACTAATAGAAATTAACTTGGATTTCATTTGGAATGCACACAGATAATTATTCTTACTTCATAGATAAATGCAGCAAAGGATAACAATGAGGAAGTTTCACTCTAAAACTGAAGTTGGTGTAACTCCAAAAATCTAGAACATTCATTACAGGCCAATAAGCTATATATCATTTCTAAATATTACAACCAGGATTGAGTGCTTTGTCAGCTGTTTTTCCTTTTACTTCCAAAGCACCAACAAAACCTCTTTTAATCGTGGTAAACTTCCATCTAAACTACAATCTTACCTTTTTGTAATCTAGTGCTTCTTAAGTATTCTGGAGGAGTTTCCAGCATTTTGTACAACCCATAAAATTGTTTCCAAAATTGTGTCTGTGTGTGTGTGTGTGTGTGTGTGTGTGTGTGTATGTAAGCATTTATCTGGGGCACAGTCTAACCTTTTGTTGAGCTTTTCAAATGAATTGACAGCTCCGAAGAAATTAACAGCCAATGGAAATCATTCTAAAGGTAAAAGAAAACATATATAATCCACTTTAAATATTCCCAGTAATAAAGATAAAAGCTTTGGGAGAGATTAGTTAGACATCTGTTAAATCAGAATAGTTGTATATTAATTTATTTCCAAACACATTGCATTATAATATGGAAATAATGGATATAAAGAATACATTTGGAATTTTAATTTTCACATGAAAGTTGCAGAAGTGACTCTGCCATATAGAGTCCTATTCTGCTAACTAGAATAAAAATATTTCTAGAATACTACAAAAGTGCTTCTACTAGCTCCACATGAGTAGCTTTCTAGAATCTTCTACAGATAGTGCCTTAATCCAATCTTCATCTTCTCTGCTGCTAAGTGAATCCTTCATATTTTCTTCATCAGTTTTCATTCCCTTCTGCCCTTGCCAACATAATATTCCATTTATTCGTGTGGCCTAAGGCTCATTGATCAAACCAGAGTCTATTTGTTGTAGCTATTGTTGTTAGGTACAGTTGAGCCGGTTCCAACTCATAGCAACCCTTTGTATAACAGAACGAAACACTGCCAGGTCCTGTACCATCCTCACAACTGCTGTTATGCTTGACCCCATTGTTGCAGGCACTGTGTCAATCTATCTCATTGAGTCTTCTTCTTGTTTGCTGATCCTCTTCCAAGAATGATGTCCTTCTCCAGGGACTGGTCCCTCCTGATAACGTCCAAAGTAAGAGACAAAGCCTAACCATCCTTGCTTCTAGGGAGCATTCTGGCTGTACTTCTTCTAGCACAGATTTGTTGATTCTCCTGGCACTCCATGGTATATTCAGTATTCTTCACCAACACCATCATTCAAAGGTGTCAATTCTTCTTTGGTCTTCCTTATTTATTGTTCAGCTTTCACATGAAGTTAGTCTGTTTAGAGTCTAGAATATTAAAGCAGGAAAGGGATTAAAGACTAAAAAAAATCTCCTGAAATACCTTATTTGAAAACAGAGATGTCTTAGACTGGGGTCTGTAGAGAAGCAAAACCAGTGAAACACATGTTGTTGTTGTTGTTAGTTGCTGTTGAGTTGGTTCTGACTCATAGTGACCCTATGCACACAAAATGAAACACTGCCTGGTCCCGTGCCACACTCACAATCGTTGTTATGCTTCAGCCCATTGTTGCAGCCACTGTGCCAATCCATCTCATTGAGGGTCTTCCTCTTTTTCACTGACCCTGTACTTTACCAACCATGATGTCCTTCTCCAGGGACTGATCCGTCCTGACAACATGTCCAAAGTATGTAAGATGTAGCATTCTGGTTGTACTTCTTCCAAGACAGTGAAACACACATATGTGTGTGTGTGTGTGTGTGTGTGTGTGTGTGTGTGTATCTATACATATATATGTATGTATGTAGAGAGAGAGAGAGAAAGAAAGAGATTTATGTCAAAGAAATGGCTAACGCAGTTGTAGAGGCTGGAAAGTCCCAAGTCCGTGGGTCAGGTGTCAGGCTGCAGGCTTCTCCTGACTCACGTAGCTGTAGGGGCTAACAAATCCAAGATCAGCAGGTTAGATGGAAGGATGCCGGCTCACAGGCTGTGGAGGCTGACGAATCCCAACATTAGCAGGCAATACAGCAAGCCACTGGATCAAGTCACAAGAACTGGAGGTCAGATGATGAAAAGCTGGATGCAGGATCCAGAGCAGAGAAAAAGCCAGTGAGCTTTGCCAGAAAGTCCATATATATTGGATGTAGGCTACACTTCCAAGGAACCTTCTTTTCAACCAGTTGGCTACTCATAGCAGATCTCATCATGAAGGTGATTACATTGTATCAGATCTCATCATGTAGGTGATTATATCATTACATAACTGTCAAACTACATTATAACTGCCAAACCACTAAGAATCATGGCCTACCCAAGTTGGCACACAACTTTAACCATCAAGGTCCACCCCTTGTCAACTTGGCACCTGTACACATCTCATTAAACCATACATAACCTCTAAGAGAATTATAAAGTCATTTTTGCACCTAACATGATACAACTAACACATGTACAACCGAAAGCACACTAATCCTGTTTATATTTTATATTTTATTATTTTATAAGTGAATAAAATAAAAATATTTGATGCACACATACAAGGAAGAAATAATCATAACAATTACAGTCCTCATTTCTGCAACTGTCATGTGTTTGTAACTGGTATTTAAACTACCTTGTGCCTATTCTATCACTGTACTTTGGAAGCAGATAATTGTTTTTTGGATTTTACAGATGAAGAGGAATTTTGCCCCAGGATGCAGTTTGGACTTGGAGTTGATTTAAGACTTTTGGGATAATAAAATGGGTGAGTGTGTTTCACATGTGGCAAAGACATGAATTTTGGAAGGCCAAAGGGTGGAATTGAATTGTGTCCCCTCAAAATGTGTGTCAACTTGGCTAGGCTATGATTATCAGTATTGTGTGGTTATACTCCATTTTGTGATCTAATTATCCTATGTGTTGTAAATCCTAACCTCTATGATATTAATGAGGCAGGATTAGAAGCAGTTATGTTACTGAGGCAGGACACCATCTACAGGATTTGGTTGTATCTTGAGCCAATCTCTTTTGAAATAGAAAAGAGAGAAGAGAAGAGAATAGAGAGGAGAGGGAATGCATACCACCAAAAAAGAAGAGTCAAGAGCATAGCGTATCCTTTGGACCCAGGGTCCCTGAGCTGAAAAACTCCTAGATTAGGGGAAAATTGATGACAAGGACCTTCCCCTAGAGCCGACAGAGAGAGCAAAATCATTTTCCTGGAGCTGGCACCCTGAATTAGTACTTCTAGCCTCATAATTGTGAGAGAATCTGCTTCGTTAAAGCTCTTCACTTATGGTGCTTCTGTGACAGCAGCACTAGATAACTAAGACAACAGATTAGCAACTGCTATAAGAAATTGTGCCCCAAATCTTAGAAAAGTCCCTAAACTGAAGAGAAAATGACATAGATCAGCTAAGATGTCCAAGATACCAAAGTACTCTCAAAAGGGAAATATCAAATTAAAATTATATTTTTGAATAATTTATGATCAGAATATTCTTTTTTCTCTCCAAATGAGTGCCTAGAATTTTTGCAATAAGATTCTATTGTAGACATTATTATGTTTGGGAGCATTTTAGTAAGAATCTATCCCACTATTTTGGTTGATATATCAAACAACTTGGCTACACCTCAACAAACATCAGAAAGTAATGAATTTTAAGATAAAAATGAAAGTAAACATGTATACCCTTCAGTTGGAGACAATTTCATTTTTGCAAATCCTATTCTGTATGACTATCACAGAACTCCAGCACCAAACCATGAAAGAGACATGGAAAGCTTCTTTGGATTACTGCACAGCTTTCATTAACTTTTATGTAAGACAGCTTTGCTCTTGTTCCTGAACTCCAATTAAGTCTTTGGCACTGCCCTTCTGAGTGCTATGGTATAACTGGTTCTAAGAACGAAAGAAATTTTTTCAATATATGGTAGATTTTGATAAGAACTGAGAGAGGGAAAAAATTATAGAAATAGAACAAAATGGTAGAGAACTGATCTTAATAAACATAAGTTAAAATCTCTGTCTCCTTTTACAGAAGACCATTTTGTGCTATATCTTTTTGTTTAACTTGGCAAGGAAGTTCACATCAGTCATTGTTTTAGATGATCCTTTATAATACTGATTACCTTTTTCTGCTAAAGTCATTGTACTTTTGTGATGACCATGAGAGAAATTACATATTATTTTTCACATAGAAACAAGATTAGACCCAGTGCATAACAGAAACTGAGGGTCTGGGAATGGTTAAATGAGGATAGCGATGGATAGACCTACCATTTAAATTACTAGGAACTTTAAGAGAACTTGAAAAAGGTGGCATGCACACTTCAAAAGGACTGTTTCGAAGAAATATAAAACATCAATTACAATGTTCCAATAACCTACTTCTGCCTGCAATCTAGAATTAAATGAATTACTTTGAATTTAAGAATTGTTCAGTCCAGAAAGTGAAGAGTGAGGCCCTGAAAGTAATGATTCTGTTTTAACCAGCAGCCAGAAAGTATGTGTGATGAGGAGGGGAGGACAAGGGATGATTATGCATATAATTTCATAGCCACTTTTATGCACACAGATAATAACACTCCAAGAACAGTCATTTTTAAATACACAGGGTGATGAGGAAAGCACACGTACTTATGCATCTACATACACATTCAGATATGCTGAGTAGTCCAAATGATCTGGAGTCTGTTGACCTTCATCCAGTGCCAGATCCTTCAAATATTGATTCAGTTTAGTCTTTCTTTACTGAAATGAAATATATACCCTGTGCTATACTGAGGTCTGGGCTGTGAATGCACTTCTGTAAATTGAAATAATAAATACATTTTCTTTTCGGTACAATTGGATATAAAGGTGACTACTTTTCAGTGGAAGAAGACATTAACTCTGTATATCTTCTCACTTCTTTCTTAAGCTGGAAAAGGCTTTAGGGTATTTGAAAAATACTGACTACTTCTTTCAATTCTTAGGACTTGAAACCATTTATCTAGAGTTTGCTCATTCTCATGTATAGGTTATGGCACATAATTCCAGATCATGATATTTGAAACTAGCCTACCTTTCTAAAGAATGAAGAGAAAACGAGGACACAGAAAAGTCCAGTTCACTGCCCAATTTGCATCAACACCTAAATAGAACCTAATGCAAAGAGCAAAAATATCCAGATGCATTTTGGAGGGCTTTAAAAAGTGATTTTTTAAAATCCTTTTTCCTCCTGTTCTAGAGGATAAATGTTTTGTTTAGCCAGTGACGAAAGACTGAAGGCTTTTTGACACACTAAATGACTTTAAAATATTTAATTTAAAATTACCACCAGCAGCTGTCCTTGATGTTTATAATGAATCCATGAATTTTAGGCACAGAAAGGGAAGGAAAGAACATAATCAAGGCCAACAACTCCCAAGGGCAGTCCTAAGACCAGGGCCAATCTATGATGTTTTATTTGGCTCATGGCAAATTGAGAAAAATAGGGATGACGTCTTGAGTTTTTCTTAACTTACATTTACTCATATTAAGGTAATATCGGCTCTTATGAGATTATGTTTGTTCTACTTGTTTACTGTTAAAACAATACATTTATAAAATGGTAACGCTAGATGGAATTTTGTATTTATTTTAATTTAAAACATTAAGGACTCTGAAAAATAAAAAAGTTCTTTCTTATGTACGGCCAAATGTGCCTCTGTCTAACTATAGCTTATCATTTAATTCTTCCTTCTGGAGCTACAAAGAGCAGACATAATCTTGCTTCATAAGAAACTGTCAAAATCAAATATAATGCCCCACAAAGCCTTCTCCAGGTTGAACTTTTCTAATTTTGTCAAACCTTTCTCCTATTACATGGTACATTCATGACTGTCTAAAATGAATTACTGAGAAATAGACACAGTAGTCCTGATGTGATCATACCAATACAGTGACACTGTTACATTTTGATGCTATTTATTAATGCAGAACGTAGTTACCCTTACAGTTTAAATGACATCTATGCCTCCTTTCCTAAGCTGCTACTAAAGCTTCATGATCTTCCCTCTGAGAACGTTTTCTTAGTGATATTTCTTGAGTATATGAACAATAAAACTGGATTGCCGCCGAGTCGATCCTGACTCATAGCGACCCTGTAGGACAGAGTAGAATTGCTCCATAGGGTTTCCAAGGAGTGGCTGGTGGATTGGAACTGCCATACTCTTAACCACTGTACCAGCAGGACTCCATATGGACAACACTTAGTTTAGTTCAATAAAAATTATTAATTACCAAACACTGTGTGTTAGGAAGTAGTGATGTCAAGGAGAGAAGGGGCCCGTTGATCTCAACTGGTATTGTCAGTGCCATGATAGAGGTGCATCCAAAGTGAATTGTAAGCAGTGTTAAGGGAGTTGAGGGGAGTGCAGACTCAGAGGCATAATGAGATGGTTTTAGCCTCCTTTTTTCTCAAAGAGTGCAAGATGTTTCTCTTGTTACTAAACCATCTTGGAAGAAAAAGGAGACATGGTGTGAAGAAATGAGCAAAGTCTATAATTGACTACCTAACTGAATTTTGTTAAATGATGTATAACTGATGGCCATTTTTTAAAAAGATTTTTTAAAAATTTTATCTATTTTGTTGTTGTTGAGAATATACACAGCAAAACATACACCAATTCAACAGTTTCTACATGTCCAATTTAGTGAAATTGATTACATTCTTCAAGTTGTGCAACCATGGACATTTTAACCATGACAACAAATATTCTTAATTTATTAATCTTTCTCACATTGACAATATTATACCATCTGCATATCTTTCTTACTCTGTCCAGAAAGTTTATACACGTGGAGTAAAAAAAGGATAAAAGCCTACATATGTGTTCTCACTCTGTCCAGAAAGTTTATAAGTTTATAAAATGGAATAAAAAAAGGATAAGAACCTACGTATGTGTCTCGTGTGTGTATTTATTTGGCATTTATTGAGCAATCAATAGATGTACTTTGCATAGGCTTGCTATGAGTCAGCATCACCTCAACAGCTATGGGTGTAGTATATATAATCACATAATTGTTAGCACTTGGCAATACTGGCTTTTTATTACAGTCTTCTAGAAAAGTAGGCCTACAGATATGGAATTCTACAACAAAACATTCATGTGGAGCTGCAGGACATAGATGGTTTGGAACTTTTGTCTACAAAGTTGTCTTTGACCTTTATGAAATTCACTGAAGTTATCCTTACTTTGTTCATTTATCATAGTTCAATACAATTTCTTTCTTGGATCAACTATTTTGAACTACTGCTGGCTTTTCGCCTCCTGTCATAATATGAATTTCCTTAACTTTTGCTCCTGAAATTTAAGAAAAGGGTATCAAACCAAATATTTTCTTAGATGCAGTACATTTAAGTACTGGCTGTGATTGCCACTAGAATTCACATCGAGCTTTTCTTCTGAGGACCTCAAAGCCTTTATAAATCTCATATGACCTCCAAACATCAGTGTAAGAAGGTGAAGGCTGGGAAACCATTAACACTGTGGTCATTGTCATCCAAAGCCCTAAGAGCTTAAGTGATTTTCACAGGAAGCCAAGACCAGGACTAAAGTTAAAATTAAAAAAAAAAAAAAAAACTATATTAATTATATCCACACCCATAATGGAGAATAATCTTAATTTAGTCTTAATCTGCATTAGACAGGGGAAAACTTAAAAGTGTCTGACCTCTAAAATAGCAACACTGCATTATGAAAAAATTTTTGGTCTTTCTTTGAGAGTAAGTTTTAAAATAATAGAACCCAAATCTCTCTGCAACCCTACCCCATATCCCTCCAAAAAGAACGTCAACTACATTCAGTTTCCAAGATCTTCTATTGTAGATAAGGTCTACTACTTTTATTTTATTTGTTCCATGAATATTTTTTTAACAAATATTTTTGCTTTCTTCTGGGATATATTCAGTAATACATTTTAAGTGATGTCTATCTTGACTATGATTCCATTTACAGCAAAACAATGAAAGCAGTTGGTGTTGTGATGGTGTTAATATATTCATGCAATACATTGTTAGACATATGGGGTTCCAGGTTTTTTCTGTGCTTGTGGTGTTTAAAAGGAAACTTCTAGACATGCATTTTACATACATAAAATATAGTGTTCAAATAGGGACAATGTATGAGAGCATCGGTATTTGTCAGCTCTCTGCTGTCAGCGAAGATGAGTTTTCAGTGTGTGGTATTTTAGACTTCATTATATTGTCCCACGGAGCTGTCCAAAAAAAGCAGCAGGTAAAAAGTCAGGAACATTGAAATGAAATGATACTTAAGGGGGTGAGGAATTTTTTTTTTTCCCTTCAAATTGTCTTTATTGACAGAGTTGACTTCACTTTGCCATTGAACTATGACAAGGTGATTATTTTTAAAAACCAAAATACTGTGCATAATACATTTTAGCCTGCAGCTAAAAGTTAAGTGTGAATATTCATTCATTTTTTGCTCTTCCTTGGGGAAAAAAAAAATGTGGTCGAAGTAGGAAATAAAGTGTTCTACTCTACCAATTACATGGAGTTAATGAATGATGCTTCAATTGAATCATTTTTAACAAAGGGGAGTTCCTTTTATGTTGACACTGCAATTTTGTTGAAGGGGAAGAGAGATGATAGCTTTTATTCACAGTAACCTGAGCATCAACTTATCAGGGAAAAAACTGATGAGTTTAAATATTGTAAAGTACATTGTGTCCATAAACATAACATGCATGCTCTTACACAAAGTTAAGTGTGCTCTGTCAACAGACACTTGGCCGTATGGCCAAGAACATGTGCTAAGATATTTAGACTGACCTTAAACTAATTCTAACGCCTGGCTCTGTCATGTCCTCCCTGACATGAAATGGATGTAGTTTTGTTTGGTTTCGATTTTTCAAGTGGCCGGAGTTACAGTCAGTGGCATTCTTTGGTCAAAGTCAGGCAGTAAGTCAGGCAAAAGCACACCACCTCTTGCCTTAGACTCTCAGGTGCTTCTCATCAGGCACGGCTCCCAAACCTGGATAGAATTTCAAATACAAGTGCCCTTTTCAAGAAGAGTTAGTTCCGAAGATTGAGCTCGTCAGATTTTTTGTGTATTAGGCCTGCAGAAACCTACTGAGACCTCTTTGTCTGGAATATGCACTTAACCCAGTATCTTGCATTTTTTTTTTCTTTTTTTAAATTGTACTTTAGATGAAGGTTTACAGAACAAATAGTTTTTCATTAAACAGTCAGTACACATATTGTTTTACGACATTGGTTAACAACCCCACAACATGTCAACACTCTCCCTCCTCAAACTTGGAGGACCGTTTTTTTTTTGGTGAAAATATGCATAGCCAAAGTTACCCATTTCAAAACTTTCTACATGTACAATTCAGTGACATTGATTACATTCTTCCAGTTGTGCTGCTATTCTCACCATCCTTTTGCAAACTATTCCATCACCATTATCTTCAACTCACTGCCCCCTAGGCTTCCCATCAAACCTTTTGAGTTGCTGTTGTCAATTTGATTTCACATAATTATTTTTTTTTTGTACTTTAGATGAAGGTGTGCGGAACAAAGAGTTTCTCATTAAACAGTACACATATTGCCCTATGACAATGGTTAACAACCCCATGACATGTCAACACTGTCCCTTCTCAACCTTGTGTTCCCTATCACCAGCTTTCCTCTCCCCTCCTGCCTTCTACTCCTTGTCCCTGGACTGCTGTGCCTCATTAGTCCCATTTTGTTTTATGAGGCTGTCCAATCCCCAGCTGAACAATGAACTTCGAGAGGGGCTTCACCACTGAGCTAAAAGGGCGTTTGGGGGCCATACTCTTGGGGTTTCTCCAGTCTGTCAGGCCAGTAAATCTGTTTGTTTGTTTTTTGTTTTTGTTTTTTTGTCAGTTAGAATTTTGTTCTACATCCTTTTCCAGCTCTGTCCAGGACCCTCTACTGTGATGCCGGTCAGAGCAGTCAGTGGTGATAGCCGGGCACCATCTAGCTGTACTGGACTCAGTCTGGTGGAGGTTGTGGTAACTGTGGTCCATTAGTCCCTTGGACTAATCTTTTCCTTGTGTCTTGTTCTCTTCATTATCCCTTGCTCCTGAAGGGGTGAGACAAGTGGAGTATCTTAGATGGCTGCTCACAGGCTTTTAAGACCCCAGAAGCTACTCACCAAGGTAGAATGTAGAACATTGACTTTATAAACTGTGTTATGCCGATGGAGCTAGATGTTCCCCAAGACCATGATCCCCACAGTGCTCGCCCAGCAATTCAGTCCCTCAGGGAGTTTGGAAGTGTCTATGGAGCTTCCATGACCTTTCTTTGTACAAGTTGTGCTGGCTTCCCCAGTCCTGTGTACTGTCTTACCCTTCACCAAAGTCACCACTCATCTATTGTCTATTTAGTTCCTCCCTCCACCCCTCCCATCCCTGGTAAACAACAAAAATTGTTACTTTCTGTGTGTAAACTTTTACATGAGTTTTTATAGTAGAGGTCTCGTACAATATTTGTCCTTTTGTGATTGACTTATTTCACTCAGCATAATGTCCTCCAGTTTCATCCATGTTATGAGATGCTTCACAGAGTCATCATTATTTTTTAGTGTTGCATAATACTCCATCATGTGTATGTACCATAGTTTGTTTATCCATTCATCTGTTGATAGGCATCTAGGTTATTTCCATCTTTTTGCTACTGTGAACAGTGCTGCAATGAACATGGGTGTTCTTATGTCTATTCATGTGACAGCTCTTATTTCTCTAGGATAGATTCCTAGGAGTGAGATTGCATTTTGTAGTGCTTTTATTTGTGGTGCTGATGTTTTCTTTGTTCCTCTTACTCTCCTGTGCTGAGTTCCTTTTGTTTGTGGATTTTTTTTCATTTCTTTTGTTTTTGTAGGTTTTGTTTTTACTGAGACTTTATGTTTTTCTTCTTTATTTTGATGAGTATGGTTTGTTAAGTTTCTTTGTGGTTACCTTGAAATTTACCCTTATCTTCCTTGATTTGAACCAATCTATTATTACTTGGTATCGCCTTGCCTTCCTCTCCATTTATTCCCCCTTTTATTGTCCTGATGCTGTTGTCATTTACAGATTAACCTCTCTGGTTCCCTGTTGTAACTCTTTCGGTTTTGCATAGTCCTTAAGAGTTCATTTCCCAGGATGGTATCTGGTTATGCAATCCTGTGTCTTATATTCAGCCTGTGGTCTGATGTTGTTTGTTCTCAGATGGAAGGACTCTGTTTAATAAGTCTTGTAATTTTGGTTTGGTTTTCACATAGCCCCTTAATTTCCATTTATCTGGAAATGACCTAATTTCACCATCATATTTGAGCGAGAGTTTTGCAGGATATATTATTCTTGGCTAGCAATTGTTTTCTTTCAAGGTTTTATATATGTCATCCCATTGTCTTCTTGCTTGCATGGTTTCTGCTGAATAATCTGAGCTTAGTCTTATTGTTCCTCCTCTGTATGTGACTTTTTGTTTCTCTCGAGCTGCTCTCAGGATTCTTTGTCTTTGGTTTTAGTGAGTGTGATTATGATATGCCTTGGTGATTTTCTTCTGGCTTCTATCCATATGAGGTTCGTTGAGCTTCTTGGTTGGTCAGCTTTTCATCTTTCATGATGCTGGGGAAGTTTTCTGTCAACAGTTCTTCAAAGATTCTCTCTGTGTTTTCTGTTTTCTCCTCCTGTTCTGGAACTCCGATCACTCACAGATTTTTGCTTTTGATTGTATCCTACATAATTCTGAGGGTTTCAATTTTCTTCTCTTCTTTTTTTTTCTTTCTGATTTTTCCTCAGACAGGGTTGTAGCCAAGTGTTTGTCTTCAATTTTGCTGATCCTATCTTCCATCGTTTCAAACCTGCTCCTCAGCCCTTCCATGACACTGTCCATTTCTGAAATCTTGTTGTTTATCTTTTGGATTTCTAATTGTTGTTTTTGTATGATTTCTCACTGTGAATTTATTTTAGCATTTTGTTCCTATATTATTTTCTTGAATTCTTCCATTTTTCTGTCTGTATTTTCCATGAATTTGCCTACTTTTTCCTCATTTTTGTCTGCGTTTTGCTTTAACTCTTGGATAATTCTGAATATTAGAGATTTGAATTCCCTATCAAGTAGTTCTAGTGCCTTTTCTTCTACTGGAAAGTCATCTGGTGTTTTATTTTGGATGGCTACTGGAACCATCGTGTCCTGTTTTTGTAAATGTTTTGATATTGTCTGCTGTCTTTGGGGCATTCAGTGGTTATTTTCCTTGTTCATTGTTTGTAGATTTGTTTCATCCTGCTTTTTTGTTTTATTTGGGTATGTGTGAGCAGGCAGGCTGTGCATTCTTTGTTGTTTGCTTGTCTGTAGGCACAATGCTTTTCGCTTTCTTCTCCAATGGGTAGGGTCAGTCACTCAGGTATGGTACAGCAGGGCAGGTCCAGCTGAAGGGGAGTTTCTGGGATGGGTTGTTTGTGGCATGTACCAGGGCTGACAGTACGGACTGGGAATCAATGCAGGGCAGGTCCCAGTAGGCCATGTCTGTGCTGCTTGGGAGTGTGATGTTCAGCACACAGTGCAGGTAGGCAGGAAGGAGGGGGTAGACTGTGATGTGTGGAGCTAAGATGGGTATGGGAAAGAGGAGAGAAAGGAGAGAAGAACAGGAGCCAAAAACTAACAAACAAAAAAGAGTGCTAAGGGAGCTTGCTATTGGAGTGGAGAGATGAGTGACTGAGAAATGGAGAAAAACAAAAAGAAAAAAAAGAAAAAGTGTAAAAGAAAAAAATGAATAAATCAAGAAACTGGAAATGAAAAAAGACAAAAAGAGAATAAGAGAGGGAAGAAAACAAAACAAAGAAACAAACAAAAGAAAACCAAAAAAAAAAAAAAACGAGAGAAAAGAAATACCCCCAGGGGTGTCCCTGTGCGTTTGCACAGAGTAAGGGAGTAGCTTCCAAGCTGGGCAGTACTGCCCGGCTAAAAGGGGCTCCCAAGCCTAGAAAAGAAAAAGAAAACAAACAAACAAATCAAAACAGAACAAATCAGAGCAAACAAACAAAAAAGCCCTGTGGATCCCACCAGCGTGGCGGCAAGGGCTGGGAAGCAGTTTCACAGTTGAGCAGTGTTTTGCAGCCTTTCAGGAAGAAGCAAAGATGGCACAGGGAGCCAGGTATTTGACACAAAGGAGGGGGAGGTGGTGAAAGGTAAGGAAGAAATCTAAAGAAGCAGAAAAAAAGCAACACCAGCAGCTGATAAAAGGCACTCAGGGAGCCGGCCAGTGTGGGCGGGTGGAATTCAAGCGACAGCAGGGTGAAACTGGTGCTTCCCGGCCAAGAGACTCTGGCTGCAGGAAGCAGAGGAGGCTAAATGGGGGTGAAGAATGGTGGGGGGTGGGAAAGCATATATCGCTGGTTACCAGATGTTCTGTCTCCTGCTGGAAGCTCTGTGAAGCTGCTTTCTCGTACCTTCTGTTTGCTGATCTCAGGTAGGAGTCCAAGATGGCAAATTCATGCTTCAGTAGCTGATAGGGGACCTCTGCATGTATGTCTCCTTTCTCTCTGTTCTCAGTCAGTTTCTTATTCCATTCGGTGCTTGGCTGAGTTCTTTATCTTTTCATTGGATGGTTAGGGTTTCAGGATTGACGTGTGACTCTGTTTGACTTAGTTTTTCAGATCTTTGCTGTGGAGGGACAGCGTGGCGCTTCTGATTATAGAGCCATGTTGCCTGGAAGTCTCGCATTTTTCAAAAAATGACTATTTACTTAATAACTTTACAAGCCTACAGGCAGGAGCAGATACACATTCTAGATAATATAAATCCTGGTCATTTGTCGTCTTCACTTTTATCCATCTGGTCAAATCAAGCAACATCCACATCCTTTTAAATGCTGGCAAAGTAAAATAAAGTCAGGTCACAGATAAGGGATTCTTTACCTCAATCCAGATAACAAATTCACATTATCAGATACTGTTTGCAAAATCCATTCTTTAAACATGAGGACACGTCTTTTCTCCTAGACACTTAAAATTTCAATGTTACTTGTCTCATTGTCAGTCACACTACAATGATTCCACTTCTTGTTAATCTTCTTTTACTTCTGGATTTAATCATAGAGATGTGCTTCATGAATTTTTTTTCTATGATAAGGAGTAAGAGTTACAACAAAGTTCTTACATTTACATGAATAGAAGGAGGTGAATTGCTAAGCAAGACTCTTTATTTTGCTAACAATACTTATTTTACAATATTTTTTTAGCTTTTTAAATTTTATATATTTTGTTGTTGTTGAGAACATACAAAGCAAAACATAGACCAATTCAACAGTTTCTACATGTACCATTTATGACATTGATTAAATTCTTTGAGTTGTGCAACCATTCTTACCCTCCTTTTCTGAGTTGTTCCTCCCCCATTAACACAAATTAACTGCCCCCTAAGGTTCCTATCTAATCTTTCAAGTTTCTGTTGTCAATTTGATCTCATATAGATAGCTTTGAAAAGAGTTTAATCCTCAAGGAGGGTATTTTTTACTAGTTAAGCTAAACTATTGTTTAGGTTTAAGACTTCAGGGGATAATTTTTTTTTTGTTTTAAGGTTTAAAAATTATCTCAGGGCAATAGTTTCAGGGTTTCATCCAACTTTCACATCTCCAGGAAGTCTAGAGTCCATGAAATTTTAAATTCTGTTCTGCATTTACCCCTTTTGATCAGGATTCTTCTATAGAATCTTTGATCAAAATGTTCAGTAATGGTAGCCAGTCACCATCCAGTTCTTCTGGTCTCATGGCAAAGGAGGCAGTTGTTCATGGAGGAAATTAGCCACACATTCCATATCCTCCTTCTATTCCTGACACTCCTTCCTCTGTTGCTCAAGGTGAATAGAGATTGTTGTGCTTTGGATGGCTGCTTGCAAGCTTTTAAGATCCAAGGCACTATGCAACAACTAAGAGGTAGAACAGAAGCACTAAACATGTTATTAGGCCAATTAACTGGAATGTCCCATGAAACCATGACCTAAACCTCCAAACCAAGAAACCATGAGGTTTTGGGATGAACATAAGCTGCCTCAGCAGCTACTTTTTTTTTTTGTCATTGTAAACATATCACACAATTTTTGCCAGTTCAATTTTTTACAGGTGTACAACTTATTGACAGCAATTACAATAATTGACTGTGCAACCCTACCCTTAATGGGATATTTCTATCACTGTTAACTCCCTAACCCACCTCCCTCCCACCCCTGGTAATCACTAATAAACTTTGGCCTCTCTATATTTGCTTTTCTGGTCTTTTTATATAAGTGAGGTCATACAATATTCTTCCTTTTGTGATTGACTTATTTCACTCAGCATAATGTCTTCTACCTCCATCCATATTGTAGCATGTATAAGACTTCATTTCTCCTCCTGGCTGAGTAGCATTCCATTGTACGTATGTACCACATTTTGTTTATCCATTCATCTGTCGATGGGCATTTAGGTTGTTTTCACCTTTTGGCTATTGTGAAAGTGCTTCAGTGAACATTGGTGTACAAGTCTCCTTTTGAGTCTCTGCTTTCAAGTATTTTGGGTGTATATCTAGGAGTGGAATTGCTGGGTCATATGGTAGTTCTATTTTTAGTTTTTTGAGGAACTGCCACACTGTTTTCCACACCAGTTATACCGTTTTGCATTTCCACCAGCCATGGGTAAGGATTGCAATTTCCCCACATCCTCGCCAACATTTGTTATTTTCTTTTTTTTTTTTTAATCTTAGCCATCCTAGTGGGAATGAAATGATATCTCATTGTGGTTTTGATTTGCATCTCTCTGATGACTAATGACACCAAGCATTTTTTCATGTGTTTGGTAGCCCTCTGAATGTCCTCTTCGGTGAAATGTCTATTCAAGTCCTTTGCCCACTTTATGATTGGGTTAATTGTTGTTTTAAGTTTTTGAAGTTTTATATGTATTTTGGTTATTAGATTCTTGTCAGAAATATGGTTTCTGAAAATATGCTCTCGGTTGGTAGTTTATATTTTCACTTTTTTGGTAAAGTCTTTTGATGAACAAAAGTTTTTAATTTTTATGAGGTCCCATTTATTTATTTTGTCTTTTGCTGTTTGTGTTTTTTGCTATCATGTTAAATAATCCACTGTTAAAAGTTAGGCCTGACAGCATTTCCCATGCCTTTTCTTCTAAGAATTTTATGGTTTTAGTTTTCCCATTTAGGTCCTTAGTCCATTTTGATTTTGTTTTTGTGTATGGTGGAGGCATGTATCCTATTTCATTTTTCTGCATGTGGAAATCCAATTTTCCCAGTAGCATTTATTGAAGAGACTCTTCCTTCTCCATTGAATGGACTTAGCACCTCTACCAAAAATCAGTTGACGATAGATGTGTGGGTTTGTTTCTTGACTCTCAATTCTATTCCACTGTCTATTGTTATACCAGTGCCAGGCTGCTTTGATTACTGTAGTATGTATTCAAATCAGGAAGTGTGAGTCCTCCTACTTTCTTCTCTCTCAACATTGCTTTAGCTATTCAGGGCCTCTTGCCATTCCACATAAAGTTGAGGACTGGTTTTTCTATTTATGTAGAGAAGGCTGTTGGAATTTTGATCAGGATTGCATTGAATCTATAGATCACTTTGGGAAGTACTGACATCTTAACAATATTAATCTTCCAATTCATGAACATGAAACATCTTTCCATTTATTTAACTCTTCTTTACTCTCTTTCAGCAGTGTGTTATATTTGTCACTGTACAAGTCATTAAAATCCCTGGTTAGATTTATTCCTAGGTACTTTATTCTCTTAGATGCTATTGTAAATGAATTTCTTCCCTGATTTCCTTTTCATATTTCTCATCGATGGTGTATAGAAACCCAACTGATTCTTGTTTGTTGTCCTTTGTACCCTGCAACTTTGCTAAATTTCTCTGTCAGGTCTAGAAGTTTTCTTTTGGACTCTTTCTATATACAGGATGGAGCCCTGGTGGCACAGTGGTTAAAAGCTTGGCTGCTAACCAAAAGGTCAGCAGTTTGAATCCACCAGCTGCTCCTTGGAAACCCTATGGGGCAGTTCTACTATGTCCTATAGGGTCATTATGTGTCAGAATCAACTAGACGGCAACGGGTTTATGTATAGGATAATATCCATAAATAGAGATTATTTTACGCCTTCTTTTCCAATCTCGATACTTTTTATTTCTTTTTCTTGTCTTATTGCTTTGGCTAGGACTTCTGATACAATATTAAATAGAATTGGTGAGTGCAGGCGCCCTTGTCTTGTTCCCAATTTCAAGAGGAAAGCTCTCTGTTTTTCCCCATTAAGTATAATGTTAGCTGTTGGCTTTTCATATATGCCGTGAATCATACTGAGTGATTTTCCTTCTGTTACAGTCTTCTCTAGGGTTTTTCTCAAGAAAAGGATTTGGATTTTATCGAATACTTTTTCTGCATCCATAGAGATGATCGTGTCATTCTTTTCCTTTGTTCTATTGATGTAGTGTATTATGTTAATTGATTTTCTAATGTTGAACCATCCCTGCATTCCTGGAATAAATCCAACTTGGTCATAGTTTATAACTCTTTTAACATGCTGTTGGATTCTGTTCACTAGTATTTTGTTGAGGATTTTTGCATCTATATTTATAAAAGATATTGGCCTGTAGTTTTCTTTTCTTGTGGTGTCTTTGTCTGGTTTGGGTATCAAGGTTATATTTGCTTCACAGAATGAATTAGTGAGTATTCCTTCCTTCTCTATCTTTTGGAAGATTTTAAACAGTATTGATGTCAATTCTTCTCTAAATGTTTGTTAGAATTCCCCAGTGAAAACATCTGGTCAAGGACCTTTTTTTGTTGGGAGGTTTTTGATCACTGATTCCATCCCTTCATCTGTTATTGCTCTGTTGAGTCTTTCTACTTCCTCTTGAGTCAGTTTGGGTAGGTTGTGTGCTTCTAAGAATTTGTCCATTTCATCTAGATTATCCAGTTTGCTGTCATTCAATTGTTCATAATATTCTGACATAATTCTTTTTATTTCTATCAAGTCAGTTGTAATGTTCCCTCTTTCATTTTTTATTTTGGTTCTTTGCATCTTTTCCTTTCCTTGTCAGTCTAGCTAAAGGTTTGTCAATTTCATTGATCTTGTCAAAGAACCAACTTCTGGTTTTATTGCTTCTCTCTATTGTTTTTCTGTTTTCAATTTTATTTATTTCTACTCTGATCTTTGTTATTTCCCTTCCTCTGGTAGGTCTGTGCTTCTCTGTCTAGTTTCTGGAGTTGTCGTGTTAGGCTGTTGATTTGAGATCTTTCTTCTATCATCATTTAGGCATTTATTGCTATAAGTTTCCCTCTGAGTACTGCCTTTGCTGCATCCCATAAGTTTTGGTATGTTGTGCTTTCATTTTCATTAGACTATAGGAAATTTGTGAATTCTCTTTTGATATTTTCCTTGACCTATTGGTAGTTTAGTAGTGTATTGCTTAATTTCCATATGTTTGTGTATTTTCTGGTTTTTTTCTGTTATTGATGTCTAGCGTCACTCTGTTGTGATCAGAGAAAATACTCTGAATGATTTCAATCTTTTTAAATTTATCAGTACTTGCTTTGTGACTTAACATGTGGTCTATCCTGGAGAATGATCCATGTGCACTGGAATAGAATGCATATTTTTCTGTTTTGGGGTGGAGTGTTCTACATATGTATGTTAAGTTTAGTTGGTTTTTAGTGTTGTTCAAGTCCTCTGTTTCCTTGTTGATCTTCTTTCTAGATGTTCTGTCCAATATTGAAAGTGGTGTATTGAAGTATCCAAATATTATTATAGCACCATCTATTTCTCCCTTGATTTTTATCAATGTTTGCTTTACATATTTACGTGCCTCGATGTTGGGTGCATATATATTTATTATTGTTAAATCTCCTTAATTAATTGACAATTTTGTCACTATATAATGTCCCTCTTTATCTCTTCTAACAGATTTTGTCTTAAAGTCTACTTTGTCTGATATTAAGATTGCCACCTCAGCTTTCTTTTGGTTATTATTTGCATGGAATATTTTTTTCCATCTTTTCACTTTCAACCTATTTGTGTCCTTTGGTTTAAGGTGTGTCTTTTGTAAACAGCATATAGCTGGATCATGATTGTTTATCCATTCTGCCACTGTCTGCGTTTTGAATTGGGCATTTTGTCCATTTACAGTCACTGACTTACTTCTGCTATTTTGTTGTTTTTTGTCGGTAAAAATAATAAACAATAAAAAATATTTTAACTCCATATAAAAATTCACAATTTTAAATGGTATATCTTCACCCCTTCATGGAGCCCTGTTTCAAAAATTTTCTTCTGAAGGATTTGTTTATATCATTATGATAACCCCAAACAAATAACATAGTAGTTGGCTGCATGCAATTTAATATACACTAGAGGGAAGGAAAAAGTCAACTTCCAGAATGCTGGCTGTGCTTGACAAGCATATTTTAATATTTTATTTAATACTCATTAATTCAGGTTCATTTCAATGATTTCCAATTAGGTTAAAGTTTCCCATTTTTTTCATCTTTAAAAACTATTTTTAAACTGATATAAGTTTGGAGAAAAACCTTAAATGATTTAAAGGGTCATGCTAATTTTTAAGACCTACTAAGGCATACTTTACAAGTTTATGTCCTTTGTGTATTTATTTGGCATTATTTAGCTATCTATAGATATACTTTGTATAAACCAAAAACCCAAACCCATTGCTATCAAGTTGACTCCAACTCATAGCGAACCTATATCTACATAATTGTGTAATATACATACAATCTATACATATACTTTGTGTAGTTATCTATATAATTGTCCCAGTTATAAGCAGTTAATGCCATAATATGACTTTCAGTTAAAGCAATATAAGGTCACACTATAGGATAAAGTGTACCCAACAGACAGAAGACAGATTCTGACCACAAATGAAAATATAGATAAATTTGACCACGTAAAAATCAACAGTCTTTGCATGAGGAAAAACACTATAAATGGAGTAAAAAATAACTTACAAAAATTTTCAATTCATGTTATAAAAAGAGTCAATTTCCCTAATAAATAAAATGATCTATAAAGTGATAAGAAAAACCAATCACTCCACAGAGAAATGAGCATATGGTTCAACAGTAAAAAGGTGTTCAATTTTACTCATAACTAGAGAAATGCAAATTAAAGCTATATGAGAAACAGCCCAAGTGTCCATCAACAGATGAATGTATAAACATAATGTGGTTTATACATAGAATATAATTCAGTCATAACAAAGAATGAAGTTCTGATGCATGCGTCCACATCGATAAACATTGAAAACATTATGCTAAGTGAACTAAGTCAGACACAAAAAGATAAATACTGTAGGATACCACTTATATGAAATATTTCGAATACATAAATGCATCAAGATGAAAGTTTATTAGTAGTTACCAGAGACTGGCTGGAAGAGAAAATGGGGTGTTATTGCTTAATGAAGTAGCCCTGGTGGCACAATGTTTAGGTGCTTGGCTGCTAACCGAAAGGTGGGTGATGTGAACCCACCAGCCCCTCTGTGGGAAAAAGATGTTACAGTCTGCTTCCATAAAGATTACAGCCTTGGAAACCTTATGGGGCAATTCTGTTCTGTCCTATAGGGCCACTATGAGTAGGAATTGACTCAACGGCAACTGGTTTGGTTTATTAACTGAGGGCTGATTAGATAAATTATACCCAGAAAAATGGAATACTGTTCAGCTATAAAAAAAGCCATGGAAGTTCTTTATCTATTGTCATGGAAAGAATTTGTACATATATTATTAAGGGAAACAGTGATAGGTACTAAACAGTATGTATAATATGCCACCTCTTGTGTTATAAAATGGGGAAGACTATTCATCTTTTTTGTAAATACTTCTATATACATGCTATGGATTGAACTGTGTTCCCCCAAATATGTGTTGTAAATCCTAACCCATACACCTGTGGTTATAATCCTATTTGGAGATGAGTTGTCTTTGTTATGTTAATGAGATAGGTTTAGTGTAAAGTGTACCTTGAGTCAATCTCTTCTGAAATATAAAAGAGATTAAATAAGCAAGGGAGAGAAGCACAGATAGGGTAAGATAGATGCCAAGACACATGGAGAACTCTAAGGAACCAGAAAGCAGAAGCTGAAGAGACAAGGACATTCCTCCAGAGCCAACAGAAAGAGATAACCTTCCCCTAGAGCTGGCGCTCTGAATTCAGGCATCTAGCCTCCTAAATTGTGAGAAAATAAACTCCTGTTTGTTAAAGCCATCCACTTGTGGTATTTCTGCTATAGCAGCACTAGATAACTGAGACAGAATTTGGTAGTGGAAGAGTGGGGTGCTGCTCTAACAGACACCTAAAATGTAGAAGCGGTTTTGGAATTTGGTAAGGGGTAGAAGCTGGAAGAGTTTTAAGGTGCCTAGAGTGCCTTGAAGAGACAGTTGGTAGAATTATGGACGTCAAAGGCAATGTAGATGAGGGCTCAGAAGGAAGTGAGGAGAGCTATAGAGAAAATCTCTACCATCTTAGAGCATACATATGGCACCAGTAACAGAATGTTGCTAGAAATGTGGATGCTAAACGTGCTTCTGGTGAGATTTTTAAAAGAAAATGATGAACATGTGATTGGACAATAGAGGAAAGGTGATGCTTTTCATGCAGTGGCAAAGACCTGTCTGAATTATGTTCAAATGTTTGGTGGAAGGTAGACTTGTAAGTGATGAACTTTGACATCTAGCTGAGAGGATCTCTAAGCAAGATCTTAAAGAAGCTCTATGGTTTCTCCTTGCCACTTATAGTAAAATGCAAGAGAAAAAAGATGGACTTAAAAATGAACGGTGTAAAATGAAAACAGGACTTAAAGAACTTGGAAAATTCTGTTGTACAAACTAAGGACATGTGTCCTAGAATGTTCACCAAGGACATGGCTACATAATCTTTTGTTAAAGAGATTAAGTCTGTGACTGATGGATCTAACCAACTATCACAGCAGAAAACCTATCAGCTTAGATTTAAGGGAACAGAGAAAGAATGAAAGGAAAGAATATGCTCTGCCTCTTGGAATTCTACAGTTAGGAACACAGGGCAAAGGAGCTATATCTGTTATCCACCAAGAAAAGACCATCCCTGGAGCAGCTTAGACAATAGCAGAACTATTGGAAGGAGCAGGGGAAGCAGGGCCTTCTTGGTTTCTAATGGTAGGGCCACAGCCTCCTAGGTCTCAAAGAGTCAGATCTTCACCAACTCGGTTCTGGAGTGTGAGGTTTCTGTTAAGGTGTGCCAGGGGGTGGGACCACCACCCAAAGCTGAAGGGGCAGAGCTGCCATGCCCAAGGGGCAGAAGAATAGGGCCTGCTGGGGCTGAGAGAGTGGGGTTGCCATTCAGATGAACTAAGAGAATGGGGCTGCCTAAAGCCAAGGGAACGGAGTTACCATCCCAGACTGCCTGGAAGGCAGAGCCGAAACCCAGAGCTGAGGGGCTTCCACAAAGATTCAAAAGGGCATGGCCAACACTCAGAGTCTGAAGGGCCATCTGGCCATTGCCCAGATGGTCTCAGAAAAGAGAGGACTATTTTCAAGCCCTGAGACCTAATGTAATTTGTTTTGCTGTGGTTTGGACTTGCTTGATGCCTCTTATCCCTTCTTTCCCTCCAGTTTCTCCCATTTGTAATGGAAATGTCTACCTTGTTTCTGTTTCACCATTGTACTTTGGAAATAGATAACAGTATTCTAGATTTCACAGGTTCACAGATGAAGAGGAATTTTGTCCCAGGATGGAATACACCTAAAGTCTCACCCATATTTCGTCTTGATGATTCAGAAAATGAGATTTTGGGCTTGGAGTTGATTTAAGACTTTGGGATGATGTGATGGGGTGAATGTGTTTTGCATGCGAGAAGGACATGAATTTTGGAGTTAAAGGGTAGAATATTATGTACTGAATTGTGTCTCCGCAAAATATGCATTGTAAATCTTAGACTCTATATCTGTGGTTTAAAAATCCCACTTGGGAATGTGTTGTCTTTCCTATATTAATGAGTCAGGATTAGTGTATGGTGTATTTTGAGTCAATCTATTTTGGGATTGTAAAAGAGATTATATAAGCAAGGGAGAGAAGCACAGATAGGGTAAGATAGATGCCAAGATGCATGAAGAACTGCAAGGAACCAGGAAACAGAAGCTAAAGAGACAAGGACCTTCCTCCAGAGCCAACAGAGAGAGAAAGGTTTCCCCTTGAGCCAGCACCCTGAATTCAAACATCTAGCCTCATAAACTGTGAGAAAATAAATTTATATTTGTTAAAGCCATCCACACGTGGCATTTCTGTTATAGCAGCAAAAGATAACTAAGACAGCATCTAAGATATGTCTGAAAGGATACAAAACGAAAAAGCATAGGTACCTGTAGGGAGGGGAATTGGATGAATTGGGAACAAAGACACAAAGGAGACTCTTCACTTTTTAATATTCAAAACGGATATTATCTACTTAAAAATGTACTTTAAAAATATAAATCATGGCCTTCAGAGGGGACAAGATTGGCTCTGAGACCAATAGGCACCCTCTGACTTGCTGTTGGGACTGTAACTTGTAAAATCTGAGTTTCTTTTTCCTCAATCAACCTCTCACTTGAAGCAGATAATAGAATCATAGCCTTTTAGAACTAAATGAGACATTAAAGATACAATGTCTGTCTCTTAGTAACACTCAACACAGTTCACCAATCCCTTCTTGAAACTCTCTCTGTTCTTAGCTTACATGACATCACACACTCCAGATTTTTCCCTAACTCTCTGGCCTCTCAATTTCCATCTTATTTATAGTTTTTCTTCTCCTTGATCTCTCTATATGGGAGCACTTCAGGCTTCAGTCTTGAATCATCTTATATTCTCAGTGAACATACATTCCTTATGTTGTTTCATTCATTCCCAGAACTTAAAATATCATCCATTTGCTGACATGTCCCTGGTTTGTATATCCAGTCCACATACATTCTCTATGCTCAATCCAAGTGCCAAAATCAGATCTCCACCTAAATGTCTCCCAAGATCTCAAACTTAGCATAATTAAAACAGTCCTTGAGTGTTTACCAAGGCCTGGTCTGCTCCTCTTTCCATCTTTCCCATCTCAGTAAATGACAACTCCATCTATGCACTTGCTTAGATGGGAATCCTGGGAGATCAGGCTTGTTGCTCTGACATCCAGTCATTCGCCATCTCCTCTGTTTATCCTGGCTACAGCATGAATCCCATGTTCTTTCAGTCCTTAACTTCCCCATTGCTATCACTAATAGTCTCTATTGCTGCCCAAAAGTTTCTATTTTCCATAAAATATCAAATGCTCATAAATGCTATACTAAAAGCATGGGGGGGGGGGCTATGTTTTATTCAATATTTTATGAGTCAATGTTATTTTTAAATGGTTGATCCTCTCCTTTTCAAGTTAGCAACATTAGTCTTTAAACACTGCCTATTTTACCAGTTCCCCCCTCTTTATTTCCCCCTATTGTTTATAACAACGTATTATATTAACTGGAGTCCACAGTGGTACAAATGATTAACGCACTTGGCTACTAATCAAAGGGTTGGAGGTTCAAGTCTACCCAGAGATGCTTTGGAAGAAAGACTTGGAGATCTATTTCCAAAAAATCGGCCACTGAAAACTATGGAGCACAGTTCTACTCTGACACACACGGGGTCACCTTGAGTCAGAGTCTACTCAATGGCAACTGGTTAATTATCTTAACTAAGTTTTTTCTTTATCCTGTTTAAAAGCATAAAGTTTATTACTACACCCTGGTGAGAATATTAAAGGTATTGTCACTCTTTAATTTGTTATAAGCATGAAACAATTAAAAAAAAAATACACAGAGTATAATATTCAACCTAGTAGACCTGAATTAGACATCCACTACATTCTAAACTAGCATTTATATGTGCAAATTTAGGAATTCATAATAGCATAATGTTGGAGCCCTGGTGGTGCAGTGGTTAAGAGCTGAGCTGCTAACCAAAAGGTCGACAGTTTGAATCCACCAGCCACTCCTTGGAAACCTATGGGACAGTTTTATTCTGTCCTATAGGATCACTATGAGTCGGAATTGACTTGAAGCCATAGAGTTTGGTTTTTTATTTTATTCTTTTTAACAGCATAATGGGTTTTCCTAAGTTTTAAGTCCACCTATATACCTTAAAACTCAGGATCTGTGCGCTCTAAAGTAAATAGGCTGTAGCAGCCCTCAAGAGACAAAGCTCTCACAATAGTTTTTAGCTGTAGCCTTAAATAGAACAGAGTTTCCAACTGACCTGTGGATTGTCCAGATAACCTTCACATCACTAGGTGTCCATAAAGAGACGTACAAAGTTTTAAGTAGACTAGATAAAATGAACATGTGATGATCACTTGACTGACTCAACATCGGTAAAGCATGAGCACATTTATTATTTGGAGGAAAGGTTATGGATTGGCACTAGTACACTCACATTTCCTTGCTAAGACATTCTCATGTAAAAACGTCACACAATTTCAAAATGGCCACTGGAGTGCAATTTGGAATAGAAAACAAAGTTACCTAGTCTATACGGGGAACAAACTAATTAGGTTGGTATCATTAGCACAGACCTCTAACCAAGTGGGCTAATTTAACTCCAAATTACAAAGGAAAATGGAGACTCAGGTTGACCATTTTGTAAAACTGAATACAAATAACTATTATAAAAATTCATTAATCTCTTTTAAAATATAAAAGAATTTTAAAGAGGACTACGATGTGAGTCAGGTTTTACCCCTCAATGTGACTAAGAGGAAGACAAGTGCATCTCTCTGTATCTTAGTACAGTGAAGATAACTTTTTTTAAATACACTTTTCAGGAATTGTCTTTTAATTATTCATATCATTGAAAGAAACAGACTATTATACCTAAATTATACTTATAATTATTTGAGTATCTTTTAATAGACTTGAGCTTTTAATCAGTTGTATTCCCCTATTGGTATTCTTCTTATATTCTAAACATTATATCCTTGAAATCCAGAAACCAAGTTTCTTCAAAGCTTCAGTTAATGAGTATTGACAAATTAAATTCACCTGTGGTATGCCTGTGAAATTTCTCTAATCTTCCTAGGCAGAAGTAATCCCAGACACCTTATATTTCTAATTAACTTTTTATGTCTGTACCCATTAATTTCCTCAGTCATATTATAGACTACTTGAAGGAAAAAACGTACCTTATACCTTTTCATATTTTTTATTACATATAGCATAACACTTCGCTCATAGTAAATTTACGAAAAATATGTATAGGTCATCAGAAAATGACATATGTCAAGAAAACAGCCTGAAATTAAAGTGTGAAATATAACCCCAGAACAGTAGTTCTCAAACTTAAAAATCACCTGAGTACTTTTTAAAAATCCTGTTGCTCCAGTCATATCCCAGAACAATTCAATGAGATATTCTGGGTGTGGGGCCAAGGCATCTGTAGTTTCAAAAGCTTCCCAGTTAATTCCAGTATGCAGCCAAGTTTGAGAACCACTGTCCTAGAGAAGAAGCTCCCAAACACAATTGATCCTCAGCAACATCTGGGCAGGTTTAAAAAAAAAATACAGATTATAATGTACCACCCCTTGATATTCAGATTTCACAAGTCTAAGTAGGGTGAAAAACCTTACTGTATTAAGAAACAACAACTAAACCCCCATAGATGAGTCTAATATGTAAACTGGATCTGAGAACCATTGCCTTAGGCCTACACGAGTGATTTCCAGAATATGGTCTCCAATCCAGCATCAGCAGTATCACCTGGGAACTTGTTGGATATGTATACTCTGGTACCAAGCCCAGAACTACTGAATCAGAAACCCAGAGAGACAGTTCCACAATAATAGTAGGAGACTTCAACACACCACTCTTGGTAAAGGACAAAACATCTAAAAATAAACTCAACAAAGATACAGAAGATCTAAAGGCCAAAATCAATCAACTTGACCTCATAGACATACATAGAATACTCCACCAAACAGCAGAAAAGTATACATTCTTCTCCAACACGCATGGAACATTTTCCAGAATAGACCACATTTTAGACCACAAAGTAACCATCCATAAAATCCGAAACATTGAAATAATACAAAGCATTCTCTCAGATCATAACTTTACAAAAGTTGAAATCAATAACAGGAAGAGCAAGGAAAAAAAAATCAAATACATGGAAACTGAATAACATCTTGCTTAGAAACAGCTGGGTAATAGAAGAAATCAAAGAGTGAATAAAAAAAAAATCCTAGAATTAAAAGAGAATGAAAACACTTCATATCAAAGACTCTGGGAAACAGCAAAGGCAGTGCTCAGAGGTCAATTTATAGTAACAAACACATATATCTAAAAAGACGAACGGGCTGAAATCAAAACATTAGTCTCACAACTCAAAAAAAAAGAAAGAAAACAGTAAAAGTAACCCTCAGCTACCAGAAGAAAGGAAATAATAAAGATTAGAGCAGAAATAAATACAGAAAAAAGAACCAATAGAAAGAATCGATAAGACCAAAAGTTGGTTCATTGTAAAGATCGACAAAATAGAAAAACTATTGGCCAAACTGATAAAAGATAAACAGGAGACAGCAAATAACCCGCATAAGAAATGAGACATTGGACATGACAACAGACCAAAATGAGATAAAAAGGATCATAACAGAATACTATGAAAAACCATACTTCAACAAATTTGAGAATCTAGAGGAAGCGGATAAACTTCTAGAAACACACTACATACCTGTCTTAGGCTGGGTTCTCTAGAGAAGGAACCAGTAAGCACATAAATATATATAAGAGAGAGATTTATATCAAGGAAATGGCTCACAGGGTTGTAGAGACTGGAACATCCCAAGTCTGTGGCTCAGGATAGAGGCTTCTCCTGATTCTCATAGCCACAGGGGCTGGCAAGTTACAGAGCAGGGCTCTTGCTCAAAGCCTGCAAAGATTGAGGAATCCCAAGATTGGCAGGCAAGACCCCAGGTAAGCAACTAGCTCAAGTCTCGAGAACCGGAGGTCAGACAAACAGGAGCCAGCTGCACAATCCAGAGCATGCAAAAGCCCATGAGCCCTGACAGAATGTACACTTATATTTGATGCAGGCCACGTGACCAAGGAAACTCCCTTTCAACTGATTGACTACTCACAGCAAATCCCATTGTGGAGGTGATCACATTATATCAAATCTCATCATGGAAGTGATCACAATATCATATGACTGTCAAACTACATCATAACTGACAAACCACTGAGAATCATGGCCCAGCCAAGTTGACACACAACCTTAACAATCACAGTCCACCCCTTGTCAACTTGGCACCAGTACACCTCTCCTTAAACCATGTTTAATCTCTGAATAAAGACAATTATAAAGTCATATTTGCAACTAATGTGATACAACAAACACACATACAACCAAAAAGACATTAGCCCTGTTTATGTCTTATATTTTATAAGTGCTCATTGACTCATTGCCATCGAGTCAATTCCAACTCATAGCGACCCTAAAGAACAGAGTAGAACTGCCCCAAAGTGTTTCCAAGGAGCGCCTGGTGGATTCCAACTGCCGACCTTTAGGTTAGCAGCCGTAGCTCTTAACCACTATGCCACCAGGGCATATTTAATATTTAATGCACATATACAAAGCAGAAATACTCATAACAATCACAGTCCTCGTTTCTACAACTGGTCATGTGATCGTAACTGGTATTTAGAGCTACCTTCTTGCACCACTCATTCCGTAGTCCCTTTGCCCTCAGCAAGCACCTGAGTTGGTTGTGGTTCTTTGCCTGGTGGGGTGACCCAAACCTTCCTTTCTGAAGGATCTGAGCCATTAATAGTCATGTTGGAATTGGGTTGCTGCAGCTTTCCGTTGATTTTTATCACAGGGCATGTTGAACTAAGAGACGCCCTAAGGGATCTCCTGCACTCCAAACACACTCTTTAACCCCATTATGTAATACCAATCTGATTTCCTCTTAGTAATCAGGATCAATCACACTAGCCAGTATGTTAACTCCCTTCTTTGCCTGTTGAGCCAGAGGCATAAGGAGCCCAAAGTGGCCAGGTGGCATTCTTAGCTTCCAGTTCCATGGAATAAGTGATGTGTCTCCAGGTGGGAGCTTTCCTCTCTTTGGATCTAAGACCTCTAGACCTGTAGAGCATAAGTTTGCAAGTACAGGAAGCAAAAATCTTGCCAGTGGGTCACAGGAGTAATAGTGCTTGGTGCCTCTCACATTTTCACCCCTTGATTCCTGGACCCATGAATTCTGGCCATGGGAGAAACAGCACATATATTGGATACTGGTTTAGAGCATATATAGCCTCCTGGAGAACACTGCCCCCACTCTTCCTTAGTATTGCCACATAGCTAATACCGTAATTCTGTTTTTAGAAGGCCTTTCCATTGTTCTATCAAGTCAGCTGCTTCAGGATAATGGGGAACATGGTAAGACCAGTGAATTCCACGAGCATGGGCCCATTGCCTCACTTCATATGCTGTGAAGTGAGTCTCTTGATCCAAGGCGATGCTGTGTGGGATACCATGATGGTGGCTAAGGCATTCTGTAAGTCCACAAATGGTAGTTTTGGCAGAAGCATTGTGTGCAGGGAAGGCAAATCCATATCCATAGTGTCTATTCCAGTAAGAACAAACCGCTGCCCTTTCCATGATGGAAGTGGTCCAGTGTAATCAACTTGCTACCAGGTTGCTGGCTGATCACCTTGATGGATGGTGCCATACTGGGGACTCAGTGTTGGTCTCTGCTGCTGGCAGATTGGACACTCAGCAGTGGCAGTAGCCAAGTCGGCTTTAGTAAGTGGTAGTCCATGTTGCTGAGCCCATGCATAACCTCCATGCCTGTCACCGTGGCCATTTTTTTCATGAGCCCATTGAGCAATGACAGGAGCAGCCGGGGAAGGAGGATGACCAGTTTCCACGGAATACGTCATCCTATCCACTCGATTGCTAAAACCCTCCTCTGCTGAGGTCACCCTTTGGTGAATATTCACATGGGGCACAAATATCTTCACTTCTTTGGTCTGTTCAGAGAGGTCAATCTACATACCTCTTCCCCATAAATCCTTATCTCCAATTTTCCAATCATGTTCCTTCCAAGCCCCTGACCATCCAGTCAAATCATTGGCCATAGCCCATGAATCAGTATACAAATGCACATAGGGCCTTCTCGCCTTCAAAGAAAAGTGAACAGGTGCACTGCTGGAAGTTCTGTCCTTCAGAGAGGTCTTCACCACTGTCCTTCACCACTGTCCTTCAGGGAGTTCCCTGAAAGGGACAGTAGTGCTGCCGCTGTCCATTTCGGAGTGGTGCCTGCATATCGTGCAGAACCATCTATAAAACAGGCACAAGTTGTCTCTTCCTCAGTCAACTGATCACAAGGAAATTCCCATGAGGCCATAGTTGCAGACTGGGAGATGGAAGGTAATGTGACAGGAGTGGAGACCATGGGCATTTGGGCCACTTCCTCATGCAACTTACTTTTTCCTTCACGTCCTTCTCGGGCCTGATCTTGTATATACCACTTGCATTTAATGATGGAGTGCCAATGTGCACTTCCAGCTTTATGACTCTTTGGATCAGGCAACACTCAGTTCATGACGGGCAGCTCAGGCTGCATGGTGACTTGGTGTCCCATGGTTAAGCATTCAGTCTCTACTAAGGCCCAGTAACAAGCCAAAAGCTGTTCTTCAGAAGAAGAGTAGTTATCTGCATAGGATGGCAAGGCTTTGCTCCAAAATCCTAAGGGTCTGCACTGCGATTCACTAATAGGGGCCTACCAAAGACTCCAAACACCATCTTTATCTGCCACTGACTCTTAAAGCACCATTGGATCAGCTGGATCATATGGCCCAAGTGGCCGAACAGCTTGCATGGCAGCCTGAACCTATTGCAGAGCCTTCTCTTGTTCTGGGTTCCCCCCAAAACTAGCAGTTTTTTGAGTCACTTGATAAATAAGCCAGAGTAGCACACCCAAACGAGGAATATGTTGCCTCCCAAATCCAGAGAGGCCCACTAGTGTTGTGCCTCCTTTTTAGTTGGGGAATAAGCCAGATGCAATAACTTATCCTTCACTTTGGAAGGAATATCTTGACATGCCCCACACCACTGGACCCCTAGAAATTTCACTGAGGTGGAAGGCAGCTGAATTTTTGTGGAATTTATTTCCCACCCTCTAGCACACAAATGTTTTACCAATAAGTCCAGAGTCATTGACACTTCTTCTTTACTAGGTCCAATCAGGATAGCGTCATCAGTGTAATGGACCAGTGTGACGTCTTGTGGAAGGGAGAAGTGATCAAGTTCCCTGCGGACTAAATTATGATATGACCCTGAGGTAGGTAACTGAAGATGTATTGCTGGCCTTGCCAGCTGAAAGCAAACTGCTTCTGCTGGTCCTTTGAAACAGGTATGGATAAAAAGGCATTAGCCAGATCAATAGCTACATACCAGGTACCAGGAGATGTATTAATTTGCTCAGGCAATGAAACCACATCTGGAACAGCAGCTGCAACTGGAGTCACCACCTGGTTAAGTTTTTGATAATCCCCTGGCATTCTCCAAGATCCACCTGTTTCTTGCACAGGCCATATAGATGAGTTGAATGGGGATGTCGTGGGAATCACCACCCCTGCATCCTTCAAGTCCTTGATGGTGGCACTAATCTCTGCAATCCCTCCAGGAATGCAGTATTGCTTTTGGTTTACTATTTTACTAGGTAGGGGCAGTTCTAATGGCTTCCACTTGGCTTTTGCTAACATCTTAGTCCTTACTCCATTTGTCATGGATCCGAAGTGGGTGTTCTACCAGTTGCTGAGTATATCTATTCCAATTATGCATTCTGGAAGTGGGGAAATCACTACAGGATGGGCTCAGGGACACACTGAACCTACTGCGAGACGGACATGAGCCAAGACTCCATTAATAACATGACCTCCATATGGCCCCAGTCTGACTGGTGGGCCACAGTGATGTTTTGTGTCTCCTGGAATTAGTGTCAGTTCAGAGCCTGTATCCAGTAATACCCGAAAAGTCTGAATTATTTCCTTTTCCCCAATGAACAGTCATTCTTGTAAAAGGCCATAGGTCCCTTTGGGGAGTTCTGTGAGAAAGATTAACAATATAAGTTTTTGGCAGTGTATTGGAGTCCTTCCTCAAGGGCGCCCGGCCTCCCCTTCATTCTAGGGGTTGTGGGTCTTTAAACTCGCTCAAGTCTAGGAATTAACTGCGGGGTCGTGACTCTATTCTGGTGATTCAAGTTTGACTGCTGTTTATGTGACCTAGAATTCTTCTGCTTGTACAGATCAAATAAATATTTAATAGCTTTCCTGTCTATTTCATTCCTAGGGACATCATGACTAAGTAGCCAACGCCGTAAGTCCATATGAGTCAGACTATTCTGATTACTGCTTTGATGGTAACTACATCCACCTTGTCTTTGTCAATTAAGTGCCACCACTTGGCCCCTACTACCACAGGGTCCAGTCAGCCCTGTTGTAGATAGGTGTCTTAATTCAGTTAGGGCAGTTCCCACTGTCAAATCTGACTTACATAAAATAACAATCACAGCAGACTTCAAGGATACTGGAGCTCCCTTCACAAATTTGTTCCTCACAGTTGTGGTAAGAGGTGCCCTCTGGGCACTCCATGTGTGGGTCTGTGGGTCTAACCTGATAAATCCACTCTAGCATGCCAATTTCCCTAAGCCTTTAGATACTTTCTTCTACAGTGTACCAAGGCAGATCTGGTACTTCAATTTGATTTATTGTAGGCCACTGTGTAATTCATGCTTCAGTGACTCAACCAAGTAAACTATTCGATCCTTTCCTAATTTCTTGAGCTGAAACATTGAATGAAAAAACTGTGCTTAGTAGGCCTATATCAATGAACTCATACTGATCCATGTTTATGTTCCTTGAACCAATATCCCACACTGTTAATAGCCTTTCCCATACATATTCCCCAGGATTCTCTTTGTACATATTAGAAAAGTCAAGCAGTTCTTTTGGAGTGTGGTGTCCCACCTCCTGGGTCACACTTTGTGCTTCATCTTTTGGGGCTTGCCTTGACTTAAGTCCATTATAGGTATATATAAGTATTTTGAGAACATTCAGCATTGTCTTGTAAAGCATCCTCTTTGAGTGATGCCTCAGGCAATGACTCAGACAAAAGCTCTTTAGATGCACCTGGGTTAGTCTCACTAGATGGGGTGCAGGAGCTAGTGGTTTTACTGGAAAGGGTGGTTTAGCAGACAAGCATGGAGTAATCTCTTCAGATGGGAGCAAGAGGGCTTGTTCTGTTGGCAGGAGTGATTCAATGGAATTCAGGGTCACAGTGTCTCCAGCTTCGTGATTATCTGCCTATATGTCTCCATTCGACGTTTCAGGATTCCATTTCTTCCCAATCAATGCCCTTACTTTAACTTCAGACACTTCTTGATGTTGGAAATTGAGTTGGTGTTGTAATTCAGTCACTCTTATGATAAGACTCTGGTTTTGGTTTTTGGCAATATCAGCTCTGTAACTACAAGAAATAAGGCTTCCTTTCAAGGCACAAGTGGAAACTTTGAGGTCATTTATGGGGCACTTGAGCTTTGACTCTGAAGCCCTGAGCTCATCTCTTTCATTCACCAGTTTGTCTACTGAAAGTAGGACCAACCAACCATCTTCCTTATACTTCTCATTATGGCAGAAATGTAGAAAGGTATCATACATGCAATCACCCAGAGCCTTGCCTTTCACCAATATCTGATCTATTTGTGGTGATATTTTGCATATTTGCATTGCCACCTCATACCACAGATTAGCAGTGCCCTCTTTACTACTGGAAGCAGAGTCATCAACATCTTTAAGACTAACCAGACTTGAGAATGAATTTAGAAAACTTATCCTTACAATTTTGTTTCTCCAGAACCACTCTTGGTACCAAATGTCTTAGGCTGGGTTCTCTAGAGAAGTAAAACTGGTAAAGTGCATAAATACATATAGAGACAGATTTATATCAAGGAAATGGCTCACAAGGTTGTAGAGGCTGGAACGTCCCAAGTCCGTGGGTCAGGATAGAGGCTTCTCCTGATTTACATAGCTACAGGGGCTGGTGAACACAAGATCAGCAGGTCAGAGAGCAGAGCTCTTGTTTACAGGCTGCAAAGATCAACAAATCCCAAGGTCAGCAGGCAAGATTGCAGGTAAGCTGCTATTTCAAGTTCCAAGAACCAGAGCCCCACAGTCTGGAAGAAAGTTGGTGAAGATCTGACTCTTCAAAATCTGGGAGCCATGGCCCCACCCTTTGTTACCACAGAGATTGTGGCCCTACCCTTTGAGACCAAGGAAGCTCTGCTTCCATGCTCCTGTCTCTTCAGCTTCTGCTTCCTGGTTCCTTGGCCTCTCTGCCCCTTGGGCCCTTGGCCCCTTGGGACTCTTGGGCTGGCCTGGCATCAGCACTCCTTCGGCAAGTGTTCCAAAAGGCTCAGCTATACTGATAAGTCGCTGGAGGTACTCCATCTCCATCAATAAACCTTGGCCGGAATGCATTCAACTCTCTTGCTCCACAGGTTGGCTCCTGAACTATCTTGCACTGCTGTCATGGTTCTGCTGATGCCATTTATCTGCTGCTGATTCTTGCTGTCTGCATGATCTTCAGTGTTACAGGTTTCCTCACTTCCTTCTGAGCTCTCACCAGAATTATCTTTGATGTTCATAATTCCACCAACAGTCTCTTCAAGGCAATCTAGGCTTTTACTATTAGGGACTTTAAAACTCTTCTATCCTCTAACCATTACTCAATTCCAATACAGCTTCCACATTGTAGGCATCTGTTAGAGCAGCACTCTACTCTCCTGCTACCAAATTATGTCTTAGTTATCTAGTGTTGCTATGACATAAATATTGCAAACGGATGGCTTTAACAAAGAGAAATTTATTCTGTCACTGTTTAGGAGACCAGAAGTCAAAATTCAGGGTGCTAGCACAAAGGGAAGGCTTTCTCTTTCTGTTGGCTCTGGGGAAAGGTCCTTGTCATCAATCTTCCCATAGTCTAGGACCTTCTCAACCCAGGGACCCCAGGTCCAAAGGACACAGTCTGCTCCTGGCTCTTCTTGCTTAGTGGTAAAGAGATCCTTCTCTTTGATCTCTTCTCCCTTTTATATCTCAAAAAGAGATTGACTCAAGATACAACCTAATCCTGTAGACTGTGTCTTGCCTCATTAACATAACTTCCTCTAATCCTGCCTCATTAACTTCATAGATGTTAGGATTTAGAACACATAGAATAATTACATCAGACCACAAAATGGAGGACAACCACACAATACTGGGCTACATGGCCTAGCTAATATTTTTGGGAGACACAATTCAATCCATGATTGTTCAGCATTAGAAAATCAATCAACATAATCCACCACATAAATAGAACAAAAGAAAAGAATCAATCATCTCAATCAACATAGAAAACGTATTTGATAAAGTCTGACACACGTTCCTAATAAAAACTCTCAATAAAATAGGAATAGAAAGGAAATTCCTCAACATAACAAAGAGCATCTATACAAAACCAACGGCCAGCATCATTCTCAATGGAGACAGGCTTACAGCATTACGCCTGAGAACAGGAACAGAACAAGGATGCCCTTTATCACCACTCCTATTTAAGATTGTGCTGTTAGCCCTAGCTAGAGTAATAAGTCAATAAAAAGAAATAAAGGGCACTCAAATTGGAAAGGAAGAAGTAAAACAATCCGTGTTGAAACATCTTATGATCTTATACATAGAGAACCCCAAGGATTCCACAAGAAAACTACTGGAACTAATAGAACGATTCAGTAGAGTAGCATGGTACAAGATCAACATACAAAAATCAGTTGAATTCCTATACACTAACAAAAGCAAATCAGGAAAACAATACCATTTATATTAGCCCCTAAAAGATAAGATACATAAGGATAAATCTAACCAGTAATGCAAAAGACCCATACAAAGAAAATCATAAAACACTATTGCAAGAAACCAAAGGAGACTTAACGTACATGGAAAAAGATACCATGCTCGTGTGTGGGAAGACTCAACATTGTGAAAATGTCAGACCTACCCAAAGTGATCTACAGATACAATGCCATCCTGATCCAAATACTAACAGCATTCTTTAATGAGATGGAAAAGCTAATCACCAACTTTATATGGAAAGGAAAGAGGCCCCAGGTAAGCAAAGCATTATTGAAGAAAAAGAACAAGGTAGGAGACCTCACACTACCTGATCTCAGAAACTCGTATACAGCCACTGTAGTCAAAACAGTCTAGTACTGGTACGAGGGCAGACACATAGATCAATGGAACAGAACTGAGAACTCAGATATAAAGCCATCCACCTATGGTTGACTGGTCTTTGACAAAGACCAACGTCTATTAAATGGAGAAAAAATAGTCATTTCAACAAATGAGGCTGGCAAAACTGGATGTCCGTCTGTAAAAAAAAAAAAAAAAATGCAACAGGACCCACACCTCACACCATACACAAAAACTAACTCAAAATGGATCAAAGACCTAAATATAAAACCTAAAACTATAAAGATTATGAAAGAAAAAATAGGGACAATGCTAAGGGCTCTAATACATGGCCTAAATAGTATACAAACCGTAACTAACAATGCACAAACACCAGAAAGTAGACTAGGTAAGTGGGAGCTCCTAGAAATTAAACTCTTATGCTCATCAAAAAAAGTCACCAAAAGAGTAAAAAGAGAATATTTAGACTCAGAAAAAAAATTTAGCTACAATATATCTGACAAGGGTCTAATACATAAAATCTATAAAATGCCTCAATATCTCAATAACAAAAAGACAAATAATCCAACTACAAAATGGGCAAAAGATATGAACAGATACTTCACCAAAGAAGACATTCAGACAGCTAACAGACATATGAGAAAATGCTCGTGACCATTAGCTATTAGAGAAATGCAAATCAAAAACTGCAGTTAGATATTATCTCGCCGTGAAATTACTGGCATTAATAAAAAACAAAACAAAACAAAACAAAAAAAACAAATGTTGGAGAGGCTGTGGGGAGATGGGAACTCATATGTACTGCTGGTGGGAATGTAAAATGGTACAACCACTATGGAAAGTGATAGGGCACTTCCTCAAAAAGCTAGAAATAGAAAAATACCTTACAATCCAGCAATCCCACTCCTAGGAATATATCCTTGAGAAATAAGAGATGTCACATGAATAGACATATGCACACCCATGTTCTTTGCAGCATTTTTCACAATAGCAAAACATGGAAACAACCTAAGTGTCCATCAGCAGATGAATGGATAAACAAATTATGGTACATACGCACAATGAAATACTACACAATGATAAAGAACAATAATGAATCCAAGAAACACCTCACAACATGGATGAATCTGGAGGGCATTATGCTGAGTGAAATAAGTCAATCACAAAAGGACAAATGTTGTATGAGCTCACTATTGTAAAAGCTCAAGAAAAGGTTTACACACAGAAAAAAAACAATCTTTGATGGTTATGAGGGAGGGGAGGGGTGGGGAGAAGAAACCACTAACTAGATAGTAGACAAGTGTTAACTTTGGTAAAGGGAAAGACAACACACAATATATAGGAAGTCAGCACAACCTGACCAAGGAAAAGCCACAGAAGCTTCCTAGACACATCCAATCACTTTGAAGGAACGAGTTACTGGGGCCAAGGGTTTGCGATCATGGTCTCAGCGGACACTTAGGTCAACTGGATCACATAGTTGGTAGCATCTGTAGTCTTAAAAGTTTGCGAGTGGCCTTCTAAAATACATCTATTGGTCGCATCACGTTTGGAACAAAGGAAAATGAATAAAACCAAAGACACAAGGAAAATATTCATCCAGAGGACTAATGCACCCCATGAACCACAGCCTCCACCAGCCTGAGCCCGGAAGAATGCGATGATGCCCAGCTACCACCACCAACTGCTCTGACAGGGATCACAATACAGGGTTCCAGACAGAGTGGGAGAAAAATGTAGAGCAAAATTCAAATTCACAAAAAAAGATCACACTTACTGGTCTAATAGAGACTAGAGGAACCCCTGAGACTATGGCCACTGGACACCCTGCTGACTCAGAACTGAAGCCATTCCCGAAGTCCACCTTTCAGCCAAAGACTAGATAAGCCTGTAAAACAAAAAATAACACATGTGAGGAAGGTGATTCTTAGCTCAATCAAGTATATGAGGCCAAATGGGCAACACCTGCCCCAAAGCAAAGGCAAGAAGGTAGGAAGGGACAGGAAAATTGCATGAATGAACACGGGGAACCTGGTATAAAGGGAAAGGGGGAGAGAGCTGACACATTGCAGGGATTTCAACCAACGTCACAAAACAGTTTGTGTATAAATTTTTGAATGAGAAACTAATTTGCACTGTAAACTTTCACCTAAAGCATAAAAAAATAAAAAAAGAAAATGCAAAGGCAAAAAACACAGACAGGGAGAAAATATTCACAATATATATACCTAATAAATGACTTGGATCCAAAGTATATAAGAAGCACAACTCAATAATAGAAGGAAAATCAGTCCCATAAAAACATGGACAAAAACATGAAATAGATGCTTCACAAAAGAAGAAATTGAAATGGTCAATAAGTCCATAAAAAGGGTCAACCTAATTAATCATCAGGTAAAGCAATTAAAATCACAGTGTGGTTCTACTACATCCCACTGAATGGCTAAAATTTTCAAAATTGCCAATACCAAGAGTCAGTGAGCAATGTCTGGAACTCTGATGGGAAAGTGGGAGTTTACAATGTTATATAACCTCTTTGGAAATCAGTTAGGTGGTTTCTTATAAAATTAAATACACCCTTACCATATTTCTCAGCAAAATTGTGCCTTATTCTTTTGCTCAAGAGAAAGGAAAACATATAACCACAAAAAGACTAGAACAAGAATGCTCATTGTAGCTTTATGAGTATTATCAAATGATGGCATATCTAATCACTAATTTATAGTGATAGAAATGAGATCTGTGATCTTGGGGTGTGAACAGAGGCGGGGCTACTCGGGAAGGGGCACTAGGACAACAAGAAAAGTTTTTAGGGTGATTAACTTTTCTATATCTTGATTAAAATGTTGGTTACATGAGTATATTAACCAAGCCAAACCAGTTGCTGTAGAGCTGATTCCCCCTCATGGTGACCCCGTGTGTTTCAGAGTAGAACTGCACCCCACAGGGTTTCCCTGTCTGTGACCTCTTGGAAAGGTCCCTGGGTGGTGCAAGCAGCTTATGCTCGCCTATTAATCTAAAGGTTGGAGGTTCAAACCCACCCAGATGCACCTTGGAAGAAATGCCTGGTAATCTGCTTCCATAAATATTACAGCCAAAAAAACCCTTTGGAGTAGTTCTACTCTGTGATACATGGGGTCACTGTGAGTCAGAACTCACTCAACTGCAAAGGGTTTGGTTTCATTTTTGACCTTTCAGAAGCAGATTGCCAGGCCTTTCTTCAAAGGCATCCCTGGGTGGGTTTGAGCTGCTAACCTTTTGGTTTGTAGCCTACCACTAGACTGTGCCAAAACTTTTACTTAAAATGGGTGCATACAATTTACTGTATGTAAATTATAGCAAAGTAACATTGATTTAAAGAATCCAATAAATTCTTTATTAATATGTTTTACTATATAAAACATACTGGTAATGACTAGTTAAGACCACATCCTGGTTTTTATTAAGACTGCAAAAAAAGGCGTACATGTAGAAAAAAATGTAAATTCAATTGACAACTATCAACAAGAAGACATATATTTAGAAAGGAATATTTTTCAGGAGACCTGGTGGTGCAGTGGTTAAGTGCTCGGCTGCTAACCAAAAGATTGGCACTTCCATCTACCAGCCTCTCCACAGGGGGAAGATGTGACAGTGTGCTCCCGTAAAGATTTATAGCCTTGGAAGCCCGGTGGAGCAGTTCTACTCTATCCTATACAGTCGCTATGAGTTGGAATGGACTCCATGGCAATGGGTTTGGTAATTGTTACTTTTAAAGTCTTGTATTTAGTGCAAAATTTAATAAAATAACAATTATGAATGGTCCCTCCAGGGTATTTTATATATCAGTTTTATACTTCTTTGTGTTAAATGAAATGAAACCACCCAGACTCCAGGCAGATAACGTCATCACTAGACAAGGACTGAATTAGTAATTTCCTTTTTTTTCTCTGAGCAGTAAAAAATATAGCTCTGTCACCATATTCTAAATTGTGACAGGCAAGACTTTATGAGGGCTGCATTTTAATATGGGTAGGGCAACAAAAAAATTATCCCATGTCATGAGGTCATAATAAAAAAAATAGCTACAATTGATTTCAAGTCCCCATACGATTGGATTAAGGTATAGTTTCCTTGTGGCCTGATGTCACCTAAATGACTAACTTAATATAAAATGTTTATTGTGTGGTTACGAAGTCTAGCATCATGATAGACTCACTGGATAACATGAAAGACCTCTCAACATAACCTCTTATGAAAAAGGTAAAGCTGGGTTGATAATGATATCAACTTGCATTTCCATAAAAGCACCTTCAAATTCAGCCTGATCCATATCAATTTCAGATTATGGCTATCAACAACCTCTATATTTTACTGTAGGTTAAATTAAATCCAGGTCTCATAAAGCATACAGTTAGGCGTCCCTGGGTCACGTAAATGGTTAAGCGCTGACTACTACCCGAAAGGTTGGCATTTTGAGCCCATCCAGAGACACGTCGGAAGACACGCCTGGCCTGTCACAGCCTTGAAAACCCTATGGAGCAGTTCTGCTCTGCACACATGGGGTCGTCATGAGTCGGATTCAACTCGATGGCAACTAACAACAGCAAAAGCACACAGTTACTATAAACACAACAGTTTATCTACATCAGTAGAGTATAATCTTTTGAATAGCTTTTAAACATTATTTTTAAGATCCATTACTGGCTTAAATATTTTTACCATATGGTGTTAATTATTAAAAAAAAAAAACAGACATTAACTCTTCCTAATCTATTTCATCTTTCCCTTTTGTCTTTCTGTCTGATCAATATGTGTTTTCCTCAACACTGTATTCTTAAATCTCTTCACTTTTCTTGAGATATTTCATCCATATCCTTGGTTTTGACAACTCACTATATGCCAATGTCTCTTGAAATTATTTCTCAAATCTCCTTCATTCACTCCCTTAATTGGTCACCTTCAAATATTTCTCAATTTAAATTTACCTTTACTCACACTTCCATCTTTTAAGCCCTTAGCATCTCCTATGCCAAAAATATGCCTCCTAACTGATGGCTTTGCCAACTGTCTTGACTCCAGTCCGTCTCTCCATCTCACACACTCATCAAAATATTTCTACAAAAACATTAATCTCATCATGTTTGCCCCTGTCTAAAACCTGGGATACTTCCTCCGTGCTTTTCAGGTTGAGCCCACACTACTTAACATGGTATTCAGTGCCTTTCACAATTAGACATCAACCTATCTGTCCAGACTTGACTTCCAACCCTTCCTTCCCCGCGTTCCCTCCAGAACTGTAGACTCTCCAAACTGACCACCATGTACACAGTCTGCTCTCCCATGTTTTCCAATAATTTCCCCAGCTGGCAAATTCTTTCCTTAGGACCAAATCAAATGTTACCAGGGCTGTGATACTTTCTTTTTTAAATATATATATATTAAACATTATTTAAACAATTAAATAGAAATGTTTTATGATTTTAAAGTAGTTCATATTTATTTCAGTACAATTTACATATGTAATACACAAATCTAAGCCTTTAAATAGTCAATAAAACACAGGTAAATGTCTTTCTGGTATTCTCTGCTTTTAGCCAGGATCCATCTGACATCAGCAATGATATCCCTGGTTCTGCATCCCCTTCTGAATCCAGCTTGAATTTCTGGCAGTTTCCTGTCAATGTACTGTTGCAACCACTTTTGAATGATCTTCAGCAAAATTTTACTTGCGTGTGATATTAATGATATTGTTCGATAATTTCCGCATTTGGTTGGATCACCTTTCTTTGGAATGGGCATAAATATGGATCTCTTCCAGTCAGTTGACCAGGTAGCTGTCTTCCAAATTTCTTGGCATAGATGAGTGAGCACCTCCAGTGCTGCATCTGTTTGTTGAAACATCTCAGTTGGTATTCCGTCAATCTGTATAGTCGATATTAATTCAGATTTACCCAAATATCTGTTATTTCCATTGTTCTTTATTCTCCCCTACGTTACCATACATCCATTTGAGATCACTTTCTTTCTTCCTAAAGAATTCCCTTTAGTACTTCTGCTGGTGCTGGTTTACTAACGAAGAATTTTGTTTTTATTTGTCTGCAAGTATTTTGAAAGTCTGTACTTTTGAAGAATAGTTTCTCTTCTTATGTACATATATGTTGACAGTTATTTTCATTCATTGCTTTAATGCTTGTGAATTGGGGTCTTCTGGTTTCCACTGTTTCTGTTGAGAAGTCAGCTGGAGGTGCTTTTGTTGTTGTTTTGAAGGTAATCTGTCTTTTTTTTCACATGTTATTTTAAGATTTTCTTTTTGTCTTTGGTTTTTGGCAAATTTGCAAAGATGTGCTGCAGTGTGTTTATCTTTGTATTATTCCAAAGTGGGTACATACTGCCTCCTAAAATTGGGGCTTGATGTCTTCATCAGTTTTGGAAAATTATCAGATATTTCCTTTTCAACTATTATTTTTGCTCCATTTTCTTTCTCTTCCCCTTCCGCGAATCTAATAAACATACGTAAGACCTTTCGTCAAGTCCGGTATCTGCTTTAAACTCATCTACTGAATTCTTATTGTTAGCTATATTATTTCAGCAGTTTTAGAATAGCCAGTTGATTATTTTGTATAGATTGGTTCTCATAAAATTCTTCATCTTGTCCACGATTTTCCTTAACTTATTAATATTTTTTAACTTCATAACTATAATATCTAGATTACTAGTATATCTGTTTCTATTGTTGCCCCTACCCCCACCCCTCTTGTTTCTATTTCTGGCTATAGAGTGACATTTCCAAATTTGCAAATCTTACCATGTGCACGTCAGCCTGATTTCCAACTGCTGGCATATGCATCTTTGCCTGAGTGCTTTCTATCACAGCCAGAGTTCTTCTCTATAGATCTAGCCTTTCAAGTTCTTGCATTTTTGCTGTGTTGTTTTGATGTGGGTTTTTATTTATTTGTTTTGTTTTTGTATTTTTATGGCTGATCTAGATGTTTTGGGTAGAAGCATTGATCTATGATAAGGCCCTCAATCATAGTCTGAAGCAGCTTCATCTGCTTCTCTTTGCGTTTATAAAGGGATAAAGTATTATATCATAATACAATACTTAAATTGAGTTATATATTTTATTGTGTTGAGAGTAGCATAATTCTAAAAATAAGCTAGTAGAAAAGATTAGTGCCTGCATTCATGGTGTTTAGAATATTTAGGGACTACAGAGGCTGCCATTAAGAGTAATTAAAAATTTTTCATCATTTATTGATTAAAAAATTATTACTGCATGCCTGTGGTGTATCCAGCACTGTGCTGCAGGGCACACAGCAGCAGAGTACATGTACACATTACACTGTTAGACACGTGGGCCAGGATTTGGGTCCTGGCTCTGCCAGTAGCTGTCTTTGTGACAAGGGACAATTTTATGCACCTCTCTGAATCTCAACTCCCGTCTGCAGAAAATCAGGGTTGGACATAACTATTTCTAAGATTCTTTTTTCCTTTAGTATCTCGCTACATTATAAGGCCTATGAAATCAAGGCCCAAGTCCACCTTGTTCAGGGCTACATCCAGAGTGTCTAAAACAATGCCAGACAATATTATTAGTATTGCATAGTTTAAGGAATAATTTAAGAGATTCAATTTATATATGTCAATATGAATTAATTCCTAAAAGTATGTACACATGTATTTTATCTGTGGACTATTTAAACATATGACTTTGCCCAAGCACAAAATTTCATCTTTTTTGCCTGCATTTACTTTTCTCCTTTTGTCTAGACTGAACCAGTTTATATTATCATCTTTTTTAACTACTGTTCTTTCTTTGTTCTTAAATTTCATGTCTGTATTTTTAATTGACTAGAGATTATCAAAAGTCTTCTCATGAGCCACTTTTCAGAAAGTTGAATTATAAAAATATTCTTAGATGAGAGCAAGATTTTCATAAGAACTCTTTATGTATAATAAAATTTAGTATAAAAATACTTGATGTAAAGAGTTTATTGCCAATGCATCTCCATACCTTACACAAGCAGCACTTTTTAAACATGGCTGATCCTTAGCTTCAAAAACACAGCCTAGCACTTATATTCCAACCAGCTGCTATGAAAGAAAGAACTATTAATGGACCTACCACACCTTCAGCCTCTTGTCTCCAGTCACTGTGCTGAGCTGCAGGATTCCCATTAACATTAATGCGAGTTCCATGCACACATCACCTGGAGAAAAGACCCCTCGATGTTTGATCATTATCTTCTTAGACAGGTAGGAATGGCATCAATCAGGTATCCAGCTTGGTCTCACAGTATGTACTATTAAAGGCATCAGGACAATAAAAACACAGCTTTCTAACATTTTCTTTATAAAACAGTAAGAGCGTGCAGAACAACCAAAGGAGAAGATTTTAAAAGCATGCAAGGGGTACATGGCTCTCCTGCATATCTCTTTATACTTACAAATGACCTAAAACTGAAGTGTAGACACTATTTCCTTTCTAAGACAGCCATAATGGGATAATAAAGACAAGCTTCATTACATAGAATGAATTAGATTTACTATAAAATAGCCAAATAGTGAAGAGACAGAGGAGTTTCTATAGAAACTGCTTGAACTCTGTTTTTCTTTTGTCCTTTTAATATTTTTCCACCACACTACTAATAAATCAAACACTTCTATGCATTAGAATGAAAACAACGTAAGTGATTAGTTCTAGTATGTGAGCTCTAGAAGGAATCCAATGCAGATTAAGGTCTGTTTGGAGTTCAAATATTTTAGAAAACCAAAAACTAAGCCAACTGCTGTTGAGTTGATTCTGATTCATGGAGACCCCATGTGTTACAAAGTGTAGGCTGCACTCCAGGCCGTACCTTTTGGGGAGCAGATTGCCAGGTCTTTCTTTTAAAGAGACTCTGGAGGGGTTCAAATCACCAACCTTAAGAGCTGCTTCTTAGCTACTCACGGGTTCCTAGATATTGTAGATACCTACATACTTAGTAGGCTGGGAGAAGCAACATAGGAAAGAGGGAAGAATGAAAAGGAAAGCATGTAGGACTTGGGCTAAGAGATCTGAGGTCATAGCCTGGCTTTGGGACTGTGACTATCAGCTGTGTAATCTTGGATAAATTATCTAACTTCTTTGGAATTTTTTTTTCATTTTTAATATCAGCCTAAAAACACCTATATTTCAGTCTAATTTGAGATATCTAGCCTAGTGCATGGCAATTAGTAAATGCTTAAAAAAAAGTGACTATTATTATCACTTTATGTGTATGTATAGTTATTAATGATAAAAAGTAGTATGTATTATAGAACAGGCACAGATGATAATCACATGTCAGTCACAAACTAACTTTATGATCCTAGGCAAATTGTTTATCTATATGTGATTGATATATGTATACGTATGTATGTATACACATATTTACACATATATGTACGTATATTTTCTTGCTGGCATTCCCAGAAATGCTTTCCACCAGTAGTTCCTGGATACCTGCCATGCACAGAGCCTGGGGGTTCTATTCTCAGGGAATCCTCCTTGTTGGGGATCTCCCCCCAGTCTCAGCCTCCCATTTTTCATATGAATGGTTAGCTCCAGCTCAGGACTCACTCAGAGCTTGGAGAGCTTTGTCCTTGAACATTTCTAACACACCCTAGTGAGATTTCATAACCCATAGTAATAATCTCTACCCTGGACTACCTCTACTCCGGAACCTAAGCAAATTCCCAGGGAGCCCTGGTGGCCCAGTGGTTAAGAGCTACGGCTGCTAACCAAAAGGTTGGCAGTTCGAATCCACCAGCCGCTCTTTGGAAACCCTATGGGGCAGTTCTACTCTGTCTTACAGGATCACTATGATTCGGGATCAACTTGACGGCAATGAGTTTGGTTTTACGAAGAAGACAGGCTGAAAAGTGGAGGGAGAAGGACATAGGAAGAACACAAATTTATTTTTACAGTGTCTCACCACTGATAATGTGGTTGTATACATTTCTCCAGTCAAGCTTCAAGAAAACTCCATATGGGAGGTATTATTATTCCAGTTTTACAGATGAGAAAGCCAAAAACTCAGTAAAATTAAGTTACATGTCCAAGATCACACTGCTTGATACTGAGTGGGAAAATCACTACCCAATGGTTTTAACCCTCTAGAGTTCTTTCTTCTTATTGACTGCAACTCTTGGATAGCCCACCTTTGCATGGGCAGGTAGAAGAAGGTGAAAATAGATATCAATGGCACAGTGTCTAACCCCAGAAGCAATATGACTGATCCATAAACTTGAGCATTAGGAAGTCTAAAATTTAATCCCTTTTGTTGCCAGCTACCTTGTCTTGGCCCAGCACTAAGTCCTGTAGGACCTAGCCAGAGTAATGGGAAACTTAATCATATGATAGGGATGACAGGTCTCTAGGTTCAAGTCCCAACTCAGTCACTAACAAGTTGTATAGTGCATAACTGTAAACCTTGCATAGGATTTTAATTGCTATGAGCCTCAGACTTTTCAATCGAAGAATGGCAATAAAAATAAGTAACTTTTCTGGAGCCCTGGTGGCATAGTGGTTAAGAGTTTGGCTACTCAGACACCTTTACAGATCCGCATCAGGGGCTTGAGGACTGGTGGCATCACGTATGCCACCAAGTCACCTGCTACAAGAGTCCAAGAAAAAGTGGTGCCCTCGAGTCTTTACAGCCAACAAAGCCGGGTGCTCATAGTCTGGGTGCGAAAATCACCTACCTACTCGCCCTAGGGAATAGGGACGCGCTTTCCTTTCAGACTCTCAGGGGCAGCCACCAGCCCCCTGCCTGTCTCAGCGCATGACCCCCTACCACAGCCAGATACCAGTGCCTACACCAATCACCCATGCCTCTATAAGACTATAGGTGAGAGCCTGCAACACACACTTGGTGACCGACTGCCTGGACACCTGATCTGAACCCGTATAGGAAAATTTAATGGACTCCTGTGTGCACATACTTAGTTACAGAACTATCTACCTGGTGACAGGATGCTAGAGCGTCAAAGGTGCCAATTATCAAACAAGTGCACACGAGTAGCCTATTTGGGCATATCAAAACAAAACAAAACAAGAAGCTAGGACTCGCTAAACAAATATAAAATTATAATAACTTATTGCTGGCCCGGAGACAACAGTTAATATCAAATCACATAAAGAGGCAGTCCATGATGGCTTCAGCAAGCTCCCATAATAAAGAATCAATAAAATCTCTGGAAGAAGAGAATTTCTTGGAATTACCAGTGGCAGAATACAAAAGATTAATATATAGAACTCTACTAGAAATTAGAAAGGAAATTCTATAGAATGCAGAAACATCCAAGGAACATACAGACAAAGTAGTAGCAGAACTTTAAAAAGTTATTCAAGAACATAATGACAAATAGGCTGCAAGAATGCATAGAGAGACAGCAATCAGAAATCTAGAAAATTAACAATAAAATTTTAGAATCAGACAACTCAATAGAAAGTCATAGGGGCAGAATTGAGGCAGTAGAAGCTAAAATTAGTGACATTAAAGATAAAGCACTTGACATCAACTTATTTGAGGAAAAATCAGATAAAAGAATTGAAAAGAATGAAGAAACTCTAAGCATCATGTGGGACTCTATCAAGAGAAATAACCTACGAGTGATTGGAGTAGCAGAATGGGGGGGATAACAGAAAATAAAGAGAAAATTGTTGAAGACTTGTTGACAGATATCTTCCCTGATATCATGAAAGATGAGAAGATATCTATCCAAGATGCTCATCGAACCCCACGTAAGGTAGATCCCAAAAGAAAGTCACCAAGACATATTATAATCAAACTTACCAAAGCCAAAGATAAAGAGAGAATTTTAAGAGCGGGTAGGGATAAAAGAAAAGTCATCTACAAAGGAGAGTCAACTAGAATAAGCCTGGACTACTCAGCAGAAACCATGCAGGAAAGAAGGCAATGGGATGACACATATAAAGACTTAAAGGAAAACAACTGCCAGCCAAGAATTATATATCCAGCAAAACTGTCTCTCAAATATTATGGTGAGATTGGGGCATTTCCAGATAAACAGAAGTTTAGGGAATTTGCAAAAACCAAACCAAAATTACAACAAACACTAAAGGGAGTCCTACGGTCAGAGAATCAATAACAGCAGATAACAATGGAAGACTAGAACACAGGACAGAGCAACCATATATTGACTCAGATAGGGAAGTCAAAAATACATCAAAGCTAAAATTTTGAAATTAGAGGAACAGAGATATCAATATGTGAAAAAGGACAACATTAAAACAAAAAAGATGGACTTAAAAAATCCAGACACAGATTTTTCATATGGAGGGGAAGTCAAGGCGATACAAAGTAATAAAAGACTGGTATAAACTTAGAAAAATAAAGGTAAATATTAAGATAACCACAAAGGAATCTAACAATCCTACAAATCAAAATAAAAAAGTAGAAAAACATAAAGACACAGCAAACACAAAATCTACAACAATGAAAAAGATGAAAAAAAAATACATGAAGAAAAATGACTCAGAAAAGAAAATTAAGGGGAACAAAGAAACTGTGAACAACACACAAAAAGAGACATCAGGCTGACAGCACTAAACTCATACCTATCAATAATTATGCTGAATGTAAATGGACTTAATGCACCAATAAAGAGGCAGAGAGTGGCAGATTGGATAAAAAAGCACGATCCATCTATATGCTGCCTACAAGAGACGCACCTTAGACTTAAAGACACAAACAGGCAAAAACTCAAAGGATGGAAAAAAATATATCAAGCAAACAACACTCAAAAAGAGCAGGAGTTGCAATATTAATCTCTGACAAAATAGACTTTAAAGTAAAATCCACCACAAAGGATAAGGACAGGCACTATATAACGGTTAAAGGGTCAATACACCAGGAGGACATAACTATAATAAATATTTACACACACTATGACAGGGCTCCAAAATACATAAAACAAACTCTAACAGCACTGAAAAGAGAGATAGACAGCTCCACAATAGTAGTAGGAGACTTCAACACGCCACTTTTGGTGAAGGACAGAACATCCAGAAAGAAGCTCAACAAAGACATGGAAGAGCTAAATGCTACAATCAACTAACTTGATCTCATAGACATATATAGAACACTGCACCCAACAGCAGCCAAGTATACTTTCTTTTCCAATGCACATGGAACATTCTCCAGAATAGACCACATATTAGGCCATAAAGCAAGCCTTAACAAAATCCAAAACATCGAAATATTACAAAGCATCTTTTCTGACCATAAAGCCATAAAAGTGGAAATCAATAACACAAAAAGCAGGGGAAAAAAATCAAACACATGGAAACTGAACAACACCTTGCTCAAAAACTACTGGGTTATAGAAAAAATTAAGGATGGAATCAAGAAATTCACAGAATCAAATGAGAATGAAAACACATCCTACCAGAACCTTTGGGACACAGCAAAATCAGTGCTCAGTGGTCACTTTATGGCAATAAATGCACACATCCAAAAAGAAGAAAGGGCTATAATGAAAACTTTAACCCTACAACTGGAACAAGTAGAAAGAGAGCAGCAAAAGAAGCCCACAGGTGCCAGAAGGAAGGAAATAATAAGAATTAGAGCAGAATTAAATGAAATAGAGAATAGAAAAACAATTGAAAGAGTTAACAAGTCCAAAAGCTGGTTCGTTGAAAAGAGCAACAAAATTGATAAACCACTGGCCAAACTGACAAGAAAAACAAGAGAGGAAGCAGATAACCCATATAAGAAATGAGATGGGTGATATCACAACAGATCCAACTGAAATTAAAAGAATCATGACGGAGTACTATGAAAACTTGTACTCTAACAAATTTGAAAACCTAGAGGAAATGGACAAATTTCTAGAAACTCACTACCTACTTAAATTAACACAAACAGAGGTAGAACAACTAAATAAACCCATAACAAAAGAAGAGTGAAAAGGTAACTTAAAACTCCCAACAAAAAAAAGCCCTGGCCCGGATGACTTCACTGGAAAATTCTACCAAAGTTTCAGAGAAAAGATAACACCACTTCTACTAAAGGTATTTCAGAGCATAGAAAAGAATGGAATACTCGCAAACTCATTCTATGAAGCCAACATAACCCTGACACCAAAACCAGGTAAAGACACCACAAAAAAAGAAAATTACAGACCGATATCCCTCATGAATATTGATGCAGAAATCCTCAACAAAATTCTAGCCAATAGAATTCAGCAACATATCAAAAAAATAATTTGCCATGATCAAGTGGGATTATACAGGTATGCAGGGATGGTTCAACATTAGACAAACAATCAATGTAATCCATCACATAAATAAAACAAAAGACAAGAACCACATGATCTTATCAATCGATGCAGAAAAGGCATTCGACAAAGTCCAACACCTATTCGTGATAAAAACTCTCAATAAAATAGGAATGGAAGGGAAATTGCTCAGTATAATTAAGGACCTTTATACAAAGCCAATAGCCAACATCCTAAATGGAGAGACTTTGAAAGCATTCCCCTTGAGAACAGGAACCAGACAAGAATGCTCTCTATCACCACTCTTATTCAACACTGTGCTGGAGGTCCTAGCCAGAGCGATTAGGCTAGAAAAAGAAATAAAGGGCATCCAGATCGGTAGGGAAGAAGTCAAAGCATCTCTATTTGCAGATGATATGATCTTATACACAGAAAACCCCCAAAGAATCCACAAGAAAACTACTGGAACTAATAGAAGGTTTCAGCAAAGTTTCAGGATACAAGATAAACATTCAAAAATCAGTTGGATTTCTTTAAACCAACAAAGAGAACCTTGAAGAGGAAATCACCAAATCAATACCATTTACAATAGCCCCCAAGAAGATAAAATACTTAGGAATAAATCTAACCAGAGACGTAAAAGATCTATACAGAGAACACTACAAGACACTACAGCAGGAAACTAAAAGAGACCTGCATCAGTGGAAGAATATACCTTGTTCATGGATAGGCAGACTCAACATAGTGAAAATGTCAATTCTACCCAAAGCAATCTACAGATACAGTGCAATCCCAATCCAAAATCCAGCAGCATTTTTTAATGAGATGGAGAAACAAATCACCAACTTCATATGGAAAGGGAAGAGGCCCTAAATAAGTAAAGCATTACTCAAGAAGAAGAACAAAGTGGGAGGCCTTACACTACCTGATTTTAGGACCTATTATACTGCCACAGTAGTCAAAACATCCTGTTACTGGAATAAGAACAGATACATAGACCAATGGAACAGAGTTGAGAATCCAGATATAAGCTCATCTGCCTATGAGCAGCTAATATTTGACAAAGGCCCAACGTCCATTATTGGGGAAAAGACAGTCTCTTTAACAAATGGTGCTGGCATAACTGGATATCCATCTGCAAAAAACTGAAGCAAGACCCATACCTCACACCATGCACAAAAACTAGCTCAAAATGGATCAAAGACTTAAATATAAAATTAAAAATGATAAGGATCATGGAAGAAAAAATAGGGACAACACTAGGAGCCCTAATACATGGCATAAACACAATATGAACCATAAGTAACAATGCAGAAGCACCAGAAGAGAGACTAGATAAATGGGAGCTCCTAACAATCAAACACTTAATGTGCATCAAAAGACTTCACCAAAAGAGTCAAAAGACAACCTACAGACTGGGAAAAAACTTTTGGCTACGACAAATCCAGTTGGGGTCTAATCTCTAAAATCTACAAGACACTGCAAAACCTCAACAACAAAAAGACAAATAACCCAATTAAAAAATGGGCATAGGATACGAACAGGCTGTTCACCAAAGAAGATATTTAGGTGACTAACAGACACGTGAAGAAATGCTCACGATCATTAGCTGTTAGAGAAATGCAGATCAAAACTACAATGAGATATCATCTCACCCCAACAAGGCTAGCCATAATCCAAAAAACACAAAATAATAAATGCTGGAGAGGTTGTGGAGAGACTGGAACACTTATACACTGTTCGTGGGAATGTAAAATGGTACTACCACTTTGGAAATCAATTTGGCGCTTCCTTAAAAAGCTAGAAATAGAAGTACCATACAATCCAGCTATCCTGCTCCCTGGAATATATCCTAGAGAAATAAGAGCTGTCACACGAATAGATATATGCACACCCGTGTTCATTGCACTGTCCACAGTAGCAAAACGATGGAAACAACCTAGGTGCCCATCAATGGACAAATGGATAGACAAATTACGGTATATCCACACAATGGAATATTACACAACGATAAAGAACAATGATGAAGCTGTGAAATATCGTATAACGTGCTGGAAGCTGGAACATATTATGCTGAGTGAATTCAGTCAGTCACAGAAGGACAAACACTATACAAGACTACTATTATAGGAACTCAAGAAAAGGTTTAAACAAAGAAGAAAATATTCTTTGATGGTTACAAGGGTGGAGAGGGAGGGTGAGTGTTATTCACTAACTAGATAGTAGATAAGAATCATCTTAGGCAAAGGGAAAGACAGCACACATTACAGGGGAAGTCAGCACAACTGGACTAAACCAAAGCTAAGAAGTTTCCTGAATATAATCAAACACTTTGAGAGATACAGTAGCAGGGGTGGGGTCTGGGGACCATGCTTTCAGGTGACATCTAGGTCAATTGGCATAACAAATTTTATTAAGAAAATGTTCTGCATCCTACTTTGGTGAGTGGCGTCTGGGGTCTTAAAAGCTGGCAAGCAGCCATCTAAGATGCATCAATTGGTCCCAACCACCTGGAGTAAAGAAGAACAAAGAATGCCAAAGACACAAGGAAAGTATTAGCCCAGGAGACAGAATGGGCCACATAAACCAGAGACTTCATCAGCCTGAGACCAGAACAACTAGATGGTGCCCAGCTACCACCAATAACATCCTGACAGGGAACACAACAGACAGTCCCTGATGGAGCAGCAGAAGGATGGGTTGCAGAACTCAAATTCTAATAAGAAGACCAGACTTAATGGTCTGACTGAGACTGGCGGTACCCCAGAAAGCATGGCCCCTGGACTCTTTATCAGCCCAGAACTAAATTTCTGAGGCCAAGTCTTCGGACAGGGATTGGACTGGACTGTGGGACATGGAGAGATACTAGTGAGGAGTGTGCCTCGTAGTCAAGTAGATGCAGGAGACCAAACGGGCGGCTTCTGTCCAGAGGTGAGAGGGGTAGGCAGAGACTGTTAGGAGCTGGTTGAATGGACAGGGGGGAGTCAGGGGCGGAAGGTAGGAGTGTGTTGTTGCTGAATGGGGTGAGCAATTAGGGTCACATAACAATGTATGTATAAAATTTTGTATGGGAGACTAACTTGAAACGTAAACTTCATTTAAGTACAACAATAAAAAAAAAAAAAAAAAAAAAAAGAGCTTTCGGCTACTAACCAAAAGGTCAGCAGTTGGAATCCACTAGTCGATCCTTGGAAACCCCATGGAGCAGTTCTGTTCTGTCCTATAGGGTTGCTATGATTTGGAATCGACTCAACGGCTCCGGGTTTGGTTTGTTTTTTGTTTTTATTTTTGGTTAAGTAACTTTTAAATAAGTTACATGGGTGGCATTAAGAGTCCTACAGTCTAAAAATCTCTCTCACAACTAAAGTGTCCCAGAGTCTAAAATCCATTTAATTAACGTTGCTACTTTGGAACAGGCATTATAAATCAATAAAGCTCCTATCAAATATAAATAGCTACCCAAGAAGTTTAATTTAATTGTACCACTGATATATTTGTAGACTAAATTTATAAGATTAAATCTTGTTGCCCACTAGGAAATAGACCCTAAGGGACTAGGAAAAAAGTTCTTTAAATGGTTTTCTTTGGGTTTTAGTGTGAAGTCATATAGAGCCAGCGTTATTCTAGTAAGGTCATTCCTGCCTGCATTTTGGGAAATCCTATACTCTTAAAGTGCCTTTTAATTTTCAGTCCTGGGTACTTAACTCTTACCCTATTGGTTCAAAGCATTTAGAAGATCTATGAATTGAGAACATAGAGCAAGTCTTTTATACTCTGTCTAAAAGCCTTCAATCACATCTCTCTCCCCAAAGCATTGTGTTTTGCAGGAGTCCATGGGCTGTCAGTCATCATATTCCATCACCGGGTGGGGGGTGGGGAGATTACACTATGGATAGGTTCTTAACAAGTGCCCCACAAACCTTTGAGACTAGCGTATTAAATTGCAAAGGATGCCCACCCATGAGCTAGCGGATAAGGATGATGAAAGATGGGAGATGATACAAAGATCTTTATATTACTAAATTAAAATGACTAATGGAAACCTTAAGGTCTGGCTCCTCAGGAATTGAAAATACTGTTAAATTATTTTAGCAGATGTTGGCAGCCCACTATGTTTTCTTAAGATTTATTAACTGAGAAAAACTAAAATTGAAGTTGGAAATATTTCCATTCATTATATATTTAAATAACAGCATGCAATTAATAACACAATAATAGAAGAAATGTAGTCCATTCTCTCAAGCCAGCCTGCCTGATGGAAATCCTCCCTCAACTACTATCTAGGCAATTTCTATGTCTTAGTTTCTTTTTCTGTAAGATGGGGATAACAATGGCACCCACCTCCTAGTGTTGTAGTTGGGAATAGACAAAATAATGCATACAAAGAGCTCAGAACAGTGCCTGGCACATAGTACACGTTCGATTATTATTAAAAAGTTATATTATAAAACACAAAAAGCAATGTTTGTTATTCTGAATCTGCATACATTTTATTCAGCTGATTTTCGAGCACCTACCAAGTTTCACGATGGTGAACACAAAAAGGGCCGAGTAAGGAGACAAACAGTAACCCCAGAATCAGATAAGCAAAACAGAGCCTAGAGGGGCAGTGGGGGATTGGCAGCTGGTTAGAGGGGGTGGTCAAGCAAACCCCCTCTGCACTGGTGACATTTGAGTCCAGACCTTATTAATGAGATGGTGAAAGCCTTAGGGACTATCTAAAACAGAAACATTCTACCACAAAAAACCCAAACCCATTGCCATCGAGACAATTCTGACTCACAGCAACCCTAGAGGACAGAGCAGAACTGCCCCATAGGGTTTCCAAGGAGCAGCTGATGGATCTGAACCGCCGACCTTTCGATTAGCGGCTGCACTCTTAAACACCTACCAACGTTATAGGTAGATGGAAAAGGGTACAGGCCTTGAGGTGGAAAAGAAGGTGGTCTGTTGCTCCTTATGTACCCCAGGAGCTGCCAGCCAGAAAGAACATTTCTCAGTGAGAAACTCTAATTCGATAATTGTGTATATCACATTCACGTAATACTAGCTTTAAAATACATTGCTTCATTTGCTTTCGCAGCCACTTATGCAGACATGATTATACCCATTTTATAAATGATGAAATGGAGACTCCAAGAGGTCACACAACTTTTCCAGGTTTTATTATTATTAGCTGCCCTGGAGTCAGCCCCAAACAGCTCAAAAATGATCTCTGTAAGTGGTGACCTCATCTTTTTCCCTACATGCACAACTGTGCTAAGGTAACAAAAAAGCTTGGGGAGCTCAATATTTCACTAACACTCACCTCACCACATACGTAGTTCATCCTTCATTTTATCTGCATTGGTCTTGCTACCTTTCTTATCCTTCTTTAACCTGCTGATCTGGAAGGTAGTGCGACATTTCCCATGCTGTCACTAAGTGTTAATGGTACAAAAGTGCTCTAAAATTTGCTGAAGTTGAGGTACACTAGTTAGAGGTCCTCGTACAGCCAGGGGAAAAATAACAAAATCAAACCCGTTGTCATCTATTCAATTCCAACTCTTGGTGACCCCCGTGTGTACAGAGTAGAACTGCTCCATAGGGTTTTTTTTTCTCTGTAATCTTTACAGAAGCAGATTACCAGGACTTTCTTCTGCAGCACCACTCGATGGGTTCGCACCACCAATCTTTAGGTTAGCAGACAAGTGCAAACAATTTGCACCACCTGTTGTTCTTGTTGTGTGCAGTCGAATTGATTCTGACTCATAGCTACCCTGAAGGACAGAGGAGAACTGCCCCATGGGTTTTCCAGTCTTTAGGGAAGTAGATTGCCACATCTTTCCCCCTCAGAGCGGCTGGTGGGTTCGACCTGTGGACCTTTCAGTTAACAACGGAGTGCTTAACCACTGCACCACCGGGGCTCCTTTTGCGTCACCCGGGGACCTAAAATTTTAAGGTATTTTTTTCTTTTTCTTTAAGTAGTTCTAGTGGCCACCCTAGAAAATCGTGAGAAAGAGCAGCTAATTTAGAATACCGACACATTAAAGTAGAATCAGTTATATCTACAGGAAAGCCTTTTCTTTCTTCCTTTACTTCCATTCCTTACCTTTTCTTTCCTTCCCATTAGTCCCCTCTCCTTTCATCTTCTTTTCTTTTTTAACATTTTCATGATACACTTGTCAATGAAAGGCAAATCTTCCAAATTTAGTTTATTGACTCAATCATGTTTACATTCCAAAAAATTAAGATTGCAAACTGCAAAACATAACGGAGCTCCGTCCATATCCCAAGAAACGTAATTAAAACAGTGAACCACAGGAGACTTCGGTTCTTCTAAGGATTTATGATGGAAGCTACTAATGATTAAAGGCAGAAAATAACTTACAAGGTTGGCCGACATGGCATCAGTGAAGAACTATTCATCCCCATCAACACTGCACCTCTGTTAGTAACTCCTGCTGTCTCTTATTTTGAAGAGAAAATTAATATTCTTCTTCCACAAAGCTTAAAGCAAAATCTCATTTAAGGACATAAACCAACAACTTAATGGATTGATCCCAATATTGTTTTAATTTCCAGCCTTCTAATTTTAATGAAATTACTCAAGGAACATACAGATAATTGAGTCAAAAAATAATGAACCATGGATTCTTTTGTCGTGAACTCGTTCTGCGTCTTGACATATACTTTGAGACCACAATGTATTATATGAGCAAATTATAGTACATGGCACTAAATGTGAAGAAGCAAGGACAGCTATGATTTTCTCATTAAGATCAGCCTAAAACAATGTTTGCATTCAGAATGAACCAAGCTGAATGAACCTTTTTAATATGTCTTAACTTTATGATACCGACTGCCACTGGGAATCTACAGAGAATCTAAGCCATAAACTCCTCACTGTCACTCAGAATTTTAGCAATCTTTCCTTGATGATTCTGAACAAACACACATAATTAAAAATGTGAAAGATGTGCAGGAAAATACAAAATAGTTGCTGAAATTATTGCATTCTCTTCTTCTCTACTCTTCAGCTGCCTTTCTAGATTCAGAGGGAACAAATGGAGAAAAATGGTAAGTTTTAATCCTCCGATAATGCACTGACAACAATTTTTTGAAGCAAGCTGCTTAAAGCGGCTTATTATTTAATTTTGTATAATACATCTGGTCTTAGGCCTGAGAAATCTTCCATAACCATTTCTACTGGGTTTTGCCTTAATTTAAGTTAGCAAAGAAACTATCTTCCATCCAAAGAGGCTCGCACTTGGCTAACAGACATGAATTATACCAAACAATATAAAGGCAAAATCTGAAAGGATATTGATTATCTTTTTCTTTTCTTTCTTTCTTTTCCCTCTGTCGTTTATTGTTTTGTGTGTAGAAAACCAGTACCCTTTGAGCAGAACTATTTTTCTTCGTTCCCCTTTCTTCATTACAAACTTCCAAGCTTTCTTAAATATCAAAAGAGCCCAGAAGTATACCTGAAATAAAAACGATTTCCCTTTATGTAACCATCAGGGCGCTTTTAGAGTACCTTTCTCCAATGATTACAGGGTATTTCCACATAGGCTGTTGTTTTAAGGTGGAAAAATTTGCAAGGACACTCACACCATCTGTCATCAGCTGGGTTCCCTGACACCCTGAGCTGCTCTAAAATGGCCAGCGGCCTCACGCATAACAAAGACCTTGCCCCTTGGCATTGTTTGTACCTTGACCTGTGCAGGGAGTCCTTCAAAAGGGGCTTTGCTGCGACCATTTCTGGGCTGCTTTTCAGGAGCAGGGGATTCTAAAGAAAAAAATTATTTATGCATATAGGACATATGAAATGCTCTTGCCTTACATCTAGGCAAATAGAATAAATTCGAGAAGAATTGTGCTCTTAGCTTTGTTTCCATGATCCCTGAATGAAAACCTACTTAGCAATATGTATATACATATTTTTCCCTTTCAGCTTTGGAAAGTTTCGTAAAGATATAATTCAGGTGTTAAGCAATCCATACATAAAGCCATGGTGTGTAGGTTAAATGTAAATGGACCATTCAAATACAGGAGCTGTTTCATAATAAGTGAAAAACACACCTTCTGACCAACAAAACCCAGGTGCCTCTCACAGTGGAAGTCAAGACAAGCTATTCTTACCGCCACGTCAAGCACCACTTACGACTTACAAATACAATACAGTACAATCACACTGTAGGTCACTTGTGCCCAAAGATGGATTACAGCTGTAGCTCACAATGTTTATGAAAGAAACACAAAAAAGAGAGAAAATGTCAACTATTGTGAAACATTCTTATTTTTTTTTTTACATAGAACTGTATACTCTCACATGCCTAGCATATAAAGACACAAAGCTGAGGCTTCCCTTTTTCCCGTTTGCCATGGCTACAAAATGTGTGCCCCTCAACTTAGAGAAATCTAAGCCAGTGTTCTTTTTAGACAGGCAGGTTTGAAAATCAGGCAGATCATTGTTAAAAGAAACTGCAGCCATTTTCTAGGAATGAATGAATAAATACAAAAGGATATTTCCTCTGTCAACATAATTAATGGCAAGGATTTATGATCTTCATTTGTCCCCAAGAAATAGTTATATACAATACATGGAGTGTGTGTTTATGTGCACACAGTATAAATATGTAAGAGCCACATCATTAAATCTTTTATATGTCTGTATTCATAATACACAAAGCTGTTTTTAAATTATTTAAAGATCTATTCTCTCTTCCATATACATTAATACTAATAAGAGTTGCCGTCAACATCAAAGGCAAGCTAGACCCTAATTAGCTTTCCAATCTGCCCTGGCGGTCACATTGCAGCGAGAACAAATTTGGAATAAGTTAGGCATTAAGGGAACTAATAATCAATTCTCATTCTCAAGTTCTGATCATTCCAAGAATTCCCAAGATTTCTTAAAAATAAAATACACTTACTCCTCATCACCATTTGTAGGTGTAAAATTCCATATGAACACTTCATGAACAGAAAAAGAGAACAGTTAAAACAGCTAAAGAGGTCGTGTCTTCATGTTAGGATATCACCAGGTTACAATGTCTTCAAAATTTTTAAATGTCTCTCTTTTTTTTTAGAATTTTTACTACTGCCTGATTTTAACCCTTTAGATTATCATTTTGAACATACTCATAAGGTCTTTCAAATGGCAAATTCCCTGTTGCAATTTCTTTTATTACACATGAGACTAGCATTGAAAACTTCAGCTATTTATTAAACAAACATTCAGCGAGGACTCCAGGTACCAGAAATTTTGCTAAATGCTGAGAATGTAAAGCCAAAAAATACAGTCACTGCCCTCTTGCTGCTAAATGGTTACAGAAGGATGCAACTAAACAGCCATATATTTAAGTAAATGATGAGGACTATTTCTGGTTATCAAAGCAACATATGCAAATTTTTAAGGATCTTAAATTTGAAAAAGTACCATGGGACTTCAATTTGACTGCTACTTTAATATTCCTGGCCTGAACAGACCCATTAAAAATTATCATCATAACAAATTTCAAACATAGACGTACAAAAGAAACAAAGTAGTATAATGGACCCACATGTATATATCACCATTTTCCACAATTATTAACTCGTGGCCAATCTCACTTTATATATATCCTCTTCCATATTATTTTTAAGAGATTCCAGACACTATATTATTCTATCCATAAATGTTTCAGTCTGTATCTCTAAAAGATAACAACTATATCATTATCATACAGAAAAAAGTTGCAATAATTCATTAATATCATCAAATATCTACTCAGGGTCCAAATTAAATTGATTTTCCAATCTCAGATTTAAAGTGCATTTGGAGCAGGACTAAACAAAACCCACACACTGAAACTGGCTGATATGTCCCCTAAGTCTCTTTTAATCTATAGTTTCTCGCTCCTTCTCTTCCTTCTTGTTTCTCCTCCTCCTTCTTCTTCTTTCTGACAGTTTACTAGTTGAGGAAACTGGACATTTTCTTCTATACATTTTCCCACAGCCTGGATGCATCCTTGTGGTCCTTTCTAGAAAACACTAGGACACTAAACCATTATTTTGAAAACTGTTAAATAAGTAGAAAGAATCATCCATTTATCCTGGCTTCCCAGCATGAAATATTTGATCACAGAAGAGTCTCCTCTGTAGAAGAGTCACAGCTAATTAATGCAGAAGAAATGGCAGAATTAGAAAAATCACCATTTTGAAAGCTCTATTCAAATAATGTGTCTAAGCTGTAATCATCAATGGCTGTTAAAATAATTACGTGAGAAGTTAATGGGGAACTTTATAATGGATGGATGAAGCTGACAACACCTGAACCCACTGATTAATATTAACATCACCAAACTGGGACAACAAGAAATTCCATGCCTTGTGATGTGATGTAAGGAATTACACAGCACCATTCATGAAGTATTCTAGCCAATAAATAATGAACCAGAATTAAATCAAGTCTCTAGATCTATCACACTATAGGAAATATGGAGGATAGAAGAGCATATTAAATAACATCATAAAGATGCTGTCAGCATGTTTGGAATGTGGGAAATTTTACAGAAAATAAAATAACCCAGTTTCTTCACCAAATAAATGCCCTGAAAGATAATGGGAGAGGAATAGCTGGTATATTGTATTAAAACATACTTAAGAAAGGTGTTAGAAACCAATGACAGACACAACATGATGAATGTAATCTATATCACTAAATTGTACATGTAAAAATTGTTAAATTGGTAAATGTTTCGTTATATAAATTTTTATCACAAATAAAAAACAATCTTAAAAAACACAACGTGAGAACCTTGTGGGATCCGGATTCAAACAAATTAACTACGAAAAGACATTATTATCAAGACAGTAAGGAATTTTGACCATGAACTGGGTATTAGAGACATTAAGGAATTATTGTTACCTTTGTTACTGTGTTTACTTTTTAATTTTTTCTTATTTGTTAGATGTACACATTGAATTATTTGTGGGCGAAATGATAAATATTTGGGATTTCCTTTAAAATATTCTAGTAGCTGGACTAAAGTGAAAGTGGTGGCAATAAATTAAACAAGATTGGCAAAATGTTGATAATTATCAAAGCTGGCTCATGCGCATGTGGGATTTCATGTATATGTTTGCACTTTACCATACTAACGTGTTTTCTTGAAAGTATAATAATTTGTTTTCCAGATAAGGTATCTTTGATTAGTTACCTTACCTGAGATTGAGACTAAGGCTTACCAAACTCTCAGCATGACTTTTCCTGGAGCAATTCCTTCAGGTTTCAGAGAAAGAGGTACACGTGCTTAATTGAAGAAAATAACCCAATCATACCATGATCCTTGCATCTCAAGGTCCTGGTCTGTGAACTAGCAGCATTGCCAAAACCTGAGCAGGTAGGTGTTAGAAGTGCTGACCTAACTAATCAGAAGTGTTAACCTAACTGAAACGCTAACCTGTGTTTTATACAAGATCCCTAGGTTATTCCTATGTACGTTATGCTTGAGAAGCACTGGTCTAGATTCTATTCTCTTTACGGATCTATCTGTTTATTTATTTATTTATTAAAATATACACAACAAAACACACACCAGCTCAACAATTTCTAAATGTACAATTTAGTGACATTGGTTACATTCTTCAAGTTGTGCCACCTTTCTCAATATATTTTTCCAAATTATTTCACTATCATTAACAAAAACTCACTGCCCCTAAGCTTCTCATCTAACTTTCTGAGTTGCTGTTGTCAGTTTGATCATGTGCAGATAATTCTTTAAAAGTGCACAATATTCAAGGCAAACATTCTTTACTAATTAAGATAAACTATTGTTTGGTTTCATTTGCCTCATATGCATGCGAAAGCTGAACAATGAATAAGGAAGATTGAAGAAGAATTGATGCCTTTGAATTGTGATGTTGGTGAAGAATATTTGAATATACTATGGACTGCCAAAAGAATGAACAAATCTGTCTTGGAAGAAGTATAACCAGAATACTCCTTAGAAGCAAAGATGGCAACACTACATCTCACATACTTTGGACATATTATCAGGAAAGATCAGTCCCTGGCAAAGGACATCATGTTTGGTAAAGTAGGGGGTCAGCAAAAAAGAAGAAGACCCTCAACGAGATGGATTGACACAGTGGCTGCAACAATGGGCTCAAGCATAACAACCATTGTTAGGATGGCGCAGGACCAGCCAGTGTTTCGTTCTGTTGTACATAGGGTCACTGTGAGTAGGAACCGACTGAATGGCACCCAGCAACAACAACAACCCTATGTTCAATCTTTTGCTTCTTCTGGCTCCTTCGTAAGAGTATATAAACAAACTCAAATCTCTTCCATCTTCAAAGATAAAATAAGTGCATAAATAATCAAACAAATAAAACTGTTTGCGATTCATTCCCGACCTAGCACCCTTGGCTTCTTGGAAATATATGTATACTTGTATTTGTCTCCCAGGGTTTTCCATAACAAAGTACCACACACTGGATGGCCCAAAACAACAGAGATTTATTCTCTCACAGTTCTGGGGGCTAGAAGTCAGAAATCAAGGTGTCAGTGGGGCCATACACTCTCTGAAGGCTCTAGGGGAGGAATCCTTCCTTGTCTCTTCTAGTTCCTGGTGGTCCAGTGTATTCCTTGGCTTGTGACAGCATAACTCCAAACTCTGCCTCCATCTTCATATGGCCATCTTCCCTCTCCAAACTGTTTGTGCCTGTTTGTCTTCTTATTTATAAAGATACCACCTATATTGGATTAGGACCCACCCTATGCCAGTATGACCTCATGTTAACTAATTACATCTTCAGAGACCTTATTTCCAAAGAAGGTAACATTCATAGGTACCAGGGGTTAAGACTCCAACATATGCCTTCGGTGAGCACAATTCAACCCATAACAACCATTAAGCCAAATCCCCCCTTTTTGCATAGTCTTACTTTAGTAGGTTTCTATAGCTTGCAACCAACTGAACTCCAACACATCAAGGGTCCATTTTTTGTCCTCATCTCACTCTCCATTTTCAGTGAAATTTTATTAGTGCTCACACAGCTTCTACCGCTGTCTACATGCTGAGAGTTCCCAAACCTATGTGTTCATGTAGGCCCTTCTCGCCTGGTCTCCAAATCTACTACTCTATGTTCCACAACCACCTCCTGTCCAATAAGTCCAAAATAGAATGTATTGTTTTCATTGCTAAACTTCTTCTCTTTTCCCACATTCAAGTTTCATTTATAATTGCATCAACTACCCAGTCACCCTTGGCTGAAAACTAAAAGTTATCCTTGGTCCCATATCTGTGTTACTGCTGTAGTTCAGACTCTAATTTCCTCTCACTTAGATTAATCAACACATTCTCAAAGAGTCTTCCTAACTTTCATTTCACTACCCTCTGATATTTTATCCGTGGACTTACAGGCCCATCTTCATTAAAGTCAAATTAAATAAATTCTCTCCTGAACTCAAAATCTTTCAATGCCACCCCTGCCCACTAGATAAAATTCAAAATACCTGGTAGGACATACAGTCCTCTATGGTCCCTGCTTTCTCTCCAGTGTCATTTCCTGTCAAACATAGGTAAACACCCAATGCTCTAGACAGATAAACCCAATGTTCTAGACAGATAAATCCAACCACTTGCAGTTCTCTTAAATTTTTCATGCAAATTCACAGAACATGTGATGACCTCTTCATGGGCTGACCCATTCTCCAGACCACCTAGAAAACTACTACTCATCCTTGGATAACTCACACCAGGACCCTCTCGTCAACGAAACGGTTGTTGACCTCCATGGACTATAACTATCAGACCCTTCTTTGTACTACTGCTGTATAAACCTCATTTATAACCCTTGAATAACATTTTATTTTAATTACTTGTTTGCAACTGATCTCTATTTGTACTATGAATTCTTTGAATGTAAGACCATACTTTATTAATCTGTATATTTCCAGAACTTGTTACATAGACTGCTCAATTACTAACTGAAAGAATGAATAAATGAATGAATGAGTTATATGAAGTATCCATTATTGACTCTAGATCATCTCTAATTCAGAAGATCTCTAGGGACAAAATTGGAAAAACATTCTAAAAAACGAAAGAATGCTGAGATTAGCATGGCTTGAGAAGCCAAGAAGCAAGGAACAAATCACACATTTTTATAATGCCACAACGGTCTCCCAGACTTTGAATTTCTACATTATTTGCTACAGTCACGACACATTGATACTAGAGCTCACTTTATTGTATGGTTAGTTTTCTTATGTACTATAACACCAACCATATTGTTGATTCCTACAAAGTGGTGTCTTTCTGTCATGGTATAATGGAAAGGGCGCTGAATGAGAAAGCAGAGCACATGGGTTCCTGGCTCAGTGACTCAGGGGGCCATAATCTCCTGAGTGTCTGCTTTCTCAGCTGCAAAATGGAATTTTGATGACTAGGCAGTTCATCTCAGAGTGGGTTTGAAGATCAAATTATCTGTAAGCTGTCATGCAATAAAGGACTTGTTCTGGTGAATTGGTAACGTTTCTTCATAGCACCAACAGTGTTTGGTCATTTGGGAGTCTGGTCCCAGCTCCCTCTAGCCCTGCTAGCTAACTGACCTTGAGAAGATCATTTAAATTTTCTGAACCTCAATTTCCTTAACTCTGTAAGTGGGATAACAATATCACAGCATTCTTCTAAGGCAAAAGAAAAACCTAAAGTATTTTTTACTCTATAACATATTATGTAATTTAAGGTATTTTGATTATTCTAATTATGTAAACCTGTGTAAATCACTTAATTATTTAAGTTACTTTCCTCCTGTATAAAATAAAGATACAATAGGCTTACTGGGGGACTGAATGAGACCATGTGCGTAAAGTATTTAACATAGCACATGATTGGTCATTATTATTAATTATAATAATAATTACATTAATAGTATTAGTGTTGTTTTTGTTGTGAGGTGCCGTGCAGTCAATTCCGACTCATAGCAACCCTACAACTCATACAACAGAACGAAACACTGCCTGGTCCTGTAACATGCTCACAATCATTGCTATGTTTGAGCCCATTGTTGTAGCCACTGTGTCAGTCCATCTTGTTGAGGGTCTTCCTCATTTTCTATAACCTTCTACTTTACCAAGCATGATGTCCTTCTCCAGGGACTGGTCCCTCCTGATAACATGTCCAAAGTACATGAGAGGAAGTCTTGCCTTCCTCACATCTAAGGAGCATCCTGGCTGTACTTCTTCCAAGACAGATTTGTTGGTTCTTCTGACAGCCCATGGTATAGTCAATATTCTTTGCCAACACCACAATTCCAATGCCTCAATTCTTCTGGTAAACACCAGTATAGTATTTTGCCAATAATAGGTGACCCTTGAGAACTGAATCTGCAGTTTTACATAACTTATGACTGTTTGGGCATAGCTTAAGTACTTTTTATGGACTTATTAATACCTACTATTGGCTTTTATTTCAATGGATCACAGCTAACTGTGTCAACAAAGTAGAACTTGTCATTAATAGACAACATAGATATTAATCTCATAATAAATATTTGTTTAATAAAAGGCATTTGTAATATCTGGTGATTGCAAATGGTGTCCTCTGGAGTATACTGGCCTTTCATCTTCGTTCCCTAGTCAAATAATCAAGCTTTATCTACTCACTACTCTGTGCGTAAACTATTGTCCAGATTTTGGTGCCACTAACCAAATGGCAAAACACTGTATAAACTTGAAAAAACAAACAAAAAACAAACACACACACACACAACAAAACTATTACTCAAAACTATTACTACTAAATCTGTTTTCAGTATCAGTCTCTATATATGAACAACATTTATGAAGACTATTTAGAAACACATACACTTATTTCTAAAACAAGGTGGGAAGGGGAATACAGAAGGGAAATAAAGGGGAAAAATTCCCATTGAAATGATTTCCAGCATTGTGGCTTTAAAAAAAATGCAGCTATACAAGCATAATACAAAAAATGAGGAAAATAAAAACATCTATTTCTTTTCATTGTTTTTAAATACCCTTTATATAGCATAATGGAGGTGAATACATGTGGTGGTGTAATGAATTACTTAATATGGCCTTTCTCGCCATGGTCTTTGTAACTTATACACAATGATTGAGTGGGACTATGCAAATAAGGTACATGGAAGCTGTGATGGTTGGGGTTATATGTCAACTTGGCCAGTCCATGATTTCCAATATTGTATGCTTGGTCTCCATTTTATGTTTTGTGGATCCTGATCTCTACATTTTGATAAGGCAGGTAGGTAGGTGTGTCTTGCAGGAGGGCATGACTCAAGTTCCACCCTTACTTCAAGTTATACCCTTCCCTGTGGTGTGGTCTACATCTAAGATAAATATGTGTGTCCCTGAGGGGCTTTCTCTCTCTGCATCTGGATCCCATGTCTGGTTCATGATCAGTTACTTTTGTGTGGCCTTTCTAGCCATGATCGTGTAAGTCTAACCCAAGTGATTGGATGGGACTGTGTGATAGGGTAATTGTGGTTCACCAAAGGGATTGGTCAGTTTTGCCATCCTGCTAGGCTAGAAATGAGCCACTTCAGAGGCAGGAAAGAGAGGATTCCACCACCACCAAGGAAGGACAGCCAGAAGCACAGAGCGCATCCTTTAGACCCAGGATCCCTGTGCTGAGAAGCTCCTGGAACCAGGAGACAGACAGATAGTGCTCTAGAAGCAGTGGCAGAGAAATGATGGCAGGAGATGGCACGGTGGGCTTTCTGGTCCACAAAGTGAGAAAACTGAGTGCCTTTGGGCAGGAGGCTAGCTGGCAGAGTAGAGTGCCTCAGGACACTTATTGTGAAAGCAAAAAGAGCTTTGTAACACTTGCCTGAGCAAGGCAGATACCTGGGGCCAGAGAGAGGCATGCCTGCGAGCACAGCTGAAAAGAGACTGTCCTGATGGAAGAACTGTATCCTGAGTGTTCCTCAGCCTGAATTGTAACCTTTTACTTCCCTAATAAACCCCATAATCATGAGTATCATCTGTGAGTTCTTTGGGACCATTGCAATGAATTATTGAACCCAGCAGAGAAGTGGAGAGGGCCATGGAGGGGCAGTTCGTGTCAGAATTGGTAAAGATAGTGGAGAGAGGAGGCATGTCTGATCTCTGCCTCATAGGAATCAGTCTTGGGCTGTTGATCTTGATTCTCCCTCCCCCTTGTGAAGTTACAGGAGGTCAGACATCACCCCCATGCCATTTTTACACGTTTTCTGCAGGTCTTATTTTCACAGAACACTTTAGTCATTAAACTACCAGCTACAATGTTTTATCTATATTTCTCATTACTTTGTAAGTCTGCATATTTAGGACTCATAAGATGACCTCCATCTGAGGAAAAACAAAAACAAATATTCTAAGAGTCAAGATGCTCTGAACATCCCACAAAGAAAAGAAACCTATTTCCCAGTGAAGGAAATTTGTATAAAAACACTACCTTTAGCTTTAAAGTACTGGTGTTAGACACTAGTTGAGTGTATTTCAAGATTTCCATTTATTTCAGAGCAGATAGAAAAGCTTATCAATCATCACTGTTCATCTAATATGTTCTAATATTTTAATTATAAAAATATATTAGAAATCAATTTTTCTAATTCAATAATAAAAGTTAGTATAATGTTAGTCGTCGTTGGTGTTCTTGTTAGTGACCTCGAGTTGGCTCTGACTCAAAGGGATCCTAGGTACAACAGAGCAAAATGTTGCCTGGTTCGGTGCCATCTTCACAATTGTTTGTATATTTGCATCCATTATTGCAGCTACTGTGTATTTTGAGTGCCTTCTAACCTAGGGGGGGTCATCTTCCAGCACTAGATCAGACAAATATTCTGTTATGATCCAAAGGGTTTTCATTGGCTAATTTTCAGAAGACTTTCTTCCTAGTTTGTCTCAGTCTGGAAGCTCTGCTGAAACCTGTCCACCATGGGTGTTTGACATACCGGTGGCATAACTTCCAGCATCATAGCAACATGCAAGCCACCACAGTACAACAAACTGACAGACAGGCAGTAGACAATGCTAGTAGAGACAGTAAAATGGGTAGGGAATTTCTTTTCTCTATAAGGATACTTGCTTCCTGTTAGGTAAACATTTCACTACATAAATACATAAATGACCTAACAAATAATTAAATAATAGATATTTATGTTCATTACTGAATATTTTCTGTAAGGTGTAAGATTATTCCCTTAACACGGCAGGGTTCCACTAAATGGTGGTAGAGTTGAGTGTTGTTTCTGTGAATTCTTTATTATATATGTAGAGCATAAGGACAGAAACAATTTAAAAAGTGCTACAGCTCACTTCCAAATGAACTAGCGCCTTTTCAAAATATAGCTTCAACTAGTGTTCTAACATAACGTGTGGACTTGGGGTGCTACCCAATGCCTACCACTGAAATCAGTTGAAAGAAGTTTTAGAAGTCTTCTGCAAGTTTCCTCATGACAAGAAAATTTTTCTTAACCATTAAAATGAAATATTCTTACTGGTATCACTTATTTTCTTGGACGAGTCTTGATTTGATCTAAGATTATTTGATCAGAGACACAAATAATCTGCAAGGATAGAAGAAAATGAAAGTGTGTTGAGGTAATTAAGAAACCACACAGCACTGTGCCTGGCACAATGTAAGTGTTAAAATAAATAGTATCTAGTCATATTGTTGATGTTATTACTGGCTTATTATAATATTTTCAGTGGAATTAGGTTCATAAGTTATCAATTATAACAAGTGCTTACTATATTACTTTCAGATAGTTCTAAAATAAAATAATTTGAAATGTCTCTCCTAGCTTTCAAGATGTTTGAGTGAAAAATATGGAATCTGTTCAAACATCCTTTGATTGATTGTTAAAGGAATTAGGGCTATCAAAATTAATTCCCAATATCTTCCAAGTTTTAAGATACTATGCAAAATTATTCTTATATGTACATTGCTTTTTGTTAATTAATATGTTTTTAGTTATGTTATGAAGATTAGTAGCTATGGGTCAAATTAGCAAGCAATAGAGGTTTTTAAAATTAATATGTACATTTTATAGGACATTGAGTCCATATTATAAATAATGTGTTCTGGATACTTACACTCTTGTTATAAAACTCGCAGGTTATTTTTATGACTTTGCTTTATTTTAGATGTTTACAGTGTTTTGCTGTTGCTTTTATGACATATTATGAATAAAATCTATGATTTGTTTCATGCTGAGTACTTGATTAGAGATATAACTGTGCCTATAACGTTCGATGAAAAAATACTATCCAGTTTATCAAAATTCACTTCATACAATGCTTCTTAGCATGTATTACAGGGCAAAAGGGGATCAGTGTCTTTATCAGGTGAGGTCCAAATCAGACCAAAAATCACATTCTGCAAGGCTGGTAACATGTTCCTGGTAACAAAAATATTTCATACAAAGACCTGGCACCTCAGAACTAACTATGATTTCTTTCATGAATCTAAATTGAACAAGATTGTTTTCATTTTTGTTTTCTTAATGTATCTTATATAGTTTCATAAAGAAGAAGTTTTTCTTCTCATCTCCCACGCCTCACTGCTATCACCTACTCTACACGCTGACACACAAATGCCTCCCACCTCCACCTTTCTGGAGCTGACAGACGGAATACCAGAAACCAAAACCAAGCCAGTTGCCACGGAATCAATTCCAACTCATGGCGATCTCTTGTGTTTCAGAGAAGAACTGCATGCACGGTTGTCAATGTCTGTGACCTTTTGGAAGTGGACTACCAGGCCTTTCTTCCAAGGTGCCTCTGAACGGATTCAAAATTGCCAACCTTTCAGTAAGTAGTCAAGTGCTTAACCGTTTGCACCACCCAGGGACTCCTACATAATGAAAGGAGGCCTTACGGAATAAAACGCAACACTGATAGGAAGACACAGACGTTTTTAGTTCAATAAAGTAGAGGAGCCTTGCTATCAGAAGGATAACTTTGACAGTTTGCTTGACTGCTAATTCTTTTTTTAATATTTCACCCAGAGTTCAGGCCATTGAGAGGACTCATGTTCCTCCACCCCGACCTCAAGACTTAGAGCTCGCCTTCTCCTCTTATCCATCCGTATGTCTAGCTGGGGTCCAGAATGACCACCAAGGGGCTATTGAGGAGAGGAGAGCCTGGGGAAGACTCTTTGAGTTTATCTAGAAAGGGACACATAATATGCCACTGGAATCTAGCAAAAAAAAACAAACTCGGTCTGTGCATTGAGCTTAGACACAGTTCGAATAGAGTAATGAAGATACCTCAAATCATCATGTCTACCATGTAGACTCCCTCATAGTTGGACGACATTATTAAAGCTGAAATTAAAAACAAAATCAAAAAACTTCATTGCACATTCTTCAGAATTCCTGTGGTTGTTTGTCCAGACAAAGGTAAGCCACCCTTTCATTTTCCCCTTCCCGCTTCTGCTCCAATTACCAGCAGACACCTAGCTTTTCGCGATGTGGAAAGCAAGTAGAAAACAAAAATCACAGGCTAAACCAATTAACCACAAAAACTTGTTATTGACTCTGCCTTCCTCCTTCCACGATCATTGTGATAGTGGCTGGGTTAAACTTAAATGTATCAAACATCTTAAAACTGGACCTCAACAGACCCTAAGACACCATAATTACTATTCATTATTTAACTTGTTTAGTAACTTTCTATGAGCTTTACCATAGATTTAGTATTTATCTAGTATTTCTCTTGAAATTTTGGACTTCCCATGTATTTAGAAATTTTTAGGCATTAACAAATTACAGAGTTTGCATTCTTGGTGGTGTTTTCTGAAACACAGCAACTAATTTTTCAAGTAGCATTTTAAACGTGCTAATGATGGAGGAAAAATATATAACCAATGCACACTATTACCTGCAGTACTTCAAGTTCCAAATTTATGTGGAACCCTTTGAGCATGTTCTGATATACTGGGGAGATTTTCCAGAGGCCAAATTTGAAATAAGTTCAGGCCATTTTATAAAGCAGCTTTTTGAAGAGAAAAAACTCTTTAGCCAAAGTTAGAACTACCTAATACTACCTTAAATCCTCCTCCCCAGGCGCAGCCTTTGCCTTAATTGCATAATCAGGTCAATTTTGATGCTCATTTGTAACTTTGCTATCAGGTATGGCCAGATGTTTCATTTAACCTCTAATATAAATAAAACATCTGATAAAGTTTTGCAATGCCTTTGTAAACAGCTGTTTGATTTGGAAACTTACTGCTGAAGCAGCTAGACGGAGCTGGTCATTCTCTTTACATTATGTCAAAGTAATTGTCTTGATCCTTGGGAAAACTGCTGCTGTATGCATTCTAAAGTCTTTTATTGCAGCCCGTTAGATCTCTTTAAAATGGCTAATGTCTAGTCAACACATGTTTAGTCTACTCAACAAGAATTTATTAAGTATATTTGAAATGTAAGAAGAAATTGCTGGTCTATTTCTTTGAGGATAAAAATATAAGTTGAGCGCATTGTTAAGGAAGTTTTATTATATGTTAGCCTTGCGAAATAATGTTACAGCAGCCTTTACAGCATGAGCACTGAGCTGACAGTACACTTCGTAGCCTTTTCAAGGTTTATTAAATAAGTCTAAAAATGAGATTCTTCATTCTTTTATATTTTTATTTCTTGGTTAACATTAGGCATATTTCTAACATTAGTGATCACTTCATATTATAAACATAACTAATAGGATGGCAAAGATTTGGGGCTTAAATTGCTTAAAACTAAATTAAGAGAATACTTTAGACATATGCAAAACACTGAAGATTTCTAGAAAAACATATCTCCAATTAAAGTAAATGACCTGGTATATTCACAATTTTAGTAGATGAGCATTTATGTTCCATCCAATGAATATCGGCCCTACTCCCTTATTTTAGATTTCTTGTTTAATGGCTCAAAAGCTGAGGTGTTACACAAAATAAGCCACAAGCTAATGAGGAAAAAACTGTTATAATATTTATTATAAGTAATTCAGATATTTATTTTAATGTTTGGAAAATAACGATATCTTGTTTAGAAATTTGTATTTCTGTTTCAGTAGACTTTAGTATTGTTAGAAATTTAATAAACATTTGTTGGTTTAATGAAAAATCCATATTTTATTATAGATATAGACAGTACACAGCACGTACCATGCACACATTTCTATGAATGTTTTATATTTTTGATGGGACTATTATTGTTTCTCAGCCTAGATTTCTTAATACTTTTGCCCACAACTGCATGCAAAAAAAAAAAAAAAAAAACCAAGAAGCACTTGTGCTTTGCAGGGTACAATATTAATATCTACTTTTCTTTCGGTTTTATAAGCTGTCAAGCTATTTTTCCCTAGAGGAAAGTTGCTCCATGCACCCTATAAAAATGCAAATCTTCTAGGTACTAGCATAGATGGGCCTCAGCCTCCTAATATTTCTTAGTTAACTCTGGAATTATAGGGATTTCAGTACTACAGCTTCAGGTTAAGGGGCTTCTGGATTGTAATATCTGGAGATACATTGTTGCCCAATTGTTAGTTTACATTAAGCTACAAATTGCTGTCAAGTTGATTCCAACTCATGGTGACCCCATCTGTGTCAAAACAGAATTGTGCTTCATGGGGTTTTCTATGGCTGATTTTTCAGAAGTAGATTGCTGGCCTTTCTTCCCAGGCACCTCTAGGTGGACCTGAACCACCAACCTTTTGGTTAGCAGCCCACTGTGTTAACTGTTTGTACCACCCAGGGACTCTTACACTGAGTCAAGGATTTAAGAGGGGTTTAAAGACAACAAGGAACTGAAGCATTGTCCACCTGCAAGATGTTACAGTGAAGCTCTCCCCAAAATGCAGACGCAGCCTATATGAAACTGGACATGAAATGCATAAAAAGTAATGTTCCTGAGCCACAGGAGCCAGGAGGGATCTAAATTATATTACACAACAAATGTGGTGGCATTAAAGTTGTCCCACCTGTGTGTCTGCATGCATGTGTGTGTAAGTGGGTGCTGTTTTTCCCCCAAAAGGAAAATCCATTTTCAGCTTAGATTACATTTAGTAACTTATTCTTTTTTTTTTTTTTTAATTGTACTTTAGGTGAAGGTTTACGGAACAAATATTTTCTCATTAAAAAATCAGTACATATATTATTTTATGACATTGGTTAACAACCCCATGACATGTCAACATGCTCCCTTCTCGAACTTGGAGGACCTTTTTTTTGGTGAAAATATACATAGCCAAAGTTACACTGTTTCAAAAATTTCTACATGTACCATTCAGTTATGCTGATTATGTTCTTCCAGTTGTGCTGCTATTCACACTTTAGATGAAGGTTTACAGTACACATAGTTTCTCATTAAACAGTTAGTACACATATTGCCCTATGACAATGGTTAAGAACCCCAGTACATGTCAACACTGTCCTTACTCAACCTTGGGTTCCCTATCACCAGCTTTCCTGTCCCCTTCTGCCTTCTATTCCTTGTCCCTGGACTGCTGTGCCTCATTAGTCCCTTTTTGTTTTATGGGGTTGTCCAATCCCTGGCTAAATGGTGAACCTCGGAAGTGACTTCACCACCGAGCTAAAAGGGTGTTCAGGGGCCATACTCTCGGGGTTTCTCCAGTCTCTGTCAGGCCAGTAAATCTGTTTTTTTTTTGTGTGTGTTTTAGAATTTTGCTCTACATCCTTCTCCAGCTCTGTCCAGAGCCCTCTGTTGTGATCCTAGTCAGAGCAGTCAGTGGTAGTAGCCGGGCACCATCTAGCTGTACTGGACTCAGTCTGGTGGAGGCCTTGGTAGCTGTGGTCCATTAGTCCTTTGGACTAATCTTTTCCTTGTATCCTGTTCTCTTCATTGTCCCTTGCTCCCGAAAGGGTGAAACCAGTGGAGTATCTTAGATGGCTGCTCACAGGCTTTTAAGATCCCAGACACTACTCACCAAGGTACAATGTGGAATGATGTCTTTATAAGCTGTGTTATGCCAATTGAGCTAGATGTTCCCGAGTAACTTATTCTTTCTACCAAAATAAGTGGATTAAAAGCACTGTTTTCATCACTCCCACAGAAGCAGGACACAGCAGGTAGGGATGAACACAGACACAGAGATTAAAGCTGCAGGGCCACACAAATATAAACAGAAGCCTTTCCCCAACAATAAGCACACGTAGCAGGCATTTTGAAGAGCAGAGTAGAGGTAGGCAGAGCCTCTTCAGCAACCCAGGTAATAACATTGTGTACTTGAGATGAGCTTTGAAGACCTCCATAATTATAAAACAAGGATAAATTCAATCATGAAAGGAAAGAACCAGACAAAAACAGAATAGTTAAGAACAGTCACCAAGAATGCTTTTAACAGGACATGAGCAAATAAAGAAGAGAAGTCTGAACCAGAGCGGGACTCTTCTCTTAGCTATGCTTGGCTAAAGAATATTTTCAACCAACTTCTAACGAGGGAAAACTGGAAATTACCTCAGAGCCTTTATATGTCATTTTTTTAAAAAAAGAAAGAACAAACCAGTGGCCGTCAAATCAATTCCAACTCATGGTGATTTTTCAGAGCAGAACTGTGGTCCATAGGTTTTTCATTGACTGATCTTTCAGAAGTAGATTGCCAGGCCTTTCTTCTGAGGCTCCTCTGGGTGGATTCAAACCATGAACTTCTGGGTTAGTAGACAAGTGCTTAACGATTTATTCCACCAAGGGACTCCTATGTATCATTTATGGCTTCTTACATATTTATTTAAAATAAGTATACATGGTTGTCATTCCAGAGTGTGGATTTACTCATTCAAACCTAATTATTTTGTTAATGTTCAGACATAAGAATCCCTCCAAGTACTGCTATAAATAGAGTGCAGTGAAAATTCTGCTCCCATCATGAATAAGCCAAATAGGCTGAACTTCTCACAGCCAAACCACCAAGAGGGCATGCTACCCATTCCACCTGTTGCTCTGTGCACTGTCTTCGGAGTGGTCACCTTGGGAAGATATATACTGCTTTGAACAATGACAGCATTCCCGAACCACTGTAGGAAAATACCTTTTGGAATTGCCTTCAGAGCCTTGGCACATGTTTTTGACTATTAAAGGCAGACAATGTTTTCTTTGGAGGGCAAATTTAACTTGAGAAGGTAATAGCTAAATGCCCTTCTGGACTATTTCTGCCGGGTAGATTGTGATCATACTAGGGCAGGCCCTCATGGTCATAGGTAAGCTCTATGATGTTTGCTTCTAGGCAGTCATACTATCTTGTAGAAACACTTGTCACCATATCTGATTACAAGGAATTTGGTCTAGAAAGGAAGTTTAAAATTATTAAAATGGCAATACATTCTCATTTCCACTTCATTAATGGTCTTTTAGAATACTAGGGGTCAAAATATATCCAAAGAGCAAAGCAAGAAAATGGTCATAAAATAATACTTAATAACAGGGATTATTCATTTAAAATTTGGAATGAGCATTTCATAATAACAGCACTGGGAGGTGCCTTGATTCCTCTGTCCCGTTACCTCTCCAACAATATATTAAGAAGAAATACACTTGAACACATTGAAACTGGAGGAACCTCTGAATCTATTGCCTGGAAACAGCTTTTTAACCTTGAGCTAGAACTATCCCATGAAGTCATTTTTAAACTAAACAACAATTTAGCTCGGTAAATAAAGAATGTCTGCCTTGAGCATTGCCTCCTATTGAAGAATTAGCTCTTTGAGGCTGAAATGACAACAGTAGCACTAAAGTACAGATGAGAACTTTAAGGGAAGAGAGTCTCAGTTAACAGTGGTGACAGGGGCAGAGATAGCGAGAACGGTGACACGGCATGAAGTACGGAACCACTGTCAATGTACATGTGAAACTGTGAAAACTGTGGAGTGAGTATACATTTTGTTGTGCATATTTTCACCAAAAATACATTTTTAAATAAAAATAAATGTACCTAAATCCTCCTGAAGAGCTTTTGGCTCTAAAATATGTTTTGGAGCTGCCTACAGGGTAAGCATGGACTTTGGAGCTACAGTGCCTAAGTTCAAATCCCACCTCTGTCTCTTACCAGCTGTGTGATTTGGGACAAGTTATGGAAACTCTGAGACTCAGCTCCCTCATCTTAAAATGGAGATCTTGTGTTTTACTGACCAAGTAGTATTGAAAGAACTAGAAGGCACAAGAAAAAATTAGAAGCAGTCTTGAAAATCAGCAGAATTCAGAGTAGGCATCAGTATTTCATGTAAGTGTATGTCTGTCTCTCCAAGAGTTATAAAGTTGGAATAGGTGGGCCACACCTTCAATGTATCTGATGATAATAGAATCAGTAATACAGCCCAGTATAATCTCAAACTAAAATTGGGGGCCTGGCACTATGAGAATTATTTAAACCAGTACAAACAACTAGAAATCAGAGTAAGGATAGAAATTACATTTACTCTCCTTTCACAAAGCAGCTGAAGAATATTATGTTGCTATTTTAATAAGAATAACACCACACTGATAACAGATTCTATTCAAAATTTAATAATGCATTAGTTTCTTAATCAAAACATGACTATGAGGCTTGGACTGGCACTGGAAAGCAGAATAATGTGAACAAAAGAGAAATGGAACTGTGTCTGAATATCAAGTCTACAAAACACATAACATCTCATTACACATGCAGCAATTAAAGACAGGAACTAAAAAGCCATTCTCAACTTACTTTGGTCAAGTTCTTGGCCAGGGAGAAGCTTGAATCATGTAATCAAAGCAGATATGTGGTAAAAATAAATAAAACGTCATAACATACACATGTACTATTTTTGCTCAGGTTGAAAACATTATCTACATAAAATTTTGCCCAAATCACATTGTCTATAAATATATATAAGCTAGCAATCGAAATTTGTAATTACAGGTACAAAGAATTTAAAGTTTGATTTGGAAGTCTGTCTATAATTCGTAGAAACCAAAAGATTTCCTTCTATTTCAGTAAACGTAATGGTTAAGGAAACATTCTCTGAGATCATACTGCCTGGGTCTAATTCCTGACTCTGCCACCAATAGATGTAGGACAAGTTATTTGACCAGTTTTCTCTTAATTTGTTAGGTAAAATTAAGATAATCATATTGCCTACCTCAAGAGTTATAATAATTTAATGATATAGTGCTTAAAACTCATACATCAGCTATCACTATTCAGAAAATGGAATTCATTAAAATGTTGTATAAATAAAAGGTATCTTAAAACCAAAAAGCCAAACCCACTGCCAACGAGTCGATCCCAACTCATAGTGACCCTGTAGGACAGACAGAGTAGAACTGCCCCACAGGGTTTCCAAGGCTGTAAATCTTTAGTGAAGCAGACTGCCACATCTTTCTCTCTCGGAGTGGCTGGTGGGTTTGAACCGCTGACCCTTCAGTTAGCAGCCGAGCTTTTAACCACTGAGCCACTAGGGCTTTCTAAAGTGTCTTAGAAAGTTATAATTCCATTGATGAACAGGCCATGATAATCCCCCAAACTGATTTGGTTAATCTGACTCATTCAGATCTCTGAATACTGACTTTTTAAAAAATCATTTACAACCTGGGTCCTCAAAGCAGTCAAGGTATTTATAGACACAGGTTCAATTAGGTTTTAATAATGCCACTATAGCATTTGGTTCCATCTTGCAAGCTAATTTTCAAGTTTGGGCTGACAGCTCATATAACTTTTTGCTCATATGGACAATGAATTCTACTGAATTAAAAATCAAATAAAACACAAATACATAGGATTTTATATACAGCTCATGCGTTTTAACAGTTGTTGTTATTAGGTGCCTTCAAGTCGGCTCCAACACATAGTGACCCTATGTACAACAGAATAAAACACAGCCCAGTCCTACACCAGCCTCATGATCATTGTTATGCTTGAGCCCATTGATGCAGCCACTGTGTCAATCCATCTCATTGAAAGTCTTCCTCTTTTTCACTGACCCTCTACTTTACCAAGAATGATGTCCTTCTCCAGGGACTGATCCCTCCTGATAACATGTCCAAATTAGGTAAGATGAAATCTCACCATCCTTCCTTCTAAGGAGCATTCTGGCTGTACTTCTTACAAGACAGATTTGTTTGTTCTTCTGGAGTCCATGGTATATTCAGTATCGTTCACCAGCACCATAATTCAAAGGCATGAATTATTCTTTGGTCTTCCTCATTCATTGTCCAGCTTTCATATGCATATAAAGTGATTGAAAACACTATGGGTTAGGTCAAGCGCACCTTAGTCCTTAAAATGACATCTTTACTTTTTAACACGTCAAAGGAGTCTTTTGCTGCATATTTGCCCAATGCAATGCATCTTTTGATTTCTTGACTGCTGCTTCCATGGGTGTTGATTGTGAATCTAAGTAAAATGAAATCCTTGACAACTTCGATTTTTTCCCCATTTATCATGACGTTGCTTATTGGTCCATTTGCGAGGATTTTTGTTTCATGTTAAGGTATAATCCATACTGATGGTTGCGGTCTTTGATCTTCTTCAGTAAGTGCTTCAAGTCCTCTTCACTTTCAGCAAGCATGGTTGTGTCATCTGCATATTACAGGTTGTTAATGAGTCTTCTTTCAATCCTGATGCCCCATTCTTCTTCATATAGTCCAGCTTCTCGGATTATTTGCTCACATACAGACTGAATAAGTATGGTGAAAGGATACAACCTTGACACATACCTTTTCTGACTTTAAACCAGGCAGTATCCCCTTGTTCTGTTCGAATGACTGCCTCTTGATCTATATGCAGGTTCCTCATGAGCACAATTAAGTGTTCTGGAATTCCCATTCTTCACAATGTTATCTATAATTTGTTATGATCCACATAGTCAAATGCCTTTGCATAGTCAGTAAAACAAAGGTGAACATCTTTCTGGTATTCTCTGCTTTCAGCCAGGATCCATCTGACATCAGCAATGATATCCCTGGTTCCAAGTCTTCTTCTGAATCTGACTTGAATTTCTGGCAGTTCCCTGTCTATATACTGCTGCAGCCTCTTAGATGGGTTAAAATGGAAATGCCAAGAACAATTAGGAAGGGACTGAAAGAATACAAATGACAAATAATGGACTAGGAGGAAGTGATAGAGGCAAAAAGAAATAGATGGAGTTAAGTCATCTTTTAGAGGAAAAGCCCAAAGAACTTACAGATAGATTAAATGCTGGCGAGGAAATAAAGTGTAAATTCACAGATAACATGTAGGTTTTTGACGCGAGCCATTGAGTAGACAGTAGGAGTATTTTATTATGATAAGGAAGACTGAGGAGAAACAGATTTAATGGAAAAGGTGGAATATTGGCATTTATGTGAATCTTGTTAAGGGTAATAATATAAAACTCTTTAGTGCCTCAACTAACTTAATACATAAGTTTTGTTATTGCTTTGTTTTATTTTGATTTTAGCAAACATCTATTCCTTAATCTATGAAAGTCATTAATAATGGTTATCTGGGATAAATGTTATTCAGTTCCAAACCTCATGTTAACTATTCTTCTCGATGAATTTAATAAGATTGAAATTATATAAAGTATCTTCTTCAACCACAATAGAATGAAACTAGAAATCAACAACAAAAATAAATATGAAAAATGTATAAATATGTAGAAATTAAATGGCACACTCTTGAATAATGAGTGTGAAAGAAGAAATCACAAGGGAAATTAGAAAATAGTTTGAGATGAATGAAAACAAAAACACAATATATCAAAGCTTATGGAAATCCACAAAAGAAGTGCTAACAGGAAAAATTATACCTGTAAACATAACATTAAAAAAAACAACATGGTATCCTAGACAAACGCATCATGCCAACTCTCTGCAGCAAAGACCCGAAAAACTAAGTAAAATAGATACAAACATCAATCCTGGAAGACTAAGTAAGTATCAGATGAACAGATAAAGAACTGGATCAAACACCAAGTGGAACAAGAAACTGAAAGAAAACAGAGAACAAGGAGAGTTACAGAGTGGAGGACCCCTGCCAACTCACAGGGCACAATGTTGCCATCTTGGAGCACAGCCAGCAACAACCCCGGACAGAGAGTACAGGACGGCAACTTCATGGAGCTCCCAGCAGGAGGCAGAGCACCCAGTAACCAGAAAAACACACTTTCCTACCCCCCACTCTTCTGCCCAGTATACCACCTCCAGCCCTTCCCAACAGGCCAGGCAGCACCTCTTGGCTAGAGAGCTACCGGCCCACCGTGACCCTGGGTACGCCTTGCCCCCAACCGCCAGTTCCTGCTGCATCATTTTCCCCCTTTCTTTGATTTCTTTCTCCCTCTTACCTGGCCCTATATGCCACCCCTATCCCTTCACCATGGGCCACATAGTACCACACAGGTAGAGAGCTGCCAGCCCACTGCTAGCTTGGGCCCTTCCCCCACCCACTAGCTTCTGCCGTGCTATTTTTTTTCCCTTTCCTCCTTTTCTTTCTCCCTCTCACCTAGCCCTGAGCCCCACTACTAACCCTTCTTGCCAGGCTATGACTTTTCACCTTGGCTACAGAGCCACTGGCCTGCTGCCAGCCTGGATCTGCTCACCCCTACCTTCCAGCTTACGCCATGCCATTTTTTTACATTTATTTCTTTTCTTCCTCCTTTCCACATAGCCATGTATGCCACCTCTACACCTTCCCACGGGGCCACGTCACACCACCACAAGTAGAGAGACACCAGCCCACTGCAAGCCCAGGTCTGCCCTGCCAACACATGCCAGCTCCTGACACACCATTTTATTTTCTTTTTCCTGTTACTCCTTTTGTTTCTCCCACTGACCTAGCCCTGTATACCACCTCTCCCCCTTCTTACTGGGCTACACTGTAGTAGCACTGCTAGAGAGCTACAGTCCACCACTTTCTACTTTCCACCCAGTCTCATACAACATTCCCCCCTTTCTGCCAGCCACAGGTCTGCCCTGTCTCATCCTTCAAGCTACATATTTTTTTCTCTCATTTTTTTCCTTTCTTACCTCAGCCTAGCTCCATATGTGATCCCCCCCTCCTACCAGCCCTTTCAGTGCCACTGTACCTAGAGCGTCCACGGTTCAGGTCCACCACCACACTGGGTATGCACTGCACCTCCCCTCCGCCACTCGACCAACTGCTGAACGGTGGGAAGTGAGCCCATACCACTCCCCATATGACACCTCTGCCTATCTAACGAGGGGCTGTGAATGCTCCCATATCACTGAACCAACATCAGGAGGCAAACAGCACCTGTCCAGTACACCATCAGCTACTTCGCCAAATCAATGTACAGTGAAGTGAGGTCAGCCTGCCTGGTGCTGCCCTGCCTAGATGAACAAGATGGTGAGAGCTGTCATGTCCACAGACGAGCAAGCATCAAAGCATGCCTGGTCCACCTGCCCTGACATATCAAAACAAAACAAAGAAGCAGGATGAAACAAATGAACATAACATCAATAAACAAATAAAATAATACCTTAATATCTCAGACATAGCAGACAATATCAAAGCATATAAAAAAGTAGGACCAGACAGCTCCAGCAAGTGACCAGAATAAAGACTCAGATGACCTTCTGGTAGAAGAAAAGGCAGTGGAACTACTTGGAATTAAAAAGACTAATATTTAGGGCTCTCCAAGAGATTAGGAGACAGATCAAGGAAAACTCAGGGAAAAAAATGAAAAAAAAGACTAAATCATGGAAAACACAGGCAAAGAAATAGAAGATTTCAGGAAAATAATACAAGAACAAAATGTCAAAATAAACAATTAAGAAGCATACAAAAACAGCAACTAGAAATCCAAAAGATAAACAACACAATTTCAGAAATGGATAACTCAATTGAAACAATGGAAAACAGAATCAGTGAGATTGAAGACAAATCCATGGATACCACTGTGAGGAACAATCAGAGAAAAGAATGAAGAAAACCTAAGAATTATTAGGTCAACAAAGAAGAGTAAAAATTTTTGCATATGATGAGAGTTCCAGAACAGGGCGATAAAATGGAAAACAAAGAAGATTGTTGAAGATTTGCTGACAGAAAACTTACCAAATATTGTGAAAGATGAAAAGCTGACTATCCAAGAAGCTCAAAGAACCCCCCATAAAGGATAGCCCCCAAAACGTTACCAAGACATATCATAATCACACTTGCCAAAACCAAAGACAAAGCAAGAATCCTGAGAGCAGATCGAGAAAAACAAAAAGTCACTTACAAAGGGGAAACAATAAGGCTAAACTCTGATTACTCAGCAGAAACTATGTAGGCAAGAAGCCTATGAGATGACATATACAAAACCTTGAAGGAAAAAACTGCCAACCAAGAATAATATATCCTGCAACACTCTCTCTCAAATATAATGATGAAATTAGGGCATTTCCAGATAAAAAGAAATTAACAGAATTCACAAAAACAAAACAAAACTTACAAGAAATATTAATGGTTGTCCTTTGATTAGAGAGCCAACAACATCAGATAACGACCAGAGTGCAGGACACAGGACAGCATCAGCTACATAACAACCTAGGTAAAGAACTCTCAATAATAAAACAAAGCTAAAAGACTTGAAAAAGGAAACCATAGACATCAATCTGTAAATGATGACAATGTTAAAACAATAAAATGGGAAATAAACGGTGTAGGCATAAAACTTTCAAATGGAGAGGAATTCAAGGTGATATCAAGTGATAAAGACTGGTAAAAAAGTAGGAAGATAAGTACAAATTTCAAGGTAACCACAAAGAAAGTTAACAAACCTACGCATAAGAATAAAAACATAAAGTCTCAGTAAACACAAAATCTATACTAACAAAAGAAAAGAAAATCCACAAAAGAAACCCAGCACAAAAAAGTAAGAGGAACAAGGAAAATTTCAGCACCACACAAAAAGTACAATATGACAGCAATAAACTCACTGATAATCATAATGACTGTAAATGGCTTAAATGCACCTGTAAAGAGACAGACAGTGGTAGAATGGATGAAAAAGGAACAACCCATCAATATGCTGTCTACAACAGACACACCTTAGACACAAAGACATAAATATTTTAAAAATCAAATGATGGAAATAAATATATAAAGCAAACAGTAACCAAAAAAGGGCTAGACTGGCAATACTAATCTCAGATAAAATAGACTTTCAGGCAAAATCAACCATAAAAGACAATAAATGGCATTATATAATGACAAAAGGACAATCCACCAAGAAGGCATAACCTTAATAAATATCTACACATCCAAAGGCAGCGCTCCAAAATACATGAAACAAACTCTAACAGCACTGAAAAAAGGAATAGACAGCTCCACAATAATAGTAGGACAATTCAACCTAGCTATCTCAGTAAAGGATAGAACATCTAAAAGGAAACTCAACAAAGATACAGAAGATCTAAAGACTACAATCAGCCAACTTGACCTCATAGACATAAATAAAACATGCCACCAAACAGCAGCAAGATACACATTCTTTTTCAACACACATGCAACATTCTCCAGAATACACCACATTTTAGGTCACAAAGCAACTCTCAATAAAATCCAAAAGATTGAAATAATACAAAGTATTCTCTCTGATCACAAAGCCATAAAAGTAGAAATCAATAATAGGAAGAGAAAGAAAAAAAATCAAAAACATGGAAACTGAACAGCACCTTGCTCAAAAACAACTGGGTAATAAAAGAAATCAAAGAAGGAATAAAAAAATTCCTAAAATTAAATGAGTATGAAAAAACATCATACCAAAACCTCTGGAATACAGCAAAGGCAGTGCTCAGAGGTCAACTTACAGCAATAAACACACACTTCAGAAAACAAAAATGGGCCAAAATAAAAACATAGCCTACAAGTCAAACAAATAGAACTGCGAACAACAAGAGCAACCTGCAGCCACCAGAAGAAAGGAAATAATACAGATTAGAGCAGAAATAAATGAAATGGAGAAGATAAAAACAATAAAAAGAATAAAAAAGACCAAAATTTGGATCTTTGAAAAGACCAACAAAATTGACAAATAATTGACCAAACGGACAAAAGAAAAACAGGAGAGGAAGCAAATAACCCAAATAAGAAATGAGATGGGGAACATGACAACAGATCCAACTGTAATAAAAAAGATTGTAATAGAATGCTATGAAAAATTGTTTTCCAACAAATTTGAGAACCTAGAAGAAGTGAACAAATTTCTAGAAACACACTACCTACCTAAACTATCATAAGCTGAGATCGAAAATCTGAACAGACCCCTAACAAGAGAAGAGACTAAAGAGGTAAGAAAAAAACTCCCAACAAAAAGAAAAAGCCCTGCCCAGACACCTTCACTGGAGTATTCTACCAAACATTCAGAGAAGAGGTCACACCAGTACTATTCAAAATATTTCAGAGCATAGAAAATGAAGGAATATTCCTGAATTCATTCTGTGAAGCCAGCATAACCCTGATACCAAAGTCAGGCAAAGACACCACAAAAAAAGAAAATTACAGACCAATATCTTTCGTGAATATAGATGTAAAAAATTCTCAACACGCTTCTAACCAATAGATTTCAACATCACATTAAATAAATAAATAAATAAATAACACCAGGTATGCAACAATGGTTCAACATTAGAAAATCAATCAACATAATCCACCACAAAAATAGAACAATAGAAAAAATCACCTGATCATCTCAAACAATGTAGAAAAGGCATTTGATAAAGTCCAATAACCATTCCTGATAAAAACTCTGAATCAAATAGGAATAGAAGAGAAATTTCTCAATATAAGAAAGGGCATCTATATAAAACCAACAGCCAGCATCATTCTCAACAGAGACAGAATGAAAACATTCCTCCTAAGAATGAGAAAGAGACAAGGATGCCCTTTATAACCACTCCTATTTAACACTGTGCTGGAAGTAACAGAGCAATAAGGCAAGAAAAAGAAATAAAGGTATCCAAATAGGAAAGGAAGAAGTAAAAATACCCCTATTTGCAGATGATACAATCATATACACAGAGAACCCTAAAACTTCCACAAGAAAATCACTGAAACGAACAGAAAGATTCAGCAGAGTAGTAGGAAACAAGATCAACATGCAAAAATCAGTTGGATTTCTATACACCAACAAAGAGAATGTCAAAAAGGAAATCAGATAAACAATACCACTTATAATAGCGCCTAAAAAGATAAAATACTTAGGAATAAATCTAACCAGGGAAGTAAAAGACCTATACAAAGAAAACTACAGAACATTATTGCAAGAAACCAAAAGAGAACTACCTAAATGGAAAAAGCATACCATGCTCACGTATAGGAAGACTCAACATTGTGAAAATGTCGATTCTACACACAGCGATCTATGAATATAATACAATCCAGATCCAAAACCAACAGCATTCTTTAACGAGATGGAAAAACTAATTACTGACCTTATGTGGAAAGTAAAGAGGCCCCAAACGAGCAAAGCATTACTGAGGAAAAACAACAAAGTAGGAAGCCTCATACTACCTGATGTCAGAACCTACTACACAGTACAGTAGTCAAAACAGCCTGGTAGTGGTACAAGACCAATGGAACAGAATTGAGAACCTAGAAGTAACACCATCCACTGGTCAGCTGATCATTGACAAAGGACCAAAGTCCATTAAATGGGGAAAAGATGGTCTCTTTAACAAATGATGCTGGCAAAACTGAATGTCCATCTGTAAAAAAAAAATGAAACAGGACCCATACCTCATACCATACACAAAAACTAACTCAAAATAGATCAAACACCTAAATATAAAATCCAAAATGATAAAGATCATATAAGGAAACATAAGGACAATACTAGGGCCCCTAATACAAGGCATAAATAGAATACAAACCATAACTAACAATATACAAACACCAGATGATAAACTAGATAAGTGAGAGCTCCTAAAAATTAAACACTTACGCCCATCAAAAGACTTCACCAAAAAAGTAAAAGGAGAACATACAGACTGGGAAAAAATTTCTGGCTACTACATATCCAACAAAGGTCTAATCTCTAAAATTTACAGAATACTTCAACATCTCAACATCAAAAAAATAATAGTAATAATCCTATTAAAAAATGGGCAAAGGATATGAACAGACATTTCACCAAAGAAGACATTCAGGCAGCAAACAGACACATGAGGAAATTCTTGTGATCATTAGCCATTAGAGAAATGCAAATCAAAACTACAATGAGATACCTTCTCACCCTGACATTACTGGCATGAATCAAAAAAGCAGAAAGCAACAAATGTTGGAGAGGCTGCAGGGAGATTGGAACTCTTATGCACTGCTGGTGGGAATGTAAAATGGTACAACCACATTGGAAAATGATAGGGAACCTCCTGAAAAAGCTAGAAATGGAAATATCATATGATCCAGCAATCCCACTCCTAGGAATATAATATCCTAGAGAAATAATAACCATCACACAAATAGATATTTGCACACCCATGTTCATTGCAGCATTATTCACAGTGGCAAAAAAAAAATGGAAACAACCTAAGTGCCCATCAACAGATGTATGTAAAAACAAATTATGGTACATACACACAATGGAATACTATGCAATGATAAAGAACAATGATGAATCTGCGAAACGTCTCACAACATGGATGAATCTGGAGGGCATTATGCTGAGTGAAATAAGTCAATCACAAAAGGACAAATATCGTGTCATACCACTACTACAAAAACTCAAGAAAAGGTTTACACATAGAAAAAAAACAATCTTTGATGGTTGCGAGGGAGGAGAGTGGTGGGGATGGGAAATCCCTAAATATATAGCAGACAAGTTAACTTTGATGCGAAGAAAAACAACACACAATATAGGGGAAGGCAGCACAACTTGACCAAGAAAAAGTCATAAAAGCTTCCTAGACACACCAAAACACCTTGAGGGACTGAGTTACTGGGTCTGAGGGCTGGGAACCATGGTCTCGAAGAAAATCTAGGTCAATTGGCATAACCGTTCTTAAAGAATATATTCTACATCCTACTCTGGTGAGTAGTGTCTGGGGTCTTAAAAGCTTGTGAGTGGCCATCTAAAATTCATCTATTGGTCCCATCACGTTTGGAGCAAAGGTGAATAAAGAAAATCAAAGACACAAGGAAAATATTAGTCCAAAGGACTAATGGACCACATGAACCACAGCCTCTACCAGCCTGATCCCAGAAAAACTATATGGTGCCCAGCTACCACTACCAAGTGCTCTGACAGCGATCATAATAGAGGGTCTTGGACAGAGCAAGAGAAAAATGTAGAACGATATTCAAATTCAGACACACAAAAAAGACCGGATTTGCTGATCTGACAGAGACTGCGGTAATCCTCAACACTATGGTCCCCAGACACCCTGCTAACTCAGAACTCAAGACATTCCCAAAGTCTACCTTTCAGCCAAAGATTAGACAGACCTATAAAACAAACAATAATACACACAAGGAATGTGCTTTAGTTCAATCAAGCATACGAGACCAAATGGGCAACACTTGCCCAAAAGCAAAGACAAGGCAGGAAGGGACAAATAGACACGGGGAACCCAGGGTGAAAAAAGAGAGTGCTCACACATTGTGGGGATAGCAGCCAATGTCACAAAATAATTTGTGTGTAAATATTTTTGGATGAAAAACTAATTTGTACTGTAAACTTTCACCTAAAACACACACAGAAAAATTTTAAATCTCCCAAATTAGAAAACTAAACTTCCACCTTAAGGAACTAAAAAAAGAAGAGTAAGCTAAACCCAAAGCAAGAACAAGAAAGAAAGAAACAAAGCTTAGAGTGAAGATCAGTTAAACAGAGAATAGAAAAAGAATAGAGAGTATCAAGGAAACCAAATGTTGGTTCTTCCAAAACATCAAGAAAATTAACAAAACTTTAGCTCAACTAACCAAGAAAAAAAGAGTAGGCTTAGGTTGCTAAAATCAAGAATGTAAGTGAGGACAGTAATAATTAAATTTATAAAATAGAAAAAGTTTTAAGAGAATACTATCAAAAATTCTATGCCAACAAATTTGATGAACTCAAAGAAATGGACAAATTCCTAGAAATACACAAACTACCAAAACTGACTCAAGAAGAAATAGAAAATCTGAATAGACATATAACAAGCAAAGTGTTTAGATCAACAATCAAAACCTCCCAAAAAAGAAAAGTCCAGACCAGATATATTCACTGGTGAATTATACCAAACATTTAAGGAAAAATTAACACTAATGCTTTTCAAACTCTTCCAAAAAACAGAAGAGAAAGAAAAACTTCCCAAGTCACTCTAAGAGGTCAGTGTTACCTAATATCAAAGAAACACAAACAACAAACAAATATCCCTTACAAAAATAAGCACAAAAATTCTCAACAAAATACTAGCAAACCAATTCTAGCAGCATATTAAAAGGATTATATACAGTGAACAAGTGGGGTTTATCCCAGGAATGCAAGGTGGTTCAACATATGAAATCTAATCAATGTAATACACCATATTAAGAGAATGAAGAATAAAAACCAAAAGAGCATCTCAATTGACACAGAAAAAGAATTTGAAAATATCAATGTCCTTTTATGTTAAAAATACTCAGAAAACTAGTAATAGAAAGAAATTTCCTTCATATAGGAAAGAGCGTTCATAAAAATCCACAGCTAACATCTTACTTGGAGTCCCTAAGTAGTGCAAATAATTACACACTTGGCTATTAACAAAAAGTTTGGAGTTTCGAGTACTCTCAGAGTCACTTCAGAAGAAAGGCCTGGCTATATACTTCTGAAATTCAGCCATTTAAAACTGTATGGAGCACAGTTCTACTCTGACACACATGCGGTGACCATAAGTTAGACTCAACAGCAACCGGTTTGTTTGTTTTTAACATCATACTTGATGGTGAAAGACTGAATGCTTTCCCTCTATGACCAGGAACAAAATATGGATGTGCTCTTTTGCCACTTCTGTTTAAAACTGTATTGAAGTTCTAGCCAGGGCAATTAGATGAGAAAAAGAAATTAAAAAAAAATCCAAATTGGAAAGGAAGAAGATTATCTCTATTCACAAATGGTATGATCTTATATAGGAAATCTTAAGGAATCCACAAAAAACTATTAGCGCTAATAAACAAATTCAGCAAAGTGGTAGGATACAAGATCAACATACAAATTCAGCTGTATTCCTACACACTAGCAGTGAACAATCAGAAAATGAGGTTTTAAAAATTCTGTCTACATTAGCATCTAACAGAATAAAACACTTAGGAATAAATTTAACCAAGTAGGTGCAATGTCTAGACACTACAAACTACAAAAAAAAGAAAAGAAATTGTTGAAAGAAAATGAAGACCTAAATAAATGGAAAGACATCCTGTGTTCATGGCTTGGAAGACTTAACACTAAGATGGCAATATTTTCCAAAGTGATCTACAGATTCAATGCAATTCCTATCAAAATCCCAATGAACTTTTTGCAGAAATGAACAAGCTGATTCAAAAACCCAAATGGAAGTGCAAGGGCCTCTGAAAGGCTAAAACAATCTTGAAAAAAAAAAAAAAGAGTAAAGTTGGAGTAATCACACTTTACAATTTCAAAACTTAAAACAAAGCTACAGGAATCAAAACAGTGTGGTACTGGTATAAGGATATGTGTATAGACCAATGGAATAGAATTTAAAGTCCAGAAATAAGATTATATATCTATAAATAATTGGTTTTCAACAAAAGTGCCAAGACCATTCAATGGAAAATGAACTGTCTTTTCAACAAATGGTGCTTGATGATCACATGCAAAAGAATGAAGTTAGATACTTATCACACACCATATATAAAAGTTAACTTAAAATGGATCAAAAACCATAACATAAGCGCTAAACCTATTAAACTTTTAGAAGAAAAACTAAGGGTAAATCTTCATGACTTTGGATTCGGTAATAGTTTCTTAGATATGGTATCAAAAACACAAGAAAAAACAGATAAATTGGTCTTCGTCAAAGTTAAAAAGGACTCAAGGGCAGCATTAAGAAAGTGAAAAGACAACCTACAGAATGAAAGAAAATATTTATAAATGATATATCGGACAAGGGTTTAATATACAGAATATAAACGTATCCCTTCCAACTCAACTACAAAAAGGCAAACAACTCAATTTAAAAACAAGCAAAAGGCTTACAGAGATATTTCTCCAAAGAAAACACCCAAATGGCCAATAAGCACGACAAGATGCTCAACATCATTAGTCATTAGGGAAATGCAACCAAAACCACAACGAGATACCACTTCATACCCACTAGAATGGCTATAATAAAAGAGAGAGAAAATAACAAGTGCCAGCAAGAATATGGAGAAATTGGTTGGAACCCATACATACACTACTGGTGGGAAGATAAAATGATGTAGTTGCTTTGGAAAACAATCTGTCAGTCCCTCAACAAATTATAGAATTACCATATGACTCAGTAACGTTAGCCCTAGTTATATAGCCAAGAGAAATAAAAACATATTCTAAAAATGACATGGTGGCAGGGTCAGACCTCCTCATTTAACTTCACAATCGAGGAGAAGAATCAACAGCATCAACAGCCCGAGGCTGATTCCTATGAGGCAGAGGTCAGACATACCTCTTTTCCAACCTTTTTACCAGTTCTGACACCACCTGTCTCTTCCACGACAATTGCTACTCCTCTGCTGGGTTCAGTAATTTGTTCCAGTGGCCATACAGAACTCACACACCATACTCACAGTTATGGGGTTTATTAGGGAAGTAACAGGTTACAATTCAGGATCAGGCACAACTCAGGATACAGTTCTGAGGACAGCCTCTTCTCAGCTATGCCTGCAGGCAGGCCTCTCCCTGGCCCCCCACTCCCTCAGCCCCTCAGCCCAGTCTCTGCCCTACTCAAGCAAGTGTTACAAAACTCTTTAGCTCTGCCAGCAAGTGCCCAAGGGCACCCCACTCCACCTGTAAACCTTGGCTCGAAGGCACTCAGCTCTCTCATTTCATGGGTTAGCAAGCCTAGCTTTGCCGACAAGTGCCTGGAGGCACCCTACTCTGCCAGAAGGCTGCCTGCCCAAAGGTGCTCAGCTATCTCGTAGGTTAGCACATCCACTGTAACTGCCTTGCTCCAAGTGCTGGGAAGCCCAGTGCACCATCCCACATCAGTCTCGGGGTTCTGCTGATGCCGTTTCTCTGCTGCTGATTTTCACTGTCTTGTGCCATCTCTGGAGTTACAGCTCTCTCTCTCTCTCTGTCTCCTGGGTCTAGGAGGTTCTCAGCACAGGGACCCTGGGTCCAAATGATGCACTCCACTTGCATTTCTTCTTCTTGGTGGTAGTGACATCCCTCTTTCTGCCTCTGGGATGGCTCATTTTAAGCCTAGCGGGACGGCAAAACTGACCAATCTCATTAGGATTCCATACATCTTATTTGTATGGTCCCACCCACACAAGGATGCGATGCACCTTATTTGTGTTATTAGCAAGCTGCCCAATCCCCTTAGTGGGACACAAGCACCTTATTTGCATAGTCCTACCCAGTCATAGTGTGGGAGTCACAAAGACTATGGCTAGACGGGCCATATTAAGTAATTCACTGCACTGCACATACATCCACACAAAAACTTGTACGCAACTGTTCTTGCAGCATTATTCATAATAGTCAAAAAATGTAAAACTTAAACAAATGTCTATTAACAGATAAATGGATAAACAAAATGTAACATATCCATACAATGGAATATAATTCAGCCATAAAAAGTAATGAAGTACTGATAGATGCTATAACACCAATAAACCTTGAAAACATTATGCTAAGATGCCAGATGCAAAAGGCCACATATTGTGTGATTCCACTTATATTAAACATCCAGAACAGGTAAATGCACAGAGACAGAAAGCAGAGTAGTGGTTGCCAGATACTAGGAGAAAGGGGGGATGAAGAGTGGCTGCTTAACAGGTATAAGATTTCTTTTTGGTGTGATAAATACGTTCTGGAATTAAACAATGGTGATGGTTCCACAGCATTGTGAATGTACTAAATGCCTCTAACGTGTACACTTAAAATAATTAAAATTGTGAATTTTATGTTATGTCAATTTTTACCACAATAAAAAAAAAAGCAAGTGAAAAAACAGTTATTGGCAACATCTCTATGAATTGACATTGTATGATGTCAATGAACTGCGGGGGCACAAGAGTCAAAAGGGTAACTTGTGTGTGTCTAGCATATATATTGCTTTACAGTTGGATAAGATGTAAGTGTAAACTGTATAAGTCAATTTTCAGTATATGTAGGAAAAGTAAACAATAAGATAGAAGTGCTTGTTGATTTTTTCTGTTTATCAGTAAAATTTCATGCTTCAAGAGAAGAAAAGGAATTTTATGTTTTGTTAATGCCTATTTTGTGAGCTGTGATATGAAGGATCCTGGATTTGAAGGCTGGCTCTTGTCAACGGTGTGACAGAATGCAAATGAATTAAATACATACTCTAGGATCTTGCTATTCTAAGTGTGGTCCATGGCAGAGCAGCAGCATCAAGCACCATCAGGGGAACTCTTTGGCCCCACCTCAAATCTTCTGAATACAGATCTGTATCTTAACAAGATCTCTAGGTGATTCACACAGACATAAGAGTTTGAGAGACACTGCTCTATGTCAATGTTCCTTGTTGTTAAAGTGAAAAAGCTAGGCGTTACACCCGAACTTCTTTGATTTTAAAGTCAGTATCTTTCTACACATGGGAGATAGATTTACAGCCTTGGAAACCCGATGGGGTTTGATGGCAATGGGTTCAGTTCCAGTTCGGCTCTTTCTACAACATCAAGGAGACTCTCCTTAGAAGCTAACACATGACAACTTACCTTTACACCTTTCTCCTCACCCACCAGCTTTCCCAAATACAGTTTACGAGACAATAATGCTGAAGAAGGAATAAAGAATTGTCACCTTGCTCTAAAAAATGTCTACACATATGCCACAGATAAATCTTCAACAGAATGAAATTAGAGTTCAGGTGAAAGCTCTCATTTTAGAATAAGGTATATTTGTTTTCCAAGATATGTGCATTTAGATGTGTCATCAGTTTGTTACCAACTCCTCTATTTGTATCTGCTCCATCTATCTTCATCTTTTTATAATATCTCTCTAGTTAAGAACTATTCATTAAAATAATGCATATAAATTTCCTCTGTTTTTCATAATAAATTTTGTCATCACAGACTATACAGCTGAATTACTTCCAAACTCCTTTTTCCTTCCTGTACTTCATCTCATACTGTTATTCACCTTTTTTCTTCATTTTTCTGAATTCTATGTTTCCTATTTCTTCCTTTCCTCCTTTTCTCTGTCAAATGTCATAATTTCACTAAACTTTTTGACCTTTTTAAAAGCTTAAATGTTATCAAAATCTACAACTTCAGCTTTTTAGGTAATAGCAATCCTTTACTTTTGGACAATGCTTTACAGGTAGCAAACAGCTGTCATACATTGTACCTTTTAAGATTCAAAACAAATTTATAAAATGGAAAAGACATTTGACTCCAATAATAACTCAGGAGCCAAGATGCAGTTATTGTATAAGAGAAAGGGGCAAATTCAGGTCATCAGCAACATAAAGAGAAAGACAACTGCCTGTCACATGCTTTTTAAACTCTACCCAACAGTACCAATTAAAGAAAGAACCATACAATTACTAATAATTTTATTTGGGAAAAAAAAACTTAAGCTCAGTGAAAAGTATTCAAACATAAAATATTGGAAGCTGTACTCTGAGAACTTTGCTTGAAGACTGGAAAATCAAAATGTCAAAGAGAACATACATAGCAAACAATAAAAGGATTGCTAACACACAAAATATATCATCCAAAGTAACTGAGGATTTGTCCCAAGATGAAGGAACTGCAAATCAATAAAAATTCCATGAGATTCAACAAAGCAGTATATTTTCACAAAGGAGTGACTTTATAAAAACCTTGCAAAACAATCTAAAAGTCAGAAGCTAGATAAAAGCACTAGAAAAAAGAAAGAAGCTCACACTCTCTGAACTAATAGCTCAATTTATGCCCTTCAAAACAACCCCCAGCAGTTGGGAAGTGTCAGTACTGTGAACTTACAGCATTCAGTAGATACTTCTTGACTAAGTAAGTCATATTCTGATGATGGCCAGCAATTGTGATTAAGAAGGTAGAGAGAAAGAAGGACAGGAAGGGAGGAAAGAGGGAGGTAAGGAGGGAGGGAGGCAGGGAAACTGTGGCCAAAAAATGGAACAAAGTTTAATTATTAAAAAATCAAATGGTACCAAACCAGCTTTCCTTGAAAAGTAGTGAGGTAAAAGTAGATCACAGAGGTAAGGATTTACGTGAGGGAATAGAAAGTGGGAACAGTAAAGAGTTTTCACGACACAGAACTAGAAATCATTCTTAGCACGAAAATGTCTAAATAACTCAATTATTAGCCTCATGGTATCCTGTTGAGAACACTTGAAGAGCACAGTATACCACAGCAAAAGCCCTTAGGAGTTGAGGTGGCCCTTAGCCTTGTGGGTATCAGTCACAGGCAGTCCTTGGGACTGCCCCCCTCCCCAGACTCAAAGTAATTTCAGGTTGTGTGTTTTTACAGTGGCCATTAGGATATGCCACTGGCATGTTGAGATAGTTAAGATCCATTCACAACACGAATGGTTGTCTAAGCACTAGTTCACTTCTGTTCAATTTAAGCAAACCTTGGAGAGCTACAAAACAAGATCCAAATAACATTCATCCAAGAGGCTAACACTCAACCACTTCTACAAGGAATCTATCATTTGCAGAGGAATCTAGTACTTAACAAATCAAAACAGGCCCCTTTTTAAGCAAGGCTAAATAGTTTATTGTGACCAGAGCTTCTCAAGCCAAAGAAAATGTGACTAAAGGAGTTAATCAAATATGATATAGCATCGTCTAGCTTTTTTTGGTCATGGAGGTGACTAAGCAAACAACCAGGATAAATTATTTCATTATAAAGGTCCACAATATAATTCCCTAAGAAAATTTGCAAACTTTATAACAAGAAATTCTTCTGTTTGGAAGCAAAGCTTTGATCAACATTATAACATTAAACATATTTTTAGTTTTTTAATAATCAGGATTAAAATAAGCTCAGATTCAGTAATATGAAGACTTGTCACTTAAAGAGGTAGATTTTACCCAGGTGATGAAATTTTCTTCTCAGAGTCTCAAGGGTTATGTAGATACCATTTCTACTACCTGGTAACCATTCACATTTCTACCTAAAAATCTGTCTCACTTTCTTCTCATATAAATTTAGTATATTTAGTATATTGACCATATAAAGCTTTCAGTTTGCCCTTCAACAGCCAGTACTTCTATTAATGATTGGAAGGCACTGAACTTATTTTTATTGTTGTTGTCCTGATTCTCGTTCTTGTTTTTCACAAACAAGTGTGGGGCAGACTCTAATTTCTTGCTTGATTCTTAACATGAAGTTAAGTTGTAATTCTCAACCCTGGTGCACACCAAAGTCACCTGGGAGCTTTCGAAGACACTATGCCCAGGTCACATCACAAGATTCTGATTGTAATTTGTCTTTAGTGGAAACCAAGTAACAATATTTTTTGGAGTTCTTCAAGTAATTTTAATTTGCATCTATAACTGAGAAAAACAGGTTAAGAAAAGCAAGGTCTTTCAATCACTTTTCTTCTATAATGATAATCACAAATTAAAGAAATATTTCAGTCTTGAAAAACCATAACTGAGGTCAAATATTGGATAAATCTTGAGAAGCAAACAGGTAAAAAGAAGCATGCCATCTAAAGAGATAATTATGTATATATAATTACTGTAAAAATTGCAAGATGGGAAACAGCTCTTGGAAGATTCAGAATTAATTGGTATAGACCTTACTGTAGAGACTCTGACCACAGCAAGTATCAAGCAAAATTGTGAAACAGACAAAATGAGTCTCTGGTGTCCACCCTACTCTTCCCTTTCTTCTCACTCTATTCCCATTTCCTCCTAATTTTAAATATCCACAGGCTCATCACACAAGGTTTCTCCAGAGAGCTAAGGTCACAGGAAAACTTTCCAGAAACAAACACAAATGACTCCTTCTTTGGAGTCAAATTGTTATTGTATTAATGCATTCCTGATACCATAACAATAGTAGTGCAAACACATAGAAGTATGATGAATAAAAAATATCCTACCAGGTGGAATAACTGCGCTTACTTTTAAATGCGGATACAGATCTCTGTTGTGGTAACACTTCCATAAAACTTCTTGAAGATTTTCTTGGCTACAAAAGAAAAGAAACAAACAAAACTCCTGTTTTTAAATAAGACAATAGAATGTGGTGATTGAAACTGGGTTGTGCCACTTGGTGACCTTGGGAAACATACTTAGCCATTCTAAGCCTCCAATGTATAATGGAAGAATGATAAATTATGAATCTTAAACAGAATAAGACATGTAAAACAAAACAGGTAGCATATGGACAGCTTCAATAAATATTAGCTGCTATTAAAATAAAAATTGCTATTTGTAGTTTTACTAGTTTCTTAAGAAAATATATCCTCTCATCTCAAGATAATGTTTAAATTAAAGTTTTCTATATATGTGCTTCTTTGTTTTCCCAAAGCACTTCTACCCATGTAATTTCATATTATACTTGGAGAAGACAATCGTTGAAGTCGCAATAGTAATTTTCTTAAATAATAATAGATTTATTCTGTATAACACCTACGGTCAAAATAGGACACATAGAGAAAGTATTAGGATAATGTTTAACAAAAAACTGTGTCATCACATAAACCAGAGACTTAATCAGCCTGAGACCAGAAGAACTAGATGGTGTCCGGCTACCACCAAGGACTGCCCTGACAGAGAACACAACAGAGAGTCCCTGACGGAGCTGGAGAAAAGTGTGGTGCAGAACTCAAATTCATGTAAAATGCCAGACTTAATGGTCTGACTGACATTATAGGAACCCCAGAAGACATGGCCCCCAGACTCTCCGTTAACTCAGAAATAAAACCATTCACAAAGCCAACTCTTTAGACAAAGATTAGACTGGACTATAAAACATAAAATAATACTCATGAAGAGTGTGCTTCTTAGTTCAAGTAGATACATGAGACTGAATGGGCAGATCCTGTCCGGAGGTGGGATGAGAAGGCAGAAACAGATAGGAGTTGGTTGAATGAACACGGGAAACCTGGGTTGGAAAGGGGAAGTGTGCTGTCACATTATAGGGATTGCAACTAGGGTCACATAATAATATGTGTATAAATTTTTGTATGAGAAACTAACTTGAGCTGTAAATGTTCACCTAAAGCAAAAAAAAAAAAAAAGAAAAAATGTCATTAGAATCACTTGGAAAACTTCTTAAAGCACAAATTCCTGAAATGCATGCAGATCAACCCAATCCTAATCTCCTGGGGACCTTAAACTGCTGAAGCAATTTTCTCTCACAGTAAGGTTTGAGAATTGCTGCTTTAGGAAGACACGTCACACAACATATAGAAGCAGTTGCTTACACTCAGGACTGTTCATATACAGAGTTGTCATGCAAGGTGATGGGTTCCCTGTTTCTGGAACAGTTCAAGTACGACTATAATGGCCATTTGGTGCAGAAGATGGGGAGCATCTTTAAACACAGGAAACGTGGCTGACCTAGGGAAGCTAGGGTTAAAGCCCTTTCCAATCCAGAGAGTCAATTCCAAACAAACTTCCATAAAGTTTCAAGAGATTCTGTAATTATTTCATATAATTCTTTTAATCACTCTGCAAGACAGGTATTATTATCTGAGAAAAGTAAGACTCAAAGAGGTTACACATTGTCCAAGACGGGATTCAAACCTCAGATTCTCATTGCAAATTTGATCTACTTTCTACCACCCGACACCACATCCTCTCGGCATAAAACCACTTCCTTCTCTTTACTTCTCTGTTTCTCTCTAATAGTCCCATCCACAGAGTCTTGAAGTCTCTAATACTTCTTGGAGATGTGATTGCATCATTGCTGCCTTGTCCTCAGTACCATTTTTAATCACCTTAATACCTTATTGATTTTACTTCCAAAATCATTCTCTCATCTTTCTTTCTATTTTGCCTTCCCAATTCCATGACTCTAGACCAAGGTCTTATCTATTGCAGAAGCCTCTTCTCTAGCCAACCATTTTATTCACAGCCACCAAATTAATCTTCATAATGAAAAATCTAGAGTATGCTACTTTCTTGATTAAATTTATTAAATACTCTCCCATTTCTATTAAAAAAATTAGTCTGACCTTTTTAGCTAAATGAGCATTCAAAGATTTCATACGAGGTTCCCATCTATCTTCTGGATCTATTTTACACGCTGCTTTTTACCTAGCATAAGTTATGATCAAAATGGAACAGTAATTCTCCCTTGAACACAGCTCTCATTTCCTGGTCTCTTTTTAATTCCTCAGGTTGGTGCTCATCTGTCTGATTACACGTCCCAGGAAAACAGGAATTGGGAGACCTTGTGTCCCAGAGGCTTAGAAGCAGAAGCAGGGTAGGGTAAGAGAATGGGTACTACAATATAAAAGGCAGCATCTTGAGAATCTTAGTGGGTTAAGTAGAAATAGAAGTCCCTGGGTGATGCAAATGGTTAAGTGCTTAGCTACTAACCAAGATGTTGGTGGTATAGATCCACTCAGAGGTGCCTTGGAAGAAAGACTTAGTGATCTATTTTCAAAGGATTACAGCCATTAAAAACTCTATGGAGCACGGTTCTACTTTGAAACACATGGGATCACCATAAATCAGAATCTACTCAACAGAAACTGTTTTTGTTTTGTTTTAAAGCAGAAATAGAAAATCCCTGTACAGACAAATAGAATAGCAATCTGGGCTAGAAAATAATAAATGTCTGAAATTGAGGGTAGAATTTCTGGAGAAATTCTCCAAGTTAAATCCTAGGATTTTTCACAGGCTTCTTTGGTCTCAACCTGGGTGGGGAGAATGTTGTTGACATTGCTATCATCTTCTTTAGCCTGTACCTATCCTCCTTTAATCACTCTAATTTCTTGTCATTTGGTATCATACTTATTAGTTATAACCTTTAGCACACATTACCACCATGAAGCTTTGCCAAATAGCTCCCATGAAAAAGATCTTTCTTTCCTCTGAATTTTCATAGCAGGATATTTTTATTTCTGTGTTATGTTTAATGCTTCCTATTTCACTGTGAGCTCTTTGAGGGTAGGTAATATGTCTTTTTCATTTTTGACTCTGTCACAGCAGGGTCTGGGGTCTGTTGTTAGTTGCTATCAAGTTGGCTCTGACTCATGGCAACCCCATGTGCAAGAGAACAAAGCGTTGACCAGTCCTATTGTGACAGACTAGGAAGAATGACCCGGCTGTATACTTCTGAAAAGAATTATCCAGTGAAAACCTTATGAATAGCAGTGGAACATTGTCTGATATAGTGCTGAAAGATGAGCCTCTCTGGTTGGAAGGCACTCAAAATACGACTGGGGAAGAGTTGCCTCCTCAAAGTAGAGTGGAACTTAACGACATAGATGGAGTCGAGCTTTTGGGATCTTCATTTGCTGATGTGGAATGACTCAAAATGAGAAGAAACAGTTGCAAACATCTCTTAATAATCAGAACATGCAATGTAGAAAGTATGAATCTAGGAAAATTGGAAATCGTCAAAAATGAAATGGAACACATAACCATTGATATCCTAGGCATTGGTGAGCTGAAATGGACTGGTATTGGCCATTTTGAATCAGACAATCATATAGTCTACTACGCCAGAAGTGATAACTTGAAGAGGGATGGTGTCGTGTTCATCATCAAAAAGAACATTTCAAGATCTATCCTGAATACTGTCAGTGATAGGGTAATATCCATACACCTACAAGGAAGACCAGTTAATATGACTATTTTTCAAATTTATGCAGCAACCACTAAGGCCAAAGATGAAGAAACTGAAGATTTTTACCAACTTCTGCAGTCTGAAATTGATCAAACATGCAATCAGGATGCACTGATAATTACTGGTGATTGGAATGCGAAAGTTGGAAACAGAAGAAGGATCGGTAGTTGGGAAATATAGTCTTGATGACAGAAACAATGCCAAAGATCACATGACAGAATTTTGCAAGACCAATGACTTCTTCATTGCAAATACCTTTTTTCAACAATATAAATGGTGACTATACACATGGACCTCAGCAGATGGTATACACAGGAATCAAATCAATTACATCTGTAGAAAGAGACAGTGGAAAAGCTCAATATCATCAATCAATACAAGGCCAGGGCCAACTGTGGAACAGATCATCAATTGCTCATATGTAAGTTCAAGTTGAAACTGAAGAAAATTAGAACAAGTCCACGAGAGCCAAAGTAAGACCTGAAAAAGTATATCCCACCTGAATTTAGAGACCAGCTCAAGAATAGACACATTGAAAACTAATGACCAAAGACCAGATAAGTTGTGGAATGACATCAAGGGCATCATACATGAAGAAAGCAAGAGGTCATTACAAAGATAGGGAAGGATGAAAAGACCAAAATGGATGTCAGAAGAGACTCTGAAACTTGCTCTTGAACATCAAGTAGCTAAAGCAAATGGAAGAAATGCTGAAGTAGAAGAGATGAACAGAAGATTTCAAAGGGCAGCTTAAGACGACAAACTGAAGTATTATAATGATGTGTGCAAAGACCTGGAGATAGAAAGCCAAAAGGGAAAAACATGCTTGACATTTCTCAAGCTGAAAGAACTGAAGTAAAAAATCAAGCCTTGAGTTGTAATATTGAAGGATTCTACAGGGAAAATATTAAGCAATGCAGGAAGCATCTAAAGAAGATGGAAGGAATACACAGAGTCACTATACCAAAAAGAATTGGTCGACGCTCAACCGTTTCAGGAGGTAGCATACCATCAGGAACTGATGGTACTGAAGGAAGAAGTCCAAGCTGCACTGAAGGCATTAGTGAAAGACAAGCCTCCAGGAATTGACGGAATACCAACTGAGATGGTTCAACAAACAGATGCAGCACTGGAAGTGCTCACTCATCTACACCAAGAAATTTGGAAGACAGCTTCCTTGCTAACCAACTGGAAGAGACCCATATTTATGCCTATTCCAAAGAAAGGTGATCCAACCGAATGTGGAAATTATCGAACAATGTCATTAATATCACACCCAAGTAAAATTTTATTGAAAATCATTTAAAAGTGGCTGCAGCCATACATCAATAGGGAACTGCCAGAAATTCAAGCCAGATTGAGAAGAGGACATAGGACATGGAATGAGGGATACCATAGCTGATGTCAGATGGATCCTGACTGAAAGCAAAGAATACCAGAAAGATGTTTACCTGTTTTTTATTGACTATTCAAAGGCTTTCAACTGTGTGGATCATAACAAATTATGGATAACATTGCAAAGAATGGGAATTCCAGAACACTTAATTGTGCTCATGAGGAATCTGTACATAGATCAAGAGGCAGTCATCTGAACAGAACGAGGAGATACTGCATGGTTTTAAAGACAGGAAAGGTATGCATCAAAGTTGTGTCCTTTCACCATACTTATACATCTGTATGCTGAGCAAATAATCCAAGAAGCTGGACTATATGAAGAAGAACAGAGCATAAGGATTGGAGGAAAACTCATTAATAACCTGCAATATGCAGATGATACAACCTTGCTTGCTGAAAGTGAAGAGGACTTGAAGCACTTATTAATGAAGATCAAAGACCATAACCTTCGTATGTATTGCACCTCAACATAAAGAAAACAAAAATCCTCACAACTGGACCAATAAGCAACATCATGATAAATGGAGAAAAGACTGAAGTTGTCATGGATTTCATTCTACTCGGATTCACAGTCAACACCCATGGAAGCAGCAGCCAAGAAATCAAAAGACACATTGCATTGGGCAAATCGGCTGCAACAGGCCTCTTTAAAAGCAAAGATGTCACCTTGAAGACTAAGGTGTGCCTGACTCAAGCCATGGTGTTTCCAATCGCCTCATACATGTTCAAAGGCTGGACGAAGAATAAGGAAGACCGAAGAAGAACTGGCGCCTTTGAATTGTGGTGTTGGCGAAGAATATTGAATATGTCATGGACTGCCAAAAGAATAAAAAAATCTGTCTTGGAAGAAGTACAACCAGAATGCTCCTTAGAAGCAAGGATGGCAAGACTATGTCTCACGTACTCTGGACATGTTATCAGAAGACATCAGTCCCTGAAGAAGGACATCATGCTTGGTAAACTAGAGGGTCAGCGAAAAAGAGAAAGACCCTCAACGAGATGAACTGACACAGTGGCTGCAACAATGAGCTCAAGCACAGCAACGATTGTGAGAATGGCACAGGACCGGGCAGTGTTTCCTTCTGTTGTACATAGGGTTGCTATGAGTCAGAACAGACTTGACAGCACCTAAAAACAACAACAACAATTTTCTAAAGTAAATCACCAGGCCTTCCTTCCTAATCTGTTGTAGTCTGGAAGCTCCACTGGATGATCCTGCTGGTATTTGAAATACCAGTGATATAGCTTCCAGCATCAGAGCAACTCTCAGGCCATCACAATACAACACACTGACAGACGAGTGGTGGCTGGCATCTAGTACACACTTCATTCATTAATTACCTACGAGTCTTTCTGTTCGTGTTTTTGTTTTCATGGTTTTCTTTTTTCCCTCCTCTTTCCTCCTTGGCATTTCCATTCACAAATGAAGAAAATTAGGTCAATTAATATGAAATGATTTGTCCAGGGAAATAATCACCGTGAAATCTAGTTTGCCTAACCATTCTGTACTAAAAGGCTCTCTTTCACCAGTCTCTTATAAAGCTGTGGAGCCCTGACAGCACAGTGGTTGAGAGCTCGGCTGCTAACCAAAATGTCGGCAGTTTGAATCCACCAGCCACTCCTTGGAAACCCCATGGGGCAGTTCTACTCTGTCCTACAGGGTCGCTATGAGTTGGAATCGACTTGATGGCAACAAGTGTGTTTTTTGTTTGTTTTATAAAGCTTTAATATTTCATAATAAATGATATTTATTATAATATTTCAAATTAAATGGTATCTCACAAGAAATGGTAATATTTGAAGTAACAATTCTAAGGGATTAGGATAGTCAGTCAGCCTATCTGTGTACACGAGGAATTTCTAGCAATCTTAAGAATTATGAAAAAAAAATTCTTGCAAAATTAACCTGAATTTAAAAAAAAGAAAAAACATGAAATATTTTCAGCCCTATACATTGTCAGCAAGTGTGCATCCAAAACCAAAAGCCGAAATTTCATAACCTTCTTTGCCTTTGGCTTGCTAATTCTTGCCTTATGATTTCTAAAACCCCACGACAGATGTAGTGGTCTCTGTCTACCCAGGAGCAAAAGCAGACCTGATTCTCTTCTCTCAGTTAGACCCTTGGTTTAGTCATCCATCAGCTACCTTCTCTCACCTGCAAAATATTATTTCATGAAACAGTCACACCATCCAGTACAGCCATCTGTACTGGTAGGTTCTGCTTACCTAAGGTGTGAATCGTCTATTGGTTTCTGTAGTTCTGAGTCCGCAGTGCCTTAGCTCTGGCCGGTGTTATTAGGAGTCGACGAAGTGATGCTGCAGGAGGCAAACTGAGGGAACCAAGAAGACAGCAAAAAACTGCTGCAGCCTTGCTATGATTAGCAAAAGCGGTACTAGTGATAGCTGCAGATAATGGTGAAGAAAAACGATGCTAATATTTTGGAAGTGGATTGAACTTGATCTCTAGGTCAGCTTTCCTAAAGCGTGCATTGTTCAATTTTTTTTTTAAATGAAGGATTCCATTGTGAAATACTTTTAGTTTATTATTATTAGAATAGTTCTAGTTTGCTAAAAAGTGCTGTATATGCTAGAGTGTTTACTTATTAAAAGCTCTCAGTAATTAGTCTTATTTAATGCAGCATGAGTGAAATACATTAGACTGTAGAACCCTCTTTGTTAATAACAGCCCTGATGTATGCGCTCCAAAGAACACGCTTTGGGAAATGCTAACCTCGTATGTTCCTAGTATGACCTTCTTGGGTGACAGAAAGATGCTGGAGCTGATAGAAATAAAGCTATGATTTGCACTACTCAACCGATGTTTTGTGAGGGGCTCAAGGTTCTCTCCAAGCGTTGTACTGAGAAGCATAATGTAGTTTATTTGAAATGTTGGAAGACTTTATTTGTGAAAATCCTATTCTTAAAATAACATTTTAATCTATCTGAAACTATAGAAAGAGTCCTCTTTTCTTCTCCCCAAACTGTCTCACAATTTAATCGATCCTTGTATATTTCAAACCATGTTTACTTGTGTGTGTTCATTTTTATACCGAATGTAAAACACACATTCTGGCTGTGAGCCACGAAATATTTTGCAGAAACTTGCATGTCTCATTACACCAAAGGAGTAGGGATTATTGGCAGAATAAGTAAGATCTTTTATAGTATAAAAAATTACTGACATTTTAAAACTATAGTATCTTCCTTTTAAATGTTCACTTTGTTTTTCACATGTAACTGCCCTTGTACTATAAGAGGAATTCTACTTTGTAAATTTCCCCCATGATTCATTCAAAACAAAACAAAATAAAACCAACTTCATAGAGTTCTGTTTCTAGAACTAGTGGCAGGGGGACTCTTAAATTATCTACCTACACATGTAGACATGTATAACCCCAATGCAATGGCACAGCTCCTTGCTATAAAATTGAATAAATTGTGGCGTTCAAAAGATAGAAATACATTAAGAAAAGCTTATCATAAATACTATATTGTCTGAAAACTTTTTTGAGAATGACTATATCAAATGAAATTTCTCATTTTATACATAAATCTACAGGGTATAAGCATCCTACCACACTGGAATGTTTCACTTGAAGGTCGTTCCAAAAAAAACAAAATCCATTGCTACTGAGTCAATTCTGACTCATAGTGACCCTACAGGACAGAGTAGAACTGCCCCATAGGGTTTCCAAGGAGCAGCTGGTGGATTCAAACTGCTGACCCTTTTGTTAGCAGCCTAATGTTTAACCATGGTGCCACCAGGTCATTAATACCTTTAAAATAAGTCAATGCTGCCAACTGATCATGAAAATTATTGTTCCAAATATGAAGTAATACTGAATCAAAGTTGAGTCTTACATTTTTACTTACATCTAGGAATTAAGTAGAGGTGTGCAATCATAGGGTTCATCCAGTTAAGACTAATAAAAACTACATTTTTTAAAATTTAACCATCCCATCAGTCTTACAAGCTAGAAACATTATTATTCTCATTTAACAGATAAGAACATTGAAAATTAAAGATGATGTAACCTACCCAAGGTCATGCAGCTAGCCAGAGGCAGACATGGAATCCAATCAGCTGTCTGAGCGTCCAACCTTCTTTAATTCACCAGCTCAACTGAAGAATATATGAGGTCAATGAAGTCATTTGATAAAGTTTTGTTCTGAGTAAAATACTCTGGAATCTCAAAGTCGTGGTCAGACCCTGGCTTCACAGCTGACGAGCTATATGACCCTGGGAAGCTTCCTTGACTACTCTAAGCCTTTCCTTCATCTTTACAAATTAAATGAGTTACTGTATATAAAGTTTTCAGCTTTTTACAAAAAGGCATCGAAGTGATAAATGCATGCTTACAGTTATTATTATTAGAATTACTCTTAGGGGAGTTATCCTAGAATAGATGATAAAAATTTGCATTTAATTTAAAGGCTCCCAACCATAATGCCTATCTCATTTTTTCCCATTCCACTCCTGAACAACACAAAACATATAAATATCTTTTCTTTTTTTTTCTACAAGTACCAGTTGTGGAGTGGACTCCAACTAATGGAGACCCCATCTGTGTTGGAGTAGAACTGTGCTCCATATGGTATTCAATAGCTGAGTTCTCAAAAATAAATAACCAGGCGTTTCTTCTGAAGTGCCTATGGGTGGACTCAAACCTTCACTCACTCTTCCTAGTGGTAGCAGTTTTGTCTCCAACATCTCTTACATTAATGGACTTGGGATTCGGTAGGTGCCCTTATCCTTATCTCTGTGTTCTAACCATTCTTCCCTTTTCCTCCTGCAAAATTACCAGCTTTGAATCACACATTCTCAGAATATACCAGTCATCTACCAATTCTCCCTCTTTCCTCAAAGATGTTAGCTCCTGGATCATGTCACTGCCTCCAGTTCTATTTCTGTCTTCTTGTCAATTTCAGTATCTATGAAGATGATCCTTCTAAAACCCTGCCCTCTTGGTTTCTTGAACTCCTCTCATTTGATGACTTCTGTCAGCCACTCACTCCACTGTCATTCACTAACTTTATTTTTTCCAATAATTCCATCCTCTCTGTAATCTAAATTTCAAACTTTACGCTTTCTGATCACTGCTTCTTATATGCCCAATCCATTCTCTCTCGGTGACCAGCTCTGACAATCCTCGATTCCTATTAGTACTTACAAATCTTGGATGATACAACCTCTGCACTCCTCTTTCTTCCCCCATAGGCCTCACTTCCCTCCTCACAGCACTGAAACTCCATGATTAATTATATTAATTATTGCTTTTCATACACTTTACTCAGTTGCTCCTCTCTCATGCCATCATGCTGTCTTGAGAAAGCCCCAACCCTGTTTTAAATCCAATTTTCCACTCCTCCATACCTATATCTATATGGCTAAAAAAAAAAAAAAAAGCACAATTATGACCAGCCTCACTTTAATGTCCGTGATGGCCAGCCAATAATGACACTCTACCAGGTCCATTCACTCTCCCACACTTCCCCATTCAGATAACAATTTCATACATTCTCCTCCAAAATCTTCAGTAGCTACTCCCTCCACCGTTTTCATGCTCAGCATCTGTCCTTACTTCCTATTACACTGAGACAATAGAAGCATTCTGAATTATCATCACTATGTCCACTGTCTTCCTGTAATTGTACTCTCAATTCTGCCTTCTTTCCCGATAAACTGTCTGGGCCCCCAAAGCAATCCCCTTCACCTTGGATTAGCTTCTTCCTCTTGCCTATCCAAGAACATTATTCCAGATATTCTCCTCGTCTCTCTTCTGTTATCAGTCTTTTCCTTTCTACTTGGATCATTCCCATTAGCATAGAAATATGCTGTATTTCTCCCCTCTTCAAAAGAAACCTACTTAGCCCCATTTCTCTATCACCCTAAATAGCAAAATTCTTTGAAAGACTTTTTTGTATCAACTCTCACCATTTCCTCTCACTCCATTCTCTCTTAAACCAACTCCAGTAGGGCTTTTAATTTTAATCTTCTTTTGAAACTCCATATTGCTAACTCAGTTCTCATCATACTTGACATCTCCTTGAAACGCTTTCTTCACTTTGCTTCCCAGTCTCCAACTTCATCTCCTAACTCATGCTCACTTCTTTTCCACCTCCTTCTCTGATTCTTCATTATCTCCCAACCTCTTAACATTGGAGTAGACCAAGGCCCAATTCTTGTTTGTATTTTCTTCTCTATCTAAACTCACACCATAAATGATTCTATCCAATGTCATTACTTTATGTACCATCTATGCCTTGACAACTGCCAAATTTATATCTCCAGCCCAGACTCCCCTGAACTCCAGACTCTCACATCAAAACTGCTTACATATTTCTTCTTGTGATCTAACTGGCATCTCCAACTAAACATGGTGAAAACAAACTCCTGATTATCCTCCACCCCAAACTGGTTTTTCCCACAGTCACTCTGGTGGTGTAGTAGTTAAGTGCTACGGCTGCTAAGCAAAAGGTCAGTAGTTTGAATCCACCAGGCGCTCCTTGGAAACTCTATGGGGCAGTTCTACTCTGTCCTATAGGGTCACTATGAGTCGGAATCGACTCGATGGCAATGGGTTTGGTTTTGGTTTGGTTTTTCCATCTCAGTTAATGACAATCCAAAATTATTAATCACTCAATCCAAAAACTTAGGAGCTATCTTTGATTTGACATCTTCTCCTATACTTCACACCTAATCCAATAGCAAACTACATTAATGGTACTTTCAAAAAATATCAACTTTTTTCCACCTACACTGCTACCATCCTTATCCGTGCTACCATCCTTGTCCGTGCTATCATCATTTCCCACTTGAATTATTCCAATAGCTTTTGAATAACTCTTTCTGCTTTCCACTGTGCCTCCCAAAGTCTACTGTCAACATAGCATCAGACTAATCCCGTTAAAACATAGGTTAAGTTTTAACTGGTAAATGACTTACCAGCTCACTGAAAGTTAAAGCTGCAGTCCTTACAATGGCCTACAGGCTTGATATGGTCTTTGCCAAGCCCTTGGTAATACCTGTCTTATTGATCTATCACCTACCATCCCCCACCAGCCTCAGCTATCCTGACCCCCTCACTGTTTCTCCTACACAGCAGGCTACCCTATCCCAGAGCCTTGCATGTAACCTTCTCTCTGTTTAGAATATCTCTACCGTTCCAATTCCTTCTTCTATTCCTGACTCTTCCTATGCTGCTCCAGGTGAATAGAGACCAATTGTTGTACATTGAATGGTCACTTGCAAAATTTTAGGACCCCAGACACTATGCCTCCATGAACAACTGCCTCCTTTGTCATGAGACCAGAAAACTGGATGGTGCCCAGCTACTGTTTACTGAACATTTTGATTAAAGATTCTATAGAAGAATTCTGATCAAAAGGGAAAAATGAAGGACAGAATGTCAAATTATCATAGAATCCAGACTTCTGGAGCCATAAAGGCTGATGAACCCCTGAAATTATTGCCCTGAGATACTCTTTAAACCTTAAACTTTAATCCAAAAATATCCCTTAAGTCTTTTTAAAACCAAATAATAGTTTAGCTTAACTAGTAAAGAATGTCTGACTTGAGCATTCTGCTCTTTTAAGATCTATCTATACGGGATCAAATTGACAACAGCAACTTGAAAGATTAGATAGGATCCTTAGGGGGCAGTGAATTTATGTTTATGAGAAAGGGAACAACTTGAAAATAGAGGGTGAGAATGGTTGCATAATTTGAAGAATGTAATCAATGTCATTAAATTGTACATGTAGAAATTGTTGAATTGGTGTATGTTTTGTTGTGTATATTCTCAACAACAACAAAAATAAAATAAATTATAAAAAAAGAATACCTGTCACTCAAACACCTGTCTAACCTGCTCCCTCCCCTTTTTCAAATCTTAGTTCAAATACCATGTTATAAGTGAGGCCTTATATGGCCATTCTACTTAATATTCCAACCTGCACAGCATACTCTTTCCACTTCCCTGCTGTAGATTTGTCCACAGCATTTAGCACCTTCTAACATCTTACATAGGAGTCCAGTGATAGTGCAAACAGTTAATGCGCTCAGCTGCTAACTGAAAGGTGGGAGATTTGAGTCAGAGGCACCTTAGAAGAAAGGCCTGGTGATCTACTTGTGAAAAACCTGCCATTGAAAACCCTATAGAGCACAGTTCCACTCTGACACACAAAAAGTTGCCATGAATCAGAATCAACTTGATGGCAACTGGTTTTTAAGATATTATTTACTTATTTATTTTGTTTATTGAATCTCTCCCCCTCTACAAAGTAAGCTTCAAGGGGGCAGAACGTGTCTGTCTTGTTCAGAGTCTTGCATGTAGTAGATACCCAATATATGTGTGTTGAATTATCACAGATTATTTTCTTAAACTCTAGTAAAATTGGTATTTCTACAAATTTAAAATATCTTTGACAGTGAGATTCATGTTGCAATAATATCTATAATATAAAATAAGAGGTAAGATGATGTTATTATTTATTTTTATTAATTAGAAGTGTAGAACAAACAGCATTAGGTTGGGGATGAGTTTATCCTGGTTTTTAGTCTCAGTTCTGTAGGTAGAGGCTCTGTGGTCCCTGATCTTCAAATTTCTTCTTTTGAAACATAAGAGTAATAAAACTGGATTTCATAGGGAAGTAATGAGAATAAAATGAGACAATTAATTCATTCATACTTTCTTTCAAGTGCGCCAGGCATTGTTCAAAGCATTGACATGCAACCACTTTGTAAATATGGAAATTCCAATCTAAATGTAAGGAAATACTACTTTCTATAGGAAAAAAAATGCTTTCCGCCAAGTGATTCTGAAAGGCAATGAATGTTAAAAAATGATCCCAAAAAATGTATAGACATTGTCACTCCAAACTACAAAAGTTGGTATCTAAAGCCTTTATGAATGAAATCCTATTTCTCTTTTGAAAATATTCTGGAAAATGAAAACTTAACTTTACAAAACTGAGAAGTTATTTGGGACTATTTTACCCATCAAAATAAAGTTTTGACTATATTGACAACTTTTTCTTTAATTAAGAAAATTTCAAATTGAACTTAAAAGTAGTACCTGTTACTAACCCACAATCCAACAACAAAGTAATCCCATGGAGTGCTGAACTGAAAAACCTAAATTTTGCATACATCTACCTTATAAAAAAAAAGCATCAGATTCATGCCTTGAATCATATGACCACGGAGGATTCCCATAGGATGTGAATCTGGCCCATTATTTTCAGACCCCATACTGTTAAAAGAAAGACTTCTGATTGTGAAGACATGAGACCATCTGGAGCCCCTTCCCCCATGTTTGTCTTGTTTGGGTGGAAAAGGATGGATGTCAGAAGTACAGGATCTTTAGTTTGTCTGAAAAATCAACTCAAGTGTACATATTTCTCTTCACCAGTTTCCATTATTGTTACAACAAGAAATAACTTTAATGAGGAGATTTGAGACAGTTGGTTCAGTAACTATATTAAAATTGACCTTGCTGATCATTTTTTTAACTTACAGGAATACTTTAGAAACCAGTGATATATCTGTCTCTAACACTCTTGAATTTATTATTGACACGGAAAATGTTAAGATATTTAGTCAAATTATTAAGTTCCAGAGTTACATTAAAATGTAAACACAACCCTCTGAAATCTGCACCTGAAATCAAATAAACATTGTCAGCAATTTTTTGGTTTATGTAATATCCAGTGATTGAATCAGTTTTATTTTTCCACCTATCACATTACATGAGCCCATTAAATCTTTAAAAATTTATTCATAAAAGTTTCTTGCCATTTTATTAATAAAGTTGGGAAAAATACAGAGAAAGTGATAATTCTCAAATATTTTAAAAAAATAGCAAATTAGCAGCTAACAAATTATTTATTAGAGGAGCCATCTGTAAATCAGATAAAGGGAGTTTTGAAGTATTTTATTATGCAGATAGAAAATTTATATAGATGTATAAAGGGAAGATTTCTTTCCATTATATTTAAAGTCCCATGCTTATACTTGAAATACTAACAAGGCTTGAAACAGGGTAATAATAGTTTGCCACATTCCCTAGACTTCAGATGTTTGATAGTATCTAGTATAGTGCTACATTACTCTGTAGGTGCTCAATAAAAAATAATTGAATTGAGAAGAGTTTTATGGCTTCTTCCTGAAAAATAGCGGTTTGTTTCAGACCATGAAGTGCTATTTTCTAAACAAGACAGATTTCCTGCTCCTTCTCCCATTTTGGTCACTGTATTGAGGAAAAAACAGACACACAACAGTAGTTTGACCAAGTGCAGGCATCTTCTGACTACCCGCAGGAGAGACAAGCTCCCCAGCTCACGTGATAAAGTTAATGGAATAAATTCAGGAGCCAGATCACTGACACTCTTGAAATGACAATAAAAGACACTGGTTTTTCTGGAAGGTTATTAACTCTAATGACCAAAGAGCAGAATTCAACTATCATTGGATTGGGGAATGCAAAAAATATCTAAATGAATAAATAAATCCATTCAAAGACAATAGACCCATGTAAACCCAGACAATATTATTCCTTAAGATCCTCTTGTATGGGGGCCCTACGTTTCCAAGAAGCTCTAACAAGGGGTGGTGGTATGGAGGTAGAGACACAGGTATTGGAAGGGGGTGAAAAATAAAACCTCACATAAAACTACACCATATTGCCCAAAGCCATCTGTGTTCCACAAAGCAGCAATTTTTCTCATTGAGAAGAACTTAAGAGTAAAGGGAATATATCTTTTCCTGGGAAATGGCATAGTTTGGGGAAGAATACACAGATTTAAGAGTTAGGAAACCGGAGTTCTTGACTCAAAGACTTATAAGCCAAGTGGCTTTGAGCAAATCATTTAATTTTCTGAGACATGTTTCCTTGTTTGTCAATTTAGAGCTACGGTACCTGCCTTACTGCACCGGTCATTCATTGTAAAGAGCAAAGGAAATGATGGAAATGAAGCACTATAAGGCACTGAACACATATAAAGAATTACTTCTTTCCATGTTAGAAAACCAAAGGGTAACGTTTTCCTCGGCCCCGCATCCATGATTAAGCTGAAACCAATAAAGCAAAAGATGATTTATTTAATTATAAAAGAACACTAAGGCAAGGTGATCTTCCAATTGTTAATTGCTTCTTTTCCAGATTTTGAAGTCCGGAACATTTGTTTACGTGAAGAAAAATATTTAAAATATGAGAAAAATGCCTAACAAAAAGCTATGGAATTTAAAGCTATGACATCCAAACCAAGTAATGAACTAAGTTAGAAGCAATGCCTTGTGTTCATCAACTCATGTGTGGTTCCCTTCACCAGGGCACACAGCAGACGTCTGTCTTCCATCCCCTCTTGCATTTAGGTTGCAGCCGTGTGCCTTCCTCTGGCCAGTGGGCTGTGAGTGGAATGGCCCCTATTCTTCTATCCTTTTCAAGTTGAAGCACAGAAGAGCATGTATGAGTTCTCCAAGCTCCTCTCTTTTCATGTGACCCTGAAGGCATGTGTTTAAGATGTTACAACATGGTGGTAACCTGGATCGTTCAGTCACCATTTGGAATAGAACTATTCTAGAGAGCCAACAGATGACACATGGCAAGAGCAAGGGAAAGAACAAGCTTCTGTGTGGGGAAGGAACAAGCTTCTCTGTGATAAACCGCTGAGAATTTGGGCATTCCTTGTTACTGTAGCCTAGCCTAGCCTGCTAAACACAGCTAGGTACTGAAAGTGAGTGCTGCCATAGAAGAAAACCTGAAATATGTGGTTAAGCTTAAATATATTTTAGAAAAAAAAAAAAAAACTTTTTTAGCTGCACTGGACATAACTGAGGCAATAATGAGGAAATGGTATGAAAAAAGGCGATAATTGAAGTCAGGGGGTTTAAAACCAATTCTACTTGTTGAGCAACAAAGAGCATCATAAACTTTCATATTATGAGATGCAAAGTAATGGAAATAATCATACATGCCCTTTAGCTTTCATCTGTCTTTCACTGTCCTGAAGTCAAACAGCATTTTGGACACCTTTCCTTTACCCTGAAATAATGTGATCTTGCCCTTCTCATAAGCAGAAAATGCTAATTCCTCTAGGATAGGCTAATTTATATATATATATATATATTTTATATTACCAAGTGCTTAGTTCAGGTTAAGCAGAGGACTAAAGGAAACTTTATAAAGGAGCCAATCCCCCCACCCCTTATACAAATATATCTCCCACACACTGTATGAGCAACAAGGTCAATCAATTCATAGATTTTTCTTCTTGTGAACGAGAAGAGTAGACATTGCTGAGTAAGAAAACCAAATGAACTCCTAGAGATGCAGATGAAGGACAGGTGTAAAAAGGCCTCTGCTCCCCTGTAATAAATGCCACCAGTTGACAGGAAGCTTTCCATTCTGTGGCATTCCAAGGGATTTGGTCTCTGCCAGAAAATAACAGCTGCTACAACCCAAGTGTATCCTTCAGTGTCTGAAAAGCACCCACATACACCTAATTTCCATTCACTTTGCAACCTGCGTGATTTCAGAAGGTGAACATTAGAAACAGTCAGTTGTACACATTTTGTAAACATAAAGCTAAAAAACCAAAAACCAAACCCATTGTCACTGAGTCAATTCTGACTCATAGCGATCCTAGAGCAACCCCACAGGACAGAGTAGAACTGCCTCATAGGGCTTCCAAAGAGTGGCTGGTGAATTCGAACTGCTGACCTTTTGGTCAGCAGCCAAACTCGTAACCACTGCGCCACCAGGGCTCCAAATGTAAAGCTCGATGCTTCAATATACCAAACAGTGTTTGTCAAATCTCCATGTATCAATGAACTATATATGTATGTGTGTATATATATATATATATATATATATATATATATACACACACATATAACATACATACACACATGCACATATATATGTATGTATGTATACACACACACACACACACACACACAGGAGTCCTTGGGTGGTACAGTTAAGCACTGGACTACTAATCAAAAAGTTGGTGGCTCAAACCTACCTGCAGTTGCCTCAGAAGAAAGGCCTGGCAACCTGCTTCTGAAAAATCACAGCCTTGAAAACCCTATGGAGCACAGTTCTACTCTGCACACATGGGGTTGCAATGAGTCAGAATCAATTTGATGACAACTGGTTTAGTTGAGTTTACAGACACACACACACACACACACATGCACACACACATATATATAAACATATATATATTTACACATACACATGTATATATGTGTATGTTGTTGTTGTTGTTGTTAGGTGCCTTCAAGTTGGTTCCAACTCATAGTGACCTATGCAAAACAGAACAAAACACTGCCTGGTCTTGTGCCATCCTCAAAATCATTGCTGTGTTTGAGCTCATTGTTGCAGCCACTCTGTCAGTCCTTCTGTTGAAGGTCTTCCTCTTTTTCACTAACCTTCTACTTTACCAAACATGATGTCCTTCCCCAGGAACTGGTCCCTGATAACATGTCCAAGGTACGTGAGACAAAGTCTCACCATTCTCACTCCTAAAGAGGATTCTGGTTGTACTTCTTCCAAGACAAATTTGCTCATTCTTCTAGCAGTTCATGGTATATTCAATATCCTTCGTCAACACTATAATTCAAATGCATCAATTTTTCTTTGGTCTTCCTTATTCATTGTCCAGCTTTTGCATGTATATGAGGTGATTGAAAATACCATCCATGGCTTCAGTCAGGCTCACCTTAGTCCTCAAAGTGACATCTTTGCTTTTTAACACTTTAAAGATGTCTTTTGCAGCAGATTGGTCCAATGCAAATATACACATACACTTATGTATCTGTATGCACACATATACCATATCTTATTCTAGAAATGGGTTAAGACAGCTAAGTAAGCAATAAATTCCCCTTTTTATTTTCATAATAAATGTCAAATTCATGTCAAATTCACCTTTAGACAAAATTCAGACATAGTTCTATGGGAAAGTTTCTACGAATTCACATAAATAGGAAATATGGCAATGTTTCTGTCTGTTTTCTCTCTCAATTAAAGAAAATTACAAGTGTTCCTGCCCTCAAATCCCTATCTTAATTAATAAAGTTTTTCTTTTTTTTTTTTTAATATCCTAAGTTCTTAAGCCAAGACCAAACCCTTCTCAACAACTGCCTCCTGGATCTTTTCTACCAAACAATCCTAAATCAAATCTTCCTTCCTGAGCCATAAACATTATTTCCTTCTTCCTCTTTTGTCTCCTGTGCACAGCAGATGCCTCTGCTGTTCGTACTGCTACCCTGCTGACCAGCATCCCTTCTTGATGGTGCATCCTCTAGAGCCATTCTGACACGTTCTGGACTGGTTATCACAACCAGGGCTGTGTTGGACACACCTGGAGTCTCTCCAGCTGATAGTGAAGTTTCAGGAATTTTGGGATCCAGTTGATGTCACGTGAGTACCTTGACGTCAACCCTGATGGGAGTATTTCCACCATGGAAATCATCAGTGCTACAAATCAGGACTCTCTTTTTTTTTTCTTTTGAGAGAACTGGTTCACCAGAATTCCAATAATTAGCAACTCTTTCTTCCTAACTATGGTAGAATCATGTTGTAAGTCAGATTACCTGGGCCCAAGCATCCATTTTACCATCTGACATTAAGTTACTTAAACTTCCTAAGCCTTGTTGTTGTTGTTAGGTGTCATCAAGTTGTTTCCAACTCATAGCAACGCTATGAACAACAGAACGAAACACTGCCAGGTCCTGCACCATCCTCACAATTGTTATGCTTGAGCCCACTGTTACAGCTACCGTGTCAATCCATCTTGTTGAGGGTCTTCCTCTTTTTCGCTGACCCTTTAATTTACCAAGCATGATGTCCCTCTTCGGGACTGGTCCCTGCTGATAACACATCCAAAGTATGTGAGACAAAGTCTAGCCATCCATGCTTGTAATGAACATTCTGGCTGTTCTTCTTCCATGACAGATTTGTTCATTCTTCTGGCAGTCCATGGTATATTCAACATTCTTCACCAACACCATAATTCAAAGGCATCAGTTCTTCTTAGGTCTTCCTTATTCATTGTCCAGCTTTCACATGCATATGAGGGAACTGAAAACACCATGGCTTGGAGCAGGCATAACTTAGTTGCTCAAGAGCAAGTTTCAGAGTCTCTTCTGACATCCATTTTGGTATGCAATCTAGTGATACAGAAATCTGGCATTATAGAATTAATTATGAACTGTAGTAAAATGATCAATTTTAGGAAACAAATATTCATACGTGTCTCTCATCTCTTTCTTCCACAACAGTAATGGGCCCTGAATGCAGGATAAATGGATATTATTCCTCCATGTGCCTCTGTTCTAGCAGTACTTGGGGGGCGGGGGGGAAGCTCTCAAAGAACTCTGCTCTAAGCAGAAGAAGGTGTCAACACACTGTCATGGATTGAATTGTGTGCTCAAAAATATTCTGATATGTCAACTTGGTTAGGACATGATTCCCAGTACTGTGTGATTGTCCACCTTTTTGTCATCTGATGTAATCATCCTATGTGTTGTAAATCCTTCCTCTATGTGTTAATCAGGCAGGATTAGAGGCAGTTGTGTTAATGAGGCGGGACTCAATCTACAAAATTAGTTGTGCCTTAAGCCAGTCTCTTTTGAGATATAAAAGAGAAAAGTGAGCAGAGAGACACAGGGACTTCATACCACCAAGAAAGCAGTGTCAGGAGCAGAGTGCGTCCTTTGCAGCTGAGGTTCCTGTGCTGAGAAGCTCCTAGACCAGGGGAAGACTGATGACAAGACTTTCCCCCAGAGCCGTCAGAGAGAGAAAGCCTTCCCCTAGAGCTGGCACCCTGAATTTGGACTTCTAGCCTCCTAAACCGTAAGAGAATAAATTTCTCTTTGTTAAAGACATCCACTTGTGATATTTCTGTTACAGCAGCACTACATAACTAAGACACACACAATCATTCATGTGTTCTTTCAAATATTAAGCATTTATTATGTTTGGCAATCAGCTCAGAATCCTGTAGAAATAAAAGATAGCAATAAATGCTAACATGTTACTCAACAACATCAACAACAACAGCTAAAATAAACTGAGCCCTCACAGTGTGCCAGGCACAATTTTAGGTACTTCATAATGTATGTAAGTTAGGAACTATTATCATCTTCATTTTGTAAATAAGAAAACTGAGAGAGGTTAGATAACTTGCTAAAGGTCATAAAACTAGTAAGCAGTGAAGCTAGAATTCAAACCAAGAATCACACCCTGAATTGTATACTCACCTAAAAGAACCTCAGACCATTATTCAAACCACCAACCCATTTCAGCATCCAGGGTCTGTCACTAGCCCCAATCCCATCTTTTGAGAGAAGAGAAAATAAACACAGAGCAACTTCCTCCCAAATATACCAGGGAAGAAGGAATGCAGTCCGTGCAATATACAATACACACTAGCGCTCCATTCAAAATTGCTGTTATTTTTGTTAGCTGCCATCGAGTTGACCTCCAATCCAACTCATGGCATCTGCATGCACAACAGTACAAAACACTGCCCAGTGCTGCACCATTCCCATAATTAGTCACTGATCAGACCACTGTGAGCCATGACGTTTTCATTGGCTGATTTTCAGAAGTAGATTGGCAGGTCTTTCTTCCTAGTCCATCTTAGTCTGGCAGCTCCAGTGAAACCTGCTCAGCATCATAGGAACACGCAAGACTCCAGCTGAGTGGTGGCTGTGCATGAGGTTTATTGGCTGGAAATGGAAAGAGGTCTCCCCCATGGAAGGTGAAAATTCTACCACTGAATCAGCCCTGACCCATCCCCCCTCCCCATTTCCAATTACTCCTACTAAAATTCCAAAGAGCTATCTGTGGGAAAAAATGTCACAATTACATGCTGATTAACTCATCTATGTTCATTCCTTCAACTATTGTGTATGTGTGGTGGGAGGAGGTGGGTAGATTTTGTGCTAGTTATGTACTCCATGATGTGGAACAAGGCAAATTTAATTCCTGCCCTCATAGGGCATACAGGTTGGGCAGTCAAGTAACTACACAAGTAACTAAAAACTAAGATAAGCTTTCAGAGCTTTGCTGCTTAAATTGTGGTCCCCAGGAGAGTTGAAATCAACAAATGTACTGTGTGCATCAATCACAAAAATTAATGAAGAAAAAAATCCATTTTTTAAAAGGGGGCACACAATGTGATGAGTTAGACACAGAGAAAACTGGCAAATCATGTGATACCTGGGCAGAGGTATTTTTAGCAGGAAGGATACAACCAAGGTTGAGAAAGATATTTAGAAGTTATTTGAGAAGCTGTCTGGGAAGAGATATCATTAACACAAGACTGCATCTGACCACAAATGGCCAATTTTCCTCTAGGTTATACACACACACAGCAAGGAATGTCCATTAGATAAAGTCCTGGAGATATTCAACATGCTATCCCAAATCTGTCCCAGCCCCACCCAATGGATCTAACAAAAAAAAAAACCAAACCCGTTGCCATTGAGTCGATTCCAACTCATAGTGACCCTATAGCACAGAGTAGGACTGTCCCCAAAGAGTTTCCAAGGAGTACCTGGTGGATTTGAACTGCTAACCAAATTAGCAGCCGTAGCACTTAACCACTACACCACCCGGGTTTCCAATGGATCTAGTGTCTATTTTTAATCAAACATGGTCTAAAGCAGGCAAAAGTGAGATAGAAATGAATTCCTTTGGGAGTATACAAGACTTCTTTCAAAGTTTCTAACTTTTAAATGGACACCATGAAAATAAAGTGGAACAGGAATTGGGATCATTGACCTCTCTCATTTAACTATATGGAAGGGACATTCAGGTTTTGGATCCAATTCCAGACTTCTCGTGACTACAGAATGAAATTAAATAGATGCTGAAGTTCTTTATTCTCAGGATTGCTAGAATATTACCAAGCACATAAAATGCTAAATAGATAACTGAGCAAGTAAATTAATGCGTGCATGGCTCACACTTTCCTGTAAGAGGACAGAGTTATGTCTTTTGCAACATCCATTCCAGGGGTCAACTCCAAAATAGAAATGCTTCTCACTCTCTCCCTTTACTCTTCCTCAGCACCATTTAGTCTTTCTTGTTCTGTCCTATCCCTGACCAGAGGTTGTAGTGTAGTTCAGTTGTGAGGACTGCCTTCAGTTTGAACCAAAATTACTAGATATCCCTGAAACTATATGAATCACCAAGTGATTAGTGGTGCAATTCAACGGTTCAGTTTATCTTCAGTACCTCTCTTTGAACCCCCATTCTCCATTTTAAAAGGAAGGGGAGCTAGAATTCTATCAGTTGGAGATTTGCATATTTTGTTTTTATTCGTGTTCCTTATTACAACGTTATCACCATGAGGGTATGGATCATATCCCTCTTCATAGTTGTTCAATCTGCAGTACCTACTACATTAAATAGCATATGGTAAGAGTCAATAAGCATTTACTGAATAAATACATGAATTTCTACCTCATCTACTCATAAGCTCAACAAAGTGTCCTTGGATACTTCTGAATCCTAAAATATTTAATAAGGAAAGAAGAAAGAAAGAAAAATGTATCAAATGGACATTAAAATAAAACACAGCTCCAGCTAATATCCAACTCTTCAGAGCGGTCCTAGGGGTTCAATATACCATCTTGGAATCCTGTAGTGTCAAGAAAGAATAGAAGCATCCAGAAGAGTGCTACTCATAGAACATTCTACAATGATGAAAATGTTCTATATCTGCACTGTCCAATAGGGTAGATACTAGGAACATGAGGCTACTGATCACTTGAAATGTGGCTAGTTAATTAAGGAATTGAATTTTATTTTATTTCAGGTAATTTAGACAGAATTTGAAATAGCTACCTGCAACTAGTGATTACCTCATTGAACAGCACAGCTGTAGGTTATAAACTGGCAGTAAGCCACATGCTAATATTTAGGGATAATTCTGACGTCAAAGAACAATCTACAGTCATCCCAATGAAATACGTTGGGTAGGACTAAGGCAAAATCATGCTAACATTTGAACAAAATTATTTTTATTCTCTTCTTATGGAAACATAATTCTCATTGACTTGGAGTCTTTAGTTAATAAATAAACTTCAAGCTAAGTAATTTAAACCTCTTTAAGATTTCCTTAAAGGCCCGCTATCCACAGCCCTACCTGGTTGCCATGCCAACCTCACAAGAAACATGGAACAGGAAGAGTATTACCTATGGCAATGGTGTGGCAGTGACAATCGGAGTTGTAAATGACCAAAGTATTGCTACAGATAGAACAGTACTCCACCAATTCCATTGTATGAATGGGTAGGAGGAGTTGAGAGGAAATGAAAAATGTAGGAGAAATGGGAAAAGGAGAGGTGAGGTTGTACAAAACAGGGGTGTGGGCATACCACCATGAATGAACGGGCAGTGTAGTCAACTCTGCATAAATAAAAAAACTTAAACCTCTTATCAACTTGGAGTTTATTAAGTCCTAATATCGTCATCCTTGCCCTCTTGTCATCATTTCGCTGTGCTAGAGATGGCTTAACATGAGGCATTGAAAAGTATGATCCCCTTTGAGGTAAAAGGGACTTGTGGTTTCCACTGAGCCCGACCAGAAAGGGGAGGACTTTGCACAGCCTGTGAGCAGTCCCATAGGGGGTGTGGGTGGTTGCATGTGAAGTAACCACTTTCATTTCAAACTGCATTGCTCCCTATTTCCTGCTCCCTAGCAGTGGGTCTCTAGCCCTTCTGAAGTAACAATATTCTAAGCAAAAAGAGGTATTTCCAAGTCTCTCCTAAAAGTGGCGGCCCCAGAGCCCTCCTGCAGGGCTGGGCTCCCCTCACCCACCATTATTCATGGGCAGGCAGCTCTCAGAACCATTTCCACCATCTGACTCCAGCTGTGTTGGCATAACAGAAAGTCAAATGTGCTGCAACAAGTCCCAACCCTGAATTTATTGTAAAAGCCACCATTTCTATTTCATTTGACTAGTAAACAATCTCACACTATGGGGATGGTTAATTATAAATAACAGTCCAGCCTCTCTTAATTGAAATCTACATTTATTTAGAGCCTTTTCATGAGACTAGAATTAAGAAACAAAAAGCATTAGAAACGAATAAAAATGGACCACACTATTCAAACATCAAAACCTCAAAAACCAAGCATTAAAATGACCCTAAAAAAAAAAAATTTCCACTTTAGTATTTTTCCTCTGCTTTTCTTAAGCTGCAATTCGGTGATAACTCTTCTATCATTCCTGAAATGAAGCAATGGTTATTAGTGTTATTTTGACAATGAAGTCTACCTGCAGGAATATGTACAGTAACTGATGGTACATAGGACTGTTTTAAAGTGAATGAGGAAATTAATTTAAATTAATTTTTCATTAAAAATATATAGGTTACCTATTATGTACAAGCAACTGAGCTAAATGCTGTAGGGCTGTCATTTTGAAGTTTTTTGACTGCAAGAAACAGTAAGAAATATATTTGATATTGTGACACAGTATACATTTACAAATGTATATCTATGACTTAAAGTTTCATGAAATCATATTTAACCTTAATATGTGTGATGCATTCTGGTATTTTCTATCCTATTCTAATTAATAAGCTAATAACTTGTTATAATCTATTTCATAAAAATTGGCCAACCTACTAAATTAATTTTAAAACCTGCTAATAGTTTGAAATCTTTAGTCTGAAAAACAATATTGAAGGAATAAGGTAAATCATACTCCATTGCTTACCCTTAAAGAGCTTCTAATCAAATAGCAAAAATAAGACAAAAAAAAAAAAAGAGATAATGCTAATAATGACAATAATAATGAAAAAAAGAAGCAGCTTGAGAATTCACATAATGGGGAGATTATAAGAGAATATTCCAGGTGTCATGAAAGTTCAAAGAAAAGATACATCACATTCAGTCAAGAGGGAAGGTTTAATTGAGAAGCTGATGTTAATGATGGAACTTGAAGGCAGGTAGGATTCTGAGAGGCAGATACACAGAAATGTAGAAATGATCTTCCAGATGGAGTTCACAGCAAGGGCCAACTCACGCAGACGAACAGGGAAGGGAAGGGTGAATTTAGAAAACAGTGAGTCATCCATTTTGGCTGGAAAACGATGTGTAGTCTGAAGTGACAGAAAATAATTTTGGAAAGATGAAAGAACCTTGGGTGTCTGAATGTTATTTTAAAATCCAGTAGGCAGTGAGGAACAATCAAAAAGTGTCCATCCCTCCATCCATCCATCCACCCACCCATCCAACAAAATCTATTAAGCAGCAATGGTCATGACATTCTACCAGCTACAGGATAAAATGAATAAGAAACAACCTCTGTTCCTTTTGCTGTTTACATTCTTGCAAGAGGTATAAAACTATTAAACAATTAGCAATAACACAAGGAAGAAACCATTTAAGAAAATTAATCTGGCAGCCTCTTTGGAGAATGAATTTGAGCTGCAAGTGACTGAAAGCAAGAAAGCCAGTTATGAAATGGAAAAGATTAATAGTCTAATGGGTTCAAAGGAAAAATATGACCGTTTCTTTAGGTCCGAATGGTTGGGCGCTGTGGGTCAAACTTCCTTTGTCCTCCTTTTACCGAGAACTTTTCATGAGGTTGGCAGTGAATCTTATTCAAGGCCAGCTCAGCGTTCCTCAGCTGCGATGCACTTCCAGAACCATCTGTCCATCCTCTATCACTCATTTAATTTATACAGTATGATACATTTACTTATATTTCTTTCGTCTGACAGGTTTCATTTTAATATCATTATAGCATCATTTTTGCCAGTCATGAGTTCAGTCTCCGCTGGAAATAACATACTCTCCCTCTTGTCTGTTATTTTCCTGGTTTTACTTTTTTCTGTCACCGTGGACTTTATTAACACAAAAGGCGCGGTACGGAATTATTATGAAACAGAGATTTTTCCTTCAGCTCGCTTCACCGTTACCTGAAGCCTCATCCAGCCAACCCTGCCGCATATTAGTAAATGCTATAGACGCTACGCTAATCCGTGTTTCTTCAAGCACTGGGGGAGAGGTAATCTTATTTTTTAGTTGCATCATTTATGATTGGGGTGATTATTATCTATGCTTCTCTTTTTTTTTTCCAAATCCATTGTATGGTTTTCTCTTTCCTCTTAAAACAAATATCTTCATCCATTTTTTCTTAGCATAGTTGTATTTGGTCGTAAAAGGGGCCACTTGGTATCAGTACACCCTCATATATTTGCCTAATAATCCCTTTTAAGTAATCTGGCCCGTTGTTAATGGCTTTTTTTTAAGCCAGTCCTACACTTAGAATCAAAATTAGCATCTAAATGAGGATGTTTAAAACGCATGCCTAGGGGTTGCCGGTTTCACCTTTTTTATAGTTTGCCGTGTTAAATTATGTAAAATAGAAATGGTATTTTAGTATTTAATGAGCTAATGCAGAACCTATTGAGACTGTCTCCCATCCCCCCCATTCCCCTTACACAGCCCACAAAACGCTTTTTAAGGTATAAGAAATGGCCGTGAATTTTAAAGCATGCACCAGAATGCGGAGAACCCTTTTCCTTCTCAAGGACCCCATTTCAAAAGCAAGGTATTACTAGGAAAAATGCTAGGTGTTGGAAATCCGGATTTATATTCAAACATTTGATGTCATGCACAATAAAATTAATTAATTAGCTTTTAATTTTTCTTGAAAAATTTATTACGGTTTACATCATTTTCTGGTCACAATTCATTTAGCAAGAAATATTTCATTAGTTAAATCAAAAGATGATGGAACAGCAGGAAAAAAAAAAAAAGAACAACCATTCAAAAGTATCCAAAGAATACAAAAAAAAGCTATAGTCAGAGAAGTTTAAAAAAATCATAAAGAAAGGTAAAAGGAAATGGGGGGTTGTAATTAGAGATTGGTGCATCTCAGCTGGGCATCTCGAACATTTCCAGAAAATGAGATCGATTGTCTGCTAGTTTGGTTCCCCCAGAGAAAGAAGAGCTCCATTGTTTGTGAGTCATTTAGGAACAGATGACACCAGTGATGGGAAATGTGGCATGGAAGGGGGACGAAGGGAATGACTGGATGACCTGATAAATCCACTCTTTCTGTGATTCCAAGGATCCCATTTCCTGTTTCCTACAGTAGAAAATCAAAACAGGATAATTTCCGCGTGGGATTTAACAAAGACTATTATTATTATTTCTGCTTAAAGAATAAAGCAATCTTAAATGGAAACATCCCAGGAAAAAAAAATACAAACATCAGAACAACAAGAAATTTGCAAGTGATGAAAGCTTAAACTACCAGTGGCACTTATGGCGGTTTTGAAATTTGAATGTTGAATTTCAAAGCACTGGAATCCAGGGTGATTGCTTTCTTCTATTTCTCCTCTGATTCATGGGCTGTTTTTGTCCCCTGTCATCCACTCCCTCAGCTCCCTGTGAATTCTGTCCACTCATATCTTTAAAGCTGTAAAACATCGTTTTTTACAGGAGATACTCCAATTTTCATTTAATGACAGTTTTTTGCTGAGTAGAAAGCTAAAGCAAGTGACACCATCTTCAAAGGGAGGCTACATTTGCCTCTTCTTATTAATTTGTTTATTTAAAATATTTTCTTTTTACAGTACTTTTCAGTATATGATAAAATCAGACTCATTTCAAACATAAAAAAATGCACCTGTGTCTAAGTAAAAATTAAGATTTTCCATTCTGTCTACATCCCTAATCCACTCCTCAGAAGTGGCTACTGATAATATTTTGGTACATATTCTATGCCCTTGAAAACATTCATGTGTAGCCAGAAATGTTTGTATACCGTATTTTACACAATGACGTTGTAACTGTTGAGTCGACTGCGACTCACAGTGACTCTATAGCACAGAGTAGAACTGCCACATAGGGCTTCCTAGGCTGTGGTTTTTTTCAGGAGCAGATCACCAGGTCTTTTCTACCACGGAGCAGCTGGTAGGTTGAACCACAGACCTCTCAGTGAGCAGCTGAGTGCTTAACATTGCGCCACCAGGTCTCTTACACAAAGTTCTCAGCTAACAGATATTTAAGTTGGTTCCAGTATGACACTGAAATTTTAAATATAAATATATTCATATTTAATGTATTCATACTTACCTTTGAATTTAAATATCTGTTGGGTCAAATATATTTTCTGAGCCACGTCTTTAATTTTGATTTTTTTTTTTCCAAATTGACTCCAGAAAGTTTGAACCAGTGCCCCATCAACTGTAGGTGAAACTTTGTTTCCTATTCTATCTTCACCAAGAGGGAATCAGTATTATTAATCTTTTTAATGTTTGCCAATCTAATTTTGAATATTATTTACTGTTGTCTTAATTTATGTTTTTTCTATTATCTGTAGCATTATGCTTCCTTTATATTTATTGGTATTTGTATTTCTGTTTTTGAACAGCTTTAGTTAGACTCCTTGCCCATTTCATTGTTACTTTCTTACTGGTATGTGAGTTTCTCATGTATTATGTACACTAGCTATTTGTGTGAAAAACATTTGTTTTAGAATGTTGTTTGCTTTTGACTTTTTTGTTATTTTATACAGTCAAGTTTTTTAGGCCTCTTTTTGTTTATGATTTTTATTTTTTAGGTCATGCTTACAAAGGTTTTCATTACCCTAGTGTTTACATTTTAGTAGAATTACTTGGTCCTTGTTGTTCCCATAATATTCTCTTTCTATAGGATTAGCAGATTTTACTGTAGTTATCAGTTTCTATGACTGGATTGTGAGTTGCTACAGAGCAGGGATTATGGCATATTCATTTTTATATTCTAACTAGCAGAGATAGGAAACCCTGGTGGCACAGTTCGAATCCACCAGGCACTCCTTGGAAACCCAGGGGCAGTTCTACTCTGTCCTATAGGGTTGCTATGAGTCAGAATCGAGCTAGTAGGGAAGCCAAAATGTCACGGCACTTAAATAGACTCAAAACCCGTTGCCATCAAGCCGATTCTGATTCATAGTGACCCTGTAAGGACAGGGTAGAACTGCCGCATAGGGTTTCCAAGGCTGTAAATCTTTATGGAAGCAGATTGACGTATCTATGTCCCACGGAGTGGCTGGTGGGTTCGAACCACCATGACTCCCTGGTTAGCAACCAAACGCTTAACCACTGTACCACCAGGGCTCCTTGGCATATAAACAGTAGCTGGGAAATGAATAAGTAAATGGACAAAAATGAATGAACAGGTCTGAAGTTTAGGAGCAGCCATGATGATCACCATGAAATGAATGGACACTCCTGTTATGAAATTAAATCATATTCATTTACAAAATCATAAAGTTTTAATTCCTAAAATTCACCATTGTTAATCATTGTTACACTGCAACCTTTTAATTTTTTCATTAAATCTTTTCTATACCTCTAATTTTCATTTCTTTTTGCTTATTTCATTTTATTATAATTATTTTTTCTCACGTTACAGGGCATAAACTTATATTCTGCCTCTATTTTACCAGGCATAGTGTTTTGTTAGTCAAAAATGTTTTGCTCATCAGCTTGTACAAGGCAAGGTAATGGAAGCTCCATAGATACATCCAAATTCCCTGAGGGACTGAATTGCTGGACTGAGGGCTGTGAGGACCATGATCTCAGGAAACATCTAGATCAATAGGCATAACATAGTTTATAAAGACAACGTTCTACCTTGGTGAGTAGCGTCTGGGGTCTTAAAAGCCTGTGAGCAGCCATCTAAGATACTCCACTGGTCTCACCCCTCTGGGAGCAAGGGAGAATGAATAAAACAAGATACAAGGGAAAGATTAGTCCAAAAGACTAATGGACCACAACTACCACATCCTTCATCAGACTGAGTCCAGTACAACTAGATGGTGCCTGGCTACCACCACTGACTGCTCTGACAGGGATCACAATAAAGGGTCCTGGACAGAGCTGGAGAAAAAGGTAGAACAATTTCTAACTCACAAAAAAAAAAGACCACACTTACTGGCCTGACAGAGACTGGAGAAACCCCAAGAGTATGGCCCCCGGCCACCATTTTAGCTCAGTAATTAAGTCACTCCCGAGGTTCACCCTTCAGCAAAAGGTTAGACAGGCCCATTAAACAAAATACTAATGGGGCACAACAGCCCAGGACAAGGACTAGAAGGCAGGAGGGGGCGGGAAAGCTGGTAATAGGGAACCCAAGGTCGAGAAGGGACAGTGTTGACATGTCATGGGGTTGTGAACCAATGTCATAAAACAATACTTGCACTAACTGTTTAATGAGAAACTATTAGTTCTATAAACCTTCATCTAAAGTACAATTAAAAAAAAATTTTTAAATAAATAATGTTTTCCTGGCAAGTGGCAGAACTTAAGATAGCTTTTAAAAAATGGAGATTGCTGTATCTTAGTCATCTAGTGCTGCTATAACAGAAATACCACAAGTGGATGGCTTTAGCAAAGAGAAATGTATTCTCTCACAATCCAGTAGGCTCCAAGTCCAAATTCAGGGCATCAGCTCCAGGGGAAGCTTTCTCTGTCGTCTCTGGAGGAAGGTCTGTGTAGTCAATCTTCCCTTGGTCTGGGAGCTTCTCTGCGCAGGAACCTCAGGACCAAAGGACGCGCGCTCTGTTCCCGGCACTGCTTTCTTGGTGGTATGAAGTTCCCATGTGTCTCTGCTTGCTTCTCTCTTTTATATCTCAAAAGAGATTGACTTAAGACACTATCCAATCTTGCAGGAGTCATCAGTATAACCTCATCATAGTGATAGAGTTTACAACACATAAGAAGATCATATATAACCTCATCATAGTGATAGAGTTTGCAACACATAAGGAATTCACATCAGATCATGCAATCATAACAATACTGGGAATCATGACCTAGCCAAGGTGATAGATATTTTGGGGGGACACAATTCAATCCATGACACTAACTAAATCTAATCTTATCCAAAGTACTTTAAAGTGGGGGCAAGCTGTCTGAGGAACAAGTAGGTGAATCCATCAGGACTGTCTTTCCCCATGTAGCTCCACTTTCTCTGCTGTCAGTTCATTCTCAGACTGGCTAATCTACAAGTTGGAAAATGTGGCCATTTACCACTTTCATGTTCAATGTTCTCACAATTTAGCAGCCAGAGAAATAAGGAGTTGGGCTTCCCGATCTGTGTAAAAACATCAGGAGAGAAACTAGTCAGCCAGGCATGGGCCAGGTGGACACCTCTTGGAACAATCACCATAGTCATGGTGATGAGATATCATGACTGGGTGGTTATGGGTTCTGTGACTACTTAAGAATAGATTCTGTTTTCAAAAAGGGCAAAGGAAAATAACAAATGTCCACAGCAAATACCATGGCTAAAACTTCTGGATCTGAAGTCAGGAAGACGTGGGTCTTGCAAGAATTTGTGATCCTCCCTGCAAAAATCACTTAATTGCTCTAAGCCTTAGTTTCCTCATCTTTAAATGAGGATAATGATATTACACACCTTTTATTGTTGTTAGCTGCTGTAGAGTCAGCCCCCAACTAACAGCAACTCCATGCATAATGGAACGAAATGCTGCCCTGTCCAGTGCCATCCCCATGAACAGTTGCAGATCAGACCACTGTGATCCACAGGGTTTTAATTTGATGATTTTTGGAAGTAGATCACCAGGCCTTTCTTCCTAGTTTGTCTTAGTCTGGAGGCTATCGTGAAACCTGTTCAGTCTCTGGTGATGGGTGATAGCTGCACATGAGGTGCATTGGCTGGGAATTGAACCTGGGTCTCTTACATGGAAGGGGAGAATTCTACAACTGAACCACCACTGCTTCAGTATATTTTCGAGTGATGTTATAAAAATGCAGTGGCATAATGTAAGTAGAGTGCTTAGCAGATTTACACTCAATAAATCTTAGCTATCATCATCATCAACATCACTGCTGAATAATCTGAAAAACGTGTTAGAAATGGGAGAACATTTTTATAAAGGCAAATAGTTGAGAAAATGAAAAAGAAGAGCGGTGGACAACATTGGCAATACTGGCAAAAAAGTAAATTATGAGAGGCAATGCTCAAATACTTCAGATGCTACAGGGCCTAATAACACTAGCTATAAATTATTAGTCCCTTAGCACTGGGCTAATAACTTTATATACATCATCTCATTTAAACTCACAACAGCCCTATGAGACTCCCATTTTACAAATAAAGAAACTGAAGCTCAGAAATATGAATAGCCTAAGAGAGGCACTTATGATATTATGCTAAATCAAGCTCCATATGCATAGTATAGTTTTGCTCAGTGAGGTGGTTGTATGATCTCTGAATGTAAGATTCAGAGACACTGTGCTCTGAATCTGGGTTGGCCTCAAGCAGCTGTGACTATGAGCAAATCATGCAATGTTTCTGAGATTCCATTTCCACATTTGTCGTATTAAAATAATACGAATCTGTCACCAAAAACACAATAAAATATTATTGTAAAATAATAATAATAATACCAGTCTCTCCCGAGGTAGGGGGTGGGACTTGACACATCCCCAGCCCCATCCAGCACAAAGAAGCTGGAAACAGTTTCTTCACTGTTGGGTCTGTGTGTGAGGGATTGATGTCTGACGTCAAACCAACATGAATAGGCAGCTTTGATACGCCTGAGCTCTGAGAAACACACGGGCAATAGGACAGGCTGAAGTCAAAAGAAGCACAGAGAGGACCCAGGAAGCAAAAGCCAGGCCTTGGTAGAAGTCCAGAGTCAGCAGGAAGCAGACGGACGGTTCAGAGGAAAGAAGAGAGGAAATCCAGGGGCAGAGAGATACTGGGACAAGCGCAAAGAGAGGACGACTGCATCACTACTTCAGGAAGAAGGAAAAAAAAAGCCTCCTTTCAATGTGATAGAACTGTCAAAAGTACTTGTTTACTTTTGGATGTAAATTTTGAAATCTAAATTTTCTGCAGTGTCTGTCTATAAGGCTATTAAGATGCTTTCCTTATTTCCCTATCGATCTGTACAACCCCTATTAGCTGAGGTAACCTGATCATGTTTCTGAGAATTGAAACCAGAAAAGTCCAACACTCAGCCCTGTGCATCTCAAATGAAGATGAAATTAAATATGGAAATGCTTTCAACATACAAAACTATACAAAACAGGGTATTTTTATAATAAACGGATGTAACACTTGTATGTGCCTAAACAGACCAAATTTCAATAATGATAAAGAATTACTTAAAATGACAAGATAAATTCAATCTTATTTCACTATATTTACAACAAGATGAATATGAAATGTATTACAAAGGCATACTTAAAGTTCTGATTTTCTTCATAGTTCTGAGAGAAAGTGTCCTTTGGCCCCTCCCCCAAATTAGCCAGAACCATTTTCCATACAAATATCTCAATTCCTCCATAGAATTCCTTGAGAAATGATTGACACTCTTTTGCTTGGAATACTTCAAACTGGTCTGGACAAGATCATTAAAAAATGCTGGAGGGAACTAACCTGAACTACCCTGGGGAGGAGAGAGTTGAATGTTAGTCCTTTCATCTTTATCTAGACTCTTCTGTAATATAGTTCCATTCTGAGGGAGAATTTATCTCCTTCCAACAACATACTGGGGAAAATGGCAATACCAAACTATATCATAATGCAATAATCTATGTAATTAAATTATTTCATGGATCAATAGGAATGTGCAAATTGTGCAAAACTGTGAAATGTAATAATGTGTCTGACATTCTAATTTCAGATGGCTTATTTATTCTTCAAGGGCTTTATACATTGATGCTTATTTGATTTCCCCAAACAAAGAAATGTTTCCTGCTCTGCTTTAGTTCTTCATTCCTTAGACAAATATATGTAGAGAGCATAATCTGTGTAAGGCATTGTGTTAAGTGTCGGAGGGGGTAAAAGGACGAATACAGGTGGTCTCTGCCTTTAAGGAGCCGACATTCTAATATAGACATTGCGGCTGCCTGGTAAGTGGAGAGAGAGGAGCTCTGGGAGCAGACAGCCTGAGTTCGAATTCCATCCCTGCCCCTTGCCAGCTGGGTCTCCTCTTCTTTATGTGTAAAATCAGGATAAATGCCTTCCTGAGGTGATATGAAAATGTGGAGACAACATACATGAAGTGCTAAGTAAAATATCAGTATTCAGTCAATCAATGTGACTTTCTTTCCTCCTTACCGGAAAAACCAAACCCATTCCCGCTGAGTCGATTCCGACTCATAGTAACCCTATAAGAAAGAGTAGAACTGCCCCATAGGGTTTCCAGCGAGTGGCTGGTGGATCCAAACTGCCCACCTTCTGGTTAGCAGCCGTAGCTCTTAACCATTACACCACCAGGACTCCTCCTTCCTCCTTAGAGAATCAAAAATCTATAATTAGGGTATGCAATATACAAACCAATTAAAAAAAAAAAAAGTTGCCAAGAGTCAATTCCAACTCATGTGTGGATTCTGACTTATGGCGACCACATGTGTGTCAGAGTAACCATGCGCCATAGGATTTTCAGTGACTGATTCTTCTCAAGTAGATCACCAGGGCTTTCTTCCGAAGTGCCTCTGGGTGGATTCCAACCCGTCACCTTTCAGTTAGGAGTGGTTTGCACCACCCAGGGATTCCTATAAATAAATTACATAGAGAATAATGGGGGAGCTTTGCTATATATTTTGCAATATAGAAGTTCTCAGCTAGAGGGAAGAGAATCAGAAATATCTGGGAAGGTTTTTTAATCTCCATCCTCCCCCACGGCCACCCTCCTTACACACAAACATACACATTTTAAAATGTAACAGACTCAGGTGGCAAGTAGGTCAAGCAAGCAGGGAAATGTTGTGTAATTAGAAAAAACTCCTTTGCATATAGCCCAAACCCCCCACTCTTATAAGTGAACGAGCACAAGATTTGGATCCAGAGACACCTAGATTGCAGTTCTAGTTCAGCCTTTACTGACTTTGGCCAAGTCAGTCTCTAAATATTACTTTCCTAATTTACGATAATTCCTCTAGGACAAATACCAGGGTTTCATAGGTTTTTCATTCCCAGATCCTAACATTGTGATTGCCTCTTTTAGGAACCCAGCACGTGCTTCCTAATTGACTAAATAAACCATAAAATTAGCAAAATGTACTTATAGTATTGTTGAGAATTAAATAAAACAGTTTCTGTAAATCACCATCTTAGCACAGAGCCTGGCATACAGCAGGCAGGATATTCAATGGCAATTATTAGGGGGTGGGGTCAAGAAGAACATCACAGAGGAAAAATATTGAAAAGAGTAGGATCCTGATTGGAGTCCATGGATGGTGCAGATGGTTAAGTACTTGCCTAGCAGCAGAAACGTTGGTGATTCGAACCCACCTAGAGGCACCTGGGAAGACAGGCCTGGAAATCTGCTTCCAAAAGGTCACTATTCTCAAATATCCTTTGTGGAGCAGTTCTACTCTGCACACGTGGGGTCGTCATGATTCAGAATCAACTCAGTGGCAACTAACAACAAAGATTCTGATGGACCAAAGAGTAGAGAGGGCCAAGTTAGCAAATGCTTGGTGACAGGGTTTTTGAGAATAGTGGATAAGCTGATTTAGCTAGTATCCGAACTCCACATATCGGGTAGCGGCAGACGAGACTGCAAAAGTAGATTATACTCAGTTCATGAAAGTCCCTGAAGATGCCGTTTAAGAAATTTTATTATGTCCATCATGCAAGTGGAAGCAAATGAAGGTTTGAGAGCAAAAGGACATGATCAGAGCTCCATTTTCGAAGAATTAATTTGGCATTTCTGTGCAAGATGGGAAGAGATGTGGTGAGAGATTCTAACAATAGCACAGAATGTCCGTAACAGGAGTCTTTAAATGGTGGCAGAGGCATTAATGGAAAGGACAAGAGATATGCCAGGCTAAGAATCAGCAAAACTTGGCAATATGGTGAGATGAGGAATGAAGAAGAGAATATTCTAGAATTAAGTCAAAGTTTGGTAACTATAAGAATGTTTATTCCATTTACAAGAGCTGTTTTGGGAAAGAAGGATATTTATTTATCAAAAAAATATTAAAAATTTTAATTCTGTTTTGAACTTGCTGGGTGGTGCAAACAATTAAGCACTCGGCTACTAACTGAATGGTTGGTAGTTTGAATCCATGCAAAGACACCTGGGAAAGGAGTCTGGCAATCTGCTTACAAAAGGTCACATACAGTGAAAACCCAATGGAGCAGTTTTACTCTGAAACACATATGGTCACCATGAGTTGGAAATCGATTTGACAGCAACTGGTGTGTGCATCTGAGGTAGCAGGGAGACATACAGGAAAAATTCAGAGACTGGGGCCAAAGATACTTATTTGATAATCATTCCAACAGCAATAAAGAGAGACCTCACCAAAGAGGTTTAAGGATAGAGCATCAAGGAGTATTCTTTCAACGGTAAGAAGAGAAGATAAGCTTGTCTATTACAGCAAAATAAAATTGTTCTAGCATTATAATCAGTTAAGATTACACCTTGGATTTTATTTAAACGTATACTTATGGCATTACATATCTATTACAGGAGATAAAAACTGATGATTACTTTTATTTTCAATGAAAGTTTTTATTAATTACATAAAAATTGTCTTTCAGAAACCTCTTTTTTTCTTCATGTAGGAATGAGTCCCAGATCGTCCTAGATAAGCTTTCCAGTTTACATAACTCCAGGAATCCTACATTTATTTTCTTTATGCTCTTGGTTCTTCTTGCCACTTACATGGGTTCCTGTAAGAGGAATGATCTATAACAATTAAAACTCAGTATGCAATAGCACCAAAGATATCAAAGATAGAAAGGAACCTGAGTAATCTATCCTAAAACAGGTCTTTTTAACTATTAGAATTTTGCCTTCAATATTAACTTTAGCACTGGTTAACAGAAATTGCCTTATAAAAATCACTTCTAAAATTACTGTATAAAGAAGTTTTTATAATAGGAAGAAAAAACAAACCAGTTACTTTTGAGTCAATTTCTAACTCATGCGGCTTCTATGTGTCAGAACAGAACTGTGATCTCTAAAAATGGCTGATTTATCAGAAGTAGACTGCCAAGCCTTTCTTCCCAGGCAATTTTGGGTGAATTCAAATTGCCTAACTTTTGGCTCGCAACTGAGCGCTTAATCATCTGCACCACTCAGGGACTCCTTGATAATAGGTACTTCATTCTATATTTAAAAGAACAACCATGCCAAGGAGTTGTGCAATGGCTAAGAGCTCAGATGCTAACGAAAAGGTTGGCAGTTCAAACCCACCCAGCAGTTTTGTGGGAGCAAGACCTGGCATTCTGCTCCCGTAAAGATTACAGTCTAGAAAACCCTATGAGGCAGTTCTATTCTGTCACATGGAATCACTATGAGTCAAAAATTGACTCGATAGCACCTAACAACAACATTCTAAAATATGACCCAGGTTAAAAAAAAAAAAAAAAGAACCATGTCCAGTGGTGACGCCACCCAATTTTCTAGGTGTTTTATTTCAGTGCTGTGAGGTGTAGAATTACCTCATAGAAAGCAATTTGGCTTTGTTCTCAGTTGTTTTGAGCCAGACCACACCTGAGGCTAATGAGTAGAGAGAGGGCTAACCAGAACAAGAGGGACTACCTGGAGTTCCATTGTTGACTAAGCCTCAGGAGGCATGATGTAATCTATCATGGACACATGAGGAGGCTGAGAATCTGGAACCCTAAGGCTTAAATGAGCTTCCTGGTTGGTGACCATGCACAGGAGAGGGTAGTACATCCCTCTTTGGGACACAGAAGCTCCGTGCTGTGACCCCTTCCCAGACCTCTCCTTATGCATCTCTTTGTTTATATCCTTTTTGGTTGTAATAAATCTGTATTTATACATATGGTATACTCTCAATGAGAGTCTGTGAGTCATTCAAGTGAATTAGTGACCCCACAGGGGCAGTGAGGGCCAGCAGGGGTGGCATCTGCCTATTTGGCAGTCTGAAAGAAGATGTCCTTCCAACTTGTGAGCTCTGATCCAGCTCCAGGTGGCTACAGTCATAGAAATGCTGGATGGGCAGCTGATCTGTAGGAAGGTGTCCTTGTAACTTGTGAGCTCTGACCCAACTCTGGGTAGCCAGGGTCAGAGAGAATGCCATTTCGGTAGCTGGCAACAAGGATGGAGAAGTGGAAAGTGGAGGACTGAATCCATCCCCACATATGGGGGGTTGAATTCTTGCTGATACTTACCACACAATAAGTAACAAAGATCGGAGTTACCCACTTTGCTCTTTATTAGTGCAAGTACTAAACTGAAAAAATTGAGTCCAAGAAATTGTGCATTTATCTGTATCAAAGATTTTCCTCCATTGGGCCTTTTTTGAGAACTCAGGATGAGAGTTGGGATAAACAAGGCTGGTGGGTGATTTTAGTTAATTAATATATCAACTTAATAAATATTGTTCAACAACTAGAAAGACAACGGCGAGTAATATTTTTACCCTCAGAGAATTTTCAGAGTAGCAGAAAGACACCCCAAAAATCAATTAAAGTGAAGGATGCACGTGCTACGACCGAGGAAATACCAGGGTCTATGGGCCCAGAGCAGAGGCAGCTACTTAAGAATATATGAGAATATTTTCAGTAGTAAGGAACACTTAAACTGAGGCAAGAAGAAGGAATAGGAGTTGTCCGGAGGAAAGATAAAGAAGGAAGCATAGCAATCCATTTCACCTCTCTCTGAACCCCAATTTCATCATTTGTAAATTAGAGAATTTAAACCTGATTATCTTTAAAGCCCTTCCCGTTATAAAAACCAATGCCCTGTTTTAACAGACTCTTCCAAAATTTCCTGCCCACCTTGACTCTTCTTTCTCTGGACTGCCTGGTGGGTTACTACTTCTCCTATAAGATTCAGCCCAAGACATCTTTGAGCACCTTCTTGAAATCTGTTTCTTTCAGTGTCTAGCGTTGTCTCTGTCACTTTGCAGTCATCTGTCTCCCTCATTAGATGGTGAGTTCATTGAGGGCAACAATTGAGTCATATTTTTCTCGATGCCCTCAGTACCTACCAACGTCTGGCATACAGTAGCTGTTTAATAAATCTTGAATGAATTAGTGCATGATTTTAAGAACCTTTAAATTTTTTTTTCTAGAAAGATGTACACGTTTAAAATCTTTTCTACGTTCCTATAAATAAAGAGAATTCAGGGAGGGCAATAATGGCACTGTTATTTTGAAAACTGAGAAACATCATCAAGTGAGCTTTCCAGTATCATGGTGAAATTTGGAGTTGGGTAAGAATCCACTGGGACTTTGGTAATCCAAATCTTTATCAGACACCCCAGTGATCCCTTTTTGAGGATTACTGTACTTAAAAGTATAGTTATGTGTTTGAGATAAATTACTTTTTCTTATCTCCATACTACACCTTCATTTTTATCATTAAAGTACTTTATTATTCGTAGTGGGTTCTAAATCAATCAGGTTGATATAGGAACAATCAATCAGTAATTAAAAGAGCAAACAAAACTGGTTTATAGATCACATGACTAAAAACAAACATTAAATTGTGATGTCGCATCACACATTTTGATAGTAGAATTAATATGTCAGTGTTTCATGTGACTGATGAAGGATTAAAACTTTGGTTATCTAATTCACTTTTTGATGATTAAAAATACTATCTCCTAAAGTAGGAGGGTCGTGAGTTTTATGAACTGAATTAGCAGGTAATTTTTATGAAGTGTTGATTTAGTACCCTGGTTTGTCCTTTCCCATGATATGCCTCATATGATTTCTGAAATTCTTTTATCAACAATAGGCAAGTTGTACCATTTGTGGGAGTCCTTCAAATACCTTGTTAGACTAGCTTTTCCATAAACACTAATGAAAAATATAGTTGTGAAGAAAATCACAACCTTCTAGGTTTAGTTCGTTTAGAAGCCCTTGGGTGTTCAATGAGGTGAAAAGTGACATACATCTGTGAATTAAGGAACTTTAATTATATTAAGAGTATACTTCATTATACAATATGAAATCCAGGAAAGAATTTCCTATGTTGAAAATTCAATCCAACTTCAGAATTTAAATGTATCCCCCACTTTCAGTCATATTCAAAATACTATAAAACCAAGACAAAAAATTTGAGACCAAAAAAAAAAAAGAATTCCTGGTAAGCACAAATGGGTAAGCACTCGACTACTAGCTAAAAGATTGGTGGGCTGAGCCTACCTAGAGGCTCCTCAGAAGACAGGCCTGGCGATCTGCTTCCGAAAGGTCACAGCCTTGAAAACTCTATGGAGTAGTCCTGTTTGACACACATGGGGTCACCATGAGTCTGAATCAACTCCACTGCAACTAACAACAACATACTGAGCAGAGACAGAGTACAAGAAGGAGGTCCACTTTGATGGGTTTTGTCTAAATAATTCAAGATTCATCAGACACGATGGCAAGGGTGTCTTTTAATTTGGCACATGTGATGGACTCAATGTACAGTGTTCTCTAGACTTCAGGAGTAGCAACTTTGAGAGTGATTTCTGAGCCAGGCCTTTTCTGCTATTAGACTGCCTTCTGCCAATTTTCCATCATGTTAAGTATACCATCAGGAAACATGTCCTCCATTCATGATCACAGAAGCAAAGAAAAGGTTATTTTTAAGTTAAAATTAGGACTAAGTAGGGAAATAGTGTTAATGATTTCTGGAATTAGTGTCTCCTATTCATTGCAGAAGCACAAACACAGAAACAGACATGCAAATGTACCTGAACTGAAAGATGCCCCCAGACTCAAAGAGCAAAGATGAAACATGACTAATAATTGAAAGAGAACCAGAATTTAGTTTACTCTGTCTCTGCTCCCTCCTTGCAGGTTTGGGCAAATTGCTTAAGTCTGGGCAAATCTGGTCAATGCACATGCTTCACTTTCAATCATTCTTTCATTCATTCAGCACCTGCTTCCGTGAGTGTCTGTGAGACACTCCTTCGGTGAGAAAGGAATTTATTATAAATGTTCTCTCCTGCATTCCCCAGCACCTCCTGCCTCAAGGAGTTCTGGCAGGTCATCTGATTCCTGCCACATTTATGAGTAGCCAAGTGCCCTCCACAGATTCTTTTTCTTATTTAGTATAAAGGTGTCCAGTTGTTCTCAGTTCAGATTAAGGCAGAAAGTACCATTGGAGCATCCTGTAAGATGCACTGTTATGTCTCTTACTTACACTGGAAAGCCAGCCCTTTACTTTGAGACCAAGGTAGAAAAGAGATGCTATTAAAATGTCACTCAGATTAAGTCTCTCCTCATCTCAAAACCTTCTGCTTTCCCCCATCTCTCTCAGAGAGAGACAGTTCTTTTTATGACAAACAAGGCTGGCTACCTCTCTGCCATCACCTCCCCACCATCTCCCAGCTCCCTGTGCTCCTTCTCTTCCTCAAACACCCCTTCCTTCTGCCTGTAATGCTTTCTGCTCAGACAGCCATATGGCGAGTTAGCTCCATCATTTCCTTCAAGTCTATCCCAACGTTATCTTTGCAGAGCCCTCTTCTGTCTCCCCATATAAAATGTTAACACCTTCTCCAGAGACTCCGAATAATCTTACCTGCATTTTTTTATCCTTAACATTTATTACTATTTACCAAACTGTATGTTTTATTTGTTATCTTTTTTAATTTCTTGTATCCTAGGAGAGTGTAATCTCCATGAGGGTAGGGGTTTTTATCTATTTTGTTTGCACTTACACTCGCAGTGTCTAGAATGATAGGCTTGCCATATAATCGGTACTTAATAAATATTTGCTGAATTTTTTTAGTTTGATGGATCTTATCTAGGTCACCCCGTCCTAAGGGACAGAGTGAACCATTTCTTCTAACGAATCTAAGGATTCTTAGGAGGTAGCCAGATACAGGGCTGGATACACAGAGGCCCTTGTTTACTGAACAAATTGATTTCAGGTGTACCAATTTGCAAGTAATGTTTTCAGCTGTTGCATTTCAACAAGCACATCCCAGCCTTGGACGTGTATACATGTTCTTCCACCCGTTGGAATGGCGCTCTGGTCCCCATGTCTCCCACCCTTCAACTCGATACCTACTTGGTCCTCCAATTCAGCTCAGATGTCCCAGGGAAGTTTCCCGGGACTCTTCTCATAGCACAGCATCTCTTTCTTTTGCAGTGCTTTTCACTTATAATAATCTACTTACCCATGTGATTATTTGATAAAACCCGCTTCTTCACAGACTGCAAGCTCCAGAAAGGCAGAGACAAGGTGTGTTTTTCTTCTATGCCCAGGAAAAACCATAAGGTATGCCACCGAGAGATGCTCAACAAATATTTGATGAGTATCAGATCAGATATTTGATAAACTGAGAGAGCTTATTTACTCCGAATAAGAGAGAGAAATATTTGCATCACTTATTGGGCAATCAAGATAGAAGGAATGAGGAGCAGAGACGGGAAGAAGAGAGAGAAGAGTGATGTTAAAGTGGTTAAGACTCAGATGCTAAGTAATAATACCCTTTATTTAAAAAAAAAAAAACACTTGAATTAAGATCAGTAAACTTGTGAACACTTGGTCTGAGAAAAATCTGGTCATGGGTGGAAATTGAATAGGGAGGAGAGTCCAGGAGACCATAAGATTTCTCGCCATTCCTCCATAGCAGGAACTTAGCTAAAATCTTGGGACAGGATTTGGACTTCCATCAGTGGTAAAAATGGAGGCAGGGTTGTGGAACAAGGTAATTTCCAGTAAACTCTAAGGCAAAAAGTCTTGCAGATAATACCTGTGTTATACACCTATCAAGCCCATATTTCTATTCTCTCTAGTTCAGACTCTACCACGTGTCATCAAAACTCTACCATGGGTCTCTCAAACACCAGTGTCTGCCCATTCTATTCTCCCAATCCTGCAGAGAACAAAAACAATCTAAACCACAAGCGTATTGAGGGCCACAGCTTTACCAAAGTAAATGATGCTACTGAGAAACACACAATAGAAAAGAACGTTTGTGCTAAAGAATAGGACATATATAATCTGGCAACAACACCAACAATAACTAAAAAATGAATGTATGGTCACATATGTAGGTGTATAGGCAAATATGTGTATGGCTAGGTACAAGCGTGTACATATGAGTGCACAAATAGAAGTATTTATATGTACATGTACATAAAGATATGTGTATGCACACATATATATTCATAGAGGACACAGTTACAGATACTTCTCAGACATAAAGAAACATTTTGTGAGCTAGGTTTTCTGGTTTTGAAGGCTTAGAACCTTAGTCTCATGGGACAACTCAGTCAATTGGCATAGTATAGTTCACAAAATTCATGTTCTGTATACTAGTGAGCTGAGTAGCATCTGGGGTCTTAAAAGCTTGCGAGCAGCCATCTAAGATACAACTATTGGTCTACCCATCAGGACCAAAAGAGAAAGAAAGAAACCAAAGTCTCAGAGAAGAAACTAGTCTACAGGGCTAACAGCCTACACAAGCCATGGCCTCATTTACCCTGAGACCAGAAGAAGCAGATGGTGCCAGCTACCACTATCAACCATTCTGATCAGGGCCACAATAGATGGATCCAGAGAGAATGGGAGAAAAACATGGAACAGAACTCAAATCCTTAAAAAGTCCAAACTTACTGTACCAGTTGAGACTAGAATACTCCCTGAGACTATCACCCTGAGATACTCTTTAAAACTTGAACTGAAACGATCCCCTGAGATAACTTTTTAGTGAAATGTCAGATTGGCACACAAAATAAAGGATATTACCAATAAGTATAGTGTTCCGTTAAAAAAAAAAATCTGTATGAGACCAAAAGATCAACAGCTACTCTAAAGCAAGATGAGAAGATAAGGGGGCAGGGAAACTAGAATTCTGGAAAAAGAACAACCAGAATGTAATTAAAGAGAATGTTGACACATTGTGAACAGTGTAACTACTGTCAGTGAACAATTTGTATAGAAATTGTCAAATGAGAACCTAATTTGCTGTGTAAACTTTCACCAAAAACACAAAATATTGTTTTGAAAAAATGTATTCATGGCTCTTCATAATCTAGCCCGTGCCTGCCTCTCTACATTCACGTTTTAAATGTCCTCCTGCTTACAGCCTTCTCTCCAGCCCCACTAAACTTCCCAAACATAGCAGCCTGTTGTATGACCTTTCAAAGGCTTTCAAAGCCCTATCACACATATTTTCATATTATATGTCTCTATATTAATCTTTCAGCTCAAGCTCTAAAATACTTCCTATGGAAAGGCATCCTGAATATCCCCTAGGCAAAATAGCGGCTTCAATCTTTGGGATTTCTTAGCACTTATCCCTTTATGAATGGGATTACCGTGCGATTCTACAATGTTTCTATTAACATGACTACTTTACTAGACTATGAGCTACTTGACGACATGAGTGGGACAGTATTCATGTTAGTCTATTTCTAAGGGCCACATAGTGCATGACATAAAATCATTGGTCTATAAAGAATTGTTCAATTAATAAGATAATTAAGGCAAGCTTGAGTTTAAATAAGATGCAACAAAATTTGTGTTTTTAAAGCAGTGGTATCTGAGACAGAGTAAATACAATACCCAAAGTGTGATCCAGATCTATACAGCAGCTCAAGAAGAACTTATTAATAATGTTCTAGTGTAACAGAAAGGAGCCCTGGTGGCGCAGCAGTTAAAGCATTTGGCTGCTAACCGACAGGTCGATAGTTGGAACTCACCAGCTGTTCTACGGGAGAAAGATGTGGCAGTCTGCTTCCGTAAAGATTTACAGCCTTGGAACCCTATGAGGCAGTACTACTCTGCCCTATAGGGTAACTAAGAGTTGAAATCAATTCAACCACAGTGGGTCTGGTTTGGTTTAGCAGTGTAATAAAAATGAGTGAGGTGTCAGGATGGTTGCCCTAAAAAGCACTGGTTTCCTTTCTTAAGTCAGGATCCATGTACTAAACCCCTCTAAAGTATAGGACCGAAAATGACAACATCAGTTTTGTCTTTGAAATAGCCATATTTCTTCAGTGCTCCATACAGTGACAGATACTATAGTTCCCAGGATCTGTGGAGTAATGTTATTTGGTCCGTCTATACTTTATCCCTATAATGGTACTTGGAAAATCTCTTAAAGTTAGTATAAAGACCTTACACAGGTTCACATCAGTGACAGATCAAAATTATAGACTCACAGTTGGACATGTCATTCTGCCAGATCTCTGTAGACGTCCTTCTCTATGATGCCATTTGAATCATTCATCAAATATCCGTCATCATGCTGAGCACTTTAGCCCTGAAGAAATGTTGGTTATGTGAATGAATTTACAAGTTCATATAACCAAGGGTTGTAGTGTGGGTAAAATGCGTACATGTTGAACTACTGTGAATATATAAACTTTTCTGATTACGTATCAGTCAAGGGTTTCTGGATACGAACTAAATTTTCAGCGATAAATATTTCATCAGTGACCTTCACACCATAGTTGACTATCATCAGGCATGCCAGCAAACCATCTAATATAATAACTTTGAGAGGGGAAAAAAGCAGTACATAAACTTCAGATTTAATTAATATTCATTAAGAACACAAAATGCACCAGGTTCTTTGACAGTACTTCCACACACATTGTTTCATTTAATCGTCACAACTTTGATCTTTATTTTATCAATGAAGATATTTAAGTACCTGAGAGCCTTCTTTGATGCTCAGCAGTGGGTTGTCCTTTATCAGTACCTTCATAAACACTTCCTGCATTATGTTGAAACACTGATTACAAAGAGCTGCATTAGTCATCATATGGCATCATCAACATCATCCTCGTCCTCACTACCACAAGGTGAGCACTTACTAAGTGACAGATACATAATTGCCTTGAACTTCTCTTTACAACCACCCTTTCAAGTAGGTATATTAATTCCTACATAAACAAATACGAAAACAACATTGTGAGTTTAAATGACTTTACCAGGTTCACGCAGCTAGGAGAGGCATAGCCAGTAAATAACCTTAATAATTTTGCCTTCAAAGACCATGCTGTTAACCACTGGGATTCATTGCCTCCTTCACTGAACTGTACATTGATCAAAGGCATGAAGCACATATTATTCAATTTAAAAACTTCATGGTAGGTACTCAATATGTGTTTGTTGACCTGCCTCCAAAGCTTCTCTTCTTTGCTAGATTTAATATCTAACCTTGAGAAAAATCTCTTAACCATTATGAGTTTTCAGGAGGCACGGACACAAAGTGAGAGCTTAAATATGACCTAGAGTTAGGTAGAGAAGGAAGAAGGATAAGCATTTCTAGCAGAGAGAATGTAGCATGATACATTCAGAGAACAGCATGGAGATAGGTATGGCTGAAGTAAAGGGAGGGTCTGAGGAAGTGGAAGGAAATGGAACCAGAACAATGAGCAGAAGATAGAGCATTTATTGCCCATTGTGCTAAGCCAAGAGGCTTTAATTTTTTTCTGAATGATCTAGGAAACAAATGAAGGATTTAAGCAGAGAGTAACATGATCATGTTTTGCATGTTAGAAAGCGTATTCCCATGGTAAGGTGAAGAATGGATCAAAGGACAACGTAACCCATTAGGAGGCTGTTGAAATGACCTAGGAGAAATTAACAATTAAAGCCAAACTAAGGCGGTGGCAGTGAGCATGAAAGAAAAGGAGGCAGATGTTAAGAAGGTGGAATCTAAAGAATTCTATGAATGATTAGATGTAGGAAGAAGGGAATAATTAAGGATGACTCCTTGATTTCTTGCTTGGGTGACAAGGTGGCTGTCTGGGGACATTCACAAAATGATGGTATGTGGGAAGAGCAGGTTTCTGGAGCAAAACGATAAGTTTTAATTTTTGGACACTCAACTCAACAGAGAGATTTGGGTTCCACGTTAGTGGAGGTTGAAAAAGATCACCCACAGAAAACATAAAGAATGAAAAGGGCAGAGGGCCAATGGATAGCCCTTTGAGGAACACTAGTCATTCACAGTTTAATGGAAGAAGAGGAACCCACAGAGAAGACTGAAAGAGAATGTCCTGGAAACAACTGAGGAGGAGATACTTTCAAAAGGAGGAACAGTTAAGAGTATTGAATGCTACAGAAAAATCAAAATTAAAAACAAAAAGGGCTCCATTATCATTGTTTTATATCACTCTGGACTTTAAGAAGACTTGATATTACTTTAGTATGTGGTTTCTTTTCTACTGAAATAGACAACATAAAGGTAACTATTTTCTATGGACCAAGACATCCTTAGAGATATGTAGCACATGAAACAAAGATGCTCTGTACTCTTCCCTTACCTCTCTTCCCCAACGGCTAAACATTTTTATACAAACAGAATCTTGTCAAAATGAACAACAAGAGCAATCTTGATGGAAGAAAGAATCTCAAAAAGAAAATGTATCTTAGGGGATGATGAGGTTTCAGGGGTGGGGGAGATTTTCTTTCATATACATGAGACTCCTATGGATACGTATGAATATACATATACGTGAACTTCAATGTCTTTTAGTATTTCCTGACACCTCTCTTATTTGCTGTCCATATAATTGTAATTCCTCAGAATGGAATGTAGCCCTGATGTATCAAATATGACTGCCTGCTTTTTTTTCCCTTTTCTTTTCTTCCTTCCTTTCCTTTTCAAATACTTACATGCAGTTGAAATTCTGCACATCCATTAAGAACATAGTTAGTCTCGAGAGTTCACTTTAACAAAACACAAAATACAGGCAAGAAAAAATACTAATTCTGCTAGATTTGCATTGAGATCTGTTATTCTCCTTCAAAAAATCCTGCCAGTGGAGATGCCATCCCAGATGACTTATCACTTAAAAATGACAGCTGGACAGGAGTAAATATTTCACTTCTGTTTACAATGTATTACTATGTTATTAACACATTAAAAATAATTAGATGACGTACTAAATTTATCAAATATACTTTATCATCCTGAAGCTTTAATTCAAAAAATTTCAGCAGTTGTAGAAAAACAATGGTATAATCATACGCCTCCCCTCATGAAATGTTAAATAACTTAGCCAAGGTCACACAGACACTAAGTGGTGGAGTTAGAATTAAAACCAACAGCCATGCCTTTAGCCACAACTCTCAATTCTTGCATGAACTATGTATATACTACATCCCTAAGGTGAAAAATAAAATTTTCCAGACCCAGGGAAAGGAAAGAATTCCCATGTAAAACATGCTTTAAAAGTATAAGTACAACCTCATTATCCAATTCTGCCACATGGCTACAGAAATATGGGTGCAGTACCTGAAAACAGTAATAGAACCAAGGGGCAAATGCAGCAGTGTAAATATATAGTAAAAATATCCACGAAGAACCTGAGTTTACCTTCTTTCTGGAAGGAGATAATGTGAGAGAATTGGGAGTATGTGCGTGGGGGTGGGAAGCTGGTAACCCTATACATTTAGAGAACTTGGAAAGAATTAGGAGTCTAAGAACCCTGGAAGATATATTCAGTAGCGGTTCATAATGAGTTCCAGTGAGGCGTGTGTGTGTGCGTGTGTGTGTATACTTTAAAATGTACACAACTTAATGCCTTATTTCTCTGTTGTATTAGAAACACAGATATTCTTTCACTAGCAGGATAGAGGAAATATCAGTAAGCCAGCACAGAGCTGAAGTCATGCCACGAATCTCTAGTTAAGCCCCAATAAGAGCTGAAATGAAACAAGAAAACTAGAACCAGAAACACAATGAACTTGGATGACACCAGTTCCAGTTGATTAGGCAATTGCCTTTTATCTGATAAGATGTAAAAATGATAGAAGAAAACTAGACTGAATGTTAAGACCTAAGTTTCAGGCTTCGATCTACATCCAATAAAAATCTATCCACATCAAGCTTTTCCTTGAGTTAATGGGATTTCTTGTATAAATTGGACATTCTTATTAGTACACCTAGATTTGACATTAATAAGCTCTGATTCCTTTGGTAAATTGCTTCACCTTTCTGGGCTTCAGTCTCCTTATCTTTAAAATAGGGTTAATAATAGTACATACTTTGTTGTTGGATAGTGGATTAAAGCTGCATGGAAATTACTCAATAAATGTTTGCTACATTATTATCACTACTATGCCTGTAATTATTACCACATTTAACTCTGTTGAATCTGATCATCAGAGATTTCTGTCGAAATATTAAAGTTTAAGACCAAGTCAGAAAAATTCTTTCTCAAATTTGCAACATTTTAACTTAATTACTATTCATATGTTTCCCAAACTAGGACGATGGGCATACTCTTAAATTACTCCTTTTCATTCCTTTCCGCATACAAAGAGGTTGCTAAATCTTACTGAATCTATCTTCAAAATGAGTCTTGAATCTTACTACACTATTTTATCTCTACTCTGGATATCATATGATGAGTATATCCAGTCTTTAAAAAACAAACAATCAATCAAATAACAAAGAAATCCATCCTTCACCATTATACAAACTCAATGTTCCCTAAGTGATGACTCCCCCTTGTCCTCTTCCTCCCACTCCTGATAACCACTAATAAACTTTGGTCTCTATATATTTCCATTCATACAAGTGGTACCACACACTTGTCCTTTTGTTTAAGAGCTCAACTTCGGACCAAAAGGTCAGCAGTTCGATTCCACCAGCTGCTCCTTAGAAAACCTATGGGGCAGTTCTGCTCTGTCCTATAGGGTTGCTATGAGTCGGAATTGACTCAAGGGCAACAGATTTGGTTTGGTTTTACTTCATTCAGCATTTGGAAAAGGATAGTGGTGATGGTTGCACAACATGACAAACATAATCAATGTCACTGAATTGTACACATAAAAATTGTTGGATTGGCACGTTTTATTATGTATATTTTTACCATGATAAGAAAATTAAAAACTCATCCTTCACCTTGAAGTTGCACCTCTATGTCTCTGCTCCTCCTTACAATAAATTTTCTCATCATGTTGTCTGTAATAACCAACTCTACTTCCAACCTTCGAATTTATCTTGAAGAAATGACTCTCAGGTTTTCTTGTCTACCACTCCACCAAAATAGTCCATCTGGAGGTCACAATAACTTCTATGATGCAAAATCTAAAGGTTAACCCTCAGTGTTCATCCTTCTCAACTCATCCACTGCTTTGTGACAGATTATCACCCCCTTTCTCATTTTATGTGGCTTCTGGGATGGCATACTCTCTGACCACTCCCTATCAATCTCCTGTACTTCTTCCTACTAATCTCCCCAACTTCTTTATGTTGGATTACTCTAACTCTCTGTCCTTGGACCTTTTGGCTTCTCTACCTACACCACTACCTAGGTGATGTCATCTATTCTCAAGTCTTTAAATACTATCTATATGCTAATGACTTCCAATTTCATTTTCTAGCCAAGACGTCTCCCCTGACCTCCACACCTCTATATCCAACTGCCTACTTAATATCTCCATTTAGATGTTCAATGGGCACCTCAAATTTAACATATCTAAAGCAGAACTCCTGATTTTGTTTCAGACCTGATCCTCCATCAAGTAAATTCCATTCTTCTAACAGTAATTCTAATTTCTCAGGTCAAAAACTTTAGTCATCCTTAATTCCTCTCTTCCTCTCACATAAATCAAACCCAAGTATAGTATGTCTGCTGTCCACCCCATTCCCTTAGGTTAAATGGTATAAAATAACAACTCGCCGCCCTCCGCAGCCCTGACATTCCTTATGTTTCTTACCCAGTTTTATTTTTTTCCTAAAACTGGAAAGTTATATGTATACTTTGTTTTTCTTTATGCTAAAAACAAACTAAACCAAACCCATTGCTGTAGAGTCAACACCAACTCATAGTGACACTATAGCACAGGGTAGAACTGCCCATAGGATTCTTAAGGTGCAAATCTTTAAGAAAGCAGACTGCTATGTCTTTCTCCCGTGGTGCGGCTGGTGATTCTGAACGGCCAACCTTTCGGTTAGCAGCCAAGCGCTTAACCACTGTGCAGCCAGGGCTCTTCTTTCTTTATTCTACTCTCACCCAAATAGAATGTAAGCTTCTGGGAGGCAAGGAATGTGCTTTGTTCACTGTTGAATCCTCAACACCTGTAAGAGTGCAAGATGTTGGATAAAAATTTGTTGAATGAAGAAAGAATAAAAAAAACAAAAAAAAGAAATGGAAATCAATACTACCACCGCCCTTGTTTAAGTGCTCATCTCTCTCCTCAGTCCAGTATCCCCATCAAACTTTTCTCCATCTCTGGTTCATCTTTTGTACTGATGCCAGAGTTATATTCCTAAAGGTAAATCTGAGGGCATCATTTTCCTCCTTCAGCCTTCTACAGCCTTCCAGTGTATAAAGAATGCAATTTAAACTCCCTTTTGTCACGTAAGGGTTAATATCATTTCTGACACTTTGCCCACATTTTCTACATTCTAGCCACACCAAATTCTTCTGTGAATTCCTCTACATAACCATAACCACCTCAAAAGTAAGTACTATGTCTTGTTCAGCTTTGAATTCCTCAGTTAAGCCAAAAAGCTCACAGTTCTTTGAACAAGGTAGGTGTTGAATAAATGTTGTTGAATAAATAAATGAATGGATAAAGTCTTTCTACTTAGTACATGATGATTACTACTCTGTCTAGAATGATCCCTCCTTTTTCCATATAGAAAGTCTTTAAGATCCAAATCATTCCCTCTATGGGTAGCTTGCCTGGACTCCCTGAGCAGACTTAGTTACTTCCTCCTCTGGGCTCTTTGTTTATATTTCTGATATACCCCTTGCCTTCGAGTTGATTCATAGCGACCTTACAGGACAGAGTAGAACCGCCCTGTAGGATTTCCAAGGAGCACCTGGTGGATTCGAACTGCCGACCTTTTGGTTAGCAGCTGTAGCACTTAACCACTACACCACCAGGGTTTCCTGATATAGCCCATTCAAATATTAGCTTCATGAGAGTAGGATTTTTGTTTGTTTGTCACCACTCTATCCTCAGGGCCTAAAGCAGTATCTGACACTTAGTAGATGCTCAGTAAATTTTTGTTCAATTTTCATCATATTTTATTATAATTTTTCTCCTTACAAATCTGAATCCTTTTCTAGGCTGTGTATGCATAGAGGGCAGGGACTATGACTTATTTCATCTACGTACAGTGCTGGTACAAGTTTACATTCAATAAACATTGGCTGAATAAACAGGTTTTTTTTACAATAAAGTTTTGTTTCATTTATACATTAAAGTTTCACATTATTCTACACATGCTTGCCATCAGACATGCTTCCTCCCCCTTTCCAAGTCTCTTCATTAAGATACTTGAAAATGAGTCATAGGTCTTCATCAACATCCTTCAAATAACACCTCAAATAGCTTCCCTGGCATTTAGTCTATGGCTATTATCACACATGCCACCTCCATGGAGTGCACCTCTTATCAGACCCTCAAACTAACCTTCTCATTCACAGACTACACTTATCCTTGTCTTCTTGCTACATTGCCTTTCTACTCTGGATTAACTGCCAAGAGGTATGAAGAAGAATATGCGAAGTGGAGAACAGGGAAGACCAAGGAGCTGGCTTTTCACCTGCGATGCCCAAATTTTGCATCTATTAATCTTCTATATTATTTTCCAAGCTAGACTAGAGAAAAATAAGTAAACAAACAACAACAACAAAAACCTCAAAAAACAAACAACAATAGCCAGTCATATCCTAGGGGACCTATGGTTGATCTGTCTTGTTTCCATTTACACTTTATGACTGGAAAAACACAAGTAGGCAGCAGCCTTCTGGATTACCATGAACAAAGTAGAATCTAGGAGTATAACCTGACCTGGTGCTATAGAGTCCATTCTGACTACAACGACCCTATAGGACAGAGTAGAACTGTCCAGTAGGGTTTCCAAGGAGCAGCTGGTAGATTTGAACTGCCAACCTTTTGTTTAGCAGCCATACTCTTAACTACTGTACCACCAGGGCTCCAGGAGTATAACTAGGTACATAAAACATAAGAGGAGGAAGAACATGAACAGAACTGGGCAAGGTAAGGAAGAGCATTTAAAAGGTCAGTACTTGATGGATGCTCACTTTTTCCTTCTATAAACAAGAGCTTTCTTCGAAGCTAGGATACATAATCTTGCTGTAAAACCTTTGATTTAAAACAAACTAGTCGAGAATAAAGACTGAACTATAATTAAATGGCTAAAAAATATTGAGAGAATCTTTCCTTTTATAACAGTCAGATTTTCTGCCATAAATCTGATTTCATACAGTTGTTCTAAAGTATTTCAGCATTTAATCTCATTTTAAGTCACTAAACAAAGATGTTTTAGGCAACACAAATTGCGCACAGAGCCACCGAAAGATAAGAGTTAAATATTAATTCTGAAAACACATTTTCGCAGGTCCAATCGTTCTCCTCCCTCTTCTCCTTCCTGGCAGAGCCGGCACCTAGGAAGGAGGCCAAAAGGCCAGATATTCGCTTTGCCAGTATCCCTTGCAGCTCGGGCCTGAGTTTGTGACTCATTCCTGGCCCAAGGACCTGCAAGAAGTCTGCTGGGTGAGGGGCATGGACAGTGGAGTACAGAGTTCTGAGAGATAACTTTCCTCTCAACTTTTTGACAAAGTTGTGAAGATGCACTGCTTGGAGCTGCTGCAGCCCCTTAGTCATAAGGAATGTGAAACATTAATGTCACACTGAGAATGGTGGACCTGAAGGAAGGCAAAAGTCTGAGTCCTCCCTGACTTCACTGAAACACTGAGCCACCCACAGCACACCTGTGGACTTCTTGTTACGTAGACAATAATATACCCTTGCTGTTTAAGTCACTTTTAGATCAGATATTTGCTACACTGAGGCAGCCGAAAGCAGACTGTTGTTAAAAACAAAAACAAAAAACATTGCTGTCAAGTCGATTATGACTGCCATCAAGTCTATTTTGACTCACAGCGACCTCCTGTGACAGAGTAGAACTGCCCCACAGGGGTTTCTAGGCTATAATCTTTACGGGAGCAGATCTCCGGGTCTTTCTCCCCTGGAGCCCCTACTGAGTGGGTTTGAACTGCCAACCTTTCGGTTAGCAGCTGAGCACTTAACCTTAAATGCAGCCTAGTCACTAATTAATCAAGTTATGTACTTAAGCCAGATTCCCAAAAGGTCAAGTTTTAATGAGTATGGACATTTAATTTTCTTTTAATTTATGCAATTTTTTCTCTAGATCAACAATTATTTCTGCCTATTTAAGATCAAATATTATATGTGTTTCAAGCAGTTATTATAAATATCAAACAAAGGGATGGAAGTTGTGATGAATAGATTTATCATGGCTCCTGTTAGGATATACTTATTAGAATAGATCAGGATTTCCCAAAGTATTTCTTGGAACATTAGTTCCTAAAGATGCTTCCAAAGAACATTAGCTTCATGGTCACAAAGTTTAGGAAATGTTACTCATTATAATGTCTTAAAAGTCCAAGTACATACTAACATTAAAGACACTGAGAAGCCCTCCAGTTTTAAAAAGACAAATTAACTATTCATCTCGTAATTTCCCCAACTTTTTTCAGGCAATACCTATTATTCCAAAAAACTAGTAAATGGAATTTATCTAGATAATCATCTTGAGGTCCCTTTCAACTCCAAATTTTGACAAGTGGGGATACTTGCTAGTGGTGTAAGCAAGCCCACCTCGTGGCAATGCAACTAGGACAAAATGCCCATAGGTGCATCTTTGTTCCACTAGAAGGGTTTTGTGGACAGATTTGAATATGTAGTATGTGCCTTGTAATGCTTACTTCTAACACACAAGCATACACACACACACATACATGTTTAAACCACTGTAACAGCCCTCCCCCCACAAAAAAAAAAACATTAAATCCTTATTTACCCATTACCTGTTGCCATCAAGTCAATTCTGACTCATAGTGACCCTATAGGACAGAGTAGAACTGCCCCACAGGGTTTCCAAGGAGCGGCTGGTAGATTCAAACTGCCTGCTTTTCGGTTAGCTGATCACTTAACCACTGCACTTTTCTAAGTCATATTAAATCATATATGGCACACTCCACAGATGAGTAAGCTACGGCATAGGACCTTCCAACACTTTCATTCATCCAGGGTCGTTTCCCAATGCAGTAGTTTGGTGAACAGTATCAATCTATTTTTGTTCTAGATATGATTTTCTTTTTAGAAACTCAAAAGGGAAGAACATGCTTGGCATTTCTCAAGTGGACAGAGCTGAAGAAAAAAATTCAAGCCTCAGGTTGCAATACTGAAGGATACTATGGCTAAAAAGGAGCCCTGGTGCTGCAGTGGTTAAGCACTCAGCTGCTAACTGAAAGGCAGGCAGTTCAAACCCACCAGCCAGAAAGATGGGGCAGTTGACGTCCATAAAGTTTATAGCCTTGGAAAACTTAGGAGGAAGTGCTACTCTGTCCTATAGGTGTGCTACAAGTCAGAATCGACGGCAATAGATTTGCTTTGGATTTATGCGAAAAAAATTGAATGACACAGGAACAATCAAAAGAAGATGGAAGGAGCACACAGAATCACTGTACCAAAAAGAATTGTCAACACTAAACCATTTCAGGACGTTGTGTATAATCAAGAACTGATAATACTAAAGGAAGAAGTCTGAGCTGCGCTGAAGGCATTGGCAAAAAACAAGGCTCCAAGAATTGACGGAATACCAACTGAGATGCTTCAACAAACAGATGCAACACTGGAAGTGCTCATTTCAAGATATTTGGAAGACAGCTACCTGGCCAACTGACTGGAATAGATCCATATTCATGCCCATTCCAAAGAAAGGTGATCCATTTGGTGACTAGTGTCTGGGGTCTTAAAAGCTTCTGAGGGGCCATCTAAGATACTCCATGGGTCTCACCTCATTGGGAGCAAGGGAAAATGAAGAAAACCAAAGATACAAGGGAAAGATTAGTCCAAAGGACTAATGGACCACAACTACCATAGCCTCCACCAGACTGAGTCCAGCACAACTAGATGGTGCCTGTCTACCATCACTGACTGCTCTGACAGGGATCACAACAGAGGGTTCCAGACGGAGCTGGAGAAAAATGTAGAACAAAATTTTAACTCACAAAAAGAGATTAGACTTACTGGCCTGACAGAGACTGAGGAAACCCTGAGAGCATGGCCCCCGGACACACTTTTAGCTCAGTAATGAAGTCAGTCTTGAGGGTCACACTTCAGCCAAAGATTAGACAAGCACACAAAACAAAACAAGACTAAAGGGGCACACTAGCCCAGGGACAAGGACTAGAAGGCAGGAGGGGACAGGGAAACTGTTAATAGCAAACACAAGGTCTAGAAGGGAGAGTGTTGACATGTTGCAGGGTTGGTAACCCATGTCGCAAAACAATATGTGTACTAATTGTTTAATGAGAAGATAGTTTGTTCTGTAAACATTCATCTAAAGTACAGTAATAAAAATAAATAAAAACAGCTTAAACAAACAACAACAAAGAAAGGTGATACAACAGAATGTGAAAAGTAACTATCATTAATCTCACACTCAAAATTTTGCTGAAGATCATTCAAAAATGGTTGCATCAGTATATCTACAGGGAACTGCCAGAAATTCAAGCTGGATTCAAAAGAGTATGTGGAACCAGGGATATCACTGCTGATGTCAGATGGATCCTGGCTGAAAGCTGAGAATATCAGAAAGATGCTTACCTATGTTTTATTGACTACACAAAGGCATTAACTGTATGCATCATTACAAATTATGGATAATATTGCAGAGAATGGGAATTACAGAACACTTAGTTGTGTTCATGAGGAACCTGCACATAGACCAAAAGAAAGTTGTTCAAACAGAACATGGGGATACTACGTGGTTTAAAAATCAGAAGAGGAGTAAGTCAGGGTTGTATATTTCACCATATTTATTCAATCTGTATGCTGAGCAAATAATCTGAGAAGCTGGACTATATGAAGAAGAGCACAGCATCAAATTGGAGGAAGAATAATTAACAATTTGCCATACGCAGATGACAGAACCTTACTTGTTGAGAGTGAAGAGAACTTGAAGCACTTACTGATGAAGATCAAAGACTACAGCCTTCAGTATGGACTACACCTCAACATAAAGAAAACAAAAATCCTCACAACTGGACCAATAAGCAACATCATGATAAACAGAGAAAAGACTGAAGTTGTCAAGGATTTCATTTTACTTGGATCCACAGTCAACACCCATGGAAACAGCAGTCAAGAAATCAAACGATGTATTGCATTGGCCAAATCTGCTGCAAAAGACCTCTTTAAAGTGTTAAAAAGCAAAGATGTCACTAAGATGCACCTGACCCAGACCATGGTATTTTCAATGGCCTCATATGCATGGGAAAGCTGAACAGTAAATAAGGAACACCAAACAAGAATTGATGCATTTGAATTATGGTATTGGTGAAGAATCTGGAATATACCGTAGACTGCCAGAAGAACGAACAAATGTGTCTTGGAAGAAGTGCAGCCAGAGTGCTCCTTACAAGCAAGAATTTCAAGACTTCATCTCACTTACCTTGGACATGTTATCAGAGGGACCAGTCTCTGGAGAAGGATATCATGCTTGGTAAAGTAGAGGATCAGCAAAGACCCTCAACAAGATGGATTGACACAGTGGCTGCAACAATGGGCTCAAGCAAAACAACTATTGTGAGGATGGCATAGGACCAGGTAATGTTTCGTTCTGTTGTGCATAGGGTCGCTATGAGCTGGAACCAACTCGACTGAACCTAACAACAACAGGATATGAGATTTAGTCATGCTGCTCCACTCAGTATAAAATCGTGGACAGTTACCACAGCTCTCTGAGCCTCAGTTTTGCTATCTTTGTAAAACCAGATTCTAATATTCAACATTCTTTATCTGGCACTGGCAAACTTTTTAGTTTGTAGCTAGTTAGTTCAGCTCTTGGTTTGTGGTTCCAAGGAAATTAAGTTTGAAATGATGTTTGATGTATCAGATCACCAAAGTTAATATCATTTTAAAGATGAACTTATTCCTCCTCTATTTATTAGAAGGTTGATGATATCAAATTTGTTTGTAACGACATGTTTAAGTGGCTGTATGGAAACAAAATAATGTAAACATTTCCAAATGTTTTGCTTCAAAAGTGAACAGAACATTACTGACATAATTATGTTTTATTTCTCCTAGTCTCTTAACATGGAAGAAAATGGTGCTTGTAAGTTCAAAATTTTAGTATAATTCCTCTAATTAAAAAAATTCATCAACTCAATCATTAATTTAACAAATATTCATTGAGTACATTAATGAACAGAGGAAGGTACTATGTGAACACAGATAGCTGGACATGTTTTTACAAGAAGGTTTTAGAATATTAGTATTAAAGCAATAGTGGCTTCTGCATTGGGGAAGTTAAATAATTAGTAATTAAGGTCACAGACTCTAGAGTCAGAAAGATTTGGGAACAAATACTAATTGCCTGATCTTGTTATATAACCATTGCAAACACCAGACATTGTGAAATCTACTGCAAATGTTGTTACAAGGATTGTAAGAAACACACAGTGAAAAGCACAGCCATAGCGGGTGCCTGCCACTTGGTAAGCATTCAAGAAACATTTCTTGTGATTGTTATTACTTCACTACCTTAAAAGAAAGAAAAGAAAAAAGAAACTACTGTCATCCATGGAGATCTGCTGACTGTGTCATTAATTCCTTGAGAATAGCAACCGTATTTATTATTTTTGTACCTCACAGAACTTAGAAGAGTGCCAACAGGATCATAGATATTCATAGAGAATTGATGCATAAAAGTTCATAAGAAATTGATCCAGGTTTAAATTGAACCACCAGACTTCAATGAAGCAACACCTAGTAAGACTCCTAATCATTCACGCAGTTACAGAAGTGTGGTAATGGTGTTCTTTCTTTCTTTTTCTATTTAATATGCTCTCCAGTTCACCTCTACACATACTAGAGAAACCTAGTATTTATCCCACGGTAATTTTCAAAAGAAAAGCTGAAAGCAATCCCTCAAAAACTTCAGTTCCATGGGTTTCAATAACTATAGCAGCAGCTCATCACTTTTTCATTATGTGTAAATGTAATTCTCTGGTAAATGCCCAAAAACTTTTTTTAGGTTGACCCCATGAAAAGAATGATTTCTGGCCTAGCCAGTCACTTGAAAATCATCAGCTGTTTTGCAGAGTACCCAAGAGGTCTTTAACTGCTGTGTTAAACCACATAATAGCAAATCAGTAAACATCAATTATGTTTTAGGTATGGCTCAGAACTTTTTTACTTGTCTCTGACAACATTTGGTATTTCCTCAAGGCACCACGTTTCCAGTATCAACCTCGTCTTCCTTCCTTCTTGGCTTACACCTGCACAGCAGCAAAATTAATAATAATAATAAAAGGTCTGGCTTTACTGTCACATATATAAGAAAAAAGCCAGGACTATTCAAGTTTCGTAGAATCTTGTTAACAAGACTGAGCTCCCCAGGTACAGGTATAATAAACCAGGTGGCAGTGATGGCCCTCTCCTGATCTTGTGCCCACCCACCACTGGAAATGTGTTTGCTGGTTAATTTGTTAGTATTGTCCTCAAACAAAGAGCCCCTTTTTATTGGCAGGCACAGAAAAAGCTTGGAAAACCTACACAAAAAGGACTCAATAAAAAGAGAGAGATGGCCTTGTTGAGAAGGTAGTTCTTTCTGATTTTCTGTAATAGACTTCACTTTGCCATGAAATTAAATTTATAGTATATCTGCTAGACACTGGGACTCCAGCAAAGCTTCGCTATTCCCTGACTTGACATTAAAGCAGACATTTTCATGGGGAGGCCATTTCAAGCCAAATAACTGGTTATGTGAACTGTTTACAGAAAGGCTTTACTTAAAAAGAAGCTGGATAGGCACTGCCATTTCCAGAAACTGTTAGTGTACAGGCACACATTCAAATGTTGTCTTCCTTTGAGAATATTCCTAAAAAGACAGATGTAACATTAGACAATGGGAAGCTTTTTGGCCTACTACAACACCTCTGTGTTTATTATTCTGAGTCATAATCTAGCATTTATCAGGTGGCAGGCTACAAATGGAACAGCGAAATCCTATTTCAATAGCAGGTGGTCCCAACATAATAAAAGCCCGGTCTGTGAGTTCAGCTCAGATGTGGGTGGGCACTGCACTGGGGGTGCACTACACTTTGAAGGATCCATAAGGGATCTACATCCAGAAACCACTTGGTCCAGCACCTCAGAACACTACATATATAGTCTTGCAGTAAAATGAACTGATATATAGTCACATAGTGTGTTTCTCGCTTTTACTATGGCTTAAATTTTCATTCATGCAACCAAATTAAAAGTTAAAAGAAAGAGATTGAGTCAAAGAATTCAAGAGAAAAACTTCTGGGAGTCAGATTTGGGCATGGTTGTGGGTGAGCACCAATTGCATATTCTATGTCTTATCTAAAGCTTTTAAATGACGGCATCAGAAGGTTAAGTTACACTACAAAATATAAGAAGAATGGGAAGAAAATAGCTTACTGAGGGTCATTAATAAAACTGCTGGAAAAGCATGGCTCTAAGAGACTACATGGTTCAACTTCTCATTGACAAATGACAACGCTAAGACTCATGTAAATGACTTGTCCAATGACAAGCCTACTCTGAACATCAAGTCCGTAGGGCTCAAGTCAGTCGTTCTTCCACCAGGATATCCAGTTTCCACAATAGATTTGGCAATAATAATACTTTAACTCAAGACTTCTAAGGGCCTAGAAGTTTAACCAAGTTAATTCCTGATATAGTTACTTAAACGGAACTTCGGAAGCTTAATGTCACCCAAGCACCACACTCTAAACACTGATTTATCTACTCTACACCACATAATACAAGGGAACAGTCTAATGGCACTAAAGCGCTGATTATCACAATTCCTCCAGGCAAGAAATCGGCGAGGAGGTGCAAGTGAAAGCAAACTGTTTTCATAAGATTAACTAAGATGGGGTTCCCACAACAGGAAGAAAACCTTTAAGGCTCATTGCTGCACAGCCTGGTAGCATAAATGTGGTTGGTGGGGAGCAGGCCAACCTCTCTGGCATGCAGATGTAATGAATGGACCTGCTCTCCTGAGAAGGAGCTTTAGGCCAAACTTTGACAGAGACACATGGAATGTGGGAATTGGGAGGTACCTCAGCATGGGCTTAGGTTTATTACCTCATCTTCCATGTTCAAAAACCAAGGCCCAGAGCTTCTCAGTGGTTTTCTTGGGTTCACAGGAATAGTGAGAAAGCCAAAGCGGGTCTAAAGTAGAAGCACCTCTGTCTGAGCAACAAAAGCAGAAACTAATTAAAGGAAAATTCTGATAAATATTTGATGTTGGAAAGAGCGTTTGATTTTGATCAGAAGAGCTGAGCTGAGTCTGTGTTCTATGAGTTGTGAGCTGTGTATATGTGGCCCTCCATGTTTTTTTCTCTAAGATGGGGATATTTTTTCATAAATTTTAATAATTAAATGGTATTTGAAAGTATTTTGAAACGATAGAGTGATGCACAAACATGTTCTTTATTACCCAATCCCCTCTGGGAAAAGCCACTGTTAAAGTAATACGTAATGCTATTTATGCCAAAGACAATAGGGCATTAAGGACATAAGGGGTAAAGTATGTGCCTGGCTTTGGGGACACTAGCATTTGATCATTTGATATGGTTGTGTGGATTTCTAGCATAAAGGATGTAGTGCAGGAATTTATAAAATTTTACAAGTACACAGCCTCTCTTCAGTATCTGATCAATCTTCTGGACTCCCTTCACAGAAACATGTACATAATATACACACAAACACAATATTTCACATAAAATTTCAAATATTAAAAAAGCCCAAGTTGAGAACATTGTACAAAGCAAATCTCTCTGTGAAAAGAGAAGCATATGCACAATTTGGAAGCCCTTACTTTGTTTCTTTCGTTTATAGGATAAGGCACTCCAAACCATAAATCAAGTAGCATCCTAAAAGCCAGACTAAATTCAGGTCCCAAATACTAAGTAACCCTCAACTTAAAATAAAAGGAATAATGAAATGTATACTGCTATTCCAGATCCATTTAACAAAACAGACAATACAAACCCCTGTAAATGTCTAAACTAGAAATCATAGATCAAAAGCATAAAGAGAAGTAACTAGAATTAAAAGGAATCAGTATAACTGGAAGCATTTTGAAAATCCTGAAACACTGAGTATGAGCAAAGAATTACTTAACATTAATAGAAGTTAAAATACAGAAATGTTTTCTATTCAATAGACAAACATCAATATTAACTTATTTCCAAGAGTCAATGAATTCATTAACATTTACAAATTACAAATATACATTCATACACATATTTGGATTTTTTCATGAATAATCCAGAATTTATTGCATCTTTACTATGTATTTCTTTCTAAAACCACCTTGTAGCTAAGGCCTAATTATTGCCATACTTACTATAACTGAATGCCTCAGAACAGCTGCCTCATACAAGAAAGCAATTTGTAAGTCTCTTCAACTTTACTATGAGTCTTTTATTATGATGATAAAAGGTCTTGAAACCATATTATATGAAGAACAGCTCAAAGAACTCTACTTACATAACGCTATCGTAAGCAGCTTTATTTATTCCCCCACTTGTCTGTCAGTTTGTCTGTAGTACTGTTGGGGCTTGTGTGTTGCTGTGATGCCAGAAGCTATACCACCGGTATTCAAATGCCGGTAGCGTCACGCATGATGGATAGGTTTTAGCTGAGCTTCCAGACTAAGACAGACTAGGAAGAAGGATGCAGAGGTCTACTTCTGAAAACAATTAGCCAGCGAAAACGCTATGAAAGTAGCAGAACATTGTCCGATACAGTGCTGGAAGATGAGGCCCTAGGTTTGAAGGCACTCAAAATACCTCTGGGGAAGAAGAGCTGCCTCCTCAAAGTAGAGTCAACCTTAACGACATTGATGGAGTTAAGCTTTCAGGACCTTCATTTGCTGATGTGGCACAACTCAAAACGACAAGAAACAGCTGCAAACACACATTAGTAATCAGAACCTGGAATGTACAAAGTATGAGTCTAGGAAAATTGGGAGTTGTAAAAAATGGCATGGAATGCATAAAGATTGATATCCTAGGCATTAGTGGGCTGAAATGGAGTGGTATCGGTCATTTTGAATCGGACAGTCATCTGGTCTACTATGCTGGGAATGACAACTTGAAGAAGAATGGCATTCCATTCATCATCAAAAAGAACATTTCTATTTTGTTCTGTAAACCTTCATCTAAAGTGAGAACAGCAGCACAATTGGAAGAGTGTAGTCGATGAACAGAACTGTGCATGTAGAAATTTTTGAAATGGCGTATCTTTGGCTATGTATATTTTCACCAAAAAAAAAAAAAAGGTCAAGAAGGGAGAGGGTTGACATGTCGTGGGGTTGTTAACCAATGTCATAAAACAGTATGTGTACTACTGTTTCATGTGTACTACAGTTTCATGAGAAACTATTTGTTCTGTAAACCTTCACCTGAAGTACAATTTAAAAAAAAAAAAAAAAAAGAACATTTCAAGATATATCCTGAAGTACAATGCAGTCAATGATAGGATAAAATCCATTCACCTACAAGGAAGACCAGTTAATACGACTATTATTCAAATTTATGCACTAACCACTAAGGCCAAAGATGAAGAAATTGAAGATTGTTATCAGCTTCTGCAGCCTGAAATTGATCGAACATACAATCAGGATGCATTGATAATTACTGGTGATTGGAACGCGAAAGTTAGAAACAAAGAAAAAGCATCAGTAGTTGGAAAATATGGCCTTGATGAAAGAAATGATGCCGAAGATCACATGAATTTTGCAAGACCAACAACTTCTTCGTTGCAAATACCTTTCTCACCAACATAAACAGCGACTATACATGTGGACCTCGCCAGATGGAATACACAGGAATCAAATTGACTACATCTGTGGAAACAGATGATGGAAAAGCTCAATATCATCAGTCAGAACAAGGCCAGGGGCTGACTGTGGATCAGACCATTAATTACTCATATGCAAGTTCAAGTTTAAACTGAAGAAAATTAAAACAAGTCCATAAGAACCAAAGTATCCCACCTGAATTTAGAGACCATCTCAAGAATAGATTTGACACATTGAACACTAATGACCAAAGACCAGAAGAGCTGTAGAATGATATCAAGCACATCATACATGAAGAAAGCAAGAGGTCGTTAAAAAGACAAGAGGAAAGAAAAGACGTAAATGGATGTCAGAAGAGACTCATAAAGTTGCTCTTGAAAGTTGGGTAGTTAAAGCAAAAGGAAAAAATAATGAAGTAAAAGAGCTGAACAAAAGATTTCAAAGGGCAGCTTGAGAAGACAGAGTAAAGTATTACGATGACATGTGCAAAGACCCAGAGTCAGAAAAGCCAAAGGAAAGAGCACACTCAGCATTTCTCAAGCTGAAAGAACTGAAGAAAAAGTTCAAGCCTCGAGTTGCAATATTGAAGAATTCTATGGGCAAAATACTGAACAACACAGGAAGCATCAAAAGAAGATGGAAGGAATACAGAGTCACTATACCAAAAAGAACTGGTCGACGTTCAACCATTTCAGGAGGTAACATATGATCAGGAACCGATGATACTGAAGGAAGAAGTTCAAGCTGCACTGAAGGCATTGGCAAAAAACAAGGCTCCAGGAACTGACGGAATACAACTGATGTTTCAACAAATGGATGCAGTGCTGGAAGTGCCCACTCATCTATGCCAAGAAATTTGGAAGACAGCTACCTGGCCAACTGACTGAAAGAGATCCATATTTATGCCTACTCCCAAGAAAGGTGATCCAACCGAATGCAGAAATTATTGAAAAATATTAATATCACACACAAGCAAAATTTTGCTAAAGATCATTCAAAAGCGGCTGCAGCAGTATACAGACAGGGAGCTGCCAGAAATTCAAGCTGAATTTAGAAGAAGACATGGAACCAGGGATATCATTGTTATTGTCAGATGGATCCTGGCTAAAAGCAGAAAATACCAGAAAGATGTTTACCTGTGTTTTATTGACTATGCTAAGGCATTCGACTGTGTGGATCACAACAAATTATGGATAACATGGTGGAAAATGAGAAATCTGGAACACTTAATTGCACTCATGAGGAATCTGTACATGGATCAAGAGGCAGTCTTTCGAACAGAACAAGGGAATGCTACATGGTTTAAAATCAGGAAAGGTGTGTGTCAGGGTTGTATCCTTTCACTATACTTATTCAATCTGTATGCCAAGCAAATAATCCAAGAAGCTGGACTATATGAAGAAGAATGCGGCATCAGGATTGGAAGAAGACTCATTAACAACCTGCGTTATGCGGATGGTACAATCTTGCTTGCTGAAAGTGAAGAAGACTCGAAACACTGATGAAGATCAAAGACCACAACCTTCACTATGGATTACACTTCAGCATAAAGAAAACAAAAATCCTCACAACTGGATGAATAAGCAACATCATGAGAAACAGAAAAGATTGAGGTTATCAAGGATTTCATTTTACTTGGATCCACAGTCAACACCCATGGAAACAGCAGTCAAGAAATCAAAATGTGCATTGCATTGGGCAAATCTGCTGCAAGAGACCTTTTTAAAGTGTTAAAAAGCAAAGATGTCACCTTGAGGACTAAGGTGCGCCTGATCCAAGCCATGGTGTTTTCAATCACCTCATATACACGTGAAAGCTAGACAACGAATAAGGAAGATCAAAGAAGAAATGATGTCTTTGAATTGTGGTGTTGGCGAAGAATATTGAACATACCATGGACTGCCAAAAAAAATGAACATATCTGTCTTGGAGGACGTACAACCAGAATGCTCCTTAGAAGCAAGGATGGCAAGACTGGGTCTCACATATTTCGGACATGTTGTCAGGAGGGGTCAGTCCCTGGAGAAGAACATCACACTTGGTAAAGTAAGACCCTCAATGAGATGGACTGACACAATGGCTGCAACAATGGGCTCAAGCACAGCAACGATTGTGGGGAAGAAGCAGGAACGGGCAGTGTTTTGTTCTGTTGTGCGTAGGGTTGCTAGCAGTTGGAATCGACTTGACGGCACCTAACAACAACAACAACAAGCAGCTTTATTAGCACTTCTTCCTCTACTGTAATTATTTGTTGGCATGTCTGTCTCCTCATCTAGTCTGTAAGATGTTTCCAAAGAGGGGCTTGTGTTTTATTCATTTTTGTATCCATATACTTCTGAACATACAGTCTAGTACATGGTTGGTGCTTATCATGTATTGAATTGTGTCCCCCCAAAAGATACGTTGAAGTACTAACCCCACTACCTGTGAATGTTTGGAAATAGGCTCTTTGAAGCTGTTATCCAAACAGAGTTGTGTCTTTATAAAAGAGAAGAGACACAGAGAAAACAGCAAAGAATGCCATGGCATCTACTAGCCAAGGAATGCCTGGCGCTACTGAAAGCTGGAGGAGGCAAGGAAAGTTCTTCCCTAGAGCTTCTGAAGAGCGCACAGCCTTGCTGATGTCCTGAATTCATACTCCTAACCTCCAGAACTGTGAGATAATAAATATCTGTTCTTATAAGCCACCTAGTTTGTGGTACTTTGTTACAGCAGCCTTAGGAAACTAATACCAGTAAATCCATTGCCATCGAGTCAATTCCAACTCATAGCAACCCTATAGTACAGAGTAGAACTGCCCCAAAAGGTTTCCAAGGAGCAGCTGGTGGACTCGAACTGCCGACCTTTTTGTCAGCTGCTGTAGCTCTTAACCCTGGGAAACTAATACAGTGCTCAATAAATTTTATAATGGAAGAAACAAATTTAGTTAATTAGTGTAACAGTTACAGGAGGTAGATTTTTAATCAATGTATAAGGGAACGCTCTAGAATTTGCTGCTTCATAGGAGTTGAAATGTAGCCAGTTTTGCATTTGGTCAGTAGCTGCCTAACCAAGATGATGTAGATAGGAAGTTCTGATGTAGGTACAGAGTTATAGCAGAAGACTTCACTGGTACACACAACTTCAAGTTCTATAATTTTAATAAACACTCTGTGTTGATAGCATATTACATGTCCATCCCCACCTCCCTCAAAGTGTTCTGTCGTGCATTACTCTTCCCATCTTCACAGACTGTTTTTACTCACTATAAATTCCTTTTTATACCTTAAAAAAAAAAAAAAGCATTCCTGAACTACCAAAGGATGAAAAATCTTATCACTGTAGGTGCATAGTTAGCTATGAGAGATGAACACCTGTTAAATAAATAATTGTGAGAAAAAAAATGCTGCCCTCAACACCAAAATTTGATTTCTTGATTGTACAATCAACTTAAATATGCTTAAAAACCTAAACAGATACAAATCTAAAGCCCACAAGCTTGACTTTGTCAGAACATTGCCTTCTAGGAAACAATGTTTTTTAATGTGCCCTTTCGATTCTCATACTCATTAAATAATTAGAACTTTGAGAAGTTTAGATAAATGAAACATCACCCCACTGATGTAGTACATAGAGCACTGGACTAGAATCTTAAAGATAAGTATTCTTCTAAAACATTTGGCTATTTGAATTTGGAAGTAGACACACTCTTAACTTAGACTTTCTACTTCACTCCTTGGTATATAATCCAGTAAATAAACAGAGAAGTTATATCTGGAGCAGAGTGGAAAAAGATGGTTTGATTAAAAGCATGGAATTAAAGCAAAGCTGAGGAGCAAGGCAAATACTTCATTTCAAAGAACTGAGTCTAAAAGTTCAGAACCAAGGGACCTGCACAGCATCCTTTTTGACTATCTGAGATGGAGAGAGCAATGTTTAAAGGACTGTAGCCATAAAGATCCAGGAGTGCAGAGCAGTTAAGCAGAAGGGTCCTGCAGATGAGTGGCTCAGGAAAATAAGGTCAGTCCCATGAAGACAGTTAAGGCAGAGAGGACAAGACTGGCACTAAATCTGAGTCAAATCAGGAAGTCCAAAAGTAAGCTGGGTTTACATGAGGAAATATTTAAACAGTGCTCTCTGCCCTATTTCCTGCAGCAAGCAGATGGGCAGCTGCAGTTCACAGGTATCTAGCGTAGCCTGTTTCAGGTCTGCAGATGAATCTTACTCTTCACCAAATGAGGAGGGGGATGCAATGATCAATGTACACCTCAAATTTTGACATATGCTGCAAGTTCCACACTTAGGTGGGGGAGAATAGAGCATATTCTCTACTGCTTATATTGGGCTCTGGAGTAGCTGGTGTCGTATAAGATGGCCCTGAAAAGGATTTATGACTCATAGATTTAGTCAGGGGTAATATTCAAAACACTCAACAAGTGCAGCACAAGTACCTACCAATCAGAATAAACCATCAAAAAATCGGAACCAACACCAGCTGTGAATGACTCATCCTGAAGTCAAACCATGAAAACAGGGGTCTCCCTTTTCCTGAGTTGGTCTCTCCGCGCCAAAAGACCGCCTATTTCCTGCACTTTGGCTTTTCTAGAATACCCCTGAAGCTCATTTTAGCCTCTTTAAGAAAGGGAGTAAGGCAGATCATACCTGGTAGAGGAAACATAGACTATTATTTGCTTCAAGTTCTGAAAATGTATAGACTTTTTGTGATAGGAGAACTAATAAGAAAAAGAGTAAACATAACACTAAGAGTAATACGAAAGCTTTATCAGAATAACTAGTGTAAGTGGAGAAAGGAAATTGACAGTTTTTTGTTTGATTAATCTGTTTTTCTCATTGGACTGACTGACCTCTAAGTTAGTGAATGTATATGGGCAAGGATCACATCTGTTTTGCTTACTAATAATTGTACCCCTAGTGCTCAGAACATAGTAAATGGTCAATAAAATCTTCCATTTTTTTCTCAGTTTTTAACCATAAACACACACACACACACACACAACACACTTTGAATAACTTCTGTTTCTGGCAGTATGAGAGACTAAATACTTTCACTAACCTGACCACTGGGAACAACAAAATTTCTGGATAAAATATTGTGATGGTTAAGGTTGTGTGTCAACTTGACTGGGCCATGATTCTCAATGGTTTGGCAGTTATGATGTAGTTTGACAGTTATGTAATGATGTAATGATTTCCATGATGAGATCTGATATAATGTAATCAACTTCATGATGAGATCGGCTATGAGTAGCCAATCAGTTGAAAGGGAGTTTCCTTGGGGATGTGGCCTACCTCCAGTACATATATGGATGTTCCAACAATGTTTTCACTCTGGATCCTGCATCCAGCTCATCGTTATCTGACCTCTAGTTCTTGGGACTTCAGCTAGCAGCTTACCTCCTGATCTTGGGATTCATTCTGCTCTGCAACCTGTGAGCTAGCAATCTGCTGTCTAACCTGCCAATCTTGAGTTCGCCAGCCCCTGCAGCTACGAGAGTCAGGCTGACACCTAATCCACGAATTTGCAATTTGCCAGCCTCTACCCTAGTGGCATAGTGGTTAAGAGGTACGGCTGCTAACCAAATGGTCAGCAGGTGGAATCCACCAGCTGCTTCTTGGAAACCTTATGGGGCAGTTCTACTCTGTCCTATAGGGTCACTCTGAGTCAGAACTGACTTGATGGCAGTGGGTTTACAACTACTTGATCCATTTCCTTCATATAAGTCTCTCTCTCTCTCTCCATATATATATATGCATATATATATAAAATATTTGTAGATATAGGTATATATAAATATAGCTGTTTATATATACAGACTTCACTGGTTTTGCTTCTCTAGAGCACCCAGTCTAAAATATATTCTTAAAATGTGTTAAATGCATTAATAAGACAGAAGATAAAGAATAATCATAAATGAAAAACTGAAGTGAAGGCAGGAATCCAGAGAATAAACCAGTTTTGCAAAATTTAATTAATGTGAACTTTGGTTTTCAGGCTTCACAGAACACATGGGACAAGAATCAAAGCACAGAACTTGCCCAAGAAACAGAATCGGTTTCATATACTTGGTCTTCAAAAAGGAATCTAGATATATCTTCCCACTCCAACCCGCTAAGAATGCACATGTCTTGAAACTTGGCTCTATGTGTAGGGGAAAATTTTTCCCCTAAGAATTTTTAAAAACAAGCCAGGCTTCTCAGGTCTGCAACCATAATTCTCATTAATTAAGGGGTAAAAAAAATCACAATGAAACATTCCAGCCAAGAATTAAACTTAAAGCAATGCTGGGTTGATAGCACCCACAAAAACCTATCAAAAGAAAAAGTAAAACTTTTTTTTTAAGGAATTAAACTTCAATCCAGGTATCAAAGAATTCTCACAGATAAAGTCTCAAGAAATATGAGCATTCAGTTAAAAAAAATCATAATAATCAAAACTATACAAAGAAGCTTGGCACTAAAGGAAACTTAGCAAGGGAGAAAAACAAACAGAAAACAGCAGCAAAGTTATAAGAATAAATACTTTAGATTTTGCAGTTATCAGACATAAAATAGAAAGAACAAAATCTGAAAAGTTTATTAACTTAAATTAGGAATTCAATAGACAGGTATAATAGCAGAATAAACACAGGCAAAGAGGGAAATATTTCTTAGAAGATAGAGCAGAAAATATTATCTGGAATGTACTGCAGAGAAATGATGATGAGATAGACAAAGTAGAGTTAACTTTTTACAGGATAATGGCAGAGTATTTTCCAAAACTGGAAAGACATCAAGTTACAGATTGAGGAAGCGATTAAACTCAAACAGTATACATAAAAGGAAACTCACATTCGTACAAAGAGAGTCTTGGGTGATACAAACGGTCAATGCGCTCAGCTGCTAACTGAAAGGTTGGCGATTCAATTCTGATTTAACCATGGTAGTCAGAATCAATCACACCAGCTAATACAATAACCCCCTTCTTTGCCTGTTGATCCAGAGGCATGAGGAGCCCAAAGTGGCTGGGTGGCATTCTTAACCTTCTGTTCAATGGAATCAGTGTTGTGTCTCCTGGTGGGACCATACTTCCCTCTGGAATTAAGACCTCTAGACCCATAGAGCATCCTCTTGATGGGACAGGAAGCAAAAATTTTGCAAATGGGTCACTAAGGGTAACAGTGAGTGGTGCCACTCCCATTTCCACCGCTTAATTCCTGGACCCATGAATCCTGGCTATTGGAGAAACAGCACGATATATTGGACACTGGTTTAGAACATACACAGCCTCCTAGAGAACACTGCCTCAACCCTGCAAGGTATTGCCACCTAGCTGGCATGGTAATTGTGTCTTTAGAAGGCCATTCCATTGTTCTATCCAGCCAGCTCCTTCAGGATAACGGGGAACATGGTAAGACCAGTGAGTTCCATGATCATGGATCCATAGCTGCACTTCATTTGCTGTGAAAGTGAATCCCTTGATCTGAGGCAATGCTGTGTAGGATAGTATGATGGTAGATAAGACATTCTGTGTGACGGTAGTTTTGGCAGAAGCATTGCATGCAAGGAAGGCAAATCAGTATCCAGAGGATCTATTCCAGAAAAAATGAAACGCTGCTTTTTCCATGATGGAGGCAGTCCAATGTAATCAACTGGCTACCAGGTTTCTGCCGATTACCTCAAGAAATAGTGCTACATCAGGGACTCAGTGCTGGTCTCTCTGCTAGCAGATTGGGTACTCAACAGTGGTAGTAGCCAAGTCAGCCTTGGTGAATGGAAGTCCACGTTGCTTATCCCATGCATAACTTCCATCCCTGCCACCATGGCTACTTTGTTCATGAGTCCATTGGGCAATGACGAGAGTCTGGGGAAAGGGGATCACTGGTCTCCGCAGAACATGTCATCCTATCTACTTGATTGTTAAAATCTTCCTCTGCTGAGGTCACTCTTTGGTGAGGATTCATATGAGACACAAATATCTTTACATCTTCGGTCCGTTTAGAGAGTTCTGTCCACATACCTCTTCCCCATACCTCCTTGTCTCCAGTTTTTCAATCATGCTTCTTCCAAGTCCCTGACCATCATGTCAAACTATCAGCCACAGCCCATGAATCAATACACAATCATACATCTGGCCATTTCTCCTTCCAAGCAAAGTGAGCAAGCAAGTGCACTGCTCCAAGTTCTGCCCATTGGGAGGATTTCCCTTCATCACTCTCCTTCAGGGAGGTCCCAGAAAGGGGCTATAGTGCTACTGCTGTCCACTTTGGAGTCGTGCCTGCATTGTGTGCACAATCATCTGTAAACCAGGCAAAATTTTTCTCTTCTTCAGTCAACTGATCATAACTGATCAATCATCATGAGGCCGTAAGTGCAGACTAGGAGAGGGCAGGTAATGTGACAGGAGTGGAGACTACTGACATTTGGGCTACCTCCTCACACAACTTACTTGTGCCTTCAGGTCCTGCTCAGGCCCAGTCTCATATATACCACTTCCATTTAATGACGGAGCACTGATGTGCATGTCTGACTTTGATCAATCAATGCCTAGTTCATGATGGGCAGCTCAGGCCTCATGATGATTTGATGGCCCATGATTTAGCATTCAGTCTCTGGTAAGGCCCAGTAACAAGCCAAAAGTTGTTTCTCAAAAGGAAAATAGTTATCTGCAGAGGATGGCAGGGCTTTGCTCCGAAATTCTAAGGGTCTGTGCTGTGATTCACCAACAGGGGCCTGCCAAAGACTCCAAACAGCATCTTTATCTGCTACTGACACTTCAAACACCATTGGATCAGCCAGATCATATGGCCCAAGGTGCAGAGTGGCTTGCACGACAGCCTGAACCTGTTGCAGAGCCTTCTCTTATTCTGGGTCCCACTCAAAACTCGCTGCTTTTCTATTCACTTGATAAATAGACCAGAGTTCACACCCAAATTAGGGCTATGTTGCCTCTAAAATCCAAAGAGGCCCACCAGGTGTTTTGCCGCCTTTTTAGTTGTGGGAAGGGCCAGGCACAATAACTTATCCTTCACTTTAGAAGGAATATCTCGACATGCCCCACACCACTGTACCCCTAGAAATTTTACTGAGGCGGGAAGTGCCTAAATTTTTGTGGGATTAATTTCCCACCCTCTAGCAAAAAAAGCTTTACCCAGTAAGTCCAGACTCATTGACACTTCTTCCTTACTGGGTCTAATCAGCATAATATCATCAATGTAATGGACCAATGTGACATCTTGTCAAAGGGAAAGGTGATCGAGGTCCCTGTGAACTAAATTATGACATTGCGCCGGAGAGTTGATATGCCCAGGAGGTAGGGCAGTAAAGGTGCATTGCTGGCCTTGCCAGCTGAAGGCAAACTGCTTCTGGTGTTCCATAGAATTCAGAATTGTGAAAAATGTATTGACCAGATCATTAGATGCATAGCAGTTACCTGGAGATGTATTAATTTGCTCAAGCAATGAAACCACATCTGGAATAGCAGCTGAAACTGGAGTCACCACCTGGCTAAGTTTACAATAATCCACTGTCATTAACAGGAAGAATGTCAGGATTCTCAGATTAAAAAAAATAAATATTATTTCTGTATGTCAGAAATATACAGCTACAAATGTAATTTCAAAAAATGTATTAATAATATGAAAACATAAAATATCGAGAAATAAATGCAATAAAAGCTTGCAATAAATTTTGGAGAATTAAAAAATATTTTTAATAAACATAAAAGATGATTTAAATATATATGTGTAGTTGTTAAGAGCTACTGCTTCTAATCAAACTGACGGGGGCTCGAATCCACCAGTCACTCCTTGGAAATCCTATGGAGCAGTTCCACTCTGTACTATAGGGCCACTATAAATTGGAATTGACTCGATGACAATGGAGTTTTTTGGTTTTATATATGTGTGTGTGCATGTGTGTTTTATTAAAATGGACCTTTATTTAGCTCACATCTTGCACCAAAATCAATCCCAGGCACATTAAAGATTTAAATGTAATAAGACAGCAAAACTTATAGAAAACAATAGAGGAAAATAACTTTATAACCTCATAGTAAAGAAGAGTTCTTAAACAAGAATCAAAAACCCTAACCATAAAGGGAATGATTGATCAAGGTGACCTTCATTCTCCAATCCTGATGCCCTATTCTTCTGTAAGACAACATTTAAAAAAGTGAATATATAAAGCACAAACAAGGAGAAGAACACAAAAAGCAGAACACATGAAAAACTTGGCTAGCCAATAATAGACCGTTTGGTACCTTTTAGCAAGTTAGAGAGGACTTTATTATTTAATTATTGTTGCATAGTTTTGCACAGTCTGAACAGCTCTGACTGGGGAAGCTTTCCCATGGCTCAGAAGGCAGCATCCCTGGCTTTACATCAACATCTGCACACTCTCACATAGTTACACATACATACCCTTGCTTTCGTCCAGACTCGGAGCCTCCTAGGTGAGGCCACCATTTTAGGCAGAGGTAGGATTTGAGCCTCCAAAATTGGAGGCAGAAGAGAGAAGGGACTTCAAGGTAAGCCCAGAGGTCTGTAGATGGCTCAGTTATGGTCGTATGTGTTTGCTTTTCCAAATATGTACATGGTTATTGGTAGTTGTGTGCACCCATGTGGGGTTTTGAAGAAGTGAGCTCACCCTCGCTGCTCCAGGTCTTGCTGCTGTTTTTAGCTATCACTCCTTTCTCATGGCAACCTGATGCACAACAGAATGAAATGCACCAGCCCCATAATTGGCTGTGAATTGAACCATTGTGATCCACAGGGTTTTCATTGGCCATTTTCGAAGTAGATCGATTAGGCTCTGTGTTAAGGGTTGAATTGTGATTCTCAAAAAGGTATGTCATAGTCCTAACCCTCATTACCTCTGAATGTGAGTTTATTTGCAAGCAGACTTCTTTGCAGATGTAATTAATTATGTTAACAGGAGGCATACTGGTGGTCATAAATTGGCCCAATATGACTAGTGTCCTTATAAGGAGAGGAGAGAAACAGAGCCAGACAAACACAGAAGGAAGATGGTCATGTGAGGACAGGAACAGAGGTTGGGGTGATGCATCTACAAGCCAAGGAATGCTTGGAGCTACCAGAAGCTGGAAGAATCAAGGAAGGATCTTCCCTAGAGCCTTCAGAAAGATCATGACTCTGTTGACACCCTGAATTCAGGTTTCTAGCCTCCAGAACTGGGAGAACAAATTTCTATTGTTTAAAGCCAATGACTTTGTTGTAATTTCTTAGGGCAGTCCTAGGAAACTAATACACCCTTCCTGAACACTAGCATATGATTTAGGTAACATGAATGGACTATGAACAGTGAGTGTGTCTTTAGATGTGCAGTCTTGTACAGTACACAACTAAATATGTATGTGCACAGTGTGTATACTCTAACCCTGAAATAACTCTTGTAACTGGGCAGGAAAAATACAAATAACTTAAGAAAAAATGAGCAAAAGGCATGAACAGACACTTCCCAGAAGAGAAAATCACAATGACCAATACACATATAAAACAATACTTGATCTCACTACCAATTAGGGAAACGGAAATTAAACCATCATAGCAGGATTCTATTTCACACCCATGAGTTTGGCAACATTAAAGCCAGACAATAACAAGTATTTACAAGACTATATACAATGGGATCACTGCTGGTAGGAGTATAAATTGGAACATTCACTTTGGAAGACAATTTTGTATTATAAGGTAAAGTCAAAGATGTTCATAGCTTGAGATTCAGCGATTCCATTCTTAGGTAAAAATCCTAGAGAAACTCTTGCACATGAGCACCAGGACATATGTCCAGTAATACGCATTGCAACACTAATGATAATATCAAATAACTAAAAATTGGAAAATAATGCTATTTAGGATTAGGAAAATGAGAAGTCTAAAAACGATGCTGCACAGTAATAGCCTTCAAGCCGGGCAAGGCTCTAGAAGCCTCCATTCTGGCCCTCCTTCATAGGGTGATGAGTCGAAGAGACCAAAAGGATATGACAAGCTAGAGACTATGCTCAACCCCTACATCATGCTCGGGGCAAGAACACTCCACAACAACCCAAGTCTGCTTCCACAGCCCATGCTGGTATGTGCCCCCATCTATCCATTCAAGCTGAATCATGTCCCCATGGGTACGTGCACTTATAGGCCTGAGGAATGATCAAGGAGTGACTGTTTTGAGGGAGCCAGAAGGGTAAGCATGGACAGAGCTTGGAAGTTCAGGCTGTTGTAGTTGTTAGGTGGAATCTAGTCAGTTTTGACTCATAGCGACCCTGTGTATAACAGAACGAACACTGCCCGTTCCTGCACCATCCTCACACTTGTTGTTATGCTCAAGCCCATTGCTGCAGCCACTGTGTCAATCCATCTCGAGAATCTTCCTCTTTTTTGCTGGCCTTCTACTTTACCAAGCATGATGTACTTCTCCAGTGACTGATCCCTACTGATAACATGTTCAAAGTATGTAAGATGAAGTCTTGCCATCCTTGCTTCTAAGGAGATTCTGGCTGTACATCCAAGACAGTTGTGTTCATTCTTCTGGCAATCCATGGTCTATTCAATATTCTTCGCCAACACCACAATTCAAAGGCGTCAGTTCTTCTTTGGTCTTCCTTATTCATTGTCCAGCTTTTGCATGTATATGAAGTTACTGAAAACATCATGGCTTGGGTCAGGTGCATCTTAGTCCTTAAAGTGACATCTTTGTTTTTCAACACTTTGAAAGAGGTCTTTTGTAGCATATTTGCTCAGTGCAATGTGTCCTTCAATTTCTTCCATGGGCATTGATGGTGGATACAAGTAAAAGGAAATCCTTGACAACCTTAATCTTTTCTCCGTTGATCATGATGTTGCTTATTGGTCCAGTTGTGAGGATTTTTGTTTTCTTTACGTTGAGGTGTAGTCTATACTGAAGGCTGTAGTCTTTGATCTTCATCAGAAAGTGCTTCAAGTGCTCTTCGCTTTCAGCAAACAAGGTTGTGCCATCTGCATATCACAAGTTGTTAATAAGTCTTTCTCCAATCCTGATGCCGCATTCTTCTTCATACAGTCCAGCTTCTTGAATTATTTGGTCAACATACAGATTGAATAAGTGTGGTGAAAGGATTCAGCCCTGAAGCACACCTTTCCTGATTTTAAACCACACAATATTCCCTTGTTCTACTGGAACAACTGCCTCTTGGTCCATGTACAGGTTCCTCATGAGCACAATTAAGTGTTCTGAAATTCCCGTTCTTCGAAACATTATCCATAACTTGTTACGATCCACACAGTCGAGTGCCTTTGCATAGTCAATAAAATACAGGTAAACATTTTTCTGGTATTCTCTACCTTCAGCCAAGATCCATCTGACAATAGCAGTGATATCCCTGGTTCCACATCCTCTTCTGAATTCAGCTTGAATTTCTGGCAGCTCCCTGTTGACATACTGCTGCAACCACTTTTGAATGATCTTCAGCAACATTTTACCTGCATGCGATAGTTGATATTGTTCGATAATTTCTGCATTCTGTTGGATCACCTTTCTTTGGAATGGGCACAAATATGGATCTCTTCCAGTCAGCTGGTCAGGCAGCTGTCCTTCAAATTTCTTGGCAGAGATGAGTGAGCACTTCCAGCGCTGCATTCATGTGTTGAAATATCTCAGTCGGTATTCCATTGATTCCTGGAGCTTTGTTTTTCTCCAATGCCTTCAGTGCAGCTTGGACTTCTTCCTTCAGTCCCATCAGTTCTTAATCATATACTGCCTCTTGAAATGGTTGAACATTGACCAATTCTTTTTGGTACAGTTACTCTGTGTATTCCTTCCATCGTCTTTCGATATTTCCTGCATCGTTTAATGTTTTCCCCATAGAATCCTTCAATATTGCAACTTGAGGCTTGATTTTTCCCTTCAGTTCTTTCAGCTTGAGAAATGCCAAATATGTTCTTCCCTTTTGGTTTTCTAACTCCAGATCTTTGCACATTGCATTTAATATTTTACTTTATCTCCTTGAGCCACTCTTTGAAATCTTCCTGAGCTGGGAAGTTCAGTCTGGGATGTATACATATGTGCATGGGAGAGGCAGTGAGAACAAAATGGGGCAGGCCATGGAGACTAAGGGTCACAGGGCAGCTTTCTCACCTGTCCATGTTGTCTTACAGATAGCAAGGGAGTCTGGGAATTTTAACTTTAAACTTGGCCTTTAGAGGTTCTTATGACGTTATCTATGTTCACAAATTTGGATTGAAAATTATGTATGAGAGTGTGTTGAGTTATAAATTCCAAATATTCAGCAATATAGTATGTAGGCTTCCATTTATACCTTTGCCCCAGGCCTGACTGTAGAAACCAATAAAAGACACTTCCATGGGGAATTATAAGAAAGTTTATTCGAATTGTTCTGTACAATACAAACTACCCAGTGACCACATTAATGGAACCTCAGATAATAGAAAGAATACATTATTTGCAATGATAGCATCCCATGAAATCCAAATGTTTTCATCTCTCTGGGTGCCCCTCCAAACTTTTGTATAAAAAATGTTCAGAAACATCTGAGTAATTCCACGTGGAAATAAGCACTGTAGATTGTCTTTAGAGCTTTTACTGTGTATTAGATATTGTGCTAAAATATCTTCATGTTCAATTTCAAAAGGTAAAAAATATGAGCCATTAACTCAAATCAAGGAATGTGAAATAGAATTAAAAAAGAAATGCATGGCCTGTTTCACCCATTTCTCAATTTACAAAATCATATGGTCTATAAAAATTCTTTTTGGCCCAGAAAAGGTGATCATGTCTTTCTATTCAACATCCCCATTATCCTTTTACGATAAAAGTAACTTTCCCTTTATAAACATTGGATTCAGAAGCCTCTTTTTTTTTTTTATTTTTATATATTTTATTGTACTTCAGGTGAAAGCTTACAGAGCAAATAGTTTCTCATGAAATAGTAGTACACATGTTGTTCTATGACATTGGTTAACAACCCCACAACGTATTAAGCCTCTAAATTCTCAACCTTTTTTTCTGATGAAAATTACAGATGGCCAAAGATACACCGTTTCAAAAATTTCTACATTCACAGTTCAGTGACATTGACTACGCTCTTCCAACTGTGCTGTTATTCTCACTTAAGATGAAGGCTTACAGAACAAAATAGTTTTTCATTTAACAGTTACTACACATGTTGCCCTATGACAATGGTTAACAATCTCACAGCACATCAAGAATATCCTTACTCCACCTTGTGTTCCCTATCACCAGGGGGCTTCCTTGTCCCCTTCTGTCTTCTGGACCTTGTCAGTGGACTATTGTACCTCTTTAGTCTCATTTGTTTATTTATTTTTTTATTTTATTTTATTTTATTTAAACACCATTTCAAAACTTTTTACTTACACATTTAAGTGATATTGACTATGCTCTTCCAATTGTGCTGCCATTCTCGCCCAAGATGAAGGTTTACAAGACAAAACAGCCTCCCATTTAATAGTTACTACAAATGTTGCCCTATAGCAGTGGTCAACAATCTCACAATACATCGACAGTGTCCTTATTCAATTTGTGTTCCTTATCATCAGTTTCCTACTCTCCCTCTGCCTTCTGGCCCTTGTCACCGGACTCCTGTACCTCGTTAGTCCCATTTAGTTTTACTGGGCTGTCCACTCCCAGGCTTAACATCGAACCTCGAAGGTAACTTCACCTCTGAGCTGAAAGGGTATCTGGGGGCCACACTCTCGAGGTTTCTCTAGTATTCTTTAGGCCAGTAAATCTGGTCTTTTTTTTGGGGGGGGGAGTTAAAATTATGCTCTACATCCTACTCCAGCTCTGCCCAGAACCCTCTGTTGTGATCCTGGTCAGAGGAGTCATTGGTGGTAGCCGGGCACCATCCAGCTGTACTGGGCTCAGTCCCGTGGAGGCCTTGGTAGCTGTGGACCATTAGTCCTTCGGACTAATCTTTTCCTTGTATCCTGTTCTCTTCGTTCTCCCTTGTTCCCAAAGGGATGAGATTAGTGGAGTATCTTAGATGGCCGCTCATAGGCTTTTAAGACCCCAGACACTACTCACCAAGGTAGAATGTAGAGCATTATCTTTCTAAGTAGTGTCATGCCAATTGAGCTAGATGTTCCCCGAGATCATGGTCCCCAGAGCCCTCCGTCCAACAACTCAGTCCCTCGGGGGGTTTGGATGTGTCTATAGGGCCTCCATGACCTTTCCTTGTGCAGGTTGTCTTAGTTTCCCCTGTACTCTGTACTATCTCACCTCTCACCCAAGTTACCACTTACCTATCACCTATTTAGTATTCCCCCCACCCCCATCCCTGGTAACCAACAAGGATTGTTACATTTTGCATGTGAATTTTTTCATGGGTTTTTACAATAGAGGTCTCATACAATATTTGTCCTTTTGTGATTGACTTATTTCACTCAGCATGATGTCCTCCAGTTTCATCCATGTTATGAGATGGTTCACCGATTCATTGTTGTTCTTTCTCGTTGCATAGTACTCCATTGTGTGTATGTACCATAGTTTGTGTATCCATTCGTCTGTTGATGGACATCGAGGTTGTTTCCATCATTTTGCTATTGTGAATAATGCTGCCATGAACATAGGTGTGCATATGTCTATTGGAGTGATGACTCTTATTTCTCTAGGATATATTCCTAGGAGTGGGATTGCTGGATCGAATGGTACGTCTATTTCTAGCTTTCTGAGGAAATGCCATATCGTTTTCCAAAATGGTTGTATCATTTTGCATTCCCACCAGCAGTGTATAAGAGTTCCCGTCTCCCCGCAGCCCCTCCAACATTTGTTATTTCCAGTGTTTTTGATTCGTGCCAGTAATGCCGGGGTGAGATGGTATCTCATTGTGGTTTTAATTTGCATTTCTCTAATGGCTAGTGATCGCGAGCATTTCCTCATGTATCTGTTGGCCATTTGAATGTCTTCCTTGGTGAAGTGTCTGTTCATTTCCTTTGCCCATTTTTTGATAGGATTGGTTGTCTTTTTGTTGTAGAGGTGTTAGATTTTCTTGTAGATTATGGAGATTAGACCTTTGTCTGACTTGTACTGTCCAAAACTTTTTTCCCTGTCTGTAGGTTCTCTTTTAACTCTTTTGGTGAAATCTTTTGAAGAGCATAGATGTTTGATTTTTAGAAGATCCCAATTATCTAGTTTATCTGTTGGGTTTTTTGTGTTCATGTTTATGGTTTGTATCCTGTTAATGCCGTGTATTAAGGCCTGAAGTGTTGGTCCTATTTTTTCTTCTATGAATTTTATAGTTTGAGGCTTTATATTCAGGTCTTTGATCCATTTTGAAGTAGTTTTTGTATATGGTGTGAGGTATGGGTCCTGTTTCATTTTTCTACAACTGGATATCCAGTTTTGCCAGCACCATTTGTTAAAAAGACTGTCTTTTCCCCATTTGATGTATTTTGGGCCCTTGTCTAAAATCAGGTGACCGTAGGTGGATGGATTTACATCTGAGTTCTCAATTCTGTTCCATTGGTCAATGTCTCTGTTGTTGTACCACTACCAGGCTGTTTTGAGTACTGTAGCTGTATAGTAGGTTCTCAAGTCAGGTAGTGTGAGTCCTCCAACTTTATTCTTCTTCTTCAGTAGTGCTTTACTTATTCGGGGTTTCTTCCCTTTCCATATAAAGTTAATAATTAGTTTTTCCATCTCTTTGAAGAATGTTGTTGGTATTTGTATCGGGATTGCATTGTATTTGTAGATTGCTTTAGGCAGAATTGCCATTTTCACAATGTTGAGTCTGCCTATCCATGAGCATGGTGTGTTTTTCCATTTATGTAGATCCCTTTGGATTTCATGCAGCAGTGTTTTGTAGTTTTCTTTCTATAGGTCTTTTATATTCCTGGTCAGATTTATTCCTAAGTATTTTATCTTTTTAGGGGCTATTGAAAATGGTATTGATTTCCTGATCTCCTTTTCATCGTTCTCTTTACTGGTGTATAGGAATCCAACTGATTTTTGAATGTTTATCTTGTATCCTGCTACTCTGCTGAATCTTTCTATTAGTTCCAGTAAATTTCTCGTGGAGTCTTTAGGGTTTTCTATGTATAGTATCATATCATCTGCAAACAGGGAGAGTTTAACTTCTTCATTACCAATTTGGATGCCCTTTATTTCTTTCTCTTGCCTTACTGCTCTAGCTAGAACTTCCAGCACAATGTTAAATAGGAGTGGTGATAAAGGGCATCCTTGTCTTGTTCCTGTTTTCAAGGGGAATGTTTTCAGCCTTTCTCCATTAAGAGTGATGTTGGCTGTTGGTTTTGCATAGATGCCCTTTATTATGTTGAGAAATTTCCCTTCTATACCTATTTTATTGAGAGCTTTTATCAGGAATGGGTGTTGGACTTTGTCAAATGCCTTTTCTGCATCAATTGAGATGATCATGTGATTTTTTTTCTTTCCTTTTATTTATGTGGTGGATTACGTTGATGGATTTTCTAATGTTAAACCATCCTTGCATACCTGGTATGAATCCTACTTGGTCGTGGTGTATTATTTTTTGGATATGATACTGAATTCTATTGGCTAGAATTTTGTTCAGAATTTTTGCATCTATATTCATGAGAGATATTGGTCTGTAATTTTCTTTTTTTGTGATGTCTTTGCCTGGTTTTGGTATCAGCGTTATGCTGGCTTCATAGAATGAATTTGGAAGTGTTGCTTCCTCTTCTATGCTCTGAAATAACTTGAGTAGAACTGGTACGAGCTCTTCTGTAAAAGTTTTGTAGAATTCTCCAGTGAAGCCATCTGGACCAGGGCTTTTTTTGGTTGGGAGTTTTTTTATTACCTTTTCAATCTCTTCTCTTTTTATGGGTCTGTTCAGATTTTCAATATCACTTTGTTGTAGTTTGGGTAGGCCGTATGTTTCTAGAAATTTATCCATTTCCTCTAGGTTTTCATATTTGTTGGAATATAGTTTTTCATAATATTCTGTTATAATCCTTTTTATTTCAGTTGGGTCTGTTGTAATGTCCCCCATTTCATTTCTTATTTGGGTTATTTGTGCCCTCTGATGTTCTTCTTTTGTCAGTCTGGCCAGTGGTTTGTCGATTTTGTTGATTCTTTCAAAGAACCAACTTTTGGTTTTGTTGATTCTTTCTATTGTTTTTCTGTTCTCTATTTCATTGATTTCTGCTCTGATCTTTACTATTTCCTTTCTTCCAGTGGTTGTAGGCTTTTTTTGTTGTTCTCTTTCTATTTGTTTGAGTTCTGTAGTTAATGTTTTGATTTTGTCCCTTTCTTCTTTTTTGATATGTGCATCTATTGCTATAAATTGTCCTCTGAGGACTGCCTTTGCTATGTCCCAAAGGTTTTGGTATGATGTGTTTTCATTTTCGTTTGATTCTAGGAATTTTTTAATTCCATCTCTGATTTCTTCTATTACCCATTGATGTGTAAGCAGATTATTATTCAGTTTCCATGTGTTTGATTTTTTTTCCTTGCTCTTTCTAGTGTTAATTTCTACCTTGATGGCATTGTGGTCAGAGAAGATACTGTGAATTATCTCAGCATTTTGGATCTTGTTGAGGATTGCTCTGTGGCCTAAGATGTGGTCTATTCTGGAGAACGTTCCATGTGCATTGGAAAAGAATGTGTACTTTGCAGCGGTTGGATGGATTGTTCTATATATGTCTATGAGGTCCAGTTGGCTGATAGTGTCCTTTAGGTCTTCTGTATCTTTGCTGAGTTTCTTTTTAGTTGTTCTGTCCTTTACTGAGAGTGGTGTGTTGAAGTCTCCTACTATTATTGTGGAACTGTCAATTTCTCTTTTCAGTGCTGTTAGAGTTTGTTTTATGTATTTTGGAGCCCTGTCATTGGGTGCATAGATATTTATTATGGTTATGTCTTCATGATGGATCATCCCCTTAATCATTATATAGTGTCCTTCTTTGTCTTTTATGGTAGATTTTGTTTTAAAGTCTATTTTATCCGAGATTAGAATTGCCACTCCTGCTCTTTTTTGATAGTTGTTAGCTTGATATATTTTTTTCCAACCTTTGATTTTTAATAAATTCACATCTTTGTTTCTAAGGTATGTCTCTTGTAGACAGCAAATTGATGGATCCTGTTTTCTTATCCATTCTGCCACTCTCTGTCTCTTTATGGGTGCATTGAGTCCATTTACGTTCAGTGTAATTATTGATAGATGTGAGTTTGTTGCTGTCATTTTGTAGTGCTTTTTTTTGTGATGCTGAAGTTTTCTTTGTTCTTCTTACTCTCTTGTGCTGAGTTACTTTTGTTTGTGGATTTTGTGTTCATTTCTTTTGTTTTTGTAGGTTTTGTTTTTGTTGAGACTTTATGTTTTTCATCTTTATTTTTATGAGTTGGTTTGTTAACTTTTTTTGTGGTTACCATGAATTTTACCCTTATCTTTATAATTTTGAAGCAGTCTACCCTTACTTGGTATCGCCTTGCCTTCCTCTCCTTTAGAAGGTTCTATACCTATGCCGTTTGTTCCCTCTTTCATTGTTTTGATGTTGTTGTCATCCTTTGATTGATTTCTCTGATTCCCTGTTGTATATCTTTTGTTTTTGGAAAGTCCTCTGTAGTTCAGTTCCTAGAATGGTATCTGGTTCATGTGAACCTGCGTCCTAGGTCCTAGGTCCTGCCTGAGGGCTTAAGCTGTTTGTCCTCAGATCGAAGAACTCCCTTTAATAATTCTTGTAAGTTTGGTTTGACTTTTGCATATTCCTTTAGTTTCTGTTTATCTGGAAATGACCTAATTTCACCATCAAATCTGAATGAGAGTTTTGCAGGATATATTATTCTTGGCTGACAATTTTTTTCTTTCAAGATTTTATATATGTCATCCCATTGCCTTCTTGCCTGCATGGTTTCTGCTGAATAATCTGAGCTTAGTCTTATTGTTTCTCCTCTGTATGTGACTTCTTGTTTTTCACGAGCTGCTCTCAGGATTCTTTGTTTGTCTTTAGTTTTAGCGAGTGTGAATATGATATGTCTTGGTGATTTTCTTTTGGGGTCTCTTCTATATGGGGTTCGTTGAGCTTCTTGGATTGCCAGCTTTTCATCTTTCATGATATTGGGAAAGTTTTCTGTCAGCAAGTCCTCAATGATCCTCTCTGTGTTTTCTGTTTTCTCCCCCTGTTCTGGTATGCCAATCACTCGTAAGTTTTTGCTTTTAATTGTGTCCCACATAACTCTCAGGGTCTCTTCATTTTTCTTTGTTCTTTTTTCTGAATTTTCCTGAAACAGAGTTGTATCCAATTGTTTGTCCTCAGTTCCACTGATCCGTCTTCCATGGTTTCAAATCTACTTCTCAGCCCTTCTATGACACCGTCCGTTTCTGAAATCTTGTTGTTTATCTTTTGGATTTCTAATTGTTGTTTTTGTATAATTTCGAGTTGTGAATTTATTTTGGCATTTTGTTCCTGCATCATCTTCCTGAATTCTTCCAATTTTTTGTCTGTATTTTCCATAAATTTGTCTATTTTTTCCTCATGTTTTTCAGCTTTTTGCCTCAGTTCTTGGAAAATTCTGAGTATTAGTGATTTGAGTTCCATATCAGTTACTTCTAGTGCATTTTCTTCCATAGGAGAGTTATCTGGTGTTTTAATTTGGACGCCTATTGGAGCCATCTTGTCTTGTTTTTGTAAATGTTTTGATATTGTTTGCTGTTTTCGGGGCATTCAGTAGATATTTCTCTCGTTTATTGATTGTAGATTTTTTTTTTTGTTTGTTTTTGTTTCGTCCTTGTGGTACAGCTGGGCAGATCTAGCTGAGGAGGAGCCACTGGGATGGGTTGCTTGTGGCACTCACCGCAGCCACCAGGACGGTCGGTAGTCAGTGCTGGGCAGGTTCCAATAGTGCTTGCCTGCACCGCTTGGTGGTGTGATGTCTAGTGCACGGTGCAGGTAGGTAGGGTGCAGCAGGAAGATGGTTATGTGTGAAGCTAAGCTGGATATGGGACAGAGGAGAGAGGAGGAGGAGCAAAAAGCGTACAAACATAAAAGAATGCTAGGGGAGCTTGTCGTTGGAATGTACAGATGAGAGACTATGGGATGGAGGAAACCAGAAGGGGGAAGAGAAAGAAAAGGAAAGAATGACCAAATAAAAATCAGAAAAGTTAAAGAACTGCAAAGTTCCCAGGGATCCCACCGATGCAGCTATGAGGTCTGGGGGAGTCGGTCTCAATTTTCACAGCTCAGCCTGGCCAGAAGGTACAGAGGCATACATCGCCTGGTATTCAGGGATCAGAAAGAGAAGGAAGAGAGACGAGAAATTAAGCAATGAAGAAAGACAAAAGGGAAAAAGAGGTAAAAGATGACAAAACTAATCAAAAAAGGAAGAAAAATAAAATTGGAAAAAAAAAAAAAAAGGGCAACACCACCAGTCAGTGCCTACAAATGGGACCCAGAGAGCCCCCACTCAGGGGCGCGAATTCCAAGAAGCCGGTAGTCTCGGGGTAAAGAGACCGTGGCCACGGGAAGCAGAGGGGCCAACGAACAAAGGCCCCGGGATCCCACCCACGCAGGAGCCCAGACCTGGAAACAGCCACACGCCCGAACGCAGCCCTACAGCCCCGCAGGAGAGAGCAGAGACAGCACTCGGAACCAGGCACCCAGGCTAAAGGAGGGGGAGGTGGGTGAGAAAGTTTCACTAGCTGCCAGCAAACGGCTCCCTGAAAGCCGCCAGCCCGGGCGCGCGGAATCCAAGCACCGGGCGCCCCCCAGCCCAGGGACCCCGGCCACGGAAAGCAGGGGATCCCCAGCTGAGGCGGAGAGGGGTGGGTGGTGGGAGAGCGCGCACCGCAGTTTACCGGTCGTTCTGTCTCCGACCAGATGCTCTGCAAGGCTGCTCTCCCGTTCGCTGGTCTCCGATAGGAATCCAAGATGGTGGATCCGCGCTGCGTTAGCTGGTAAGGAATCTCTGCTTGAGTCTCTCCTCACTCTCCGTTCTCTTTTAGTATTCTCACTCCGTTTGGTGTTTGGCTGAGTTCTTTATCTCTTCATTTGGTGTTCTAGGGTTTCAGGATTGTTGATTCTCTGTTAGGCTTAGTTTTTCGGATCTTTGCTGTGGAGGGACGGCGTGGTGTTTCTGCCTAGAGCGCCATCTTGCCGAGCATCCTCTTTTTTTTTTTTTAAAGAAAGCTCAGGGTGAGCATATTCAGTGTCAATTTGTTTAATCATCCCGAGTGTACCTTCTAATCTTGGATTATTGGCAGAAAACAGTACTGCAAAATGGTTCTCCAAAAATGGTTCTCCAAATTCTAAGAATGTGAAAGCCTTCAATCTAAAAGATATGAGATCCGAGTACAAATGAATGACAAAATTTGTCAAATATAGTTGAGTTCTTACCAAATAAACCCCAGAGAAAATAAGGGGGGCAAATCAGATATTTCAATATTGAAAGGGACTCATAAAAGTCATCTGTTCCTACTCAGTACTTGAAATGCATTCCTCATCTATCTCCTCTCCTGGAATAGAAGCTGTATTATTGCAGAGACTTTGCATGTAGAATACTTCTGACACTTGGTAGGTGCTCAGTAGTAGATATGTGTTAAATGAATGAATGAACAAATAAGCAAATAGATTTTATTTCTCAATAGGTTCACTTGGTAGTCCTTATTTGTCCTCCTTTTATTTATTTTTGGATATAAATACATTAACTAATACTTCTTAAAAATTGGTTTCCATCAGGTCGATTCTGACTCATGGTGATCCCTGTTGTGTCAGAATAACACTTTGATCCATAAGGTTTTCAATGACTGTAATCTTTTTGGTGTTGATTGCCAGGCCTTTCTTCCAAGGCACCTCTGGGTAGATTTGAACCATCAACTTTTTGGTTAGTAGCTGAGTGCTTAACCATTTGTGCCCCCAGAGACTCCTAATGCTTCTTAGAGCTGCCGAATTTTCTTCCTTAATTCTTGCTTTGGAGCTTATCTTCCTTTTTTTTTTTAAATCAGAGCACTTCGGTACATAAAATCTCAGAGAATTTTTAAAAAGTAAATATTAATCCAGGTAGCATAGCCATGGCCAGCACAACATTTCCCCTTTATAATAAAAGTAGCATAATTTAACACATCATGTCTTATTAACAGTATCTTAAATAAATCTCTCTTTTAGAATGATCTTGCTTGATCTCGTTCCCAGCAGCAGCAAGCCAAATCTGTACCAAGCTTCATCTTGGAAAGACAAACCACAATTTTTAAATACTTTTAATGGAGTAACATACTAGTGTGTCTGGAAGTGGACCACATAACATCTAGCTTGCTTACTTTTTAATTGCTGTTACTCTGAGTTGACTGTTCTTCTGAGGTGTTACGTTGTTTGCCAAGAATTGAAGGTGCAGAGGAAAAACAGCAAGAGGCTCCTTGAGAAAGAACAGAGGACAAAACTAACTATAAGGGAAATCAAAACTAAGAACCGCACAGGAAAAAAACCAAAACAATTATGGAACCATTAGTGTTGCTTTACTATATGAAAAAGTAAAAAAAAAATAGTGACTACTTCAGACTTCTGTAAATAAATGCATAGCAGTTTCCTATTCTGGCAGACCCAAAATATGGGGTAAGTAATTCAGCTTCAGGTTGTCAGAACTGATACTCAGTCATCGCCATTGTGTCTCCAGTGGCATAAACCCCAAAGGAAAACCCAATTCTTGTTGCTGTCACTCCCATTGGTGGCCCCAAATCACACAGAGACCGTTTTTTTTTCTGCTTTTTCAATGCAGAACGCTGCCTACGAAATGGATTTTTGTAGAATAATAAGACAGCTGAAATGTCTTCTGAATGGTAACATTTCAGGGTCCAGATTTAGCCATCATATTATTACATATTGAAATCAAGTACATACATTGTACTGATTAGTCGAGACTTTCCTAAATTTTTTATGGTTGGTTGACATATATTCAAAATAATTACCATGGGATTCTTAGGATTACCAAGCTGGTAACTGGCCTCAACATATAGGGGTTATACATTTTCAAAATCATTTCTCACCATAGGTATTTCTCACTAATATGATTTTTAAAAACCATGAGTCTCAAAATTATCTTTATAAACTTGCACTTCACCCTTGGTATAGATGAGGCTGAATAAATGAAATCCCACTACCCACTGGGAGTGCCACAACCATTAGTTTCCTTGGCAAGAAATCATAAGTTTTTATGTTGTTTTCTCAATATACATACCATACAAACTACAGGAAGAATACTTTTTTCTCTACAAACTTCATGAGCTTTGATAGTGCTCACTTTCTTTAACGTAACTCACTTTTTGATACAACTGTGATCTTTTCATATATATGCATAGAAATATGCTGCTGTTAGTTACATAGGATTACTAGAGCAATTCTTGTGGCTTTGTCTTACCCGTTAATACATTCATAGTGATTAAGCTAAAATAAATCAGCACCAAAAAGCCTTATTTTTTAGGGCAAATGTGTCTACCTCTCAGAATCAAAGCATTATTAGCATATTATCAGAAGGGACCAGTCCCTGGAGAAGGACATCATGCTTGGTAAGGTAGAGGGTCAGCGACAAAGAGGAAGATCCTCGATGGGATGGATTGACAGTGGCTGCAAGAATGGGCTCAAATATGACAGCAATTGTGAGGATGGCACAGGACCAGGCAGTTTTTGTTCTGTTGTACACAGGGTCACTAGGAGTCAGAACCGACTCAATAGCACCTAAAAACAAGAAGTATGTACAATAGGCTTTCTGCCTAAATACTGACTCTACTCCCCCTTTTTAAAAGAACATATGAAAGATTCCCTTGTTAGCTTTTTATTAAAATATTTAAGTCTAGTATTAGCTCTTGTATTAAATGCATTCCCATTTTAAGACACTTTAGGCACAACAACCCGCCAAAGTCTATAGGGCCACAATAGAAAGTGAGGGTTTAATAATAAATGTAATGTGAAATTTTTTTTAAGATTTTAGATAATAGGCTACATTTAAAAATTTTTATTTCTTGTTTGGAAGATAACAAGAGCCACATATTTGATTCGAAAAATGATTTCAGAGTAAGAAAAGGCTTGTTTTATCTTGCCCGAGTAATAGTTTTTTTTTTTCCTTTTGCTGAATTCTCTGCGTGAATAACAAGAGTGGCAGCCATTTTCTCCCAGCTCAACATCAAAACCCCTTTCATCTGCTGTCTAAATGCAAACAAAGCAAACCTTCCACCAGGCCTTTCTTTCCAGATAAATTAAAACTCTCATGTCCTGGGGCCTAAATCAAGCCTACAGGCCTTCCCTAGATAAATCCGCTCTCAACCTGAAATCTTCTTGCCACACGTGCTCCTTGGTAAGATAATTTTGCAGTAGCTAATCAATAATGCAACAGTAAATCGCATTTAAATAAACATTAGCAGCCCCTCTTAATGAATAAAACCTCATCTGCAATTTGTCAAAGTCAGAAATACTGGACTCTTTTGATATTCATTAGAATATTGGAAATTGGAGCTTTGACAGGCTTTATGTACATTGCAATTACCATTGTGTGTGTGTGTGTGTGTGTGTGTGTGTGTGTGTGTGTGTGTGTGTGTGTGTGTGTGTGTGTGTGTGTGTGTGTGTGTGTGTGTGCGCACGCGCGCACTAAAAAAAGGTTTATTTTTATATATTCCAGGCTGAATATAGTGGAACATAGAGCAGGTTTCTAGACTAGAATTCATACGTCTGCTACCACCCTGGTTAAAAATATATTGAGATAATCCTGCTTTCCATTGCAAATTATGAGGCAACCAAGTTTTATGTACCTCATTTGAATTTTCTGACTTTAGATGGATAAAAAAAGTAGAAATCTTTATTCTGGAATGATGAGGAGGAGAAAAACTACTTGATTTGAATTTAGGTACATTATTATTTTTATATTTCACTGAAGAAGGTCATTATTATGAAGGAATTCTGAAATAATTATAGAAATCAAGAGGAATCATTGACTTTCAGACTTAGTATTTTAAAATTTATGAAAACTCTTTTTTAAATATGTATTTTTTAATATAAATTATGAATGTTGTATGGGACCTAATGAGAATAATTCCCTGGAATTCATTTCTGTAATTCTATAGAATGATCGCTTTAAAGAAGTGAATGGTTCTTATTTAAAAAGTACTTCAAACAGGACTAAACAAAATATTAAAAAATTAGTATTAACAATACTCTTTGAGAAAGAACCTAAAATTAAGTCCATTTTGTGGTCATATTTTGAGATTTTTCTGTAATTTTTTAAAAATCTAAATTTATATCATTTCTGGATCCTAAATGTATTATATTTTAGACATCCAGACTAGAACACTTACTTCTAAGCAAAATTAATAGCATTTTAAAACTATAAAAATGTATAATGCTTTATACTTTATAGGAGTTTCAAAGCAATTAGTGTGGGGGAAAAAGGGAATAACATTATGGCTTGAAGATTTACTTGAAAAAGAAAGTCATTCTTTGAAACTATCATTAGAAATAAAGCCATTTTTATTTAGATATTTCCCATATAATGTCATCTTAACTAGAAGAAAGAATTAATATCACCATTTTACAGATGGAAAATTCAAGTGCCAAAGGGCAACCAATCAATCAGTTATACCAAGAACCAGTCTTCAAAGTACTCAACTCAGTTCATCTGTCACTTCCCCAGTCCACAATTCAACTGGTCCGAAGATACGACCAAAAAAGTCTATATATCTCAAAATATGAAGTCGCTAGGTGCACACATGGTAAAGCACTCCACTACTAACCCAAAGGCTGAGGGTTCGAATACACCCAGAGGCACCTCGGAAGACAGGCCTGGCAATCTGCTTCCAGTTAAGAATGTGAAGATAAATCAGCAAGATCATTCTGACCCCTTAAAAAAAATACCTTTTGAAACAGTCACACTTTCATACAACTAATGACTGATAAGACTCAATGGCAACAGGGCAACAGGTTTAAATATATTTAAGACTGAAGAACCAACCCATCTGAATCGTGGTACTGGTGAAGAATATCGAATATACCAAAAGAATGAACAAATCTGTCTAGGAGGAAGTACAGCCAGAATGCCCCTCAGAAGCAAGGATGGCAAGACTTTGTCTCATTTACTTTAGACGTATTATCAGGAGAGACCAATCACTGCAGAAAGACATCAGCTTGATAAAGTAGAGGGTCAGTGGAAAAGAGGGAGACCCTCAATGAGATGGACTGGCATAATGGCTACAATGGTGGGCTCAAACATAGCAACAATTATAAGGATGGTGCAGGACTGGGCAATGTTTAATTCTGTTACGCATAAGGTCGCTATGAGTGGGAGCCAACTCAACAGCACCTAACAACATCAAGAAAGACATATTCAAAAAGATTTAATGTAAACATGAAAAAATGACTAGTGTTCTCATTTGTTAACTTTTCTATCTGCCTCCACTGATAGCGACAGGTGTTCTAATGTTCACCAGGAGACCTCCATGATGTTCAATGTGCCAGGTATGGCGTGGCATGCCAATGGTGAGCACCAGGCATTATGGGAAAATCTGCTCATGTTTATCCTATTTAAAGTTTAAAAGTAAATGGACATGCAGAACCAAGAAGACTTGACAATGGGAGACAGTTATAAGGCAAATCAGAAGTTCAGGCCATGCTTCAACTAGTTTTGTTCTTCTTACGTTCTAAAGAAGGAAATTGAATGGAATAATATTTACCACATCACAAAAATTTGAAGCTCCATTCAAGGCTACATTAAATAACTTAAAAGGGCATTGTAACCTTAACAAGGGATAAAATAGTTGTTAGGAACATCCTGACTCTTGATTATAGAGAACGGAAGTGACTTAAAAAAGTTGTGCCTTCATCAAAAACTTAAAAAATAAAGAACTTAAAGTTGATTTTTTAAAAAAGGTTTTAAGTGCAAGAGAAAAAACTATAAAATTCTTAAAAGAAAACACAAAAGTAAATCATTATCAACTTGATTTCGGCAACGGTTTGTTAGCTACGATAGCAAAAGTACAAGCAAGAAAAGAAAAAAAGATAGATAAATTGGTCATCATCAAATTAAAAGCTTTTGTGCATCAAAGGACACAGTAAAGAATATGTAAAGACAACCCACAGAATGGGGAAAGTATTTACAAACTGCACATCTGATAAGGGACTTGTATCCAGACTGTATATATATATATATATATATATATATATATATAAAAAACCTGTCACAACTCAACCATAAAAAGACAAATAACTCAATTAAAATATATGAAAAAGATTTGAATATACATTTCTCAAAAGAAAATACACAAATGGCCAATAAGTACTTGAAAAGATGCTTAACATCATTATTAGAAAATGCAAATCGAAACTACTTCACACCCACTGATTTGGCTATAATCAAAAAGAGTGATAGTACACGTGTTTCCAAGGATATGGAGAAGTTGGAACCCTTGTATACTGCTGATGGAAATACAAAATGGTGATATTGCTTTGGAAAAGAATTTCAGAGTTCCTCAAAAAGGTAAACGTAGAGTTATCATATGATCACGCAATTCTTCTCTGACATATATACCCAAGATAAATGAAAACGTGTCTATACAAAACTTGTACGTAAATGTTCATAGCATCATTGTTCATGATAGCCAAAAAGTGGAAACAACCCAAATGTCCGTTATGGATGAACGAATATATAAAATTTGGTATATCTGTATCACCCACACACCACCCACTGCCACTGAGTCGATTTCAGCTCATAATGACCCCATATCCATATAGTGGAATATTATTTGATAATAAAAAGGAATAAAGTACTAATATATGCTACAACATGAATGAACCTTGAAAACATTATGCTAAGTGGAAGAAGCCAGTCACAAAAAAACACATATTGCATGATTCTGTATATATGAAATGTACACAATAGGCAAATCCATACAGACAGAAAGTAGATTAATGGTTGCCAGGGACTGAGAAGAGGGAGAAATGGGGAGTGACTGATCGTGGGTACAGGGTTTCTTTTGGGGTGATAAAAATATTCTAAAATTAATTATGATACCTGCACAGCTCTGTGAATATCCTAGAAACTACAGAATTGCCTACTTACAAAAAGGTGAACTTTACAGTATGTGAATGATATCTCAAAAGCTATTAAACAACATACACATACACACACACAGAGGATTAATTAGAATTAGAAATTGGTTAAACTCTCAGCTCTTCCATTTATAAGCTGGGTTACCTTGGGAATACCTTTAGGAATGGCAGCTTTTACCATTAATGCATCAAGAGCTTCAGTATCTGCTAATTTTAAGTATTCAATAAATAGTATGTAGCAGTTAATAATATGGACTGTGAAATCAGACCGAGCTGAACCCTGGTTGCATCACTTTGGAGCTGTCTGCCCTTGGCCAAGTTATTGGCCTCTTTGTGCTAAAGTTTTCTCATCCGTAAAATGGAGATACTAATAGTACCTACCTCAAGTGGGTTGTTGTGAGTCCTAATTGAGTTAACATAAGTAAAATCCTGGGAGCACTCGAGATACTTAAGAAATCAGTATCTGAATAACAAAAGGGTAACTACTTTCTCAAAACGCAACACTTACTGTCCCGGCATTGTGAATTTTATAAAATAATTGTTAGATTGTAAGGTTTATACACAGCCTTGAAGACTTTCAAGTAGAAAAATCAGAAACTCATATCTATTGTACACATATGTATGTAAATGAGTGATATTTACATTAAGATACAATCTACTGACAATCTTGCCCATCCATGGATGCTCTGGCCAATATGGAAAATAGTTAGTCCTGTGCAAGGCTAGAGGAAAGCTTGATTTAGATATTAAAAACCACTTTAAATTGAAATTATTATTTTGTAATTATGTTTAAAATACCAGAATTTTCTTAAAGAGAGAGTTTAGTCCTGAAAGCTAACTGCCTAGCTCAGTGTGAATGCTCAATAAAAATACCTTCTTAATGTTAAAAAGTAATGCACAGGTAATTTTTTTAAGAATATTTAACTTGTTTGATTTTTCAGTCCCAAATAAAGCTTGTCTCTGTATTTGGGTAAGATCATTTTGGTAATTTACTTAAAGATTACAATATATTCTCATATACTAGAAGTGTACAAATATTGAGCTTTTATTTTACTGTCTATAATGAGGAAAACAAAGCACAGAAAGAAAAGAAAGTTGATGGAGTTGTATGGTTTATAAGTAGCAAAAGAAAGTTGATGGAGTTGTATGGTTTATAAGTAGCAAAATCAGGATTCAAAACACATCTCTTAAATTTTAGACCAAATCTTTCTATGTTGTACCAGCGATTCCACATTTTTTCAATGACAGAAATTACCTATAACCAAACCATAACAGTATCATGTCTCACCTGCCACATGACAGTGATTGTCCTTTTAGTCTCTGCTGAGATAAAACAAAGACAAAATGATATAAAATTCGGTAACACTTTTAAGTTAATTGTATTTTATTAATCATGTCAGTATTTACATATATTTGAAAAAATAATAACATACACAATCGAGCAGAGTAGCTAGCATGGCTGCAGCCCATGCAAAATTCTTCAAAATTCTCCCATGATGTCCCCATCCACCCTTTGTGTCACTGATCTGATATTCAATCTGCTGGTTGGGGTTTGGACTTTTGTTTGAGGGTCACTGTGAGCAGTCACCTTTGAAGTTGCCCAAGCAGAAACGTAGCTTATGATACTGTTTTTAACCACCAAACAGCAATTTTTAATACACCAGTCAGGGATGCGGAAGTTCATAGGACCAGCTGGACTGGTTAGGTCAAGGTTAACTTGAAGCTGCAGCATGGTGTTCAACCTGAGTTTTGGGTAAAAAAATGATGTCTTGTGTCAAAAAAGACTCCTGGTATAGACTGCTAAGGATTGACCCTGAGAAGTTCACTAGGGAAGGAAAGAAACATATCAGTTAAGCATCTACCAGTGAAGGTAGATCATATACCTTTAATGATATGAGTTAGGCATGGCCATCCTGTTTTTGTGGAAAAATAAGCTCAGCGAGGTTCAGTAGTTTGCCTTCAATGACACAAGCGGTAAAAGTGGATTCTAACAACTCAGCTATGCCAGACACTAAATCCCATGGTCTTTCTATGACACCATCTGCTACTATTTCTATGTTACCAGCATTTGCTGCTCTTCAACAAATCCACTCATAACACTCTTTGGAAACTGACAGGGTAACTTTCTAAACCCACCCACAGTTCTCCAAAATCGAAACCGACCCTAAGTCACAGTCAGGTGACTTCAGTAAGGGTATGTAACTAATTCTTCCTACGGCAAGGAACAGAATCCCCTGAGGATTGTCAAGGATAGATTACTGAATTCTGCTGAGAGTTAAAGACTTGGCCTCCTGTACCGAATTCAGTAACTGAATGTCTTGGATGAAGTCACTCAACTTTGGGTGCTGCAGTTTTCCCAACTATAAAATAAAAATCACCAAATGAAAAATTTGGACCTTCATACCTTCACTATGCAATACAGAGAAACGTCTCCATGTGAAATTCCATAAATATCTGTATCAACCATAAGGAGAAATACAAAGCACAAAAACACAGATTAAACTGACCTAGATAATATATAAGGGCAGCATTTTAAAATTTGGCTTAAAGATAAGGACTTTCTGTTCAGGGTATTATATTTAATTTCTCATTTGGACTAAGCTGCTTTGTTTCCCTAATCCAAATTAAAACAATGACATATTTTATACAGTTAAATTACTAGGAAGAAAATAAAAATCTTAATCAGTGTATGTATGTTCCACTCTTTGATCGATCAAGTGATTGCTTCTGAAAATGTTTATATCACACCTAGAAATATAAATTTTGAAGCTTCATATCTGTAATAGAATCAACTTTAAACATAAAGTATAAAAATAATGTTCAATAATCTTCAATTCCTGAGGAGCTCAGAGCCTTAGAATATTGGTTTCTGTAGAAATCGAATCAATAAATAATCTCAGAACTAACAAAAGGAATGCTAATGTGTAGATGGTTCCAGAAGAGTGGCATATATACATATATATATCTCCACCCCTAGTAAATTAACTATCATCCTTCCAAGTCCTTTGATGGGGGAGCAGAAAGCTTTTCTCCTTTCTGTTTTGTTTTTTTTTTTTAATAGTCATATTCACCAATTGCTTTCCTCTAGAATTTACTAAATACAGTAACTTTAGTTATACTTAGTTGCCATATCCATTGCCCCTGAGTCGATTCTGATTCATAGCGACCCTATAGGACAGAGTAGAACTGCTCCATAGGGTTTCCAAGGAGTGGCTGGTGAATACAAACTGCCACCTTTTTGATTAGCAGCCTGAGCTCTTAACCACTGCACCCCCAGGGCTCACTGACATTGCTGCTGAGAAAATAAATGGGATATCAGGGGAAAATGTTCCATTCTCAGAATATTTTCAAATATACTATCTTTATATTTCCTATAAAAGAGTGCTACACACAGTATCCAGAAATTATTGAGATTCAGATAATTTTCCAAAAGTTCAGCGTCTCCAAAGATATATTCACTTAGCTATCATTTCATTTGACTCTCCAAAACATCTTGATGAAGCCATCTAAATCCTAAAGTACATGATATTTCTTCTTGTTCAACTTTCCTACTTCCAAATGTTATCTCCTTTCAGGGCAGCAGTCACCTGAAGGCTGGAGTCCTTAGAAAGGAGCAAAGCAGTCTCTTTGGAGAGTCCCCTGGAAGCCTTCAGGAACAGCTGGGGAGACTCCTGTGGTGAAATGGAGAGGGGCAGCTGCCAGGTTCTCTGTTCCCCTTTGTTGATTCCCTTTTCCCCACTCCCCATGCTTCCCTGTGCAGGGTGACATTTCCCATCCCCACATGTCAATTTTCTTGAAATCCTTTCTAATCCTCTTTTATAATACTCGCCTCTTGGTGAGACAGCACTTTTCCACTCCACCCTAAACAGGAGCCAGAAACTGTTTCTATCTCTTTAAAAAATCTACACACTCTGAGGTTTATGTACCCAAATTATCATGGGCTACCCTGACAATCCTCACTACCTTCTTGTAGGTTCTATAGGTTACTCCCAAACTGTCTCTTCCTCCATTTCATCGCCACTGAAAATTTCCAAATGGATAAATATGGAACTTAGAAAATAAAAGTGATGGACAAAGGTGAGCTTGTTGATAAGAAATCAAACACTTTTCTTCTTAGAAAACCTTCTAAATTAATTCAATAATTTGTCAAAAAGGAAAAGGAAGGCAACTTATGGAGATTCATTTCAAAAGAAGTATTTTTTTTCTATTTTCTAATACAAAGCACTATGAAAACTTCTTAAATACAAAGTTTTGGGGTCATTCTCATGTTAGAAGAGGCAGGTTCACATTTTAACACTGCTTCTTCCACGAAATCGTTTACTAGTGAAATATTTTGTTAAGAAATTTATACCTATTAAATATATCTTGCAATAATGTGCATTCTCCTTTTAGGGCTGAGGCTGCTTATTTATTTTTGCAAGGTCCCTCAGTACAGGCATAAATTCCTTTTCAAGGGTTGTCTCGCATAGTAATAATGAAAAAAACAAAAAACAACCAGCACACAGACTGGTGTCCTTTCTTACTTTAAATAACACTATGCAAACTTGCTGTGCTCTTATTATTTTCTAAAAAAATGTACTGGGAGAATAGGGAAAGCTACAATTAAAGAGAATATTCAATAAGAGTAGCTTGACTTTGGATCAAATTATTTCACCTTTCTGGGCCTCAGTTTCCTCATGTGCAAAATAAGGGGTGTGGGTGAAATGATTTCTAAAGTTCATTCCTAATTAGAAGACAGGTCTCATCCGGAGCATCAGAAATAATTCCTTTTGTTATTTGGCCTTGACTTTATGAATAAGAAAATGTGTCCCTCCGTATCATTAAAATAGCATTTAAAATGGTCGTTCATAACATTCAAATAATAATATACTAAAATCTTTAATACATTTGCAATTCAGGAGAGTTCAAATAAGTTGGCAATTTCAAGGAAGCTTCTGTATAGTATTTGCAAGAGGAAATTCAGGTAGGGGGTTTGTTCCTTTCCCCTGGCTATTGAGGGGATAGGCTTGCACCCATCTCTAGAAGAGGAGTCTCACACCTGCCTGAGATACAGATTTTCACATCTGCATCACAAAGCCTTACACATGCTCTTTGACTTTCTTTTAGGGTGTCTTTGGAATTAAGCTCTTAGAACAAAGATATGGTTTCTAATTCGTTCATTGCTTTTAGAAAGCAAGAGAGGGAGGGAGACAAAAAGAGAAAGAAGAGAGAGTGGGTAGTGAGAGAGAGAGAAAGAAAGAACAGCCTTTGGATAGTAGAGAGGTCTAGAAATTATTTCAAATAAGATACCCCTTTTTATTTTTAATAATGATTTCTCCTTGAACCATAAACAGTGAAGCTAGACTGTCCTGAGGTTACCGGGATATGAAATTTCCTCTAAGCCAATTAAACTCCCAATCCTGATTAAATGAAAGAGGTCAGATCCTAACAGGCTTCTTTATCTAGTCCTACAAACACCCTAATGTGAAAAAATATATGTGTTCACTTTTACAGAATGATGAATTCACTTATTTTATTAATAGCCCTAGAAAATTCTAACAGGAAAAGGACTGCAGAGGTGTTACTTTATCAAAATATAGAATAAAAATGGAAAATATCTGAGAAATATTTGTCCTTTTCAGGTTTAACACACTTGGTTTTAATATAAAGGTATAAATGGGAACTCTCTCACAGGTCTTAAATAAAGTTCTTAAATTATCTGTCATATATGTATGTATATGCATATACATATATGCATAATTTTGTATAGGTTACCAAAAATAGCATATTCATGCAGGAAACAACATCAATGTAAGTTATTAATATGGTTAAGAAACCAACATGTTTTAGGGCATACTTTCAGAAACACACGAGTGACGTGATAAAAATATAGTTAAGGATAAGAGCAACTGCATCCACAAGCCTGCATTCTGTAGCCTGACATAGAAGGCTCTTGCTAAATTAACTTAAAGGCTTCCCAAGGTGTATCAGTTACTGCAATGATTTTCCCCCCTCTTTCTCCCTCCCTTCTGAATCACACTTTCTTAGATGATGAACCAGCTCTGAACAGGCACTGGGAATGCTGTCAGTACCAGCACCTACTAACGACCAGGGAATGCATCAGTCAAGAACAAAAAGAAGGGTTAAAATACAAAAACTGAACTTCTTTAACTAAGGTGGTTATAGCCTTTCTGTAAATCAGCTAAAAAGAACATGAATAGTGTGGACTTTTGATGCCAGTAAGCAAAAACAGCACAGGGAGGCAAGGTGTTAAAATCCAGCCCCCATCTCTGGGACTGCAATGATGTCACACAGAAGGAAGAAACCTCATCAGCTCTCCTGTAGTCTCAGGGTTCATGACATCAGCAGAGGGCCTCAAGTAATTTACAGCATTTTGTTTACTCTGCAGCCATTTGATATGTATTAATACATGCGGCAGCAGCTGTCTACTTTGCAAGAGGAATGTGCTCGTGCAAGCTCTCACCCAAACTGAGAACATAAGCACACTCTAATAGTAAAAGAGGCAGCTGCTGTTGCATGAATTAATATATTATAAGTTTCTCTCTCATTTGTTATTCTTTTTTAAATTCCACTCCGTTTTAAAAATAAAAATACTTAAGGTTTTAAGAGAAATGAAACTTCTACAGAGAACTCATATATTAGTAGATATGAAGTAAAGTATGTCAGTTTTATTATGTTTTAGGGATCAATTCATTTGCATATCAAAATAAAAAATCTACGTATTTATTATTTTCAGAACTGAGGCATCTGGTGTCTTTGGAATGCTCCAAGCAGTGAATGGGAAGAAAGGGGGTTTCCTACTTCTGGTTCTGACACAAGACTGGGAAAATGGATTTGTTTATACATTAGACCAGAAATAGAAATGATCATTTTGGTTACTTCAATCATCTCCTCTATATTAAAAAAAGAGAAAAAAACTATTTTGCAGATAAATATTAAAATTTATTCTTAATCTTCCTAAGAGTTGCTCATAGTCAAATTTGATATCCATCCTTGGAAATAATCTAAGTCCTTAGGTAATTTTGTAATTCCTGACCCAGAGTCTAACAGTTACCCACACTACAGCCAAAAGGGCTGAAGAGCTGATTTTTATGTTAGCTGTTCTTAAGCCAGTATACCGTTCAGGTATGGTCTGCTTTATGGCATGCAAAATTACTAATAGCAAAAGTAATTAATGCAATAAAATCCCAACATTTCTAAATAATCAAGATACTTAAGATGATACCAAATTTTCTTTTGTTTTGTTTGAGGTTGGTTTAGATTAGTTGGTTGGTTGCTCACTGGTTCTTTTAATGAACAGTTTCTTAGAATGCAGACAGAGAAATTAATTTTAGACAAATCGAGAGCTGGTTCCATTTGCTTGATTCCTTTCAATTCCATTTTATAATTTCCTGTTCTTCTTAGCGCTAAGGTTACATTTCCATTTTGTAAATATTGTACTATGCAAATCTTCTACTTCTAATTTTATGCATTATTTTATCATTGTAAAATATCTGCAAATTAGTTTTCTGTTTACCTAGGAATCTTAAGTATTTAATATCTTTTTTTTAATGTTATTCTAGATCTCTGTTAACAATATGGCTCATTATTTAATTCAGAAAGAATTTAAAAGGTGTGAGGTTTCTAAGAGAAAGTGCTATTGCGATTTGCATTGACCTAATTAGTTCATTTACATGCTGACCTTTAAAACCAGTGAAGTTTTGTAAACCCAACTTGTGGTTGTAACAATTCCACAAAAGAGACCCAGGAGATGGGATGAAAACCAGAGCAAGTTTGATAAAGAAATATCAATGATAAACCAAGGGGAAAACAAAATTAAAATTATGTACTGCAGTCTCAGTGAACTATATAAACCTGCCTTAGAAGGTGATATATTTTCATATAAATTTTCAGAACAGCCAGTCAACTGACTTGACCCTTCTAATTGCTTATCTTTAAGTAAAAATGGAAAAGTAAGTATTTAACCATCTGCATTATAGTAAAATTTTATGTCTCTAAGATTACATTGGAGTCCCCGGGTGATACAAACAGTTAACATGCTCAGCTGCTAACCAGAAGGTTGGAGTTTCGAGTCCACCCAGAGACACCTCAGAAGAAAGGCTTGGCAATCAACTTCTAAAAATCAGCTATTGAAAGCCCTGTGGAGCACAGCTCTACTCGGACACGCATGAGGTCACCAATTAGTCAAACTCGACTCAATGGCAACTGGGAAAGAAAAAAAAAATGAGCACATCTAAATTTCTTAAATTATAAATAAGAATTCTGAATCCACTATTTGGTCATAGATTCTACAATGACATTACACATAATTGAAACTCTTAAAGAAAATTTAAATACGTGCACCGTTTAAAAAGTTGTATCATTTGAAAAGTACAAAATACATTTACAATGGATCTACCAGAAAAGCTATTTGGACAGAATGAGTTCAAATGAATTCTCATGTCTGAAGTAGCCCTCAAAATGTATGCCCTCCACTAACTCCTCCTCTACCAATTATTCACCTAAGTACCATATTTCTCCTTCCAAATTTGTTCTCCCACTACTGCCCTTTTTGCCTACTCTTTCACTGGAGCCCCCATCCCCTGGAATCTTCCCTCCACCTCCAACCATGAACTTCTCACAGAATGCTCTCCTCTAGATGTCCCAGGTGGTTGACTCATCCACATGGACTCTCAGTCTTGCTCCCCTTGTGACATTCTCAAGTGAGGGCTGCTTTTTCTCCTCTTCCCCGTGTTCCATAGGATTTCAGGGGTGAGGGGTAGCTCTGGGAAAGAATGATCAGAATTTTCTGTAGCTCTTAACCCCTGTGCCACTAGGGCTCCATAACCATTGGCTCAGTCTTTCTCATCAGCTCTCTTCCTGGCCAATTTTAGAGTCCATGTGGGTTATCCAAACACATGGACTTCTTCAATTTAAATGCCTTTATCCCTTACTCCATTTCAGCCACCCATTTCCATGACCCTACCCTGGAACTTGTCAACACCTGAAATCTTAAACTCTAGTATGTAAAAACCACAAGACTTCCAGCTTTTTAAGCTCGTAGTGAGCATCTCCACTCCTATAACTTCAACTATTAACTAGGCTAAATTTCTCCCCTAAGTTCTATTACCTTGGAGAGATTTTAACCTAGATGCCCCATAAATATTTCAAATTTGGCAGGCCCTCACTGAAATTCTATATGACATAATAGCTCAAAAGAATGAATTCTCTCCAGAAAGTCAGATCCTCCCTTTGATGTCCATGTTTTTCTTAATGGTAGTCACAGTCACAAAACTTCACATTCATCTTTGATTTATCCCTCCATATATAATGAATCCCCAAGTCTGTTCTTTTGAAATGCTTCTTGAACCCATCTTATTTTTTCAGTGTCACTACAATGATGGCACAGTGGTTAAGAGCTACGGCTGCTAATCAAAAGGCTGGCAGTTCGAATCCACCAGCCACTCCTTGGAAACTCTATAGGGCAGTTCTACTCTGTCCTATAGGGTGGCTATGAGTCCAAATCCACTCGAAGGCAAAGGGCTTGGTTTTCGTTTGATACCATGGTTTCTAACCACCACCACTGACCTAAATAGAAACTATTGTAATAACCTCCTATCTAGCTCCTAGCATTATGATTTCCACAGTATTCAATAAATGCTTGTATAGTAAATTCATCCATGAAGGAATGAATCCTTACTAGAAGTAACAAATGAAACTTCTAAGAGTAAGACTTGAATCATGTCATTGTTCAAAACATTCAGTTTTGTCTATTTCCTAAAGAATAAAAAGGTCTTAGGCAAATAGTCCAGATCTTCTCAATCTTTTTCTGGCTGCCTCTTCTACTATTCCCTTATAATTCATTTCCACTCAAACTCTTCCCAGAATCTGTGGTTTTCAAATAAAAATTTGAGATGAAATTTGAAATGAAAATTCTGGGATTCCATTCCACAACTGCTGAATCAGACACTCTGCGTGTGAGACCCAGCAAACAGTTTTAACAAGTTCAGGTGATTCAAATCCTTGCCAAAGTTTGATATCATTTTTTCAGCATCACATCAATGTTAACGTCATTCTTTCCACTTCTAGTATTGCCTCCATTTCTTCTTTCTATCAAAATCATACTCGTCTATTTCAAGGCTCAAATCAAATACTTTCTCCTCTCTGAAACTTTCTTCCTCTTCTAGTAGCTTCTAGGTAGAAATTCAATTTATTAGTCCCTTCTCTGAACTTCCATAACTCTTTCTTTATATGGTGTTAATGGCACTCCTAAGGAGCATGGGTGGCACAAGTGGTTTGCAATCAGCTTCTAACCTAAAGGTTGGCAGTTCAAACTCACCCAGCAGCTCCTGCAGACAAAAAGACTTGGTAATGTGCTTCCATGAAGATCACAGCCAAGAAAACCCTGTGGAGCTCAGTTCTACTCTGTAACACATGGGGTCACCATGAGTCGAAGGTTGACTCGATGGCAGCTAACAACAACAATGGCACTCGTAGCATACTATCAGTAAGTTTATACTAAGTGTATGTTCTCCTCACTCTTATTCACTACACACCCCACTAAGATCTTGATTCAATCCCTACTATCCGCTGAAATGGTTCCTCTAAGGTAAGCAGTGATTACCCAATTTTGTCAAATCCCATGGGCACTTATTTCTTTAATTCCTGACTTCTCTGAGATATAAAAGAGATTAAACAAACAAAGAGGCAGAGACAGAGGAAGAGAGATGCCAAGCCACATGAAGCTCACCTAGGAGCAGAAGCTCAAAGAGACAAGGACCTTCCTCCAGAGCCAACAGAGAGAGAAAGCCTTCCCGTAGAGTCAAGACCCTGAATTTGGACTTCTAGCCTCCTAATCTATGAGAAAATAAATTTATGTTTGTGAAAGCCATCCACTTGTGATGTTTCTGTTACAGCAGCACTAAATGACTAAGATAGAGTTCAACCACCTACTGGATGGATCCATCCTGATATCCCACAGTAATGTCAAATTTAACATATCAAAATCTTAGTTGTCATCTTCCCTCTTGTATTCTCCATCTCCTGACCCAACCAGCCATCTAAGCTAGAAAACTTGGATTTATCATAAGCTCCTCTCTTTAACCAATGTCCCCCACAATTTCAAACATCTTTATGCTCCAGAAATGAACATTTTCTATCTCCATTTTCTTTTGCCCCTTTTCCAACAATTCCACTCCCATTGTCTCCTTCCAATCCTCAATACTGCTCATCTAATTGGTCTCAGTTTTTTTTTAAGTCTGACTGCCATCTGAGTCCCTCTCCCCCATAATCTTTCTTATACAATGTTTCAAAGTAATTTTTTCAAAACTACAAATCTGATCATGCCATTTTCTTTCCTAAAATCCATTAGGAGCTTCCCATATCATTCAGGATACAATGTCTTAGCTTATTGCATTAGGTCCAAAATAGGCTATTTCCCACCGATGTTTCTAAACTCATCACCTGCAGATCTTTGCTCAAATGTGTCATTCTCTTTCACATTTGCATTTGTCCTTCGTCCTGTTTCTCTAACCTACACATAATCACTTGAGAAGTCCTCTTGGGTGCCCCCGCCCAGTGCCTTAATGACCTTCTTATGCGCATCATAGCACTCTGGGTATACTTTTACCATGGTATTCCATGCACAGCAATTTCCTGCCTCGCCTCCTAGATTGAAATCTCCTCAGATCAAGGAACTTTGTAGTCCCAGCTCCTAACAGAGTGCCTGCCTCCCAGACTCGCACTTTATATTGAATGCTATGTTATCTTAAGATGTAAAGTTCTTTAAAAGATAAGCAACTCTGACAATTCTGCACTGAACAACGTAATTAATTAGTACTCAAAACAATGATAAGTCTCTAATTCAGTAAATAAATTTGTGATCTCAAATTTTTCAAAATTAATGTGTTGATTACATTTTGAGAAACAGATAAGAATGAAGCTATTATAAGACTTGTTTAAGATGTTTAAATTTTATGTTTTATCATGTTTCAACAAAAGTATGCCACAGGCTTTGGTGTTAGATAACTGATCACATTTATAAACTGCTAATCAGTACTGAGGCCAGAGCTATAATGTAACAAGGGTCAGGCAAGCTCTAATCCAGAAGCAATCATGGTTTTGTTTTTCTATCTACAGCAAAACTGACACCTAACAAACCTCATTTCAACCCCTAAAAAAAAATTTTAAGAACTATCTGAGTAAAGATAGAAATGGAGTGTACAATGAAATGGTGGTGGTCACCTCATAGGGCCCCTCCTCCCTACCTCCTCTGCATGGGAAACAAGTCCTTGGAGGGGTCTTATGACTTATGAGCCTGTCCCTCATCCAACTGCCAGCAATAAGTACATTTACATTTTGCACTTGTACTTGGAACAGGGCTACAGATTAAATGGATACAATTCAGCCAGTATTTACAAAGCACATACTATGTGCCAGGCACATTTTGGCTCTTGAGAATTAGCAGGGAAAAAAAGTCAGTCAAGAACATAATTCTCATTGTAACAGTAAAAATAGAACTTAATCTAATAATTAAGGTTTACAGCACAAACTTCATAGTTTTTCTAGGGCTGGTGTATTTCTAAGACCACTTCTCAGCCACCTAACCATACTCAAGGATGGTCATTTTAGTCATGTCAAACTAGAGGTGATGGGGTCTGTGAATCCACAGTGAATACTTAAATTGCAGCATAATCTTGCTATATTTCAGGTTTTTCCCACCAGTTTACACCATCTCCACAAGGCCTAAATTTCTGCCTCCCTATCTTATTAAGCAAATGACAAATCAGTGGACATCCTCCTATCATTAATCGTCATCACCTTAATAGAATGCAGAGGTAGGGAGAAAACAGAAGTGACTACAGTATTGAAAACTGGGAAATGCAGAAAAAGGAAGAGATACAGTAAACCTAATATGCATCCACGTTAACCTCTCCTCTTTTGTCAAACGCCATGCTCCTGTGGCCCATCTGTGTAACTCATTCCCTGCCATGGGTGTGTTTGCTTTCTGGGTTCATTGGTCCCAGAATGCACCTGAGTTCAGAGAAGCATCTTGGTAAGTGTCCCTTGGTCTCCAATAGGTAGAAGACTCTGTATAAGCCATTGTAAAAGTTTAAATATAATTTTTTTTTAAGTCAGCCCTTTGCTGTCCTAGAGGGAAGCTCTGTGGAAGGTCTGGCAGGCACTCTCAAAGGTCAATTAATATTTCCTCATTTTCAAGTTTTAAAGACATCCTCATTACAGCCTTCAGCTATATATTACACTAATACGTGGAGCAAAGAAACATGCTCATCTGCTAGCCAAAAGGTTAGATATTTGAGTTCACCTAAAGGTACCTCAGAAGAAAGGCCTGGTGATCTACTTCTGAAAAATCAGCCATTGATAACCCTATGGAGCACAGTTCTACTCTGACACCCATGGGGTTGCCATGAGTCAGAATGGACTTGATGGTAACTGGTTTATCCGCTAATATTAAACTAAAAGAAAAAGAAAAACAAATTTTTAAATGCAAGATCTTTAAGGTCAGGATTATCAACTTTATACTCAAGGCTATAAAACAAAGCCAGCCATTACTTTGTATTCAATATTCCTAGCCCCTGAAGACTAAGTAGAAACAACATACAAATGGATGTGACATACTATGGGCATTAATTTCAAGTATATGTTTTCATTTAAAATAAATATCTGTATGTATTAACAATGGTGTAACATAGGAACTATTTCTAATGTTCTAAAAATATTGTCTGTTTTGACTGCTGTCAAAGAAGACTGTTTTTTAGTCATTGTCATCAATATGTTCATCAATTCTAGACAATATTCATTGTGAGTGCTGAATTCCTCCATGCCACAAATCATTGCAAGCAACCCTAAGGAAAATGGATGCTTGGAAATAGATTCAGCAATTAAAAGGGTCCAGATTCCCTCAAGGTCTTAACTCCAGATCTAATACATGGCATTTCTTTCTGAGAGACAAGACCTTGAAAGGGTTATATCCATTGGTGACATCAAGGGAAATAAATCAACAAAAGTTCATTTAGGGACAATCCAGTCACATTAACTACTGGGAGAGAGCAATTCTGTCTCAGCCAACTTCCTTTCGAGCCCAAAGAGTCATTTCATCAGTAGAAACCCGTCCATTTTTCCACTTCTCCTTTATAGACTTTCTTATCACAATCCTGTTTTTATTCGGGCACCACTTCAGACGGTGTGCAGGCAAAATAATGGAAATGAAATTAAACCCAGTTAGACTTGCAGTCAGTTAGTAGCTCTGGATTTTAGTGGGGAATGTGGTTAAAATTACTTGCCTTACAATGAGTCTCAGTAATTACTTGTTAAATTTAATTGCCCATGTTTTTCCTATTCCCAGTTACCAAAGCAAAACAATTTTGTAGGATATCTTTATGATTATCCATTTCTTCTTATTGGGGGAGGAGGACAGAAAGGCATATTTGCATTTAAAATTTTTAAAAAATTCTTAATCCTTTTTTAACCTCTATAAGAATCTTTATAAATACAGCATTTCAGCAGATGTAATCTTAAAATAAAGTGGAAAACTGTCTTATTTTCCCTGGAGATATGCTTCTTATTCCCCCAAAGACCAGGGTGCTACTTACAAATCGCCACTTACATACAGTAGATGTGGTATTCATTTATTCTAAATTACTAAAATTTTAATCTATTCATTTTGGAAAACAATATGACACTTCCCTTAAAAGCTAGAAATAGAAATACCATAGGATACAGCAATCCCACTCCTAGGAATATATCCCAGAGAAATAAGAAGTGTCACATGAACAGACATACGCACATCCATGTTCATTGCAGCATTATTCACACTAGCAAAAAGATGGAAACAGAGTTCAGGCAAAATGGCGCTCTAGGCAGAAGCACCACGCCGTCCCTCCACAGCAAAGATCTGAAAAACTAAGCCGAACAGAGGAAACAATGATCCTGAAACCCTAAAACATCAAATGAAGAAATAAAGAAATCAGCCAAGCACCAAATGGAGTGAGTAAACTGACAGAGAACGGACAGCGAGGAGAGATTCATGCAGAGGTCCCCTACCAGCTAACACAGTGTGGATCTGCCATCTTGGACTCCTATCAGAGACCAGCAAACAGTGGGTAGGAGAAAGCAGCCTCACGGAGCTTCCAGCGGGAGGCAAAACAACTGGTAATTTGCGATATACGCTTTCCCACCCCCCACCGTTCTGCACCCCCACTCAGCCTCCTCTGCTTCCTGAGGCCACAATCTCTTGTCCGGGAAACACCGGCTGCTTGGATTCCACACACCCGAACGGGCCGGCTCTCTGAGTGCCATTTGTTGGCTGCTGGTGTTGCTTTTTTCCGCTTCCTTTGATTTCTTCCTTACCTCTCACCACCTCCCCCTCCTTTCACTCAAACACCTGGCTCTGTGTGCCATCTTTACTTCTTCCTGAGGGGCTGCACAGCTCCATTAATTTGTGATATACTCTTTCCCACTCCCTACACTTCTTCACCCACACATGGCCCCCTCTACTCCCCACGGACACAGTCTCTTGTCTGAGAAAAACCAGCTGCTTGGATTCCACCAGCCCGCATAGCTGGCTCTCCGAGTGCCATTTGCTGGCTGCTGGTGTTGCTCTTTTTTCTGCTTCTTTTGATTTTTTCCTTACCTCTCACCACCTCCCCCTCCATTTGCTCAAATACCTGGCTCCGTGCACCATCTTTGCTTCTTCCTGGGGGGCTGTGGAGCTCCGTTCGGGTGTGGAGCTGCTTCCCAACCTGGTCTGCCATGCTGGTGGGATCCAGGGCTTTTGTTCGTTTGTTTTGAGTTGTTTGTTTTCTTTTCATTTTCTTGGGTTGGGAGCCCTTTCTGGCCAGGCGGTGCTGCGTGGCAAGGAGACTGCCCCATCAGCTTGCACAGACATGCACAGGGATCCCTGAGAGCATTTCTTTTTTCATTTTTTTTTTTCTCTTTTATTTTCTGTTCTTTTGGGGGCTTTTCTTGTTCTTCTTTTCAATTTAATTTGTTTTGTTTTCTTTTCCCTCTTTTTCCCTTTTTGTCTTTCTTCATTACTCAGTTTCTCATCTCTCTACATCTTCCTTCTCTTTCTGTTCCCTGAATAACTGGCATTGTATACCTCTACACCTTCCAGCCAGGCTGTACTGCAACACCTGAGAGTGACTTCCCCAGACCTCATAGCTGCATCGGTGGGATCCCTGGGAACTCTGAGGTTCTTTAACCTTTCCGATCTTTATTTATTCATTCTTTTCTTTTCTTCCTCCTCCCCTTTCTGTTTTTCTCCATTTCATAGTCGCTCATCTCTCCACTCCAATGTCAAGCTCCCCTAGCATTCTTTCTTGTTTGTTTGTATGTTTTGTATGTTCCTCTCTCCTCTCTCCCATATCCATCTTAGCTCCACACATAACAATCTCCCCACTACATCCTGCCTACCTGCACCGTGTGCTTAACATCACACCACCAAGCAGCACAGGCACGGCCTACTGGAACTGCCCTGCACTGATTGCCTACCCGCCCTGATGGCTGTAGTAGGTGCCACAGACAAACCCTCCCAGTAGCTCCTCTTCAACTGGACCTGCCCTGCCGTACCATATGTGAGTCACTGGCCCTGCCAATTGGAGAGGGAGGTGAAAAGTATTGTGCCTACAGACGAGCAAACAACAAAGAACACACAGTCCACCTGCTCAGACACAGTAAATTTTTTTTTTTTAAAGGGATGAAACAAACAAACCTACAACCAATAAACAAGAAAAATAACTACTTATTGCCCCGAAGACAGCAGACAATATCAAAACATTTACAAAAACAGGACAGGATGGTTCCAATAGGCATCCAAAATAAAACACCAGATGACTTTCCAGTGGAAGAAAATGCACGAGAATTACCTGATAGGGAATTCAAATCTCTAATACTCAGAATTCTCCAAGAGCTGAGGCAAAAAGCTGACAAACATGAGGAAAAAATAGACAAACTCATGGAAAATACAGACAGAAAATTGGAAGAATTCAGGAAAATAATGCAGGAACAAAATAAATTCACAACTAGAAACTATACAAAGACAACAGTTAGAAATCCAAAAGATAAACAACAAGATTTCAGAAACTGACGGTGTCATAGAAGGGCTGAGAAGCAGATTTGAAATGGTGGAAGACAGGATCAGTGGAATTGAAGACAAACACATGGATACAACCCTGTTTCAGGAAAATACAGAAAAAAGAACAAAGGAAAATGAAGAGACCCTGAGAGATATGTGGGATACAATCAAAAGCAAAAATTTGCAAGTGATTGGAATTCCAGAACAGGGGGAAAAAACAGAAAACACAGAGAGGATCATTGAAGAACTGCTGACAGAAAACTTCCCCAATATCATGAAAGATGAAAAGCTGGCCATCCAAAAAGCTCAACGAACCCCATATAGGAGAGACCCCAAAAGAAAATCACCTACGCATATCATAATCACACTCACCAAAACCAAAAACAAACTAAGAATCCTGAGAGCAGCTCGTGAAAAACAAGAAGTCACATACAGAGGAGAAACAATAACACTAAGCTCAGATTATTTGGAAGAAACCATGCAGGCAAGAAGGCAGTGGGATGACATATATAAAATCTTAAAAGAAAAAAATTGCCAGCCAAGAATAATATATCCTGCAAAACTCTTGTTCAGATTTGATGGTGAAATTAGGTCATTTCCAGATAAACAATAATTAAGGGAATATGTAAAAGGAAAACCAAACTTACAAGAATTATTAAAGGGAGTTCTTCGACCTGAGGACAAACAACTTCAGCTCACAGGCAGAATCTAGGACGCACGATCGTACCAGCCAGATACAAATCCAGGAAATGAACTCTCGAGGACTATCCAAAACCAAAAGAAATAGAGCAAACCAAAAGAATCAGAGCAGTTAATCAGTAAATGACAACAACATCAAAACAATAAAAGAGAGAATAAACGGCATAGGTATAGAACCTTCTAATGGAGAGGAAGGCAAGGCGATATCAAGTAATGGTAGACTGCTTCAAACTTACAAAGATAAGGGTAAAATTGATGGTAACCACAAAGAAAGTTAACAAACATACTCATAAAAAAAAAAAGAGGAAAAACATAAAGTCTCGGCAAAAACAAAAGAAATCAAAAAAGAATCCACAAACAAAAGTAACTCAGCACAAGAGAGTAAGAAAAACAAGGAAAACCTCAGCACCACAAAAAAAAAAGCACTCCAAAATGACAGCAACAAACTCACGTCTATCAATAAGTACACTGAATGTAAATGGACTCAATGCACCCATAAAGAGAAGGAGAGTGACAGAGGGGTAAGAAAACAGGATGCATCAATTTGCTGTCTACAAGAGACACACCTTAGAAACAAAGATGTGAATTTATTAAAAGTCAAAGGTTGGAAAAAAATATATCAAGCTAACAACTACCAAAAAAGAGCAGAACTGGCAATAGAAATCTCAGATAAAATAGACTTTAAAACAAAATCCACCATAAAAGACAAAGAAGGACACTATATAATGATTAAGGGGATGATCCATCATGAAGACATAACCATAATAAACACCTACACACCCAATGACAGGGCTCCAAAATACATAAAACAAACTCTAACAACACTGAAAAGAGAAATTGACAGTTCCACATAATAGTAGGAGACTTCAACACACTACTCTCAGTAAAAGACAGAACAACTAAGAAGAAACTCAGCAAAGATACAGAAGAGCTAAAGGGCACAATCAGCCAACTTGACCTTATAGACATATATAGAACACTCCATCCAACCACTGCAAAGTACACATTCTTTTCCAATGCACATGGAACGTTCTCTAGAATAGACCACATCTTACGCCACAGAGCAATCCTCAACAAGATCCAAAACGTTGAGATAATTCAAAGTATCTTCTCTGACCACAATGCCATCAAGGTAGAAATTAACAATAGAAAGAGCAAGGAAAAAAAATCAACTACATGGAAACTGAATAATACCCTGCTTACACATCACTGGGTAATAGAAGAAATCAGAGATGGAATTAAAAAATTCCTAGAATCAAATGAGAATGAAAACACATCATACCAAAACCTTTGGGACACAGCAAAGGCATTCCTCAGAGGACAATTTATAGCAATAGATGCACATATCAAAAAAGAAGAAAGGGACAAAATCAAAACATTAACTACAGAACTCAAACAAATAGAAAGAGAACAGCAAAAAAAAAAAAGCCCACAACCACCGGAAGAAAGGAAATAGTAAAGTTCAGAGCAGAAATGAATGAAATAGTGAACAGAAAAACAATAGAAAGAATCAACAAAACCAAAAGTTGGTTCTTTGAAAGAATCAACAAAATCGACAAACCACTGGCCAGACTGACAAAAGAAAAACAGGAGAAGACACAAATAACCCAAATAAGAAATGAAATGGGGGACATTACAACAGACCCAACTGAAATAAAAAGGATTATAACAGAATATTATGAAAAACTATACTCCAACAAATTTGAAAACCTAGAGGAAATGGATAAATTTCTAGAAATACACGGCCTACCCAAACTACAACAAAGTGATGTTGAAAATCTGAACAGACCCATAACAAGAGAAGAAATTGAAAAGGTAATATAAAAACTCCCAACTAAAAAAAGCCCTGGCCCAGATGGCTTCACTGAAGAATTCTATAAAACATTTACAGAAGAGCTTGTACCACTACTACTCAAGCTATTTCAGAGCATAGAAGAGGAAGCAACACTTCCAAATTCATTCTGTGAAGCCACCATAACACTGATACCAAAACCAGGCAAAGACACCACAAAAAAAGAAAATTACAGACTAATATCTCTGACGAATATAGATGCAAAAATTCTGAACAAACTTCTAGCCAACAGAATTCAGCATCATATCAAAAAAATAATACACCATGACCAAGTAGGATTCATACCAGTTAGGCAAGGATGGTTCAACATTAGAAAATCAATCAACATAATCCACCACATAAGTAAAAGGAAAGAAAAAAATCACATGATCATCTCAATTGATGCAGAAAAGGCATTTGACAAAGTCCAACACCCATTCCTGATAAAAACTCTCCATCAAATAGGTATAGAAGGGAAATTTCTCAACATAATAAAGGGCATCTATGCAAAACCAACGGCCAATATCATTCTTAATGGAGAGAGGCTGAAAACATTTCCCTTGGAAACAGGAACAAGACAAGGATGCCCTCTATCACCACTCCTATTTAACATTGTGCTGGAAGTTCTAGCTAGAGTAATAAGGCAAGAAAAAGAAATAAAGCGCATCCAAATTGGTAATGAAGAAGTTAAACTGTCCCTGTTTGCAGATGATATGATACTATACATAGAAAACCCTAAAGACTCCACGAGAAATCTACTGGAACTAATAGAAAGATTCAGCAGAGCAGCAGGATACAAGATAAACATTCAAAGATCAGTTGGATTCCTACACACCAATAAGGAGAACGATGAAAAGGAAATCAGGAAAACAATACCATTTTCAATAGCCCCTTAAAAGATAAAATACTTAGGAATAAATCTGACCAGGGATGTAAAAGACCTATACAAAGAAAACTACAAAACACTACTGCATGAACCCCAAAGGGATCTACATAAATGGAAAAACATACCATGCTCATGGATCGGCAGACTCAACATTGTGAAAATGGCAATTCAACCCAAAGCAATTTACAAATACAACGCAATCACGATCCAAATACCAACAACATTCTTCAAAGAGATGGAAAAACTAATCATTAACTTTATGTGGAAAGGGAAGAAGCCCCGAATAAGTAAAGCACTACTGAAGAAGAAGAATAAAGTTGGAGGACTCACACTACCTGACTTCAGAACCTACTATACAGCTACGTAGTCAAAACAGCCTGGTGCTGGTACGATGACAGATACATTGACCAATGGAACAGAATTGAGAACCCAGATGTAAATCCATCCACCTATGGTCACCTGATCTTCGACAAGGGCCCAAAGTCCATCAAATGGGGAAAAGACAGTCTTTTTAACAAATGGTGCTGGCAAAACTGGATATCCAGTTGTAGAAAAATGAAACAGGACCCATACCTCACACCATATACAAAAACTACTTCAAAATGGATCAAAGACCTGCATATAAAGCCTAAAACTATAAAGTTCATAGAAGAAAAAATAGGACCAACACTTCAGGCCTTAATACATGGCATTAACAGGATACAAACCATAACCATCAATGCACAAAACCCAACAGATCAGCTAGATAACTGGTATCTTCTAAAAATCAAACACCTATGCTCTTCAAAAGACTTCACCAAAAGAGTCAAGAGAACCTACAGACTGGGAAAAATTTTTGGACAGTACAAGTCAGACAAAGGTCTAATCTCCATAATCTACAAGAAAATCCAACACCTCTACAACAAAAAGACAAATAATCCTATCAAAAAATGGGCAAAGGAAATGAACAGACACTTCACCAAAGAAGACATTGAAATGGCCAACAGACACATGAGGAAATGCTCGCGATCACTAGCCATTAGGGAAATGCAAATTAAAACCACAATGAGATACCATCTCACCCCGGCATTACTGGCACGAATCAAAAACACTGGAAATAACAAATGTTGGAGGGGCTGAGGGGAGATGGGAACTCTTATGCACTGCTGGTGGGAATGCAAAATGATACAACCATTTTGGAAAATGATATGGCACTTCCTCAGAAAGCTAGAACTAGACATACCACTGGATCCAGCAACCCCACTCCTAGGAATATATCCTAGAGAAATAAGAGTCATCACTCCAATAGACATATGCACACCTATGTTCATGGCAGCATCATTCACAATAGCAAAATGATGGAAACAACCTAGATGCCCATCAACAGATGAATGGATAAACAAACTATGGTACATACACACAATGGAGTACTATGCAACGAGAAAGAACAACAATGAATCTGTGAACCATCTCATAACATGGATGAAACTGGAGGACATTATGCTGAGTGAAATAAGCCAATCACAAAAGGACAAATGTTGTATAAGACCTCTATTGTAAAAACCCATGAAAAAGTTCACACACAAAATGTAACAATCTTTGTGGGTTACCAGGGATGGGAGGGGTGGGGGGGGGGAATACTAAATAGGCAAAAGTGGTATCTTGGGTGAAGGGTGAGACAGTACACAATACAGGGGAAACTAGCACAACCTGTACAAGGAAAGGTCATGGAAGCCCCATAGACACATCCAAACTCCCTGAGGGACTGAACTGCTGGGCGGAGGGCTCTGGGGACCATGGTCTCGGGGAACATCTAGCTCAGTTGGCATAACACAGTTTATAAAGGCAATGTTCTACGTTCTACCTTGTTGAGTAGTGTTTGGGGTCTTAACAGCCTGTGAGCGGCCATCTAAGATACCCCACTGGTCTCATCCCTTTGGGAGCAAGGGAGAATGAAGAGAACAGGATACAAGGAAAAGACTAGTCCAAAGGACTAATGGACCACAGCTACCAAGGCCTCCACCGGACTGAGTCCAGTACAGCTAGATGGTGCCCGGCTAACACCACAGACTGCTCTGACCAGGATCACAACAGAGGGTTCTGAACAGAGCTGGAGAAGGATGTAGAGCATAATTCTAACTCACAAAAAAAAGACCAGATTTACTGGCCTAAAGAAGACTGGAGAAACCCCAAGAGTATGGCCCCCAGACACCCTTTTAGCTCAGTGGTGAACTTATCTCTGAGGTTCATCATTCAGCCTGGGAGTGGACAGCCCTGTAAAACCAAATGGGACTAATGAGGTACAGTAGTCCAGTGACAAGGGCCAAAAGGCAGAAGGGGACAAGGAAGCTGGTGATAGGGAACCCAAGGTTGAGTAAGGATATTGTTGATGTGTTGTGAGATTGTTAACCAGTGTCATAGGGAAACGTGTAGTAACTGTTAAATGAGAAACTATTTTGTTCTGTAAGCCTTCATCTTAAATGCGAAAAGCAGCACAATTGGAAGAGTGTAGTCAATGTTACTGGACTGTGCATGTATAAATTTTGGAAATGGTGTATCTTTGGCTATGTGTATTTTCACCAAAAAAAAAAAAAAGGTTGAGAAGTTAGAGGGTTGACATGTTGTGGGGTTGTTAACTAATGTCATAAAACAATATGTGTACTACTGTTTCATGAGAAACTATTTGTTCTGTAAGCCTTCACCTGAAGTAAAATTAAAAAAAAAAAAAAAAAAGATGGAAACAACCTGACTGCCTGTCAGCAGATGAATGGATAAACAAACCATGGTACATACACACAATGGAATACTATGTAACGATAGAGAACAACGAAGAATCTTTGAAACATCTGACAACATGGATGAATCTGGAGGGCATTATGCTGAGTGAAATAAGTCAATCATAAAGGACAAATATTGTATGAGACCACTATTATAAAAACTCATGAAAAGGTTTACACACAGAAAAAAACAATCTTTGATGGTTACAAAGGAGGGGTGGGGTGGAGAGGGAAAAACACTGAACAATTGATAAGTGGTAAATTTGGCAAAGAGTAAGACAGTACACAATACTGGGGAAGCCAGCACAACTTGTCGAAGGCAAAGTCATAGGCACTTCCTAGACACATCCAAACCCTGAGGGACTGAGTTACTGGGCTGAGGACTTGAGATCATGGTCTAGGGGGACATGTAGCTCAATTAGCATAACATAGTTTTTAAAGAAAATGCTCTACATCCTACTTTGGTGAGTAGCATCTGGGGTCTTAAAAGCTTGTGAGTAGCCATCTAAGATACTCCACTGGTCTGACGCTATATGGAGCAAGGGAGAATGAAGAAAACCAAAGACGCAAGAGAAAGATTAGCCCAAAGGACTAATGGACCACAACTACCATGGCATCCACCAGACTGAGTCCGGCACTAGATGGTGCCAGCTATCACCACTGACTGCTCCAACAGGGATTACAACAGAGGGTTCCAGGCAAAGCTGTAAAAAAATGTAGAACAAAATTCAAGCTCAAAAAAAAAAAAAAAAACCAGGCTTACTAGTCTGACAGAGACTGGAGAAACCACCCCAAGGGAATGGCCCCAGCCACCCTTTTAACTTAGTACTGAAGTCATTCCTTACATTCACCCTTTAGTCAAAGATTAGACAGGCCCATAAAACAAACAATAATACATGTAGCTCAACTATCTATATGAGACTAAATGGGCACATCAGCCCAGGGGCAACGACAAGGCAGAAGGGGACAGGAAAGCTGGACAAATGGAAATGGGGAACCCAAGGTCGAGAAGGGGAGAGTGTTGACACATTACATGGTTGGCAACCAATGTCACAAAACAATATGTATATTAATTGTTTAATGAGAAACTAACTTGCTCTGTAAACCTTTTAAACCACAATTTAAAAAAAATTTTTTTTTAACCTATTGAAATCTTATTGGCCCAGGAAAAAAATTTTACCAGGCACAAATTTTATGTCTGGAAATCTTATAGAATTCCTAAAACATCATAGTCAATTTAATTTTTGAGGAAACATTAAATAAAGAAAATAAATTTAAATTATCTATGTAAAAATCCATTTTCTGTCTTATTTCAGTAAACTGTTGACCAATTTTCCTTAAATATGCTAACTTTTTCTTGTATTCTATTCTTTGTTAATACTTACATTTGCTTATTTTTGTTAAGTACTTACTACCAAATATTTGTGTGTGAATAAGGCCAAATAAACATTAAATCACTTATCATCTGGCAATCAGACATGTGCACCTCTACCATCATGTAAATAAGACCAAACAAGGAATTGAGTTTTCAGTCTTACAAACTGCTAGGAAACCAGGTGAGTACAGCAAGTAAAGAATGTTCCAGTCCCATTCTCATAAACGAGTCCCTGGGTAGTGCAAAGGGTTAAAGTACTTGGCTGCTAAACAAAAGGTTGGACATTTGAGTCCACCCAGAGGCACCTTGGAAGAAAGGCTTGGCAATCTACTTTCAAAAAAATCAGCCATTGAAAACCCTATGGAGTACTGTTCTTCTCTGACACACACAGAGTTTCCAAGTGTTGGAATCCACTCCACAGCAACTGGGTTTTTTTTGGTTCTTATAAAAGCTAATTACGAAACGGACTGGAGATTCTGAATGGTGCTGGCTTAATTCAATTCAATTCAGCAGTTCAACACATACTCAGCATTTCTCATTTATAGGCATCAAAATGATGAACCACACTTGATGTTTAGAAATCTAAATTTGGAAAGGACTTTGGAGGTCTTCTAGTCCAGTGGGTTTTAAACTGTGTTCCAAGGCAGTACCTGAAGATCCTAGAGGGAGACAACAGGGAGCCTGGACCCTGAAGTTTCTGAGTAAGCTCCCTTCCCTCTTTGACAGGCCATGCTTTGCTTTTATCCTTTTCGTGTACTGAAGCACCAATTAAGACTTTAATTTCAAAAAAAAAAAAAAATTGTTACCAAATAAAAAGTTTGCAAATTTTCTAATTTAGTCTATTCCCCTAAATTTACAGATGCAGAAACTGAGACTTACAGAGTAAAGTCACTGCTTGGGACCTCACAAATACTTTATGGCACAACTGGATACTCGATTTCAATACATTTTTCAAATTACCACAGTGGTTTCAGTCATGGAGCCTAGATTAGTGTTTTGTAAATGTTAGGAGCTTACTAAAAGTTTGTAGACATGATGCAGGGAATTTAAAACGCATATATTGTAACCTTTAGGGTATATCCTAGAGATTCTATCTTCTACTGGCTCATAGCACATTACAAGAGTTCTCATTTATAGAAAACACGTAATAGGAAATTATTATACTAACTATATGTACTCCAAGGCTCACTCCAAATCCTCGGAGAGGTGAAAAGAAGGAAGAATTACAACAAGGATAGAATGTGAGATTCAGAAGTTTGAATTTAACATGAAAGCAGAGAGAAAGCCTCCACAAGAAAAGAAGTGGTGTGAGTATTGGTGGCATCGTAAATGGAATGGACAACATGAAATGAAGGGCTGAAAGTCAAGCGGAAGGTGAGGATGGCGATCATAAGGAGAAAAAGAATGTACCTTTAAGAGTGATAATCACAATATAGGTGAAGACTAGATGTGCACATTTCAACACATTACCTAGAAAATTACCTTCTAATTCAGCAACTTTTAGCTAAATGATTTGATTAAACCATAACTATTTAGCATCTATTATTTGACTGAGGTTACTATGTTAATATGGTAAGTAAGAATAGGAAATCCCATTCCCAAATAATTAGACTTTATATGTTATTGTATGTTTCAGGTATTTTGCATACCAAATCACTTTAATGACCCACTGTCTGTGAAACATGCAAGTACAGTTGTTTTTCCAGCCGAAATGGACGTGCAGAGACCCATCTTTCAGCACTGATTCACCTAGAGACCAGGGATAGGCCTTTGCAATGTATTTGGCTGAATGGCAGATGCACTTAGTGCCTAGAGAACAAAGCAAAGCTATTTGACTCATGCAGGGATACTGGACCCAGGGCTTTATCTCATTAGTCTGAGCTAAGTGGCTTCATTGACCCAAGTAAATAAGTCCTATAGAGGAACTAAAAATTCACCCTAAATTTTTGCGCATCCTTCAAAGAAAAAGATCACCATCATAAATATGCACAGTTCAAATCAGCCGAAGTAAATTAGCTATGCTATTCACAGTTAGCAAAACTAGGTTTCAAAATAGCGTAAAGTGACAAATGAGAAGATAAATAAATGTGATTTATTATCTACCTCCACCAGCCTTCTTCAGTCTGTCATACTGTGGTGACTGTGTGTTGCTTTGATGCTGGAAGCTATTCCAATAGTATTTCAAATACCAGCCAGGTCACCCATGATGGAAATGTTTCAGCAGGGCTTTCAGACTAAGACAGACTAGGAAGATAGCGCTGGCAATCTACTGCTGAAAATTATCCAATGAAAACCTTATGGATTACAGTAGCATACTGTCCGATATAGCACTGGAAGATAATCCCCCTAGGTTGGGAGGTAGCAATGGACACAAGCATGCCAGAGATCATGAGGATGGTGTGGGACCCGGCAGCATTTCATTCTGTTGTACATGGGGTTGCCATGAGTCAGAACTGACTCAACAGCAACTAACAACAACATTATCTACTCCAACCCCACCCATTTCTCAGTCATAATTTCCATCTGACCTGGCCTGTATCTCTTTGATAGACATTCTTCTGATTGGTAATAGAAAAGATTATTTTCAGTTCCTCTAGCTACCTGCTCTCATCTCTCACCTTGAGGAGGTCTTGTTCTGACATACACAGAGGAGGTAAATAATATGGTAATATAACATTAAGAATACTACAGGTGGTACCATAGCAATGATGTAGAATACAAAAAAAAAAAAAGGTTTTTTAAAAAGAAAAATAAATGATAGCTCTAATTCTACATTTATATAATCGAAAATTGTAGAGGGACATTAAAATGAAATTTACACATAAGGAACACCATGCAGCAAAGGGAATTTGAATACTCATTACAATATATTAGTTTTCACCATAGCGGAGGAAAAGAAAAGTTATAAGCATCACAAAGGCACAAAGCTTACTTTAAGTAACTGAAAACAATTGACAAAAGTTATTCATAAATATTTTAACTCTGTTTCTCGGTTGGTGAGCATACCTTGGTGGCCTATTTTGTTTAATGCCAGATTGATATTTAACACTTCCATAGTCTAATTAAGATGTAGTGTAATGAGCTTAATAATACTTTACTTTGTCTCCTCCAGCGGCTCTTTGAAATCTTCTATTCAGCTCTTTTACTTCATCAATTCTTCCATTTGCTTTAGCTACTCTACATACAAGAGCAAGTCTCAGAATCTCTTCTGACATCCGTTTTGGTCTTCTCTTTCTTTCCCGCCTTTTTAGTGACTTTTTGCTTTCTTCGTATATGATGTCCTTAACGTCATTCCACTACTCCTCTGGTCTTCGGTCATTAGTGTTCAATATATCAAATCTATTCTTGAGACGGTCTCCAAATTCAAGTAGGATATACGCAAGGTCGTATTTTGGTTCTCGTGGACTTGTTTCAATTTTCTTCAAATTCAACTTAAACTTGCTTATGAGCAATTGATAGTCTGTTCCACAGTCAGCCCCTGGCCTTGTTCTGACTGATGATATTGAGCTTCTCCTCCATCTTCTTCCAAGATGTAGTCTATTTGATTCCTGTGCTTTCCATCCGGTGAGGCCCATGCGTATAGTCACCATTTATGCTGTTGAAAAAACATATTTGCAATGAATAGGTCATTGGTCTTGCAAAATTCTATCATGGGTCTCCATGTCGTTTCTATCACCAAGACCATATTTTCCAACTACTGATCCTTCTTCTTTGTTTCCAACTTTCCCATTCAATGACCAGTAATTATCAGTGCATCTTGATTGCATGTTTGATCAATTTCAGACTGCAGAAGTTGGTAAAAATCTTCAATTTCCTCATCTTTTCTCATTAGTGGTTGATGTGTAAATTTGAATAATAGTTGTATTAACTAGTCTTCCTTGTAGTCGTATGGCTATTATCCTATCACTGGCAGCATTGTTCTTCAGGATAGATCTTGAATGTTCTTTTTGACAATGAATGTAACACCATTCCTCTTCAATTTGTCATTCTCAGAATAGTAGACCATATGATTGTCCGATTCAAAATAGCCAATACCAGTCCATTTCAGCTCACTAATGCCTAGGATTGATCTTTGTGCATTCCATTTTTGATGATTTCCAATTTTCCTAGATTCATACTTTGTACATTCCACATTACGATTATTAATGGATGTTTGCAGCTGTTTCTTCTCATTTTGAGTCATGCCACATTGGTAAATGAAAGTCCCAAAAGCTTGACAACATCCACATCAAGGTCAACTATACTTTGAGGATGCAGCTCCTCCCCAGTTGTCTTTTGAGTGCCTTCCAACCTGAGGGGCTCATCTTCTGGCACTATATCAGACAATGTTCCACGGCTATTCATAAGGTTTTCACTGGCCAATTTTTTCCAAAGTAGACTTCCAGCTCCTTCTTCCTAGTCTGTCTTAGTTTGGAAGCTCTGCTGAAACCTGTCCACCATGGGTGACCCTGTTGTCATTTGAAATACTAGTGGCATAGCTTCCAGCATCACAGCAACATGTAAGCCACCACAGTAGGACAAACTGACTGACACATGGTGGAAGACAAAGTAAAGTATTATAATGAGATAAGCAAAGACCTGGAGTTAGAAAACCAAAAGGGAAGGACACACTCAGCATTTCTCAAGCTGAAAGAACTGAAGAAAAAATTCAAGCCTCAAATTGCAATACTGAAGAATTCTATGGGCAAAATATTGAACAACATAGGAAGCATCAAAAGAAGATGGAAGGAATATACAGAGTCACTGTACCAAAAAGAATTGGTGGACGTTCAACCATTTCAGGAGGTAACATATGAGTAAGAACCGATGGAAATGAAGGAAGAAGTCCAAGCTGCACTGAAGGCATTGGTGAAAAACAAGGATCCAGGAATTGATGGAATACTAACTAAGATATTTCAACCAACAGATGTAGTGCTGGAATTGCTCACTTGTCTATCCGAAGAAATTTGGCTGACAGCTTTCTGGCCAACAAACTGGAAGAGATTCATATTTGTGCCCATTCCAAAGAAAGGTGATCCAAGAGAATCATTAATATCACACACATGTAAAATTTTGCTGAAGATCATTCAAAAACAGTTGCAACAGTACACCGACAGGGAACGGTCAGAAATTCAACCCCAATTCAGAAGAGGACCTGGAATGAGGAATGTCATTGCTGATGTTGGATGGATCTTGGCTGAAAGCAGAGAACACCAAAAAGATGTTTACCTGTGTTTTATTGACTATGCAAAAGCATTCAACTATGTGGATCATAGCAAATTATGAATAACATTGTGGACAATGGGAATTCCAGAACATTTATTTGTGTTCACGTGGAACCTGTACATAGATGAAGAGACAATCATCTGAACAAAACAAGGGAATACTGCATGATTTAAATTAGGAAAGGTGTGTGTCAGGGTTGTATCCTTCACCACACTTATTCAATCTGTATGCTGAACAAATAATCCCAGAAGCTGGACTATGTGAAGAAGAATGTCACATCAGGATTGAAGGAAAACTCATTAACATCTGCAATATGCTGATGACACAAACCTTTCCTGCTGAAAGCACAGAACACTTGAAGCACTCCTGATGAAGATTAAAGGATATAGCCTTTAGTATGGATTGCACTTCAACATAAAGAAAACAAAATCCTCACAATTGGACCAATAAGCAACATCGTGATAAACAGACAAAAGATTGAAGCTGTCAAGGATTTCATTTTGCTTAGATCCACAATTAACGCCCATGGAAGCAGCAGTCAAGAAATGTATTGCATTGGACAAATCTGCTGCAAAAGACCTCTTTAAAATATTGAAAAGCAAAGATTTCACTTTGAGAACTAAGGTTTGCCTGACCTAAACCATGATATTTTCAATCACCTCATATGTGATTGCTGGACAATGAATAAGAATGACCGAAGAAGAATTGATGCCTTTCTAATTACAGTGTTGGCAAAGAATACTGAATATTCTGTGGACTGCCAAAAGAACAAACAAATCTGTCTCAGAAAAAGTACAGCCAGAATGCTCCTTGGAAGCAAGAATGGCAAGATTTCATCTCATGTACTTTGGACAGGTCCCTGGAGAAGACATCATGCTTGGTAAGGTAGAGGGCAGTGAAAAAGAAGAAGACTCTCCATGAAAATGGATTGACACAGTGGCTGCAACAATTGGCTGCAACATAGCAATGATTGTGAGGATGGCACAGGACAGGACAGTGTTTCATTCTGTGTTACATAGGTTTGTTATGAGCCAGAACCAACTGGACAGCACCTAACAACATCAAAATGAGATTGTCCAAAAAGTTTCTTCAAATTATAAACCTTTGTTTTTATATGAGGAATTTCATTAAGCTAAACATTTTCCAGAGGATACTGCTACTTAAATATATGATGCTGTGTCATATTAACATGATCCTTTGTTATGAAGAAGCATATATTAAATCTATTGGGGAAGGATTTTTTTATAAAAATATTTCATCCCTACCTCAAACTTTCATGAGTTGAGAAATCCTCTTTTTGAATCAAGAAACCTTTTTCTAATGTATTTCAGGAAACTTTTAACTTCCTATATTTCCGCAGTTCTCTAGTCAGAGACCCAGATAATAAAAAATATGTTCATTAAATTCATGGCACCAACTTGCACATAATGTCTAATATCCTGAATTACAATATTATCATTTCAAATTATTTCAAAATTTTGTAGAGATCAGAAACAAAAGAAGAAAGGTAAATGGAGAAAGTCAACCTCAAAACACAAATCCAGAACTGGGGGTGGTGGGAAGGAAGGGGCAATAAACATGCAAAGATAGTGAAAGAACATCATCAATGGTCTTGGTGAATTATACATGGAATTATTAAGGTAATGAATGCAGGAATCATTGTTCAGGTTGAGGCTCTTCATCCCAAAATTTTATTAGAAATCCCACCCTTTGGAAAGAAGACTGTCTAGGCCAGGGACTGGCAAAATACAACCGACAGGTCAAATATTGCCTGCTGTCTGTTTTTGTAAATAAAGTTTTATTGGAACACAGACATGCTCATTCATTTCTGTATTGTCTGTGGCTGCTTTCATGCTACAACAGCAGAGCTGAGTAATTGAGACCAACCATATGATTCACAAAGCCATTTATTTACTATCTGGCCTTTGTAGAAAAAGATTGCCAAACCCCCATTCTAGAAAACACAAACAACCCGAACTTTAGCTTTAGAATAATAGGATTGATCAATAGCCAAATCATTCCAATGACAAGATTCCATCTACCGAAGCACTTCATTGTTTATTTTGCTACTATATCACTCTATCTTCATAAGTTACAGTTTTTTCTCTTCCTCCATATAGCACAAAAGTGATTTTACTACCAAGCAAAGAGCAGGAACTTTGTGCTAAGTTCTGCTACTCACTAGCTGAATTATCTTTGGTTGGGTTCTCTCTGCTCTAATTCTTGTCATTATCCTGGTCAACTTCAGCATCCGTATAGATGACACAATCAACACTCTAGCCATAAAATTCCTTCTCCTACTCACCTCCAAAGTTTTCACTCACCTTCTTTGAAACTCATTTACAAGACAGAAATAATAGTGTTTATCACTTACAATTGTTGTGAGAATCAATTAGATAAGGTTTGGTAATAGTTTTTTGGCACATGATGAATAGAAAGTTTCCAGTTTGGGGCAAGGCACAAGGTGCCAGGGCCCAGCACAATCGCGCCTCTGGTTCTTCCTCTTCTCTGGCTCCTCCCACTACTATTCCACTTTGCCTCGTACCCATGGTATGCTTCCATACATTTGTTATCTGTTTACAACACATTCTTTTGACTGTCTTGCCACAATGAAACCTAAATTACTTCCCATCTCCACCCTGGTCCTCACTTAGTTCTCAGATTTTTTTCTGACATATACTCAACTCTTCTTTGCTATTTCTCCTATCCTCACCCTCACCGAAAAATAAAAAAAAATAAATAGACGTGCACGAAACAGGAAGTTGTATTAGAATTCTCTGAATCCCGTTGCCAATTTCAGACTTTTATAACTCCACCCTAAGTCTCTTCTCCTTTAACTATAAGACCATTCTGCTACATTATTCACTACTTCTATCCTTTCTCACCATAGTAGAACAATTACTGTGTCCCATCCTTAAATTTGTGACTTGCCCACATTCTGTATATGCTATCTTCTAACATCTACCTGAAAAGCTTTGGTGGTGTAATGGTTAAGCACTTGGCTGCTAACCAAAAGGCTGGTGGTTCCAACCCTCCCGGTGACTCCAACTTACCCCGCAGTTCTACAAGAGAAAGACCTGATAATCTGCTCCTGTAAAGATGACAGCCTAGAAAACACTATGGGGCCCTTCTACTGTGTCACATGAGGTCTCTATGGGTCAAAAATCAACTTGATGATACCTAACAATAACATCAACCTAGCAGATTTTATCATCCACATAACTAATGCATTCAATAATCCACTATCACAATTTTTTGAGCTCCTCTACTCAAATTACCTCCCCTTCCATCCCTCTTCAGCCTCCCACTTTGGGGGTAACTTTGGACTTTGTTATCGTTCTGTCTCTTCATCTCTGATATATTCTGCTCCAATGTCCTACATTCTGATCACAACCAGTTCTTCCCATTTTCTCAGTCCCTCATCATCACATCACCTGCTTACAACTTGTCAAGACATGAAGTTATCTTAGAGCCTGTATTTTTCCTCACCTTTCACCCCTCACGACCTCTACCACTTCCTCTAGTTTCATGTCTTTTCCTATTAAGCACAAACATCATATTCCATCATATTAGTATCTTTACTTTATTACTAAATGTAATATTGCTACATTTACCACAAATTTTCATTCTGGAATCAATCCAAACATTTACCTAGTAGGGAGAGGCAACAAAGAGAGTCCCTGTAAGAAAAGACCCATAAAGAGATGCAGTGGATTTGGGGAACAGATGATAGAGTGGGCATATTATTTCCTTCTCAAACCAACTCACCCTTCTGTCTCCTAAGTTTATCAATGGCAGCACCATTCTTCTAATAACATAGAAGGCAAATTTCAGATTCATTGTTGACTCTATACTCTCACCTATCAAATTAAGTGATTGCAAAGTACTGTTAATATTTACATTTGGTTTCTTTGTAGTTTCCTTCCTCTGTTAACATTGAAATTCAAGCTTTTATCATTTAATACCTGAACCATTGCAAAATATCCCTATCTGTCACTTTTTCCCTGCCTCCTAGCCACATTGTCAGATTAAATTTCTTAAAGCAATGCCTTGATTACATCTCCAAAACACTCAAAAGCCTCCAACGGATTCTCTTTGCATTTGGAATTAATTTCATAATCTTTAGCCTCACATCAAGGCACTCTATAATCTGCTCAACACCTACATTCTGATGGTTAATTGCCCATCATGCCCCTGCATATTTTCTATGCTCTTATTATCGTAGGCTTCTTAATAATTCCACAAACATAGTCTTCATTTATTTCTTCAAACTCCATGCCCTGACTCCTGCTCTTTCTGCCACCTGAGGTGTTCACCCCCACCTATCTTTCACCTCTGCCTTGTGAAATGCTTCCTATCACTCAAAACCAGTCACCGTCAAGTCCACTCCAACTCGTAGAGACCCAATTCATGGTGACTCCATGTGTGTCAGAGTAGAACTGTGCTCCATAGGGTTTACAGTGGCTGATTTTTCAGAAGTAGATCACCAGGCCTTTCTTCCAAGGAGTCTCTGGGTAGACTCAAACCTCCAACCTCTCAATTAGCAGCCAAGCATGTTAATGGTTTGCACCACCCAGGGAATCCCGTCATTCAACAGTTCCTCTAAATGTCATCTACTTTACAAGGCACTCCCCAGGCCTAAAATGTTTCTCTCACATATGCATTCCTATAGCTCTTTGCTACTCAGACTCTGGTCCCAGGACCAGCAGCATCAGCAGCATCTTGGAACTTTCAGAAGTGCACAATCTCAGGATTTATTCCTATGCTATAGTACATTATAGTATAGAGGCATTGCTATAGTACAACTCCTATGGGGTGGCTATTACAATGATGGCTAGCATTACTTTGTGTACATAATTGCAGTTTAAAAAAAAAAAGTTAGGGCCTTTGGGTCCAAAAACCTAGTTCCACCCAACTCCACCTACCTGCGTTATATTAGGAGTTACTTAATTTCACTGAATCCCATCTTCTTGTACTACAAAAATGGAGAAGGATTAAATGAGATTATTTTGTGAAAGTGCATTGCAGTGTACCTGGTACATAAGTTCAATAAATATTGATTTTATGTTCTCCTTCCTTTTCTGCTGTCCCTGGGTGCTACAAATGGTTAACACACTCAGCTGCTAACTGAAAAGCTGGGTATTCAAGTCTACCCAGAGGCACCTCAGAAGAAAGGCCTGACGATCTACTACCAAAAAATCAGCCACTGTAAACCCTATGGAGCACCATTCTACTCTGACACACAGGGTGTTGCCATGAGTCAGAATTGACTCAATGACAACTGTTTATCTTTTTCTTACCCTTTCTGCTAGAGTGAATGTTCCAAAAGGTGAGAAACTGTGTCTTATACATTTTTCAGGTTCTCCAAAGACAGGATAAGGTAAAGCCTCCTTTGGAAAGCAAGCTTCAAGTGAACAGGAAGCTCATCTGCTTGTTTTGTACTGTACTCCCACCTAGAACGTGCTCAGTAAGTGTATGTTGTGGGGGAAAAGGTTTTACAGTGAATGACTGATTATTGCTGGAGAAGGTCATTGCAATAGAAGATCTATAAAAAAAAAGTTTTAGTAATCATAGATGCCTTAGTTTGGAAAAGTCAGGGATGACTTTGACAACTGAGTTCTCGCCACTCACACTTATTAAACACAGAAGAAAGTTTTTTGTTTTGTTTTTTTCTATTCTTACTACTTCTCACCACATATAGGAAGAAACTACAAAGATATTTTGGTCTAGTGTATCCATTATGCCACTACTTTGTTTGGAGAAAGGAAGAGTTACACCAAAATATACAGGTAGTCCCCGACTTACGACGGATTGGAGTTACGATGAAGTGCACTTAGGACCACCTTTTTTGGGGGGTTTTATTTTTTTGTACATCTTATCATTAGCCATATGTACTACATACAGTGCTGCAGCACATTATTTGCTGATGTTATCATTCTCAGATGTTCATTGCAGATCTTCAAAGATTGGATTTATAAAGATACTGATAATAAAAGGCTATAACAATGAAACAAAAAAAGGGGGGTATTCAACTTAAGTCAGAACTGACTTACGATGGAGTTGTCAGAACGGTACCCCATTGTAAGTTGGGGACTACCTGTAGCTACAATGAACAAAAAATATGACACCATTTTCTTGTCCCATTTTAGTTACCCAAGTGTAACTGTGGGAGATGGAGCTGAACTGAAGTGACCTGTGAGGTCTCAGAGAAGATGGGAGAGACTTGTGTCTCGGCAGCTGGAATTTCCTTAGGAAAATATGGAGCAACTTCCTACATACTAACACTGCCAGGCCTAACTCAATAGCAGAAATAATTTTAAACGTGTCTCCTAACTTCTGCCATGTAATCCCTCAGAAAAGCATAAAATAGTTGACTAATGAAAAACTTATGTTATACATAGATTCGTTTTTCCTCATAAGGATTGTTAAGGTCACTACGAGAAGTTGTAATATTTTCTTTCCTGGAGATCTTTGTTAATAGGATTGACTTTGATGGATCCAGATGTGCAGCTAGGAGTTAAATTTCCTTTAGCCCTTTCAACCCTAGAACGCTGTGCTTCTGTATTCCAGCAGGACTGAGCTGCAAACACCTTAAACTATACAAACAAACAAATTTTCCTCTGTTTCCATTCTCTCTTCAATTGACATCTGCAACTTCATTCTTATTCTATAAGAGACTGCAAAATACCCTAAACTATGAGAGTTCAAATCACATCCATTGTCCTATGTATCTCCTTAACCTCAAATCAGTATATTTCCTCGTTAGCCCATTGGGGCTTGATATGTCATTTCACACAACGTGATTTCACATAAACCATAAATGGCCTTTAACGCATCAGTAACTGCATCAAATGTTATGGTAAGTTTTTTAATGACTGGATAATTTTGAGACAGTTGTAGTAATATAAAAAAAGGAAGTCAGGGAAAATATGAACTGTATCAAAAAGGGTTCAAAAAGATATTTGTCCTTGTGTCTGTGAAGCCTAGCCGCCAACCCCTACCAAAAAAAAAAAAAAAAAGATTTCTGTGCCTTCCTTTTACCTCGTCTTTTCAACATATAACATTATATAATCTACAAAAAGCCAGCTGTGCTGAGGTCTATATCTGCCCATCATCAACAACCCCCCAAATCCCACAAATTCAAATCCAGAAATTTGAAAAATAACATATATCTTTATTGCAGATTTTCCTGAAGAGGAAAGCAGGGTTTACACAAAGCATTGAGCTGTACAAAGCAAAACATGTTGAATCGCTTCACCAGACCAACTCCTGGATCTCCCACAAAAGGCTGCCCAGAGATCTCTGTCTCTCAAAAGCACACCCTCCCCATGCGGCCTCCCTCTTCTTCCTTCTTTCATGCTCCCTACACGCTGTCCTCTACGCCAACATCGCCCTCTGGAAAGGGGAGCAATGTCTTGCACGCTTGACGCTTCTCTATCAAGGACCTAAAAACAAAAAAACCCAGTGCCACTGAGTCAATTCCAACTCAGAGCGACCCTATAGGACAGAGTAGAACTGCCCCAACAGGGTGTCCAAGGCTGTAATCTTTACGGAAGCAGACTGCCACATCTTTCTCCTGAAGAGCAGCTGGTGGATTCAAACCACAGATCTTTCTTTCCGTTAGCAGCCAAGCACTTTACTACTTCACCACCACAGATCCTAATTAAGGATCAGGCTCCTGAGAATCTGGAAAATAAACTTTTTAGTACAAATCAATGTAATTCAAAAGCAAGAACCATTTATAAAGCACCTAGAATCTGAGTTCAAGGCTCGTGGTTATGTGTTAGGAAAATCAGATGGGTAAGAAAGACTTATTACATAACTTCAGCCCTCCAAGAACATTCAAGAAAAAACTGATGAAGATACAACTAACATGTTGTAAAAGCGCTGAGAAAGAAACAACTAATTTTTAGGTGGGGGGTTAAGAAATGAATACCTGAAAACAAAGGATTTAAGCTCTGAGCATAATTTCAATAAGCATAAAATGCATTTCAAACGTAAGGAAGATCATCCACGTAGGCAGATAAATGTGAAAGTACATTATGTGTTTAAAGAACATCATATTGACATTAAAATAACTGGAAAATAGGGAGCACGCGGAAAAGGGAGGACGATGGAAAATGAAATTCAAAAGTGAGTTAGAGTCCATTCAGTCATTCAGCAAATAATAATTGCTAAACACACCATGTTAGGTGCTGGGGATATATGGTGAATAACGGTACTCAAAGAATTTCTACTCTCATGCAATTATAGCAAAACATAAAACCATAAGTGAACAAGATTGTAAACTGTGACAAGCGAATGAAGGAGAGGTTAACAGTGCAGGTGGCATATTACATGGGGATCTGGCCTGGCCTATAGGCTGAGGAAAGATACCAGGGTGAACACTCAATTTACTTGCACTAGACAATTAGAATGGGGTTGTTATCCTTTCACCATACTTATTCAATCTGTATGCTGAGTAAATAATCTGAGAACCTGGACTATATGAAGAAGAATAGGGCATCATGATTAGAGGAAGACTCATTAACAACCTGCAGATGACACAACCTTGCTTGCTGAAAGTGAAGAGGACTTGAAGCACTTACTGATGAAGATCAAAGACCACAGCCATCAGTATGGATTACACCTCAACATAAAGAAAACAAAAAAATCCCACAACTGGACCAATAAGCAACATCATGATAAATGGAGAAAAGATTGAAGCTGTCAAGAATTTCATTTTACTTGGATCCATAATCAACACCCATGGAAACAGCAGTCAAGAAATCAAAAGACACATTACTTTGGGCAAATGTGCTGCAAGAGACCTTTTCAAAGTGTTAAAAAGCAAAGATGTCACCTTGAAGACTAAGGTTCACTTGACGCAAGCCATGTAGTTTTCAATTACCTCATACGCATGTTAAAGCTGAACAATGAATAAGGAAGACCGAAGAAGAACTGACACCTTTGAATTATGGGGTTGGTAAAGAATATTGAATACACCATGGACTGCCAAAAGAATGAACAAATCTGTCTTGGAAGAAGTGCAGCCAGAAGGCTCCTTAGAAGCAAGGATGGTGAGAGTGCATCTTACATACTTTGGACATGTTGTCAGGAGGGATCAGTCCCCAGAGAAAGATATCATGCTTGGTAGAGGGTCAGCGAAAAAGAGGAAGACCCTCAATGAGATGGACTGCCACAGTGGCTGCAACAACGAGCTCAAGCACAACGATTGTGAGAATGGCGCAGGACCAGGCAATGTTTCATTCTGTTGCACCCAGGGTTACTATGAGTTGGAACCGACTGACTTGATGGCACCTAACAATAGACAACTAGGGAAGGAACCTGGTGGTTCAAGGGTTAAACGCTTGGCTGCTAACCCAAAGGTTGGTGGTTCCAACCCAGTCAGCAGCTCACTGGAGAAAGATCTGGCAATCTGCTCCTGTAAAGATTACAGCCTAGAAAACCCTATGGGGCAGTTTTACTCTGTCACAAGGGGTCGGCACAAGGCGTAACCAAAAGGTCGGCAGTTCAAATCCACGAGGCGCTCCTTGGAAGCTCTATGAGGCAGTTCTACTCTGTCCTATAGTCGATGGCACCTAACAAAAACAACAAATAAATAGACAAGAGAAAAAGAACATTTTAGATTGAAGATATAGCACATTCGAAGGGGCAAAATGTGAGGGAGAAAACTGAGGGCTAAAACAGAAGTAAACAGGGAGCAAACTCTGAATGGCCCAAAGTCTGTTATAATAGCAATCGGAAGCCACTGAAGGCAACAGATAGTACTGATCTTAAAAAGAGACTTTTGCCCTCCATCAGAAAAGTCTACTAGGCTAAGAACTTGGCATTTAAAGCATACATGCATAACCCATCTAGCAGAGGGGATATATTTCTAGAAATGAGCAGATCAACAGAATCAGCCATAACTGAGACATCTCTGCAAACTCAAGGTGTCCCCAGCATCATCCAGATAAAGGGGTAAAGTCACACTCTACTACACTCTTCAAATCCCCGGAAATCATGACATACCTCCAGCCATATGCAACTACAGGTCATATAATGTTGTTCCGTCCTCCTTTGCTGTGCTGACATTTTTGACACCCTTTATAAAATCAAAGCACTCGTTCCCAACTGCCTGGCCATCTTTATCTGGCTTCTTCTACCATTTCAATAAGCTCCTTCAGCCACTGGCAAATTTTAATTTTGTTTGGTCAGATAGTCTTTGTTTGTTGTGGGGTGGGGAGGGCAAGTCCAGTACATTTCCTGGCAGCCATCAGGAGTCAGAATTATTCACAGGAACATATAGTAATGGCAAAACGAAAAACTGAAAGTATTTGCAGTATGGTACACTGGCACTCATTGGCTAAGAAAGTCTAGCAGAGACTGTCACGTAAGGTCTTATTTGGCTGAGAGTATATGCTAGCACAAAGTATGAAGAGCTATATGTAGAGAGTTTATGAGTGTATTATATATGTCCTTATGAATATAGATTGTTTTTAGAAAAGTATATTAAATAACAGAACACACCAGCAGCCTTAAAAATTGAGACACCTAATTGAGCTTAGATCTATTTGGATGGATTCTCTGTAATGACACAATCATATCTTTTTATGCTTGGCAATATTTTTATGTATTATTAGTAAAACTGTAGGAACTAACTTAGCGCATTTAGGGAACATGTTTTGGTTTATAAACATCTGAAGACATTAGTAATGTAAGTCAGAAAAGGAAGATTCTGTATTCTTCTGATTACAGAAATTACAGCTCCGAGTGGAGAAAAAGACTCTGCTAAAAGAAACTGCACAAGTGTCACTCCTGATTACTTCTGTTACAAGATCTGCTCCTCAGCTAATAATATTATAATGAGAAAATACATATGCAAATGTAGGATCTAGTAATTACAGGTAGAGTAACATGTGGTCTTGTGAGATTCACATGAGGGAGGACATAGAGATATAAGGGGTTTGAATACAAAGAGGACAAAGAGTGAGATTACATGGGGAATGATTTGAGTGATAAGTATAGAGACATTCACACAGTCTGGGATATTGAGAACTCTGGTGTTTTGAGCAAAACCCTAGCCTGTTTGTTCTCCATATAGGGAAGAAACCCTAGACAGACAGTGGAATGACTTCCCTCGGTGGCTTTTGTTAATTGGCTTACACTCTCAGCAACCGTGGCATCTTCTCCTTCTCGCGTCCTCACTGCCTCTTGATCTGGTGGTGTAGTGGTTAAGAGCGATGGCTGCTAACCAAGAGGTCGGCAGTTCAAATCCACGAGGCGCTCCTTGGAAGCTCTATGAGGCAGTTGTACTCTGTCCTATAGGGTCTCTATGAGTGGGAATCGACTTGACGGCAATGGGTTTGATTGGTTTTGGTTGGCCTCTTGATGGAGTCCCTTGGTGGTGCAAACAGTTAACGCACCAGCTCCTCACTGAAAGGTTGGAGGTGCTTCGAAAGAAAAGGCTGGTGATCTGCTTCCAAAAAATCAGCTGTTGAAAACCCTGCAGAGCAAAGTTCTACTCTGACACACATGGGATCACCATGAGTCAGAGGTGACTCCACGGCGACTGTTTTTTGTGTCTTTGTTTTTTTGCCTATTGATATCTTCAAACAGTCTGTGCCGGCCCAGGAGAAGTAGGATAAGGAAGTCAAGAGAAAGAGTTTTAAGGCAATGATATGCGTTTTGAAAAAAAAAAACAAAAAAAAAAATCATCCCAGCTTCAATGCAGAGAAAGGATTTAAGAGGGTCAAGAGTGGATTAAAGGAGACCAGGGAAGAGATTAAGGAAGGCAGCAGCCTAACCAAGAGAAGATGGTTTCTTACATGAGATCATTTCATGCCACATCAAAGAGTTGTATTCTTATTCTGTAGGCCCTGATTGGCCATACTGAAGTTACACTGAACAGTAAGTCCTGGTTTACTCTTGACTCAACTTAAGGTCAAGAAGCAGCAACTACATCTCTTCCCCACTCCACACTACTCCAGTCTACTGCCCTCTGACATACTCAGCTATTGGCAGAATCACATTCTCCACCACCACTTTACTGCATAGTTTCAGCTCCTCTGCATCCTCTGTTTCAGCTTCCTTGCCCTGTCTAGTAAGGTGGCAGACAACAGACATTTATAAAATGCCTTGTGTGCACCTTGCATCGTACATTGCTATTTCAACCATCCTTTCCCTAACTTTTCAAAGAAAACATTAGTCCCATTTCCCAGATGAAAAAACTGTGCATTGCAGGAGGGAATAAATCTAGCCAAAGTCACACACAGCTAGTCAAGGACTGGGCTGATCTGAACCCAGGTCTGTCTGACCTCCAAGTCCTGGGCCTTCTTACAACTTTGTACCGCCTCCTAGAGGAGTATTTGCCTTTGGCCTACTTTTGCAGTTCACAATATCAAACAAGCCAATGTAATTTCTGAACTGCTTTTAACATAAAAAGAATATTGGTGTCGAGTTCCCTGTATAGGCCATGGTGTGGAGCTTAAAAGAAGATCTACCTTTTTCTTAGATTTTCAGCTATTTACGGTTCCCAAAGGAAGGTCGATCAATAAGCAGTCTGCATCAAATCTTATGGTTAGTTTTTGTGGGGAGTAGGGCATAGTTTTGTTTTGTTTTGTTTTTTTACAATTCTAAAGGATTCTCTACTACCACCATTGAGAACAGCAGGAAATATAAGCTATCATACGGAGATTACTGGACACAGTTTAATAAAATGAGCCTTGGATAGTAGATATTTAGTAAATATAGGATGGAGGAATGAATGAGAACTTAAAATCACAATGTTCTTGAAATAACAACAATGATACCACCTACTAAATGCCAGCAATGTCCAAATTATTTTTCAGATGTTGAGTCGTTTAATCCCCAACGAGCAGGTGTTCTTGTCTATTTTATACGTGACAAAACTGAGGTCCCAGATGCACAGCTCATGAGTGGAGAATCTGGATTTGCCCCCCAGGGTTGCCTTACTATAAAACCATTGCTTCTTCTACTATGCAAGTCCATCTCCCTGCTTAGAAATGTCTACGCAATGAAGAAATTTTAAATGTATTTTCATAAGGCACTATGAGAAGTACAGTGAGGAAAACAAAGATGAGTAAATTAGGTAGGCTGCCATTTGAAAGAACCTCTAAAATACTTACTAAGCCTTTCTGATATTCTAGTGCTCTAATCGTACTTTAAAAGATCTGGTTCCCATCCATATGCCAATGAAAGGTAGTTTGCTCATCATATGCTTCACATTTTATCTTAAACAGGCAACTAATCAAAAATAAATTCATCAGTGACTTTGCCTTGATCAATCTCTCTATCATCTATCTCAGACACAAACTAATTTTATAGCATTCATGTGAAGATAATAAGCTTTTTTCAAACAATTCATTCTTTATATAAATTACAAAGCTGAGGTACACAATTCCTTTTGTTTTACATGGTTAGATGAACTGATTCAATGTTTCTAAAATATAAGGCATTTTCAGTACTTCTTCATTTTACATTCGATTCCCTAGTCATACCATTACATTTCACTTGGAAATATGCACAAGTCAATTTGATATATTCTATTTTTTAAAAATTTAAAATGTGCCAGAATAGTGTCACACATGATTCCATCACAATTATACTCGATCCTTTTTCCAAAGGAATAATGGAGGAAGTAAAAATAATTGTTTCTATGTCCAGACTATGTTGAAAGTATAGGTAGCAATTTTGATTACTAAAGACAGATGCCAACTAAAAATAGGACCAACAGAATTAACTCATTTTATCTTGACCACCAAATATCAATCAAAAGACAATGACTGACACTCATTGGTGACAAGTCCTGGATTTGAACTGGTGACCTGAAAGTAACAGGCTTTTTACTTCTCATTCCCCAAACCAATCCCCACAGTCACACACGCCTCCTGGTCTGACATGCCCAGATTAGAAATGGGACTCAGAACAAAGCAACAGATGGCCTTTAGATTTCTAGAGACGCAATGTTGAAATGGTTTGGGTTTTCTTTTGATCTTCCTTTGCCTTTCCAGTCTGACAGTAAAAAATTTTATTTTATTTTTTATTCTATAGCATTCTGTTTAGATGCTCTAAGTTGAATTTTTGCACAACAAACTATCAAATATGCTTCAAATAAAGAAGAAATGAATCCTTGCTGGAGCACCTTGGCAGAGTAAAGCAATCCCCAGAGAGCCAGAGCAGCACTCGGAGACAGATGCTTGGTGAACCATCTTCTAACTGCAGGGGTGGCCTACCTCCGGGATAAACATACAGCCCCATGAAAGCTAAAAATAAAGGCAACATAGAAAAGTAATGTAACGTGTTCACCATTTTGGGCTTCAAAAGTGCACGGCAAGATTTCCCCTTGGGATCACTCCACTTTGTAGTTTGTTTCTCTGTATGTCCTACATCATTACCTTCTGTCAGACACCTGAACTTTTCATGTTTCGTTAACCGGAGCTGTGCCCTTAAGAGCAACCCCCAAAATCCTTCATTGCAAAGAAGGTCATTATATAGTAGATAGAAAAAATCCTACATCAACTGGTGGTGTAATCCCCAAGGGGAAACAGACTTTAGTTGAACAATCAGAAACCTGGCTTGCTTTATGGTGTTTACACTGCTGCTTGCTAATGGATCACCATAAAGGAAGCAAAAGGGCTCTTACACCATTGAGTAGGCTATCATGGGAGTCTTCTGAGTGTGCCTTTTTTATTTGCTGCAGTCAGGTTAATGAGCTCACCAGCCCACTTGATGTTGAGGACTTTGTAACAAAGCAATCTCTCATTAAATGCTGCCTGGCACCACTCTCTTGAAGCAAAGGGACATTCAGATTATTGAATGCCTTTGTACTCCTCATTCCTACCAGGCTATGGAGTCCAGCAGTGGCATCCGTCCCACACACTTTCTGGCAGGCATCCAGTCATTCGCCTGCCCTCTTCAAACTGCATGGGCATTTGCCAATCTAAGCAGCACTGGTAGGCAAACAAGCATGGCACACGACTCCTTTGGCTGAGAGCCAAATGTGCAGCTGAACAATCTAATTTGTTTCTACTGTAGAGGGAAACATTCTTCCCCAGTCTTTCCTATTCAGTTGAACTTACATGTAAAAGTTTTGTTATGGTACAAAGGAATGTGCATTTATCTACATTTCCTTTCTGCTTTTACACCTTTTTAGTCTACACAGTGCGGGTCATGATTTCGTCTGTGGCTTTATTTTAAGTACCTCCTGGCTGACAGTTTCTTCAATGAAATGACCCCACGGTGTTATCAGCTAGCTAGCAGGTGTGTCTCTATTCAGACTCTTGCAGACAGAAGTGCATCCTGGGTAAAGAGCAATCTATGCACAACCCAGCTTTTTTTTTCCACATTACTCATGAGATTTAATGGTTCACTGTCATAACAAAAAAAAAAAAAAAAACCTTTGGAAGATTTTCTTCAAGTTTGATTTTGTAAGTGTTGATAATGCTCTGAGACACGAAGACCTCAAATAGGATTGCGTTAACATTTTAAAATGCCTGTCATTATATCTTAATAAACGGTTATCTTCTCGTTGCTAATAATTTCCTTTTCCAAATTATTAAATGCTTACTTTCAAAAAAATTGAGAGCACCTAGAACAGATGCTCAAAAATTAGGCGCATTTTTGGCCTTGGTATTACGTTTGCACATAGATGAATAAGTAAGAGTATATCTGAGATGAATTAAGTAAAGCTATAACCATTATTATAATTCTTATTCCATTCACTGTTCAAATAAAATCTGTAAGAAAATTTTCTCACTTTTCAGGGTGGCTCTTTGAAAGAAAAATTAATTAAAATACATTTTAAAAGCCAGAATATTTTGGGAATCTGCACAGACTCAGAAAGAGGCTTGCCTATCAAATCAAATGAAAATACTCCACCAATATTCTTAGTTTAAATTTGTTACCAGGTCATGGAATGCAAATCCAAAGCTTCTCCCTGAAAAAGATTCAAACTTAAAACCAAACCATAGTAAAATAACATATAAATGTCTGGTTTGAATACACAGCAAATGGCTGTTAGAAAATAATCACAAAACTAGCACACTATTCTCTCGTGTTTTTAAAATACCAGAATTGGAAGGGATAGTGATGTAACAATACTAATTTAAATATTTTCATTTGTATCATAAGGTAAGCAATTTAAGAAATAGAAATATCGTGGAGGATAAGCCTAAAACCCTGTAGATTGTTTATACTGTTTATTGCATAGTTTACATATATACATTTTCCTTTGTTTAATAATGTGAATTCAAATACTTCAAAAATTTCAAAAATATTAACTGTGTTCAAATAACTTGCTATCAAATCTAATGGTTATTAAATTTTTACATATTTAATTTTATAATGATTTTTCATAAGAGAACTTTCACCTCAGATCCCTATACTATAGATGATTTTTATGTCTGTTTCAGGTATTATCTGCTCAAGTGATAAAGTAAATCTCTATTAAAAAATAAGTGTAGCTTTCCATTCAGCCACTGATTGAATTTAACATCAACGTTTGCTATAGTCTCTATGAATTGTCTATTACAAAAGACTACCAAACAGAGAAAGCAGAGTAAAAGTCTAGTATACCTGTGTTCATTATTTAGGAAAAAAGTAGATTTGGATAAAATTCATAGCATCCACCATAGACTTACTTTTCTAAAGAAGGGAATACGGGTATTTTAAGAACATAAATTGCTGGCAGTAAAGGAAAACAAGAAAATTGAAAGAGCAGTAAGAAATTAGCCGGTACGTGGATCCAGATTTTCCTACTAGATGGGTGTTCTTTATCGTTCTAAAGGATGAAGGTTTATTCTGTTTTCCAGATATATGTGTACATTCACATCTTAGGTCGGTCTGGATAATTGAAGTCTTAGAAACAAAGCATACATTTGATCTTCTAACTAGATTGAATAAATGAGCTAACCACATATTTTGGTAAACTGTAGACACAGGCTATAAGAGATTTCAAGGAAGTCTGCCTTGCCTATTTGAAGCAATAAAATTCTCTATTACTAGGACCCAAGTGACTTGCTATCATCTTTACTAGTACAAAATCTATGGAAAATTGAATGCTTCAGTCACAAAACATTGCAACAATGCTATTAGTCTAATACAAATAATTTGCAATTTTAGAGTATTTGTAGAGAAATTTATTATTCATTTCAAAGTAGCCATGTAACTATCTTTAATAAAACTGCATTAAAAATGTTAAAAGTTAGAATATGCCTGATTACATGTGAAATAAGATTAAAGAAAATGCCTATAAGATATAAATTATTTATTAATCCTTTTCAAGTAGGAATCTCTGTTATTATTTCAGCTGATTTTTATAAACCTTACAATATTATGATTTGGTAATAGTCATCTGTCTGATATATTATTATTCGTTCACTAAATTTTGTTTTTAAAACAATACATTAGATGATACCAAGATATCTGTATGTATCTGAGCATGTATGATCAGATGTTGAAACACAGCCTATCCCATTAGACACTGACCAATATCTATTCATGTTTTTAAATGTTTATGTATATATGCCTTTATTATATGTTTACCAAAAAACATCTTGCTATTAAAAAAATGATTTACATTGAAAAATATGGAGAAAAACTGAAGATTTTAAAAATTAGAACCCTAACCTATCTCAAATGATTCAGATAAGCAGATTGGTTGGCTAAATTCTCTGCAAGTAGTCTTCAATTTTTTTTTATCTAGTTATTTATAGAAAGCTGCAGAAACAGCTGAGCTGACTGAAGTGATGTCACATTTGCTGATGGAATGGTTTGTTCCAAAGCACGCTCGGAGACTGCATGAGTCTACTTAAGGTTTGGTACCCACCCCTAAGCAGCGAGAAGGTGTAAACATGGGCATTTTGCAGCCCCACCAATCAATACTGCATTGATGACTTTTTACTGACCTTTAACCCCAGGAATACCAATAGCACCATACTGAATCTTCCCGTCTTCAAGGGCTGCCTAGCATAAGCTACCAATTTTACAATCGATCAAAAGTCATCTCTGTGAATAAAGCTTGAGATTTCAGGCAACAGCAACCAATTTTTGAAAGGTCAGGGCTGGGTTTTTATTTGCTTGACCCGTGCTTTCAACTTGTATCATAGTTTTTTATAACCACTAAAAGTAGTAAGAAAATTTCAGATTTTTTCCCCATGTATTTTTAGTAAGCCTTTGGGCATTTTCACTGTCCCTAAAAGAATATGGTTGCATGGCAACCTTCACAGTTGCTATGGAGACTCCATGTGTAAGCAGCTGCTGCAATCAGCATTAACTCCAGGCTTGCAGGTTTGTCATTCCAATACATAGGGAGGGGGAAGCAAATAGGACAGCACATTGCCGTAAAGGGGAAGTCACCTAGATAATGTCACTCACAGACATATGTTCCACAATTATTCTTTCCACTGTTTTATTGCTGCAATTATAGCTAAACTAAGATTACAAAATTATATGGTTTTAATTTGCTTCTATTGACTATGTTTCACTTCCATTAAAATTAAGTCTGAACCCATTTACGCAGAAAACCGTTGGCTTTCTGGAAAAAAAAAAACAAAAAACTTTGCTTTCTCATATAATGTCAACAGGAAAAAAAAAAATCAATGCCAGTAGAAATTTTTGTATGAAACAAGCAACTTAGCCAAAATATAAATTAACCAAACATGCAAAGCGTGGTTCGTGCCCCAACGTTCCATCTGTATTTCTAATATTTTCAGCTGTGTCAGGATAGACCACAAAGATGCCTCAGATGACACTGATCCAAGTCTTTAAAATGTAAGCAGAAATGCCAGTTAAGCCATCTTAAGCCTCTATCCTTAACTCATCCCATCAAGCTTTAATACTGCAGCATGTGATCCCAATATCAACGTCCTTAAAAAGAAAACTCAAGAACAGAGATGCTAGAAAAATCATCATTGATAGTTCTTTCAAACTAATTTTTATTCTAACCCTGGTGAGCCTGGATATTGCAAGAATCCTTGAACACCAAAAAAAAAAAAAAAAAAAAAAAAAATCTGATAAATTTATTCCATAAAAGACGTGGTCTCCAATGTGCAAGCATAGTATTATTAACTTAGAAATCATTTGTAATGCAGCCATTAGTCCACCATACTTTTGCAAATACAGGTTTAGCATCACCAAAATAATAATCATTTAGTACTCATTCTAACATTTCAATTTCTTATTTGGAGATGTAATGTTTCTTTTTAGAAAGCTAAGAATTATCACTCAAAATTAGTATTTTACCTAAGGGCAACATGACCATTTGCTTTCTAATTTATATGACATAATACTCACTAGCAGACAATCAAGTAAGCAGTTTATATTGTATTTAATTAGATCCTAGTAGCAGCACAGTATTTTTGCCCTACAAAAATAGAATGTCCACCTTTTTATTTTTAGCTTTTGCATTTTTTGAGGTTTTTTTTTTTTTTTTTTGTAAATAATCATCAATCTAAAAAATGATAGATTTATCAAATATACCTCTGCACTTATACAAATTGCTTAAAATGGAGTCAGGTTAAAATGTACATGTACATATAAGTCTCTCATAGAAAATGAAATTGGCAACAATATTCTTTCAATAGCCTTTCATAAAACTCTAAAATAGACATAGGTGGTATCAATTTTTAAAGAAAGCTATTCAATTTTAATGTTTATAAAGAAAACAATGATTACTGCTTTTCTTTTATTATTTGTCACTTAGAAGCTTACATCCAGATACATCAGAGAATATATTTCTTGAATGAAATGGTAGTATATAAAATCTGTACACATACATGTATACATGCAATATTAGTAGCATTATCTTTATATTAGTAGAATATAATAAATGATAATAAAGCATAATTGCCCATTCTAAAAAGCCTTACTTAGACATATTTAAAAGGTGAAATTTAACAATAACTAAAAGGTAGCACATTAATATGTTCATGATTAAAATATAGCATGCGGAAATTTCAGAAACTGACAATTACCATTTTAATGGATCTCTAAGTAGACATCTAATTGCACAATTCATAGACCTTTTTTTACACAACCAAATGTTGAGTTATCCAATGTTATGATGATTCTGTTAATCCCATGTTTTCATTTTTACCTCTTAGCATATATTAAAACAAACATCCATGTTTTTAATTGCAGTCTACTGTGAAAATATGCATCCTCCTGTAGATCTCGTTCACTACCATTTGGATGGAAGCTTATTTGGGTTTCGAGACTCAAGATACAGTCTAAAAATCCTGAAAATGAAAACACTGGTAGACCCTTACGCATAGCAGGTGTTGCTGTAATACAGAAATCCAGATAACGTTAAGTGACCTATTTTTGAAGCCTGTCCAAGAAAAGCGACATTCAGAAATTGAATTCCTTGCCCTTTACTTTAATAGTTCCTTGTCATGCAATCTTCAAATCAGAAAGGGTGATCACCACAAAACAAGTCCCCAACCTGCTACATACAACAGGGGCATCCTTTTTGTCTTGTAGGCTGGTACTTACGGGCTATTCATTACAGCTTGCATTTTACTGAAATACAGGGCAGAGAACTCACACTCAAATAAACGCAAACTTTCCAGTCAGAATTTCAAACCTGATTGTTCAGATTCTAAGAAATGTGAAATCACATTGAATTATTTCAAATATTGGTCATTTCTCAATGTATTTTATATTTATTAAAGAAGATATTACACTTCCATTTGTATAATAAATGAAGTTTATTTGAGCAACAAAAATTTTAGTTTGCATCATTTTAAAGAACGATTAGGATTTAAAATTGCCATAGTTAAACTAATCAAAGTGTTGGAGTATTTGACTTCTGGAACAATAGAATATGCTCACTCATATAGTTGGAGATACAAAATGCACTTCAAAATGGTTTCCTCATGAAAGTTCCATAAATGCTATTTTCTGTAAAAGTGACATGAATCCATGAAGCAATTAGCTGGATAATTTCAGTACTAAACCCCATGACTGAGAAAGAGGAGGTTTTATTTGTTCTGAAAATAGGAATTAGCTGTGGACCTTGAGTATGTTTCAACTAAATCATTCTTTCATAACTCTCTAAAATCAAATGGTATGTTATCTTCTTTCCAACTTCTTTTGAAAAATTTCAAAGCTACAGAAAATTTGAAATAGTACAACACCCCTATATCCTTCACCTTAACATTAACATTTTTTTGCCACATTTGCTTTCTCTCTTTCAGTTAAAAATTGTTGAATATTAGTAGTATCATGTTTCAGCCTAAAACTTACATTCTTATGATGAGCCATTTAAATTCAAACCACAAATATCATGACACTTTGCCTCTAAATACTTCAGCATGTATCTTCAAAGAGTAAGGGCATTGTGCTACATGAACCTCAATGCCACTATCACACCCGATAAATTTAACATTGATACAATCATATTATCTAGTATAAAGTCCATATTTAAAATTTCTTTAGCTCTATTGATAATGTTCATTGTAACTTATTTTTTGAGTGGATGAGGGACCTGGAGTCCAGTCACGGACTGTTGATTGCATACTGCATTTAGTTGTATGTCTCTTTATCTGCCTTTAATCTAGCACAGTTCCTCAGCATTTTCCATGCACTGAAATTTTTGAAGAGACCACGCCAGTTGATTAAATGCCCCACAATTTAACTTTCTTCTTCTTTTTTTTTTTAAACAGTTAGGTAAAACACATTGGGCAAGAGCCCTCCACAGGTAACTCTGTGTCTGTCCACAAAAAGACAACCTTCTGATAAAGGACTGTACCAAGCCTCTATCTCTGTTGTGTTCATTTTTCCATTACTAATTTGAATGAATCGCTGGGAAAGCACAGCCATTTGCCACTGTCACTGAAACTATGAAACCTTACAATTTATTTAAAAGAATTCAGTTTATTATACTTTGGACCTGGATCCCACAGCCATTTTATTTGTGGGACTTATAATGAAAATTTGGGGTTACTGAACACTATGTGATTGAATTTCCTTCCCGCAACCTACCCACCTCCTGACAGCTGATAGAATGGCCAGACTGGAAATAAGGAATGTGAATTTCTGAAGAGTTTCATAGCAGCTTTGTCTTCTAAAGCTCACACAATGAATTTTCCCCCAAATATTATTAAATATATATTACATGTACTATAGCAGCACTGTATCTTTGGAACATGTAGTAAAAAACTAAAAAATGAAAATTATTTGCAAAACATAAGATAAAATAGATTCCCCATTTTATTTTGGAGAGCTTAAAAATTCAGAAGACTGAACATAATTGTTCCCATTGAAAATTTTAAAATAATTCTACAATTTAAAAACAGTGTTAAACAAACCATGACGAAAACACTTATTGATCAGGAAAAAATAGAGGGAAAAGTATTTGACAGCAAAGAAAGGGTGAACAACATCCGATATCTACTATTCTCAATCCACCTAGCAATTTATATGGGCAAATGTAGTGTTGTCTTTTTTTTTTTTTTTGGAAAAATCAAGAACAAATCCTTACTATCTCCTTTCTAATCTCATTTCTGTGTATACACTACATAGAGTTTGGTTCTTATTTGTAAATAGGACACTACATTTGAAACACTTATGTCCAACAGGCCACTTAACAAAGTATGTGGATTTTTTAGCCTTTTTAAAGTCTTTCTGTAAAATGTAAAATAATCCTTTGTCAACCTATTAATTGTGAAGCTGCACCAAATGCTATCAAATTCATTTGCTTTGTAAGCATTTTAGAAATGTTTATGTTTTATTTGAACTCATATACTTGAAACCCTTCATGTCAGAATGCTTTGTAAACGTTAAATCACGACATAAATGCTCAGATAAAGAGGCCGAGTAGATTCAGATGGACGTAGATGTAAACCCCAGCAATTAGTTCTACTCACATTAGCTGGTTGGCCAGTCACTTAACTTCTCTGAACCTTTACTTTTCTTATAAAATGAGGATGATACAACAACAAGCCAATGCCATGGAGCTGCTTCCCACTCACAGCAACCCTAAAGGACACAGTACAACTGCCCCATAGGGTTTCCAAGGAGCGGCTGGTGGATTTGAACTGCCAACTTTTTGCTTAGCAGCCGAGCTCTTAACAAATGGGCCACCAGGATGCCACCATTTAGGATTAAATGTATGAAAAATACACAACACAGAGTAGGTGTTCATTCAGTTTTAACTATTTGTATTCTTCTTTTGATCATCAGCACACCCCTACTGTGAGTCGGTATTGACTCAACGGCAATGGATTTTGGTTTTGGGTATGCTACATGTAAGAGTTTAGGTTTCCTTAAGTAAGTATATAATATGCATCTACTATAACATTTTTTAGGTAGCAGTCCTCCTTCTTGGAAATCTGTAGCTAATTTAGAAACACATACATACAATTACATGTATCAGTGGGAAAATCTGGTGTAGCCAAAGTTCTGAAATAATACAAGGAATATAATTGACTCAGGGAAAGACTGACCATGGACTTTGTTTTCCAGAATGCTGGTATAGCTGCATTTGATGACCTATGAAGGAAATATACGGTGGAAAGCTGGAGAATGGAACTATGTCTCTACATCCAAGAATTTTTCCCAAGAGCATGGGGACTATTCATGTATTCCCAATATGCTTATCAAACCAAAAGAGGGGACTTATCTAGAACATGGCAAAGTCTTCCATTAATTCTATGCAGGTGGCAGAGTAGCAATCATTACTGATGTTTAAAAGGGCTTTCTTGAATTCAGCTATTTTAATTTTATTTTTGTTGCTCTGTATCCTTATTTTTTAATTCATTTCTTTTGCTTTACCTCCATCATTCAACATACTCAGGTAATATTACATTTTGCCTCTTAATCTGGTTTAATATTTTTCTTTTAAAAAGAAAACCATAAGATTTTCTCCCAGAAGGATAAATGTTTTTAAGTGTTTCAAATGTTTCCCTTTTCCCAACAGACCTGTGTTTGATATAAATAAAAATAGCTATACTGAGTACATCTTATTCAGTGCAATCCTGTATAATAAATGTTTCCTTTAAAAAAAAAAAAAAGGGAGGAAGGGATCATGACAATTTAAAAAAAAAAAAAAGAAAATTGTGGGCATTTAGCTACACCCTTGCAATTCTCATACGGCCAACTCTAAAATACAAATATATAATCAAATTAAAATGCAGAGTATTCTTACATGGAAAAAAATTCAAAAATGTATGTCTTTTTTAAGGCTTTTTTAAATCAAAAGCTAAATCACCTAACAAGGCATAGCTCTCTGAATATAAACTTGTGAATCTCACTGCTCTAGTTTATATTTGGAAAGAAAATTGCTCAGCTGATAGCCCTTTTTTACAATCTTTAATGTCAGGTCTGCTAAAGTAACTATTAAGAGGGCAACTTTATAAATTAAATAATATTGGTATGATTCTTAACAGAAAACTATAAGTCAATTTATAATAAAACAACACTACAATAGCACAAACTTACTATATTTTATGGCAAAATATGGAGTACTACATATTAGATTAGTAAATCAAAACCAGTATTTATTTATTTAAGTTGTAATGAAGCAAGCATTTGAAAGCTGCAATTTTTTTCTAAAACAAACTTGCAAAATCTCTGCCTACAGTCAATATCATCTCTAAGGTCTGAGTTAAGCTTATTAGGACTCATGGTCTACCCTTCCATCATACATTATTGTAATTGACTCTGTGAATGATTACACAAAATATGATTTATTATTTACAGACCTACATTTATGACATTACAGCACAACAGCAATTGCATTTTAAAATATATTATTTGTTTATTCTGATGTTCAACTTACGGGCTCTAATCAAATACTATCTTCTTTCTTAACAAGACAAATAGGTTTGGACGAGAGATAATTCAAATGATTTAACAAATTTTAAAAACCAAACAGCCTAAAATACTTGGGGAGGATCTTTTAAAACACTTTCTCTTCTTTACGCTCTCCATCAACTTAGTTTTTCCAAGATGGAGGGGGGAAATGTTTACATTATCATCTATCATAACCATAAATTTCACCAAAATCTTTTAGCCTTTTCTAATAGTGTGGTTTCCTATTACTGTCACTTTGGTCTCTTTGCGTTTTACAGATGAAATCTTCTCTAGTTCTAAAGGCTACAATGCTCACTCTCATTCATGAACAATTTCCTTATTATAGAGCCTGGTGCAAATTAAGTCAACTGAATAGAGGTGTAATACTGACCCAAATCCATCAAAATTTTCATGGACAGGGGATAATCTGATTCCAGGCTACTTTTGTGGGCTTTCATGGGAAATTCCTTTTAACAAAAAGTGATATTCACACAGCAAGGATAAGAACAGCAACTAAAGATTTGAAAAGCCCACCAGGAGAGAAAATTCAACTCATTTATAATAAACGAACTGCTATATATTTTTCTATGTTTAGTACGCCAAAAAGAAGATGATATGAATCCATTTTCTGTTCAGATTCTTTTTAATCCTACAGATGAAAACTACCCTACTGTTTCCAAATGCTTTTTCATTCTCATGATAAAAATAGCTACGAAAAAGATGGGGCTTAACTGTGGATCTCTTACCAGTTACACACTATTGCAAAGTATAGAAATATATAATACACTTTTTTAATGTCACTAATTGCTAACTTGGTTTTATAAGCTTGAAATATTTTCATGATGTCATTAGATTATCAATATTACCTCACTATAAAAACCTCAAATACCAAAACAGCATCAAAGAATTCCACCATTAAATAGGTTTTCGCACATGACACTTCTAAATCAATATAGCTTTCATAACGAGTACAGACATACTGAATTTATCTGGCCAACTGCTAACCTGCCTAATTTCACATTCTTACTTCTTAAAAGTATAATATAGATCATTCACACACTTAGAAAAAAAGCAACAAAGAAAGAGACTTTTGACAGACTAATCAAATTGACTTATAATAATCCCTCTATTTGGGAGGATGAGAAAATTATGATAAAAGATCTTAAAACAAAGTTCTGATATTAAACGCTATAGTCTACTTGTATTAATTGCTCTAAACAGAAACTTTAAAAAGAAATGAAATTGTATCACCCATCCAAAATTCCAGAACTGTCACAGTATTACACTATTTTGTAGTTCCCATTTTTTCCTGAACATACTTAATTTTTAAATATTCACTCCAAAAATTCAACAGACAAAATTTATTCTCTTAATGGGCTTATTTTATTTATTCTTCAGGAGAAGAATGAGTCCTGCTGACACTTTAGAAAGATAATTATTTTGACAAATTTAATACTTATAAAAGTCTTGCAAAATGTATTTTCACTTGAGGTGCTGAATGTCCTATTTGTAAAGCTAGTGTTCTAATGCGTTAATTCCTTCTCTCACATACAGGCAGTCTGTTTGGACTCCCTCATCCTCATTTATTTCACTCACTCACTTCACTCACAAGCACACTATCACTTTTGAATGATGAAGTGTGCTCTTGAATTTTTGCACAATTGCAATGAAAATTTAAAGCTATTAACCAAGAAGTAGAATTCTTACTTTGCAGTATTTTAAAAGACTTCACGCTAACCTAAACTGTCAATTCCTAACATTGACCTCTATTTATTTACCTCTTAATTCTTAACTCAGTCAACTACTTTTAGACTGTAATCCATTTTCAAAGTAAAATGAAAAATCACTATTTTTGATCACCCCAAATCATAATTATTAATCGTCAGGGTGTAGTTTATTCTCATAATATACGTTATCAGCTAGCTGCAGCTGTTTTTCTCAACTGAAAGAAAATACTGCTTATTAATTACAGCATTGTGAATCACTCATACACATGATCTTTCTGACTATATATCATTCTGACTAGGTTAAAATTACCAACGGTTTTAATATCATTTTAAATGTATGCACTCTAAAAGTTAAAATCGGAAGAAAGCTATGAAATTATGCTATTTTAAAAATTCCTTAAGTTTAGAGGCAAATCTCCCTTCATATTTAGTCTATGTTTGTATTTCAACTTTTATTATTCCTAAGAGAAAGGAGGATTTGGATAACCGAAAATATGAGACAAAACTTTAAAGTAAGTTAGGTTTAAAAAATACGTGGATGTGTTGAACTATGTAACTTACAGCCCACAAACATTAGATATCTTTCTCTCCTGGCGTGTCAGCAAAGCCACACACATTCTTTCTTGTTACAAATCTGTAAATCTGAAAAGGAGTAAAGAACATGAATAGCAAATCTCTTTATAGAATAAAAAAGCATGGGGTGTTATTAAGGAGGACTGTAAGCCCTATTCTATTCATAGTAATTACAGGATCAGATCAGGTTAATGTGGGGACCCAGGTCAATAAAGTACTGCAGGTTTCACCCGCTTAATCCTTTTCAATCTTAGAGTCTGCAGTGCCGCCTGCCCTGTTTGGCTCACCAACTCACTAGAGGTAACAAGGATGTCATGGAAATCTGTAGCAGAGTGGGAATGTATACATTCAGCCACTCTCAAGTTTTAGGAGATGAAAAAAAAACTAATTTCTGAGAATAATTTGACAACTTTTTCTCTCTCAAATAATAATGGTCATTTCATTTCTAGGTAATGCCATTTTTAGTCCTCTTTTCACAATAAAATCTGTTTCCTTATTAAATTTTTCATCCAACCATCATTCACAGAAGACATTACACAGTCTTGATAAACATATAAATAAGAACTACAATAGATTATAATTTGGCTTTATGCACCTTGAGATAACGCCCTTCATTTTTCCTACCATTTTCTCTAAAATTTCTGTGGAGGATGAATAACTAAAAATTCAAAACTTGATTATCTCATGCCTAGAGATAATATGTTTTTCCTCTGAAAAGTGTTTTTTTCAGGTTATATTTCTCTCCAATTATTGTGAAATTTTCTGCCAATAAAGGATTCAAAGTCCTTTATTGTAATGAGAATATTTAAAATTGTGATTTGTTAGGGTTATGATGATAGTTCTTTTGCTTTCTCATTTTATTTTATTTTTTTACCCCCAAGTGTTTGTTTGGGGTTAGAACCAAAAACATCTTACTCTTGGAAAAAATGAAGGGACTTATCATAAATGTACAAATATTTAAGCACTCATCTCGTTCTGCAGTGATCCATGTTTTGTGTATTTAAAATAGAACTTTTGAAAATGAGTAACTCCTTTGAATCCAATGCCTATGAATGACATAACCATTACAGTAATCACTCACCCCTAGCCAATAGCTGTCTAGCGATTTTCTTTCTTCTTCAAGGTTTTAGTAACTGATTTGCCACAGGCTGGTTCGTAAATTATCAGTCACTGTGTAACAACTTATATTCAGAACCTACACGTTAGATCATGGAAGTGGCCTATGTGAAGAGACCCCAAAAAGTAGAGAAAAAAGAATGGCTGCTCATGTGCTTTGTATCACTCCTGCACCCCTAGCTTTTGGATAATTCCCACTTCTCTCTGTCTCTCTTTCCCTTCAAGTAAGTAGATAACTGATGTGTGAAACACAGAAGAACCAAGTAAGGAATTGTCAAAATATCCCAGGGGACCATTACGGTATTGTCATTCTAATAGCCCACTCTGGACTCTGGTCATTTATATTTTCACTCCTTAGTCACTTAGCTTGTCTGTTGATTGCTAGTTAGTTCTGTCTCTGTGTATGTAAGTACTTACGATACCAGTATTAAAGTAGACATGTCATTTGCCTTCTCCCTGTTAGCAGCTAAGCACCATGAAGGTAGGAATATATATTCTATTTTCCTTTAAAGTTATGTGGACTTACTAATTTTTGAATCATAATTTCTACTCACTGTAGATTTTTCTTCAAAATTTGAACAGGCTATCATTTTTATTTACTTTAAATGTTTCTCACTCAATATGAATAATATTATATGGAAATAGTAAAATAGTATACAGAAAGTGTAAATAATTTTTTCTATTAAAGTTAAGTCTAATAAAAATTTTGGCAGAACTGACCATTTGATGTAACTTACAGAAAAGAAAAAAAAAAAGTTATTTTAAAGCAGAGGTCATCCCAAGAAAGTTTAAAAAACTGGGGGGAATAAGCAAGCCTACCAAATATGTTAGTATTTGTATGAAGCGCCAGCATGCAATATGGCAAGAACGACTCCATCAGTTCAGCTTAGTTCAGCCTCTGCAACTGGCCATCTGGCACAAAATCAACCGAATGTATCTCTGCATATTCATCTTCATTTTCACAAATACTCAAGAGAATGTCATTCTAGGGCAAAATAAAATTAAATCACCATAATTTTTAAGACATCTTTCCTTTCATACTCTCTTGAGAATACTGTGTTGATATGAGAACACTTATTGCTATAGACTTGTATAATTCCTATTGAACATATAGTCTCTTTTCTAAAAAGTCAAAAATAAAACATTTAATGATAAAACATTTAATATTTCAAAGCATATTCTTTTAGACGAGAGAAACTTATAAATAAGTCAGTTTTGGTTGGATCAATAGTAGATCAAATGACCAAAGTCGCTTTCATAAAACTTAATAATTTCCATAACTGTCATGTGAAGTTGGCCTAACAGATTATTAGCTATTGTTCAACATGATCAAAACAATAAAATCAGCTCTCATTTTGATCAAATGAAAGTCTTACCTAATAATCATATTATTGCATAAAATTAGTCAGCCAAACACTTCATCAAATTCTGAAAAGATAAAGCTAAATGTTACTGCATTATTTTTATAATAATTTTGAAATTCTACTAAATGTTCGTCTTTTAGGAGGCAGCTAAAGAACTCTTTTTACTTAGACTTCTTGGGTCATCTTGAATTAAAATAAAAGTCTCATATTCTATTTTTAATACTGAGTAAAGGACTGTATCAAGTTTGTTGTTGGTTCTATTCATTTATTTTCATACCAGGAATGTCCCTCTACACTTTATTCTTTGTCCCTTTCAATAAAGTAAATGAGTGTCAAGTAAGATACTTATAAGACACAGCAAAAAAAAAAAATTACAGTTTTAAACAGCCATATTTCCCAAATTATCTTTATAAATATAACAAGATCCATATAAAACATTTAATTTTAAAAAATAAAAATATTTAAATTCTTCCTATGATTTTGCTCATTAAAAAATTTTTTTGTGAGAAGTTTTTAGTTTTAAAACGATGATGGGGATGATGACTTAACTTCCTCATTGTACACTGCTCTGTTTTTCATTATACAAAATGTTCAATTACCAAAGAATTCATTCTATATTTGAGAAAAGAGGCTTATTATCAAATAATTTTGATGCCCAATGCATTTTTATAAAATGTTTCTTTTGAAAATTATATATTGATCTACATTAACTGTACTCAGCACAATATCTTTTTTCCCCATTTTTTTTATCCTTGCACCCTTTATGTTTTAACATGAAGTTGTACCTCTGGCAATTTTTCTTGAAACAATTTTAGTGCAAAGCCAGCTAATAGCTTAGGATTCTTTCTATAGATCTTGGTTTGGCTTTTTGTGTGTGTAGCCTTCAGAGATATTAGTTTGCTGGTTGTTAAACTGACTCACAGTTTGAAAGCATTCTTTTCTTACTAAAACATACTTGCAAAGGCAGGGTCTCTCTTGGCAAAATGCACCATTACATTGAATGGACAAAAATTTGGAATCCCAATCATTAAGAATACTGAACTCATCATCCTCAATTTGCTCAAGTTGGAAAAAACCAGAATCAGGTTTACTTTGGCTCATCTTTCTGTTACATTATCGATTTAAAAATGTTGCCAAGTACATGCAAATATAAAACAAAATGAAGCTGACTGGAAAGATTTTGCATTTATTCATCTGTTTTGTGAATCACCGTACCCATATTCATAAAGTCTTTTTAAGGCTCGGAACTTTGGGTTCATGAACCCTACGGCTTTTAATTTCTGAATATTTATTTTTTATTTAATTCAGTAGATATTGATGAATAATTTACAACCATGAATTTCTTTCATATTTTTTAAACAGCATACACATACATTATCTCAGTTAATCTTCCGAATAACTTGAAAACAGTATAGGTGCTTTTTCCCTCATTTAAAAAGCAAAGATATAGAATCACAGATGTTATATGGCTAGCTCAAACTTTCTTTCTAGTTTATGAGGGAGCTAGATTTAGAACTCACGTATCTAGAGTACTAGAAATTCCATTGTGCCACACTCTACCCCTTCCAAACGGCCAGCCCCAGGAAAGAACTTATCAAAGCCCAGTGCCCTCAGTTATCCATCTGCTTCCCCAGCAGACCTCTGAGCTAGATACAAAATGAATAAGCTGATACCCCCCCGCCCAAGTCCACTTCTCATTCAAGAACCATCCCAGCTATCTCCTACCTTTTATAACCAAAACTTTTGAAAAGGAAGTATAAATATACTATGTCCTTTCTCTAGCCCAGTCACTCCTTAAAGGCCTTGCATCTGGCATCAGTCAACAATACCAGACTGGTATCACCATTCCCCTCTCTGGGCTCCCTCAACACTGTAACCATATCTTTTCATGGCATGTTCTTTCTCCCATCAGACTAAGGTCTTCAAGATAAAGGACCCCATCTTGAAAACTTTTGTGTTCACAGCACCTAGCAAAGTGCCTACCACAGTATATAACTCAATAAATATTTGTTGAATGAAGAAATAATATTACACACACAAAAAAAAAAAATCACAATGAGATGGCTGAAAAGTGCATAATCCTGTTAAGAAAGGAATTGCTTTTGACTGACAAAACATTTTAAACTATTTGTGGTAAAAAGTGAGACTTGCAGGCATGGATTAGACAGCAAGAGCCAAGGCAGAACCCGAAAAGAATGTGTTCCATAGAACAAACAATTATATGAGACCAAAAGGGCAACATCTGCCCAGAAATAAAGATGAGAAGGCAGGAAGGGGTAGGAAAGCCAGACAAAAGGAAACAGGGAACCCAGGGTGAGTTTAAGGAGAGTGTTAATACAGTGTAGAGACTGCAACCAATGTCATGAAATGATTTGTGTACAGTTTGTTGAATGGTAAAATAATTTTCTCTGTAAACTTCCACCGAAGATACAATAAAATATTGAAAAAAAATTATGTTAATGAATTAAATCCAATAAAGTCAAATACAATTTGAAAAAAAAAAAAGCCAAGGCAAAAACATCAGAAAGTAGCTAAGTTGTTTTTCACAAGACAAGAAAAATCTGGTTTTTGCAAGAGATTGAGAAAGAAAGAATATAGGAAAGGAGTACATAAAGATGGTGAAAGAGGAATCACTGAAATAAAGTGACCCCTGGTGGTGGGAGGTTCAACTTGAAGGTGTTTACCGGAATATGAAACCCCTCATCATCTCCCACCTGTACCCTCTTGACCCCTCTCTCAGAAAAAATATTCCACACTCATATTTACTATATGTAAGGCTCTTTCAAAATTGTGAGAGGATCTGAGTTTCATATCTGGATTGATTTGATGCAGAGAAGTAACAATTGTCACAAGAGCCAAGGATCACGCAAGCAAAAGCCTACCATACATACTAAGAAATTTCCAGGTGAGCTTTGAATTTTCAGAAACATGGAAATGTGGATTTAAGCCAATCTTACATAGAACTTCAGGAGATAAGAGACCCTTGTTGACATACAAATTTCATAATAAAGGAATGAATGAAACCAAACAATACAATAGAAAAAGAGAAATGTATTACATATATTCATACAAACATATATTTATTCACTCATTTATTAATTTCATTGAGCACCAATGTATTCCAGTTCCTAGAAATATATGTGTAAAATAGACATGGATTAGCCCTTACAAAACTGGCAGTATGGGGAAAACACACATAAGCTCTGATAGATGCTACAGTAGGTAAAAGTTATGGAAGCACCTGGGAGTGGCACCTAAACCTGACTCAAATTATTAGGAAAGACTGTTTGTAAGATTGAGTCTGAAGTGAAAACTCAGAGCTCAGGTTGAAGAATTGCTAAGAATATTCCAGGCAGAGGAAACAGCAATGTGAGAACTTCCAGAAATGAAAGACAGTCTGGCACACGAAGGACTTGGAAGTAGCGCTGGAAGGTCAGAGCCTAGAGGGTTTAGTTCGATAAAAGATGGGGTGATAAGCAGGGGACAAATCATAATGGACTTGCAAGCCATGTTAAGGAGCTTGTCCTTTATTCTGAAGGTAATGTGGTGTCACTAAAGAGTTTTATGTGGGAGTATTACATGGTTCGATCTTTGAGAAGGATCATTCTGGCTGCAGTGTAGAGATGCGATTACAGTAAAGCAGTCTAGGGGTGGAGAACCCAGTTGGGTTGATTAGTGATCCAAGTGAGAGATAGTGGTCATTGAAGCAGGAAGTGATTATGGGCAGAGAGAATTTGAGGGATTTGAGGGATGTTTAGAGACAATGTCCACAGCATTGAGAGATCAACTGAACATGTAGGTGGGAATAGAGAGGAGTCCAAGAAGACACACAGTGCTGGGCAGCTGGGTGCTGCCACGCACTGCTAGAAAGCACAGGAAAAGGAGCCCACGGGGAGGAAAAATAACACCTTCGGGAACATGTACAGCTTTTTTTATGTGGGAAACTCAAGTGGAGGGTTCCAGAAGACAGGCGAAGCTCAGAAAAGAGATCTGAGACATAGATTTGAGAGTTATAATCAAATAGAATTTCAAAGCCAAAGAATTAACGAGGTCATCCAGGGAGCATGTGACAATGAGCAGAAAATAAGGCCAAGGAACACCACACTTGAGGGAAAAGCAGACAAATGGGAGGCTGCAAACCAGTCTGAGATGAAGAATCCAAAGGGATCAGAGAAAAATCAGGACAGAGAATTGTCAGAGGAGCCAGAAAAAAAATTTTGAAGAATAAAGAAGCAATTAACAATTCCAAATGTCACTGTAAGATCAACAAGATAAATCTCGAAAAGTACCCACAGGATTTTTCTATAGAGAGGGAATTACTGACTTTCCTGGAAGCAATTTCAGTGACAGAGTTAAGCTGGAAAACATTTCAGCAGATTGAGGAGTGAAAGGCAGATGAAGACATAAAAATAACAGGAGTACATAAAACTTAAAAGATGTGTAGTTATGAGACAGAGAGCATAAGCCAATAAGAGATGTGAGGATTTTTTAATATAAGAGAAATCTGAACCTGTTTATATGCTGATACAAAGGAGCCAGTAGAAAAGGAAGATTAAAGAGATGGTCAGTGGTACAAAACCAATTGCTGTTGAGTCGATTCTGACTCATGGTGACTCCATGTCAGAATAGACCTGTGCTCCATGGGGTTTCCAATGGCTGATTTTTGGAAGTAGATTGCCAGATCTTTCTTTTGAGGCATCTGTAGGTGGATTCAGTTAACAGCCAAGCGTATTAACTGTTTGCACCTAATTCCCACTCAGACCAATAGTACAAAGATCCTCCCAATTAGGCAAGAAACGACACAAGAAGTAGGCTAAGGAAAGAGGAATGCCTTTATGTAGTAACAGAAGGGGAAAGGGAAAGCTGAGGATATTTCTGTCTGATGGCTTCTATTTTTTTCTGTGGAACAGACACCAGGGATCATCTGCTGAGGTGAGGGAGGGCAGAAAAAAGGAGAAAATGGGGTTTGCTGGGGTTAGAAATTACAAAAGATTGGTGAAGCTTAAAATAGCATTGGTGGAGAATGGGAGTAAAATTGCCTGGGGAAACATAGGTGTGCCAGAGACTGTGGAAGGCAGAGGTGAAGGTGCAGACCACAAATCTGTGTGTCAATCTACCCAATTTCTTTTCTCCAATGGCATTAAACATCTTAGGGGCAAATAAGGCAGACGCTTAAATTAACTCAGGGAGGTTATTTGCTAAATAAATGCAACAGAAGAAAAACAGAGCATGAATTCTTTGGCAAGAAAATGCTTAAGTAAAGGGCAGTGAAGTCTCAGCTGAACCTGACATACAAATACCTGGGCTTCAAGAGGTGTCCAGGAGGGTGCGAGTGGCTGGTGCCGAGACATAACTAATGCATAGTCTCTACTCAGTTGGAAACTTTAAACTTGTGAGGGCATTTATTTTCGAGGGAAACAAAAAAAAACCTTCTGGCACACATTACCCTAAATAAATGTTATCACTATGATTGTGTAAAATTTAATTGTATTTGTTTAGGAAGAAGGAGGCCTGGGGGCACAGTGGTTAAGTGCTCGGCTGCTAACTGAAAGGTTGGCAGTTAGAACCCACCAGCCGTTCCACAGGAGAAAGATGTGGCAGTCAGCTTCCATAAAGATTACAGCCTTGGAAACCCTATGAGGCAGTTCTACTCTGTCCTATAGGGTCGCTATGAGTCGGAATCAACCCAAGGTGCGATGGGTTGAGCACTGTTCAACATGAAATAAAATAAAAACTGGACTCTTATGCAAATAAAATTGCAATTATAAAATAGTTGTTAGACTTACCACTAATGATGCCCAGTTAGTACTGAAGACATTGAGAATGGTAACAATTACTGGATTTCATGATTCCAATTTTATTTATTTAATAATTGAACAAATGCATTATACTTGTTGCTGGGAACACAAAGATGAAAAGCAGTTTCAGCTCTCAAAGAGCTCACAGAGGGGGCAAAGGTAAACTACTAATTCCAATAAATGGAAGAGTGCCATGAATGAGGTGTGAATAGGGCAAAGAAAGACAGCCTGACTCTGTCTGCTTAACGGAGTCAAAAAAACCTTTCACTGTGTTCTAAATGCACCAAAAATTTAAAGTTACTTCTTTTTAGTTACGCACATAGATGGGGTCACATTACAAGGATGAGTTAAGATCATATTCTGAAGGTTCTTATAACAGTAAACACAGACAAACCTGGATCCATAATTCAAATATCACAATATGCATTTTTATCTATCTATAATTAATCAATCACCTGAGCTTAACCTGAAATAGTTTAGCAAAAGCTTAACATCATATTAAAAAATAAAGATTAATCTTTCTGTTACTTTATTGTTTGAGTATAGGCAGCCATCTGGTATTTTTGAGTTATAGTCGATCTTAGCATTGCTGGGAGAGGCAGAACTCATAGTAGATCTACCCTTGCAGAACACCATACACTAGGATCACAGGGTGCTGTACATATGAACACTGCAAATAGCAGAGCTAAGAACAATTAAATAGGAGGTATTTTGGGTTTTGTTTTTTGCAATCTTCATCTGAAAGGTTAGGTTCCAATATTGTAGGTCAAGAAAGGTACTAACTATACAACTCTCTGTCCATTGTTACTCCCACTTTGAAGCTCATCTATAATCAGTTTAGGAGCCCTGGTGGCGCAGTGGTTAAAGGGATTAACTGCTAACCAAAAGGTGGGCGGATCGAAACCACCAACAGCTCGCCTAGAGAAAGATGTAGCAGTCTGCTTCCGCAGAGATTTACAGCCTTGGAAACTCTATGGGGTAGCTATGAGTCAGAACTGACTCCACGTAGTGGGTTTGGCTTTTTTTTTTTTTTTTTTTTTTTTTGTATAACCAGTTTATTAAATAGTACAAGGGAGATATGAACTGAGCTGGTAGAGCAAGCATTATACTGAAAAACATTTATTAAATACAGCATGTTATCAGCATAGTTGAAAATACATTGAGAGTCTCTCTAATGCCTAAATACTAGAAGAAAACGTGACACTTGTATATTAACTTTCACAGTAACATTTAGGGAATTACTTCTTCAGTCCTTGTGCATTAGTGAATACCCCCCACAAAACTGGCTTCATCCAGAGAGATCTGAGTCCTTCCACTCATTAGTAGATCCTGTTATTTTGACAATGACATGAGTCCTGAGTAACTAACCCTGTCCCTCGAAGATTTCATATTCTCTGCACTGATAGCTCAACTTCTGACACTGATGAAGAAAATCATGCAGCTGTATGAATTTGTGCAACAGTAAGTTTTCAGTCTTCAACCTCAGTTGGGCTCTCAACCCTTCCATCTGTTTAATCAGCTTTCTTTACCATTGCCATCATAGCTATTTTTAATAGATATAATTGACATATAATAAACTGTACGTATTTAAAGTGTTTAATTCCATGAGTCTTGACTTGTGATCACACCTGCGAAGCCATCAACACAATCAAGAACGTCCAGCATCCCCAAAGATTTCCTTGTGACCCTGTATAATCTCTTCTTCCTATTCCTCTCTTTTCCTAGGTAACCACTGATCTGATTTACTGTCATTACAGATGACTCTAAATTTTCTAGAATTTTATAGAGAGTACCATACAGTATATACATTTTATATCTGCTTTCTTTAACTCAGCATAATTATTATAATAACCAGTCCTGTTGTTTTGTGTGTCAGTAGTGCATTACTTTTTATTCCTGAATAGTACTTCATTTCACGGCTCAATCACAATTTGTTTACCCATTAACCTGATGACTGATGTTTGGATTGTTTCAAGTTTTTAGCTATTGCAAATATAACTGTTATGAATATTCATGTGCAAGTCTTTGTATAGACATATGTTTTCATTTCTCTTGGGTAAGTACCTAGGAGTGGAATGTCTGGATCATATGGTACGGGGTATATTTAACTTTTTAAGAACCTGCCAACTCATTTCCAAAGTGGATGCATCATTTAAAATTCCCACCAGCTTTCTTATGATCAATGTTAACATAGTGTATCTTTTTTCATCCTTTTACTTTTAACCTATTTGTTTCTTTATATTTAAAGTGGGTTTCTTGTAGCACATAGTTAAGTCTTGTTTTTGTCCAATCTAATCATCTCTACCTTGTAATGGGAGGTTAAACCATTTACATTTAATATGATTATTGATACAGTTGGGTTTAAATCTACTGTCGTTATATGTTTCTATCTATATATTTACTTCGTTCATTTTTTCTTCTTTTCTACCTTCTATTGGAGTAATAGAATATTTGTTTCTGATTACATGTAATTTCCTTTGTTGGCTTATTAGGTATAACTCTGTTTTCTTATTTTTAGCTATAGCATTTGCTTTATAATATACATCCTTAACTCATTATAGGATACCTTCAATTAATATACAACTATACAACTTTTTACAAACAACATAAAAGCTTACGATAATGTACTTGTATTTTTGCTCTCACAACTATTATGCTATTGTTTCATGGTGGCGTAGTAGTTAAGAGCTTAGCTGCTAACCGAATGATCAGCAATTCAAATCCACCAGCCGCTCCTTGGCAACACTGTGGGGCAGTTCTGCTCTGTCCTATAGGGTCTCTATGAGTCAGAACCGACTCAACAGCACTTAGCAACAACGGTATAAACCCCACACTACTTTGTTATTACATTTGTTTTACACAATCCATTATTTTTTTAAAAGAATTTAAAAAAAAAAAAAAGAAGTCTTTCATATTAACCCACATATTTACCAGTTCTGGTGCTCTTCATTCCTTCATGTAAATCCAGTTCCTTCAAGCTGAGGGACCTTTAACTTTTCTTGACATGCAGATCTGCTGGTGATTATTAATTCTTTCTGTTTTTGTATGTCTGAAACAGGTGTTATTTTGTCTTTATATCTAAAAGATATTTTCGGTGACAGTTTTTTTTTTCCCCTTTCAGTTCTTTAAAGTTTCTACTCCACTGACTATCCATATATTCTTTTTCTCTGACCCCTTAAAGATTTTTCTGTATTACTGGTTTTAAACTATTTTATTCTAATGTGCCTTGGTGAAGTTTTCTTCAAGTGTCTTGTGTTGGAGGTTCATTGACTTTCTTGGGTCTATGGGATTATAATTTTCTTTGAATTTTGAAAAATTTTAGTCATTATTTCTTTAAATATTTTCTGACTCTCACTTAAGAAATTCCAATTTCACATATATTAGGCAGATTAACATGGTTCCACTACTCGCTATATACTCTGTTTTAGTTTTGGAGTTTTCTTTTTCCCTAGTCATTTTTCTTTGTACATACCATTTTGGATGGTTTACTTTGCTTTGTCTTCAAGTTTGCTAACGTCCTGTTAATATCATCCAGTGTGGTTTTCATTTCAGACATACGTTCCAGGTCTAGTAGTTTGATTTGAGTCTTTTTTATATCTTCCATGTCTCCACTTAACATGTTCAGTTTTTTCTCTATCTTCTTGAACATATAAAATACAGTTATAGATGTTTTAATTTTTTTTCTAGTAATTCTTTCATCTATGTCATTTCTGGGTCTGTTTTTAATGGTTGATTTTTCTCTTTATTATGTGTCACATTGTACTGCCTCTTTACATGCATGATAATTTTTTATTAAATGCCAGACATAATGAATTTTACCTTGCTTGGTAGTCAACATTTTGTACTCCTATAAGTATTCTTGGGTGCTGGATATTTTTGCATTCCTGTAAATATTATTGGGTCATAGTTTAGATACTTGGAGACAATTCAGTCCTTTCAAAGTTTGTTATTATAGTCAAGATTAGAGAAGTCTTTGACTTGGGCAAATTTTGTCCTACTACAATAGCAATACCCTTTTGAGTACTCCACATGATACCCCATAAATTACAAGTTTTTCCATTAAGCTAGTGGAAACAGAAACTCTGTCTAATAATGAGTGAGTTCCAGTAATTGTTCCATCTATTCCTGTTAGATGGTTCCTTCTTCAGCCTAGGATATTTCCCTCACATGTATGCAGTGATCAGCTGAAAAATTAAAGGGATTCTGCAGATATCCTGAGCTTACTCCTTCTTCCTCTGCCCTCGTATCTTTCTGTTTGTGTGTACCTGTGTATGAAATTCTCTTCTCCAGTACTCTGCAAATTGTAGTTACTTTGGCCTCCCTGAAATCCCAGCATAGTCCCCTCAACTCAAGGACTTTACTAAGCTCCACTCACAGTCCCACTCCCTGAATTGTGACTGGAAACTCTCCAGGCAGCAAGCTAGGGCAATGATAGCGCTCAATTCACTTTTGTCTTCTTTTAAGGGCGGCATCACTGTTTTGCATTGCCTGATGTCCAGTATTTGAAAACCATATTTATTCTATTTTGCCTAGGATTTTAATTGTTTAAAGAAGGAGGGTAATTCCAGTCACTATTATACCATCTTAACCAGAAATAGAGGCCCACAATAGCTGTGTTAAATCTTTAACAGTCTCTTCAAGTTTTATACCCCACAACCTCTTTCCACTACCTGTTTAAGCAGACAACCTCTCTAAAGCCTTATGTGTAATTTGTTAACTTCCTATCTCTACACTCTGCAATGTATCTAAATCCATAACCATTTTTAATTTCTTCCTTCCCTTCCCTTAAATCCCAATTTCCTCAGCTCCATTAACCAAACCAAACACGTTGCCACTGAGTCACTTCAAATGATATTGACTCTACAGGACAAAGTAGAACTGCCTCATTGGGTTTCCAAGGCTGTAATCTTTATGGAAGCAGACTGTCACAACTTTCTCCCATGGAGCAGCTGGTTGGTTCAAACTGCTGACCTTTCAGTTAGCAGCTGAGCCCTTAAACACTGTGCCATCAGGGCTCCTTTCAGCCTCATTAGGGTCCTAAATTTCCAGTCATCCTGTCTTTACCTTGTTTCTTCACCATTTCCCTCCATCCTGGCTCCTTTCCCTTGGCTGCTCCTTCTCAAGTCTAGCTCCTTTTGTTAAATGATGCCATTTTCCGGAGTTCTGTCTTTACTTGTCTTTTCTTCCAACCCCATAGACTCTTCCTGAATTACTTCACCCTTTCTCACTGTCATGGATTGAACCGTGTCCCCCAAAAATATCTGTCAACTTGGCTAGGCCATAATTCCCAGTATTGTATAATTGTCTACCATTTTATCGTCTAATACGATTTCCCTAAGAGTTACAAATTCCATCACTATGATTAGCCGCGGTTATATTGACGAGATCTACAAGATTAGATAGTGTCTTAAACCAGTATCGTTTGAGATATAAAAGAGAGAAGGAAGCAAAGAGACAGGGGGACCTCATACCACCAAGAAAGTAATGCTAGGAGCAAAGCGCGTCCTTTGGACCTGAGGTTCCTGCGCTGAGATGCTCCCAGATCAAGGGAAGATTTATGACAAGGACCTTCCTCCAGAGTCAACAGAGGGAAAAAGCCTTCCCTTGACTCCCTGAATTTGGACTTGTAGCCTACTAGACTGTGAGAGAATACATTTCTCTTTGTTAAAACCATCCACTTGTGGTATTTCTGTTATAGCAGCACTAGATGACTAAGACACACACCTAATACAAAATTTGAACCTCCACCCCATCCTTTCTCCTGAGCATCAATCCATATGTCTAAATTCCTATTGAACATTTCTCCTTGGATACCATACCTAAACTTTACTCAATATCCTCAAAAATAAACTTCATTATCTATCCCCTCCACACAGTTTGCTTAATTCACTTTCTCAGTAAATGAAACAACTCTTCACCCAACCACCCTACCAAAAATGTGGGTATCATTCTATACCCTTATCCCCTTACATAGTGTGATGAACTGAGAATGAAAGTAAGTTTATGCACGGCAGTAGCGCTCAGCAAACAACTGATATTTACCAGTAGTGTTTTCATAAGCTTTATTACTTACCCAGTAATTGGGACTCCCCACTCATCTGTCAGTTTGTTGTACTGTGGGGGCTTACGTGTTGCTGTGATGCTGGAAGCTATGCCACCAGTATTTCAAATACTACCAAGGTTACCCATGGTGGACAGGTTTCAGCTGAGCTTCCAGACTAAGACAGAATAGGAAAAAGACCTGGCGGTCTACTTCTGAAAAAAATTAGCCAATGAAAACCTTATGAATAGCAGGGGAATATTGTCTGATACAGTGCCGGAAGATGAGCCCCTGAGCTGACAGGCACTCAAAAGACAGCTGGAGAAGAACTGGATCCTCAAAGTAGAGTCGATCTTAATGATGTGGATGGAGTCAAGCTTTTGGGGACCTTCATTTGCTGATGTGGCACAACTCAAATTGAGAAGAAACAGCTGCAAACACCCATTATTAACAGGAATGTGGAATGTACGAACTATAAATCTAAGGTAATTGGAAATCATCAAAAATGAAATGGAACACATAAACATTGATATCCTAGGCATTAATAAGCTGAAATGGACTGGTTTGGCCATTTTGAATAGACCAATCATATGGTCTACTATGGTGGGCATGACAAATTGAAGAGAATGGTGTTGCATTTGTTAAAAAGAACATTTCAAGATCTATCCTAAAGTACAACGCTGTCAATGATAGGATAATATCTACATGCCTACAAGAAAGACTAGTTAATACGACTATTATTCAAATTTACACACTAACCGCTAAGGCCAAAGATGAAGAAATCGAAGATTGTTATTAACTTCTGCAGTCTGAAATTGACCAAACATGCAATCAGGATGCATTGATAATTACCGGTGATTGGAATGTGAAAGTTGGAAACAAAGAAGAAGGATCAGTAGCTGGAAAATATGGCCTTGGTGATAGAAATGCTGCTGGAGATCACATGATAAAATTTTGCAAGACCAGTGACTTCTTTATTGCAAATACCTTTTTTCAGCAACATAAACTGCGACTATACATGTGGACCTTGTCAGATGGGATACAAAGGAATCAATTCTACTACATCTGTGAAAGAGATGATAGAAAAGCTCAATATCATCAGTCAGAACAAGGCTGGGGACCGACTGTGAAACAGACCATCAACTGTTCATATGCAAAGCTCAATTTTGAAGCTGAAGAAAATTAGAACAAGTCCACAAGAGCCAACGTACTATCTTGACTATATCCTACCTGAATTTAGAGATCATCTCAAGAATAGATTTGATGTACTGAACACTAAGGACCATAGACCACGCAGGTTGTGGAATAACATCAAGGACATCATACATGAAGAAAGCAAGAGGTCATTTAAAAGACAAGAAAGAAAGAAAAGACCAAAATGGATACCAGAAGAGACTCTGAAACTTGCTCTTGAACATCAAGTAGCTAAGGCAAATGGAAGAAATGATGAAGTAAAAGAGACGAACAGAAGATTTCAATGGGCGGCTCAAGAAGACAAAATAAAGTATTATAATGACATGTGCAAAGACCTGAAGTTAGAAAACCAAAAGGGAAGAACATGCTTGGCGTTTCTCAAGGGGAAAGAACCGAAGAAAAAATTCAAGCCTCAAGTTGCAATAGTGAAAGAGTCTATGGGCAAAATACTGAACAACACCGAAAGCATCAAAAGAAGATGGAAGGAATACAGAGTTACTGTGCCAAAAAGAACTGGTCAACATTTAACCATTTCAGGAGGAAGCATATGATCAAGAACCGATGGTACTGAGGAAGAAGTCCAAGCTGCACTGGTGAAAAACAAGGCTCCAAGAATCCACGGAATACCAACTGAGATGTTTCAACAAACAGATGCAACACTGGAAGCGCCCACTCATCTATGCCAAGAAATCTGGAAGACAGCTATCTGGCCAGCCAACTCTAAGAGATCTGTATTTGTACCCATTCCAAAGAAAGGTGATCCAACAGAATGAGGAAATCATCGAACAATGTCAATAATAACACACACAAGCAAAATCTTGCTGAAGATCATTCAACAGTGGTTGCAGCAGTACATCGACAGGGAACTGCTAGAAATTCTAGCCAGATTCAGAAGAGGATGTGGAATGAGGGATATCATTGCTGTTGTCAGATCCTGGCTGAAAGCAGAGAATATCAGAATGATATTTACCTGTGTTTTATTGACTATACAAAGGCATTCAACTGTGTGGATCATAACAAATTATGAATAACATTGGGAAGAATGAAAATTCCAGAACACTTAATTGGTGCTCATGAGGAACCTGTACATAGATCAAGAAGCAGTAATTCAAACAAAACAAGGGGATAATGCATGGTTTAAAGTCAGGAAAGGTGTGCATCAGGGTTGTATCCTAATTCAATCTGTATGCTAAGCAAATAATATGAGAAGCTGGACTCTATGAAGAGGAGAGCGGCATCAAGATTGGAGGAAGACTCATTAACAACCTGCAATATGCAGATGACACAACTTTGCTTGCTGAAAGTGAAGAGAACTTGAAGCACTTACTGATGAAGATCAAAGACTACGGCCTTCAGTCTGGATTACATCTCAACATAAAGAAGACAAAAATCCTCACAACTGTACCAATAAGCAACATCATGAAAAACACAGAAAATATGGAAGTTGTCAAGGATTTCATTTTACTTGGATCCACAATCAATGCCCATAGAAGGAGCAGTCAAGAAATCAAACGATGCATTGCACTGGGCAAATCTGCTGCAAAAGATTTCTTTAAAGTGTTCAAAAGCAAAGATGTCACTTTAAGGACTAAGGTTCACCTGAGCCAAGCCATGGTGTTTTCCATCTCCTTATATGCATGTGAAAGCTGGACAATGAATAAGGAAGACCAAAGAAGAATTGACGCCTTTGAATTACAGTGTTAGCAAAGAATAATACTGAATATACCATGGACTTTCAAAAGAAGGAAAAAATCTTGGAAGAAATACAGCCAGAATGCCCCATAGAAGCAAGGATAGTGAGACTTCTTCTCACATACTTTGGACATGTTCTCAGGAGGGATCAGTGCCTGGAGAAGGACATCATGCTTGGTAAAGTAGAGGGTCAGCGACAAAGAGGAAGACCCTCAACAAGATGGATTGACACTGTGGCTGCAACAATGGGCTCAAGCATAACAACGATCATGAGGTTGGCGCAGGACTGGACACTGTTTAATTCTGTTGTATACAGGGTTGCTATGAGTCAGTACCGACTCAATGGCACTTAACAAAAACACCAGTAATTGGGACAGAGAGGAAAGGTTAGAATTCCATCTCAGACTGGCTCTCCCCCAAAAAGGTCATCATCCTGGGGCAAGTGGACAGGGAAATCTCTTCTACGTATGCATAGCCCCTTGAAACATCATAGGTGAAGGGAGCAAAGGCACAAAAGACTTATGTACCTCAGAATGGAGGGGTCTACATGCATAGGAAAAGGGGAAGAAGAGGAAGAGGAGGTTTCCCTTGACACAGTCTGGGCTCAGGGTGCCTGACGATCTTGTGGTAAGTTTTGATGACATCAAAGGAAGAACATTACCTTCCCTCATGGGATCTAAGATTAGATCTTGCCAGCGTGCAATTATATAGTTAATAATATATTTTACTACTAAGTCTCTAGGAGAGCTTACAAGTAAAGTACTAGGGGAGGAGGTCTGCTTCCCCTAGGGTACATTCTTTCAGTACAATTTCAATGTGAGGGTCATGTAGGTAGTGAGGGGAGAAACTGCTTCTGCCTCCCCTGCACTTACCCACTATATCCAATTGTTTACCAAGTCTTATCAAGTCTATCTCCATAATATTCTCTGAATCTACTTCTTCCTCTTCATTTCCATTGCCATTGCTTTAGTTCAAAATCTCATATCTTACTGAATGGACTGCAATATATCTTGCCCCCAGAATCATCTCCCTCTAAACCATGCTGTACACTATTTGCATAATAATACCTTTAAAAAACAAACCAGAAAATATTATTTGAATATTAACACTTTTCAATCATTTCAGGCTATCACTAACTTTGGGAAAAATCTAAGGTTTTTACCATACCCTAAAAAGCTCTTTCATGACCTAATTATACCTTTCTAACATTTCTCTGCACTTTCTCTCTTTGCCAACTCTCCAATACTTATACCCTATACTCTATACTGATTTTTTTGTAATTTTTCAACTGTAGTTTGCTGTGGTAAGTCTACATAACTTTGTCCGTGTTACTCTCTCTGGAATGTTCTTGTCTTAGCTAATTATTTTGCCCTTCAGATCTCAAAACAAAGGTTACTACCTCCTGATATGCAGTTATTGAACTAGAAGGAAGAATTTTTCATACTGCTCCTGCATTCCCCAATCTGTATCAGATGGCCTCTTAAAAACTTTCACAACATTCTGTGTTTATCATAACTCTAATGATATTTAGATGTTTACTTGACTTATGCCTCAGTAGACATAATCTACTGGAAAGCATATATTTTATCCTTTATTTCTCCATAACCAGCACCTAGTATAGTAGCAGTTACTAATAAAAGTTTGACGAAGGAATGCCTTAATAAATAGAGGGATGAAATTGATCTCAATGACCGACAGATTCATATAGCTACAAGAATTCTAGGGTATATTTTTACATATTATACAACAAACATGTATTTTCCATCTCTATATTAGAAAATAGCTACATTAGAAACTTTTATATGTCTGAGGTGATTGAAAAGACCATGGATTGGGTCAGATGCACCTTAGTCATCAAAGTGACATTTATGTATGTTGTATGCAAAAGTTGGATAATGAAAAAGGAATACAGAAGAAAAACTGATGCATTCAAATTGTGGTGCTGGCAAAGAATACTAAATATACCATTGTTATGGATTTAACTGTGTCCCACTCCCCTCCCCCAAAATATGTGTTGGAATCCTAAGCCCTATGCCTGTGGATGTAGTCCTGTTTGGAAATAGAATTTTCTTTGTTATGTTAATGAGGCCACATAAGTGTACAGTGTGTCCTAAACCTATTCACTTCTGAGTTAAAAGGAGCAGCATAGATACAGAGACAAGGAAGCACAAACAGGAGGAGGACAGACGCCATGTGAGGATCACCAAGAAACCAAAGAACACCAAGGCTACACAATCTGAAAGACAAGGATCTTCCCCTAGAGCCTTCAGAGAGAGTCTCGCCCTAGAGCCGACACCTTGAATTTGGAGTTCTAGCCTCCTCAACTGTGAGAAAATAAATTTCTGTACTTGAAATCCACCCACTTATGGCATTTCTGTTACAGCAGCAACAAGAAACTAAGACAACTGTGGACTGCCAAAAGAATAAACAAATCAGTCTTAGAAGAAATACAACCAGAATGCTCCTTAGAAGCGAAGATGGCAGGACTTTAACTCACTTACTTTGGACGAGTCATCAAAAAAGACCAATTACTAGAAAAGGATGTCATGTTTGGCAAAGTAGAGGACCAATGAAATATAAGGAAATTCTTACTGAGATGAATTGTCATAATAGCCACAACAATGAACTCATGCATATCAACAATCATGAAGATGGCACAGAACCAGGCAACATTTCTTTCTGTTATATATAAGGTTGCCATGAGGTAGAGCCTACTCAATGGCAATTAACAACACATTAGAAAATGCGTTGCTGAAATACATTGATAAGACATTGAGAAACAGTGCTTAAGCTTTAATCAACCAGAGATAATACACAACAACGTTATTCTTATTCAGGGAATTTTTAATTTTTTTTTTAAATTGCAGGTCAGAGAGTTATTTACAAAAGCAGATATTTATAAAGATATCCATGTTAACTTGCATGAATTTGACACAACAGTCAAGCATTTAACAGGCTATTCATCTAGGTTTCATTTCCAAGTCAGCTGGCTTGTTACCTGATCCCCAATCTTCAAGTAATACCATTCTTTGTAAAGTTTCAAGCTCCCTTAGAATCTTAACTGCAGTTTAAGATTTTTCTGTCACTCAGTCCCAACTTGGTAATAATTTTCCTACCACTTTTTTTTTTTTCCAGACTCAATAGATCCTTAATTCCTGTTTCATAGCTTTCCAAATTTTCACAGCCAACATGGGCATTTCTTTACCAATCTATGATGCTGTCCTTGACTTTAGCCTCCTCATGCATTTGAATTCCTTCCTTAAGGTAGTCCTGTTCTTTGCATTATCTGCCAACTCTAAGCATAAAATTTCTTCCCTCCAGGTAAACGTATCACCATTGCCTAGGCTGCCTGGCACAGGAGTCCCCTGTAGAACAGACACTGAATTCTGAAACCTGCCCAGGGAAACTCTCAATACCTACGGAAATTTTGCAAGACGGGCATTTTCAATATACCCTGCTTTAAGTGTGTGAATCAGAGTAAAAATCAGCATGATATCAATTATGCCCCACTCCTCCCCAAGTCATGAGGCTATTGCTGCTGCAGGCCCATTCTGTAAGGCTTTCAGAATCACTTAGAAACATATGTTGTCTGTTACATATCAAGCCTTGAAGCTCTTCTCTTACCTCAACAGCTAGTCCATCAGCATGTGTCTAGATTCTGAGACCAAACTAGACCTTCAACCTCAATTGGAAGTTACTTTTGTTGCTATGTTTGAGCCCACTGTTGCAGCCCCTGTGTTAATCCACCTCATGGAGGGTCTTGCCAGTTTTTGCTGATCCTCTACTTTGATAAGCATGATGTCCTTCTCCGGGGACTAGTCCCTCCTGATAACCTGTCCAAAGTATGTGAGACTTCGTCTCACCTTCCTTGCTTCTAAGGTGCATTCTGGCTGTACTTCCAAGACATATTTGCTCATTCTTCTGGCTGTCCATAGTATACTAAATATTCTTCACCAACACCCTAATTCAAATGCATCAATTCTTCTTTGGCCTTCGTTATTCACTGTCCAGCTTTCGCATGAATATAACATATTGCATTGGGCAAACCTGCTGCAAAAGAATTCTCTAAAGTGTTAAAAAGCAAAGACATCACTTTCAGGACTAAGGTACGCCTGATCCAACCCATGGTATTTTCAATTGCCCACCACTCCATACTGGGGCCATATTTGCTCTTGCCAGTATATTCTCTGCCACCACCCCAGATCCATGTCCCATCTTTGTCAGCCACCTGTAGGTAGACTTTCCTAATGCCTGCCTACATCTGTATAAGTCACCTTACCCCCTCATTACACTCCTCTGCTTCCTCTCACGCAACCCCAGCATCAACCACTTATTGAAAAATCATTGGCTTCTCCCCTTGATCTTTAAGTGCTGCTGTCTCTCCATCAAAATGGACATGCTCTCAGGCTGCAACTATTTCACTTCCGACAAGACTTACTTCAGTGTCTGCCCCTTCTAGGGTATAATGAGTGTAAAGTGTAATTTGAGCAGGTCACTACCCAATCCCCAGTAGTTAGATAACCCATTTTAACACAAAACGCCAACTAAAACTTTTTTAAATGAGCATTCCTCAGTATTTAAGAGAAGTTAGTGTAATGTTTTTCTTGAGGACAGAGTATAAGGTATAATAACATTCTGAGTGTGGTCCACAGTTTGAAAAACAAATCGAAAATTTGACTTTTTCAATTTATAAATCTATTTAATCCTTTTGAATTATTACTTAGTGCTTTAATTATTTTTTGTATTTGCAAGTAGTAAAAAATCATAAACAGGTCCTAAAACAACATGTAAGTGACTCATCAATGGTAAAGGTTGCTGTTTAAAACAATTTCACTTCAATGTATATATGCGTGTATACAGAGACAGAGAGACAGCGATTATACGTAGATACACACTTAAAGCTAATCTAAAACCTTTGACGTGTTATCTTTTATATCAGTTATGTGATATTATATATCATCAGTTATTAAAGAATTTTGCATCAAATGGTATGTTGGACTCCACTAAACGCAAACATTTTGACCTACTAAAAAAATCACAGAATAACATAAATAGCGAAAAAAAAGTAAATTGCAATGAATATTTTAGTGCAAATGATTTTTCTATGATAGCCAAAACAAATCATGTGCAGAGATAATGGTGAAATCCCAGCTTCCCTAACTGCACTTCTTCCTCCAAGATTTGGGCTTCCTGCTAGGACTGTAGCATCAAAGATGTGTAGTCTTCTCTCACATTATAAGAGCTCTCTCAAAAGACATTATCGATTGCCATAAACTCTGAGGACAAGTTATCTGGCTTGACTATTTAAATTAAGGGATGAGGAAAGAAATGCAGTGTGAGAATGTGGGTGAAAAGAAAAGGGAGGAGATGGAAAGAATTACCATTTCTTGAAAGCCTACAATAAGTCAGGCACTGCGTTGATTCACAGCTATTTTATGTAACTCACAAAACTATCTCCATTTTGCAAGTAAGGAAACTGACCCCTAGATAAGTAAACTAACTTGCCATAAATAACATGGTTAGAGAAGGACAAAAGTTGACATGTAAACCTAGCTCTTTCTCATTAGACTATTCATGCTGTTTCCATAAACTGTGTTGTTTCTAATATACATAGTTAAATAATCTTTGTTAGAAAACAGCTGTCTAGTGCTGCCCAAACTAGATGGCTTGCTTATTGATACCTTCATTTATTCAACACCTATTTACTAGGTACTTCCTATTGTACAGTGTCCCCGGGTAGCGCAAATAGTGAACATGTTCAGCTGCTAACCAAAAGGTCGAGGGTTTGAGTACACCCAGAGGCACCTTGGAAAAAGGTCTGGTAACCTACTTCCAAAAAATCAGCTGTTGAAAATGCTATGGAGAACAGTTCTACTCTGACACACATGGGATCTCCATAGTGGGAATTAACTCGATAGCAATTGATTTTGCTTTTTTCCTACTGTACTGTGCTAGTCTCTAAAAATGTAAATGAAAGAGATCCTTGACCTCCAAAAACTTACAGTACAGAGAGACAGAAAAAACTAAAGCCACAATTTCAATGAAGGTACATACAGATTGTTGTGGGAATGTCAACTACACCATCTGGAAATGGAAATGGGGACAAGGAGAGACAGAAAGCCATGGAAGACTTCCTGGAGGTGAGGTTTAGATACACAAAGAATGGGTATAAATGATCAAAGTAGAGCACGGGTGGGAGGGCATTCCAGGTGGGGGCAAAATTTGTACAAAGACACTGAGAAGAGAAGGGACCTGACCATTGGAAAAATGTAGGTTGGGTGATATGGCAGATATGGGAGCTCAAAAACAGGAGGAGTCTTGGAGGAATATCATCCTGCTGGTTTGGGTAACTGGGTAGATAATGGTGCCATTTTTTAAACAAAAAAATGTATTCACTCCCCTACTTAATTTTGTCACTCCCCTACTGAAAACTACTTAATGACTTGCTTTGCTATTAGAATAATGCCTAATCTCCTGAGCACAACCTATAAAATGTCTGGCACTATCCCCAGCCTCCTCTTCCATGACGTTCCTGTCCTTAAAATGAACCCTGTCTCTTCCCAGCCCAGGGTTTTCACACCTACTAACCTTATCCTTGGAACTCTTTCTCCCTACCCCTTCACATCCATCACCTCCATCCAAATGTTAAAATGTTATTTATTCAGGAAGACATTCTCTGGCCTCCAGAAAGGTAAATCACCCCATTATATCTCCTCATGACACCCTCTACTTTAGCATCATAGTCTTTACCACAACTGGATTTTCTGTTGTTTTCATTAGTATATACTCAATATCCACATTTGTCAAAACATTGTGTCTCTTTTGGTCACTCTTTAGTCATAACACTTAACCTAATATCAATTATTTATTGTTTTTGTTGTTACCATCGAGTCAACTCCAACTCATGGTGACCAAGGTATAACAGAATGAAACATTCCTTGGTCCTGTCCCATCCTGATGGATCATTAGTATATCTGAGTCTATTGTAGTGGCTCTTCTATAGTGCCTTCCAACATAAAGGGGTTCATTTTCTAGCATCATATTGGACAATATTCTGTTGGGATCCATAAGGCTTTCACCGGCTAATTTTTGGGAGCAGGTCACCAGGCTTTCATCCTAGTCTTAGTATGGAAGCTCCACTGAAACCTGTCCACCATGGGTGACCTTGCTGGTGTTTGAGATACTGGTGGCATAGGTTCCAGCATCATAGCAGCATGCAAGCCACCATAGTACAACCAACTGACAGACAGGTGGTGGCAATTATTTATTAGGACCTCATAAATAACATGGAATGGTAGGTACTGAAAAGTATACAAAAGGAGTTAGAATGAGGGCTTGGGGGTAAATATGAGTATAAGATATATCTGTGGAATACCCAGATATCCACAGAAGGCAATTTTTCTTTTGAGAATTTCCAGGTTTTTTTTTTTTGTTTGTTTGTTTTTTGTTTCAGTATTCAGAAGAACACAGAATTTAAGTGCAATTAGTAAATAGAGAGCACTTAACGCAATCAGAATTGAAGTAAATGCAAGAGAGGGATAAAAGGCAGAGAGGAAGACGTCATTACTGGTTACAACAGCACATAAGGGGCAGGTAGAAATTGGAGACCTAACAGGAACAGCCACAGAGGTAGAAAGAAAACTAGAGAAAATGGCATGAGGTAGTCAAGGTAAGAAAACTTTCCAATAATCAAAACACAGTCAATAATGTAAAATACTTTTTTTTCACTGAAAGAGACCAAGCCACAAAGACTGAATACACAATCTTGGATTTTGCTATTTGGAGACCACCGATGGCCTAAAAGAGAGCACTTTTGTGGAGCTATACGAAAAAAAGATCAGATTGCATTAATTCATATATTCAGTCATTTAACCATTCTTATGTAATGTCTACTACGTGTACTTATTGGTGGAGACGCAAAAGTAAACAGGATAGAAGCACTCCTTCTCTTTACAGAGTTTAATACACTAAGACCAAGGGATAGCGTGTCTGGCCATTATAAGCATAAATTAAGTTTTGTTGCATACATGCAATTCAATTCTTATTTTCCAAGTACCCAGCAGCTTTGTGCATTTTTATGTTACCTGCCTGCCCCCTATGGACATGGATTATTGACCCCCAGAAACACAGTGTAAAAAGTGTAATAATCAGGGATACACAGGATCTATGCTCCAACAGTACCTACAAGAAGAACTATTCTCACCATGAAGATCAAGGAAGATTTCCCCCAAAAATAAAGTGAGTCAGGAAGATTAGAGCTGACAGCAATCAAAGGAGAGAAATGTTTGTTATAATCAAATGGCTAGACTCTCCAAATTGGAGGAGTTTTAACCGAAGTATTACATAAGTGGAAACTGCAAAAAGAAAAGTAAGTGAATATTGACACCCACTTGCATCTCTGTGGTTTGAGTATGGGAGATGAAGCAGCCTCTACTAAGTGCTCTAGCAAAATTTGACTGTAGAGTTTAATAGGTTTTTGTACATGAATAAAGAGGCTGTTCTTCCCCACAACTACCTCCATCCATCCTCTGATTCCTAAGGGAGGACTGACCTGTAACTACTGAGGGCCTAGTGGGCTATTGTGAGGCCAAGTGTTCAACCAAGGTTATGACTACTCTACTCCATTGAAGGAGCACACAGAGCTGAGCGGACTACCCAAGCCCTGCCTCTGGCTTCCCCTCTGCTTTTATCTAATATTTCTAACTATACCTAAATAGTTAACCACCCACCCACTACCATCCAGATGATTCCAACTCATAACAATCCCATAGGGTTTCCGAGGCTGCAAATCTCTACAGACTGCCATCTCTCTCTCCCGCAGCCGCTGGTGGTTTTGAAATGCTGACCTTTCAGTTAGCCATCAGTTGCTTTAACCACTGCACCACCAGGGCTCCCTCCCTAAACAGTTATGAAATGTAAATAGATGAACCATATTTTCCCACCAATGACATCAAAGTGTTGCTAACGGGTCCGCCTACACTCCTTTAGCCACTATGGAGACCTAAAATAGTATTTTCTCCAGAGTCCTTTCCAAAATACTATACAATAATACAATATATTACCAGTATTTTGTAATACATTGTATTATTTTTTAATCTTATTCTATGAAAGAAGGATTTCCTTTTTCCGATGGTTCTCCTTTATTTCCACATATTTTACTGAATAACAAAAAAATTCTTTTGAGATGGTAAATGAGAATATTTATTTAAGGAATCCCATCTGGTGACAAGTTACTTGTCAACAGACAGGTGACAAGCATAGTTATTTGGAAGTTTTATTCAATAATTATTTGTGATGCCTTTAGTAGCCATTAGACAAAAGTTGGCTATTTTGATCATCAGTTATTTTTTAAACCTTTAAAAGTGAGATCTTCAAACCCCTGGATTATTTAGATTCTGTAACTAATTTGAGTTTAATGATATGAAAGATTTAGATTAACAGCAAGAAATGTTAATAAACAAAAGCAGAGGAGAAGCCAGAGGCAGGACCACAATGAAACACAAGGCATGGTTTCTTTTCATCAAGTACAAGGTACCCAGTAAAATACTCAAAAGGAAAAATCTCTGCTCTTCCTTTCAATGTATTTGCCCTTATTACCAAACAATATTACTAATACCACACAAAAGTAAAATTTTGCTAAAGATAATTCAAAAATGGCTGCAGCACTACATCGACAGGGAACTGTCAGAAATTCAAGCTGGATTCAGAAGAGGAGGTGGACAGAGGGATATCATTGCTGATGTCAGATGGATCTTGGCTGAAAGCAGAGAATACCAGAAAGATGTTGACCTGTGTTTTATTGGTTATGCAAAGGCATTCAAATTTGTGGATCATAACAAATTATGGATAATATTGGAAAGAATGAGAATTCTAGAACACTTAATTATGCTCGTGCAGAACCTGAACATAAACCAAGACATAGTTGTTTGAACAGCACAAGGAGATAGTGCATGGTTTACAATCAGGAAAGGTGTGCTTCAGGGTTGTATCCTTTCACCATACTTATTCAATCTGTATGCTGAGCAAATAATCTGAGAAACTGGACTATAATGAAGAAGAATGTGGCATCAGGATTAGTGCAAGACCACTGGCAACTTTCTATATGCAGATGGCACAAACTTGCTGCAAAGTGAAGAGCACTTGAAGCACTTACTGATGAAGATTAAAGACTACAGCCTTCAGTATGGATTACACCTCAACATAAAGAAAACATAAATCCTCACAACTGGACCAATATGCAACATCATGATAAAGAGAATGTTAAAGTCGTTAAGGATTTCATTTTACTTGGATCCACAATCAACACCCATGGAAGCAGTAGTCAGTAAATCAACATATTGCTCTGGGCAAATCTGCTGCAAAAGACCTCTTTAAAGTGTTAAAAAGCAAAGATGTCACTCTGAGGACTAAGGGACACCTGACCCAAGCCATGATATTTTCAATTGTCTCACATGCATGCGAAAGCTAGACAATGATTAAGGAAGACCGAAGAAGAATTGATGCCTTTGAATTATGGTGTTGGCGAAGAATATTGAATATACCATGGACTGCCAGAAGGATGAACAAGTCTGTCTTGGTAGAAGTACAACCAGAGTGCTCCTTGGAAGCGAGGATGATGAGACTTCATCTCACATACTTTGGTCATGTTATCAGGCAGGACCAGCCCCTGGAGAAGGACATCATACTTGGCAAGGTAGAGGGTCAGCGAAAAGGAGGAAGACCCTTAACAAGATGGATTGACACGGTGGCTGCAACAATGGGTTCAAACATAGCAACAATCGTGAGGATGGTACAGGACAGGGTAGTGTTTTGTTCTGTTGTACATAGGGTTGCTATGAGTCACAACCAACAGGACAGCACCTAACAACAACAATCCTTCACAATCTTTACTCATTCCTCTCAATGTTATTCCCTAGTCATTCTTAAAACTGCCTATTTTCCTATTTTTCTTCTAATCTTCAAAATAAGATTAACTGATATACCAAGAAAATTAAAATTGGGGGAAATGCACAAAAGCAATTTTTGTTTCTATTTCACACATGCCTGTACTCATAGAGATTTCCTTTGTTTTGAGTTTTTTTCCCTTTACATTTGTTGTTGGGGATGGGGAAAGAATCCTCTTTTCCTGCAGTGTTAATACCTGGAAAGCCAATGCTAGTTCAGAACTCCACAGAAAGTTAAATGGGGGGAAAGAGTCAGCATATGCTTTTCCTAAGGAAGGCTGGAAGGACATAGGAGATATTTTGAGAACAAAAGTGAAACTAGAAGTCTAGTTTAACTTACCGTAACTGTCTCAGCCACAGAGTCAAGAACCACACAACGGGGAACAAGCTTTATAAAACTGTCATGAATGTCCTTTACACTGAATGTTTTCCAAACTAGTTTCCAAGAAACAATGTCTAAATTTTAGAAAGAACTGACTGTACAAAACCAAAAAACCCATTGCCAGCGAGTCAGTTCCAACTCATGGTGACCCTATAGGACAGAGAACTACCCCATAGGGTTTCCAAGGCTGTAAAATTTACTGAAGCAGACTGTCGCATCTTTTTCCCAGGCAGGAGCTGGTGGGTTCAAACCACTAACCTTTTGGTTAGTAGCGCAAGTGCTTAACCACTGTGCCACCAGGGCTCCTTGACACCACAAAAGTAGGTGATAAAAGTTAAAAAGCTGTTATATAAGCTCTCCTTTATAAACTGAGAGTATAAGGCAGTGCTTCATAGTAGCCCATGTTGCAGAGGGTCCCACCAACAGGGAAGCAGGTGCTTCCCTATTTGGGTTCACAGGTAAGCCCAGAATGGAAACAGTAGAGTAAGCCAGAAGCAGACCATCCTACATCTACTTGTACTGAGGTGGGCAGGAAGCTTCAGCAAAGGTCTAGCCATCAGGAGCAATGATAGTAGCAGCCACAGGCGAAGCAGCAAGAGGAGCTACCATTACAGTGAGCCAGAGCAGGCACAATGACAGTGACCAAAAGGACCAGTTCTCCAGACCACAAGAGCTACTTCCGGATGCTCTCAAGCCATGTGTGAGGAATTGGAGAAACATACTGTTTTCACAGAGTAAAAAGAAGAAGATCCAGAGTAGTTTCTTTGAGTGTGATTCCACCTTTAATTCTATGGCGGGATGGTCAATGGACACATAGGTTACATAATTGACTTAAGCTTAGTAATTGCTATTTTGGTTGATCTTAATGAGGATTAATGACTATAGCAGTCAAAATTTATTAGATACCTACAGAAGAGTTGCCTTCAAGCTTTGAGTTACAGCTACCTGTTACTGAGAACTTGTAATTGTACACTTCAGGCACTTTATTAAATCCATAGGCATTATCTCATTTGTCCTTTACAACAACCCTATGAGGTAAGTAGTAGTATTAGTAAGTATTCATCTTATAGATTAAAGAAAAAAAAAAAAAAACCTTAGGGGTAGAGAGTTTAAGAAACTTGTCCAAGTTTACAGAACCAGTATGTCACACAGCCAAAATTCAAACATGATCATTCTGGCCACAAAGCCCAAACTCTGCCCATGTGAGTTCCAGAAGCTAGGAGCTGGGAGCTGACAGAATTGCCACCTACTTGGAAGCCATTTCAAGAGGATAAGAAATCCAAGACATAGAGTGGAACAGAGTAGCTTTAAAAAGGAAAGGAAGGTGGGCTGGCTCCTTGACGCCTGTAATAGCAAAGAAAAATAGAGCTTGAGAAATGGAACTAGTTCTAAAATATACTCTTCAAGCTGCTCAGTATTCAGGCTCCTTGTAGTTAGTGGCTCCTACCAGGATGCCACTATTGCTTTCCTAGGGATATGAAACACAAATCCAACCACCCTTAATATGATAATATGGCACATACATCAGTCGCCTGATTATCAGGTCATTAAGAATTTCTTATGCTCTCAATCTATCACGTAAAGCCTAAGGCTGGTATGCAAATTGGCATGCACAGAGGTGGTACAACTGATTCTGGATGGGAAGCTCCTTGAGCGGAAGATGGGGACTCCTGAGCACAACATACAAGTTTTCATAATCTGCTCCCAGACTACCTGTCCATCATCACTCCTCCCCTGGTTATCATTCTTTCCTCTCCCTAGAAAGCCTTTTTCCCATTTCTACTTGGCAAAGTCCTTCTCTCACTTTGAAAGTCTAGCTTAGATGTCATCTCTGAGGAAGAGAAAGAGCCATGAGAATTTTGGCTCCCATGCTCACCATCAGCTGCCCTCTCAAGCAGAGCATCAAGGCATGTTTACTTAGTCCTCTACCCTAACCCCAAACAGACTGCAAGGTCTCATCCCTCATATTCAGAAATTCTCAAACTATCACTTCTTTCAGGTGAGCTTCCCCCACCCTCTCTCTCTGTTCCCATAGTCCTTTACATTATTTCCATTACAACACTCAACACATCATATTTTAATCACTTGTGGAAGATGAATTTTCCTGTCTGAAGATCAAGAATTAATAATAAGATGGGTATAGCAGAGTGCTTAGATTATAAAATGGTATTGACTAACTGATTCAACAAATCATACCTCCTCTATCCTTGCATACAGCACTTAATGCAGAGCTTTGCACAAAATTTTATTTGTTGAATACAGTATACACAAAATATATAAACAAAGAAAAATGAACCATCATGATCCTATGCCGTTCCAAGTTTGCTTCTTCTACACTCCTTCCTCTCATTCATTGACTATGCTCAAGTCACACTGACCTTTTCTTTGTTCCTCAAGATGCTACTTTTGTTCTAAGTCCTTTGTACTTGCTCTTCCCTCTGCCTAGGCTGCTGTTCCGGAAATCACTAGCTACATTCCATCATTCAGGTTTCAAATCAAATGTCGTCTCTACTAAGAGTCCTTCCCTGACCACTGGTTCAAAAGCGTTCACCATCTATCATGTAGATCTGCTGATTTTTTCCATTACACTTGTTGTAATCTGTAATTTCCTTGTTCATTGGTTTTATTGTTACTAAATAGTCCCTATCCTATTCTATACCACCACCACCCCCAAACCAAATTATACTAAAACAAGATGACTGCAAAGGCAGGAATTTGTCTATCTGTGCTAACTGCCTCTCCAGAGACAAGAAAATATTGTTGTTGTTGTTAGGTGCCATCCGATTGGTTCTGACTCATAGCAAACCTATGTACAACAGAACAAAACACTGCCCAGTTCTGCTTCATCCTTACAGTCATTGCTATGTTTGAGCCCACTGTTGCAGCCACTGTGTCAATCCATCTCATTGAGGGTCTTTCTCCTTTTCTCTGACCCTCTACCTTACCAAGTATGATGTCCTTCTCCAGGGACTGGTCCCTCCTGATAACGTCCAAACTGCGTGAGACAAAGTCTCACCGCCCTCTCTTCCAAGGAGCACACTGGCTGTACTTCTTCCAAGACAGACTTGTATGTTCTTCTGGCAGTCCATCCTTTATTCAATATTCTTCGCCAACACCATAATTTAAAGGCATCAATACTTCTTCAGTCTTCCTTATTCATTATCCAGCTTTCATATGTATATAAGGCGATTGAAAACACCATGGCTTGGGTCAGGCGCACCTTAGTCCTTAAAGTGACGTCTTTGCTTTTCAACACTTCAAAGACATCTTTTGCAGCAGATTTGCTCAGTGCAATGCTCCATTTGATTTCTTGACTGCTGCTTCCATGGGCGTTGATTGTGGATTCAAGTAAAATGAAACCCTTGACAACTTCAACATTTTCTCTATTTATCACGACGTTACTCACTGGTCCAGTTCTGATTATTTGTTTTCTTTACGTTGAGGTATAATCCATACTGAAGGCAGTAGTCTTTGATCTTCACCAGTAAGTGCTTCAAGTCCTCTTCATTTTCAGTGAGCAACGTTGTGTCATCTGCATATCTCAGGATGTAACTGACTTTTCCTCCATTCCTGATGCTGTGTTCTTCATATAGTCCAGCTTCTTGGATTATTTGCTCAACATACAGATTGAATAAGTATGGTGAAAGGATACGACCCAGAAGCACATGTTTCCTGATTTTAAACCACTCATTATCTCCTTGTTCTGTTTGAAAGACTACCTTTTGGTGTATGTACGGGTTCCACGTGAGAACAATTAAATGTTCTGGAATTACCATTCTTCAAAATGTTATCCATAATTTGTTATGATCTACACAGCTGAATGCCTTTGCATGATCAATAAAACACAAGTAAACATCTTTCTGGTGTTCTCTGCTTCTAGCCAAGATCCATCTGACATCAGCAATGATATCCCTCTTTCCACATCGTCTTCTGGGTCTGGCTTGAATTTCTAGCAGTTCCCTGTCGATGTAGTGCTGCAACCGTTTTTGAATTATCTTCAGCAAGATTTTACTCGCAGGTGAGATAAATGATATTGTTCGATAATTTCTGCATTCTGTTCGATCACCTTTCTTTGGAATGGGCACATATATAGATCTCTTCCAGTTAGTTGGCCAAGGGAGCAGTCTTTCAAATTTCTTGGTATAAATGACTGAGCACTTCCAGTATTGTATCCATTTGTTGAAACATCTTAATTGGTATTCCGTCAATTCCTGGAACCTTGTTTTTTTGCCAATGGCTTGGACTTCTTCCTTCAACACCATTGGTTCTTGATTATATGCAACCTCCTGAAACGCTTAAACATCGACCAATTCTTTTTGGTACCGTGATTCTTTGCATTCCATCCATCTTCTTTTGATGTTTCCTGTGTCATTCCACATTTTGCCCATAGAATTCTTCGCTATTGCAATTCGAGGCTTGAACTTTTTCTTCAGTTCTTTAAGCTTGAGAAATGCCAAGTATGTTCTTCCCTTTTTGTTTTCTAACTCCAGGTCTTTGCACATTTCATTATAATGCTTTACTTTGTCTTTCTAAGCCACCATTTGAAATCTCTGTTAAGCTTTTTATCTTCATCATTTCTTTTGTTTGCTTTAGCTTCAGGGTCTCTTCTGACATCAGTTTTAGTCTTTTCTTTCTTTCCTGTGTTTTTAATGTCCTTATCTTTCTTTGGAAACCCTGGTGGTGTAGTGGTTAAGAGCTATGACTCCTAACCATAAGGTCAGCAGTTTGAATCCACCAGGCGCTCCTTGGAAACTCTATGGGGAATTTCTACTCTGTCCTGTAGGATCGCTGTAAGTTGGAATAGACTCGATGGCAAAGGGTTTTTTCCTTTGTTTGTTTGTTTTAGCTTTCTTTATGATGTTCTTGATGTCATCCCACAACTCTGGTCTTTGGTCATTAGTGTTCAATGCATCAAATCTATTTTTGAGACGCTTTCTAATTTCAGGTGGGAAATACTCAAGGTCGTACTTTGGCTCTTGTGGACTTGTTTTAATTTTCTTCAGTTTCAACTTGAACTTGCAAATGAGCAATTGATGGTCTGTTCCCCAGTTGGCCCCTAGCCTTTTCTCGACTGATGATATTGAGCTTCTCCATCATCTCTTTCCACAGATGTAGTTGATTTGATTCCATCTGACAAGTTCAAGTGTATAGTCACCATTCATGTTGTTGAAAAAAGGTATTTTCAATGAATAGGTCATTGGTCTTGCAAAATTCTATCATGCAGTGCCCAAAGTCCTTTCCATCACCAAGGTCATATTTTCCAGTTACCACTCCTTCTTGTTTCCAACTTTCGCATTCCAATCACCAGTAATTATCAGTGCATCTTGATTGGCATGCTTGATCAATTTCAGACTGCAGAAGTTGGTAAAAAATCTTCCATTTCTTCATCTTTGGCATTAGTGATTGGTGTGTAAATTTGAACACTAGCCATATTAACTGGTCTTCCTGGTAGGCATATGGATATTACCCTATCACTGACAGCACTGCACTTCAGGATAGATCTTGAAACGTTCTTTTTGATGATGAATGCAATGCCATTCCACTTCAATTTGTCGTTCTCAGCATAGTAGACCACATGCTTGCCCAACTCAAACTGGCTAATACCAGTCCATTTCAGCTCACTAATGCCTAGGATAGAAATGTTTATGAGTTCCATTTCATTTTTGACAACTTCCAATTTTTCCTAGTTCCGTACTTCGTACTTTTCACGTTCCAATTATTAATGGATGTTTGCATCTGTTTCCTCTTATTTTGAGTCATGCCACATCAGCAAATGAAGGTCCTGAAAGTTTAACTATATCCATGTCATTAAGGTCGACTCTACTTTGAAGAGGCAGCTCTTCCCCAGTCATATTTTGAGTGTCTTCCAATCTGAGGGGCTCATATTCCGGCACTGTATCAGACAATGTTCCACTGCTATTCATAAGATTTTCACTGGCCAGTTTTTTAGAAGTAGATCACCTTCTTAGTCTGCCTTAATCTGGAAGTTCTGCTGAAACCTGACTACCATGGGCGACCCTGCTGGTATCTGAAATACCAGTGGGCATAGCTTCCAGTATCACAGCAACACATAAACCACCACAGTCCGACAAACTGACAAACGAGTGTTGGATGAAATATTAGGTACTCAATATAGATTTCTTCAAAGAATGATGAACATAAATTTAATGTTGATTATATGACTTTATATTTAGATAGTAATCTTTGTGAGGGCAAAGTCCATGCCTTATTTGGAAAAATTTTATACAGCAGCCTGGAAAGAATCATGTGATTATAGATACAATAAATGTCATTACAGTTTGAAAAGTTTATTGGGACCAACATTTAAAGTGACTCTAGGGTCTCAGTTTTCATGGTAAAAAATCAAGTCAAATCAAGGATAATCAAGACAACAAAATCAAGAAGCAGCAAAAGACACTTGACAAAACTGTACGTAATAGGTGTCTACGAATACACAGGAATCCCCGGGTGGTACGAATGGTTAATATACTTGGCTGCTAACCAAAAGGTTGAAGGTTTGAGTCCACACAGAGGTTCTTCAGAAGAAACGACAAAAAAGCAGCCATTGTAAACCCTTTGGAGCACAGTTCTGCTCTGACACACGTGGAGTTGCCATGAGTCAGAATCGACTTGACAGCAACTGGTAACTGTTAACGAATACACAATAACTGCAACAATGGATTCAAACATAACAACAATCATGAAGATGGTGCAGGACTGGGCAGCATTTTGTTCTATTTTAGATAAGGTCGCCATGAGTTGGAGCCCACTCGACGGTTACTAACAACAATAGCACAAATATAAGGCCTTAAATACTATTAATATGTGGTGAGAGTTTTTTTTCTAAGAATACATAGAAAATATGAAAACTTTTAATGCCTTCTTCAGAGAGCAGATCTCCACCACACTGTCTCCCTGTGTGCACTAAACACCCATGGATTTCAGTTCTCTTTTTACAAGGCTCATGGTACCTGGAGGATCCCATGATCAAGAGAACTGAGCTTAGTAATTCCACAAGAAGAAAGTCCAACTGAGGTAATGTATCTGAATTTAGTATCTAAATTAAAAGTTTGAGATTCAGCTTTCCCAGAAGTAATTTCTTCTCTCATCAGGGAACGTATAGCTATAAATAAGATTAGGTAGCTCAAAAGCTAATTGTTTGAGAACACCTCATTGAAAGTAATAGCTAATGAGAGGGCTGCATTAGCAACTTAATGTTAGTGGTCACATTGGAATTCTTCATTTATAGCAACCTAGTTTATTTCCTCTTTCAGAGTTGGCATTATTGAATGAGTAAATTATTCTGGGGTAGCTGCAGCTGGGATAACTGATACATACTGGACTTGGATCAAAGGACATTAAAGAACATAATGAAGAAGGCGCCACTCCTAACTCAGTGTTCTTAGAACTAAGGTGTAATTCTGCCTGAAATAATACAAATAAAGGGTCCCTGGAAGCACCCAGTGATCATTAAGAGCAAATAGCAGAGTCAATCGTTTTAACGTTTAAGGCAACATGGACAAATCAGAAAGCTAGAAAATAAATTCGAAAGATGTCTACTCCCACAATCTTCTGAATTATACCAATGTGTTCCACGTAGGGTGGGATTCAGGCTGGGCAGAGAAAAAGTGTTTCCCTCCATCAGCAAACCTGGCCTGGGAGAGAGGCATACAAAACAGATTCACACATCACAGTCTGACAAGATGTTCACTGATAATTTTAGCATAGCTGGAGAACTTATTGATACACGTTTCCCTCTTAGAAAAGCATCTTGAACTCATGGATAAAAAGAAATAAAGTATACAAAGCAAATGACAATTTGAAACTTTGGAATAAAGTGGATATCTGAAGTAGGACATCTTATAAAAAGGTCAGGCAGTATGGTGGAGCTTCTGAACAATTGCCTTATTATCAGCAAATTTCTATCCAAACTTTCTGAAATTAAAAAGCATGAAATAAAAATAAACTATCTGCAATATATTTACAACACACTGACCTTTGCCATTTTAAAAATCAGAGAATAAAACAAAAACTGCCGCAGTTTTAGCAAGGTAGATACATATGTCTCTCACCAGGAACAGTTTCGACTTCCATCACAATGACAACTGAACAGAAAGTGAAATTGTCAGTAATTGTTTGGTTTGGGTGCATGGCATTAATCACAAAAAAAAAAAAAAGTCTTCATTATTTGTTAAATATTTACTAGTAAGCATACTAGAAACCCTGGTGGTGTAGAGGTTAAAATTTGGCTGCTAACCAAAAGGTTGGCAGTTCGAATCCATCAGGCGTTCCTTGGAAACCCCGTGGGCCAGTTCTACTATGTCGTATAGGGTCGTTGTGAGTCGGAATTGACTTGACGGCAATGGGTTAGTAAAGCATACTAATGTAGGAATAGATTTAAATATTTAATTCTTCTGAGTTTTGGATTTTGACTACTAAAAAAAAATTACTATTTCTATAAGAATTTTAAATATATTTAAACACGGCTGATTTATTGACCAAGCCACTCACTTATTCAACAAATACAAAAGAGAGCTACGCAAAGAAGAGGGAATACCTAAAAGGGATGATTGGAAATAATGCTTTGGCAACCATTTACGGGTATATATTCCTATTGCATTATATCCTTTCTCTTCCATCTTACAAATTTTATTTTTCTCCCCAAAAGAAGGATAAGGATTATTTTCCTTCTTTTTTGGCAAGAAAAAGGGGTAGCTAGCCCAAACAATCTGCAAGGGAAGAATAACTCAACAACAGAACTAAATCTTCATCCATTAGCAAACTCAGGCTAGGGGAGAAGATTGACAGGGATCCATGGTCCCTTTAATAAGCAAAAAGTCTAACATGGTAAACACCATACTGAAGGCAACAAAATTAATTCCAGACCCCACTTACTTGTAGGGATGTGACTTCTAATTCCAGACCCCACTTACTTGTGGATATGTGACTTCTAACTTATTGTCAGAGATCCTTAGGAGTCTGGGGAAAGTTGGCTTGAGGGCAAGTTTTCTCAAGAATAATGACAACTAAGTTTGGCCAAGTAAATTAGAGTCTTAGAAATAAGTTATTATTGGACCACTATTATATGTGACCTTGGAAGTCACTCCCACTCCCACATAAAAGCTAGTAGCAGTACGCATTACCAATTTGACAGTAGTCGTATAAGAGGCTGAATGTAATATTGTTCAGGAATTTTTTGTTTTTATCGTTCAGGCAATTTTGAAGAGATAGAACTGATCTTTCCCTTTCACACCTAAAAGATTATTAGCAAAGTATATATAATAAATAAGGGCTTGCCTCTAACCACGTTACAAGGGCTTTATTTTTACTTCTACATATTCATACTGGAGTGTTATTTCCCAGATAGAGAAGTCATGCTCTTTAGATATTTTTAAAAATATCTTTATTCATCCACCTGTGAGCAGCTGATATTTGACAAAGGCCCAAATTCCATTAACTGGGGAAAAGACAATCTCTTTAACAAACGGTGCTGGAATAACTGGGTATGCATCTGTAAAAAAATGAAACAAGATCCATACTTCACACCATGCACAAAAACTAACTCAAAATGGATCAAAGACCTAAATATAAAATCTAAAACAATAACGATCATGGAAGAAAAAATAAGGACAATGCTAGGAGCCCTAATATACGGCATAAACAGAATACAAAACATTACTAACAATGCACAAACACCAGAAGAGAAACTAGATAACTGGGAGCTCCTAAAAATCAAACACTTATGCTCATCAAAAGACTTCACCAAAAGAGTCAAAAGACAACCTAGAGACTGGGGAAAAAAATTTGGCTATGACAAATCCGATCAGCATCTAAAGTCTCTAAAATATACAAGATACTGCAAAACCTCAACAACAAAAAGACAAATAACCCAATTAAAAAATGGGCAAAGGATGTGAACAGGTACTTTGCCAAAGAAGACATTCAGGCGGCTAAAAGACATATGAGGAAATGCTCACGATCATTAGCCATTAGAGAAATGCAAATCAAAGCTACAATGAGATACCATCTCACCCCAACAAGGCTAGCATTAATCCAAAAAACACAAAATAATAAATACTGGAGAGGTTGTGGAGAGACTGGAACACTTATACACTGCTGGTGGGAATGTAAAATGGTACAACTACTTTGGAAATCGATTTGGCACCTCCTTAAAAAGCTAGAAATAGAAGTACCATACAGCCCAGCTATCCCGCTCCTTGGAATATATCCTAGAGAAATAAGAGCCGCCACACGAATAGATATATGCACACCCATGTTCATTGCAGCACAGTTCACAACAGCAAAAAGATGGAAACAACCTAGGTGCCCATCAGCAGACGAATGAATAAACAAATTATGGTATATTCACACAATGGAATACTACACAACGATAAAGAACAACGATGAATCTGTGAAACATTTCATAACATGGATGAATCTGGAAGGCATTATGCTGAGTGAAATTAGTCAGGTGCAAAAGGACAAATATTGTATGAGACCATTATTATAAGAACTCAAGAAGCGGTTTAAACACAGAAAAAAACATTCTTTCATGGTTACGAGGGTGGGGAGAGAGGGAAAGGGGTATTCACTAACAAGGTAGTAGATAAGAATTATCTTAGGTGAAGGGAAGGACAACACACAATACAGGGGAAGTCAGCACAACTGGACTAAATCAAAAGCTAAGAAGTTTCCTGAATACAACCAAACACTTCGAGGGACAGAGCAGCAGGGGTGGGGGTCTGGGGACCATGGTTTAAGAGGACATCTAGGTCAATTGGCATAACAAAGCTTATTAAGAAAATGTTCTGCATCCCACTTTGGTGACTGGCGTCTGGGGTCTTAAAAGCTAGGGAGTCACCATCTAAGATACATCAATTGGTCCCAACCCACCTGGAGAAAGGAGAATGCAGAACACCAAAGACACAAGGAGTATATTAGCCCAAGAGACAGAAAAGGCCACATAAACCAGAGACATCATTAGCCTGAGACCAGAAGAACTAGATGGTGCCTGGCTGCCACCAATGATTGCCCACAACAGAGTCTCTGATGGAGCAGGAGAAAAGTAGGGTGCAGAACTCAAATTCTAGGAAAAAGACTAGACTTAATGATCTGATTGAGGCTGGAGGCATCCCGGAAGACATGGCCCGCAGACCCTCTGTTAGCTCAGAACGGAAACCATTCCCGAAGCCAACTCTTCAGACAAAGATTAGATTGGACTATGGGACATAAAATGATACTCATAAAGAGAGTGCTTCTTAGCTCAAGTAGATACATGAGATTAAATGGGCATCTCCGGTCCGGAGGTGAGATGAGAAGGCAAAAAGGGACAGGAGCTGGTCGAATGGACATGGGAGATCCGGGGTGGAAAGAAGGAGTGTGCTGTCACATTATAGGGAGAGCAGCTAGGGTAACATAGCAATGTGTGTAGAAGTTTTTATATAAGAAACTGACTTGAACTGTAAACTTTCACTTAAAGCCTAATAATATATATATATATATAATAGTGTATATAGTATCAGATCATTAATTTACCTGATTGTGTAAATTCAAGTTGTGTTTTAGTTTATAATTTTATACTGAATTATGACAGTACATAGCACGGATGAAATTTTATAGCACAGAATTTTTATGTATTAAAGTGATTCTATCATCATGAGGCATAATTTTAAAAACTTAAGTAAATAAGTTCTTTTAGGTCATATCAAAATGCACTCATTATTCTAAATGAAATACTAAAAGCTACTAACAGTTGATATGCAAAAGAACAAGAATAGTCCTAAATATAATCTCATAACAAGGCTCTGGAAAACATTAAAAAAAAAGAAGCAGCAGCAGCTGTGCTACAGATTCCAAGAGGGCTGCTATAGCTAAGCATAAGCCCAATCCCTGTCGCAAAGTCCTCTATGTTCCCAAATACCAATCCCCAAATGGGAAAATAATTAGACCCCCATCCTGTAGGCCAATAATTTTAAGTACATCAAATCTTAAGATCTTGGACAGGTATATTTCTTTAAAAAAAAAAAGGCAGAAGAACACAGACCTACATTTTAGTAAAGTGGACAATTAATACAAATAATGTACCTAAGAGAATGTAAAACTAAGAAGTATAGCATGACTATTTAGGTCAGCTATTTTTCAATCTACTTAAGAATTAAAATCAGGTAAAATGAATACAGTTATCTCATATTAAAGCAAGCCAACCCTTAATTGTAAACCAAAGTTAAAACTGGTAGGTAGTGTTGATATATACCATTATACAAAATATGATCTTCTCCACCATATCTGATGTATTTTACTAAAAAAAGTTAATACTGAGAAAATATTTACCTTTACCCTTACCAGTTGCTGTCAAGTCGATTCACAGTGACCCCATGTGTGTCATATTAGAACTGTGCTCCATATGGTTTTCGGTGGCTGATTTTTCAGAAGTAGAGTACTAGACCTTTCTTGCAAGGTATCTCTGGGTGGTCTTGAACTTCCAACCTTGCAGTTAGTAGCTGAGCATGTTAACCATTTGCACTACTCAGGGACTCCGAGGAAATATTTAAGCATCTCTATTTGAAATGAACTGCCACAGACCGTACATATAATTCTATCGATAAGGGTATACTATGCTTAGTCTGGAGCCTATGTTTAGCCTACATATGGAGCAGTGAAGATGAAACATAACTAAATATCTAGAGTTTAAAGTTACAGTGTTTCTTGTGAACGTAATAGACTCAGTTTTGTTTATTAGGCATGAAGTTTCTACAGAACACAAAAGCCATAAGCAACTCTATTAGGTAGGCCTCTAATATTATTGCTTAGCACTTCTCTACCTTGCAATTCCAGAGCATATGACTTGATATTCATTTTATTCATGCTTTCATTCAGCAAATATTTACTAGTACCCTCCTATGGGCCAGGTACCATTCAGGAGGCTAGGAATATGAGAGTGAAATCTACATGTTTCCTCACCCTGTGGAGCTTATATGGTGGGGTGAGTTGGGTATTATACATGTAGAAAAATAAAGATAATTATAGATTGTGGTAGGTTCCATAAAAGAAAGCATACAGATTTTATATGGTCAGCAGAAGACTCTTCAAAGTAGTGGGAACAACTGCAAAGGCCTTAAGGCAAATACCAGCTTTTGTTGTTGTTGTTTTGTTTTATTTATTTATTTTAAAAACTGAAAAAGGCCAGAATGGCTGAACAAAAACTCTGCTTCTGATTTTTTCTTTCAGCAATGCTACTTGCCCTCCCACCATCAACAACAAAAAAATTAGACCATATATACCAGTTTCCATCAAATCAATTTCAACTCATAGCAATTCCATTTGTGTCACAGTAGAACTGTGCACGATGGGGTTATCAGTGGCTGATTTTTTCAGATCATCAGGCCTTTCTTCCTAGGCATCTCTGGGTAGACTAAAACTTCCAACCTCTCAGCGGCCATACACGTTAACAATTTGTACCACTAAGGGACTGAAGAAAACTGGACAAAGTACACGAAAAGCATAAAACTGGACAATAGGTGAAAAACTGTTTCCAGACATTGGACAATAGACAATGCAAGACCATGATCCCTAAGAGAAGGGAAACAAAATGAGGTGACTCCTACCATTGCCTCAGCTTTCTATCTGAAGTTTACAGACCGAGTTTGCAGGAAGGGGGAACACCAGCTGAGCACAGGGAGTCTGAGGTAGCTGGAATTGGCAGAGTCTCAGAGAGGAGGGAGCTATATAGAAACAGAGCTACAGAATCTGAATAAGAGTCTCCTGATATCCTCATCTGAATACAAAACTGTGTATATACAGGGTAAAACTCCATAAGGCCGAGCAAAGAACAACACACAGAGAGCTGAACAATCCCCAGATCTCATACAAGGCAGGGAGACATTTGAGTTTCCACAAACCAAGTGGAAAGAGCTTGTTGAATAGCTGCGGCATTCACAAAAGAGCCATGCATTAGAAATAGGACTAAACCAGTCCTACAGCGAGGACCTCTCTAGACTGATAGAAGGGTTAAGCTGCTCTGCAAGTAAGCTAACTGCCTGCCAAAATAAGACAACTACCAAATAAAAATAACAAAATTTAGATACTCAAGATTTATGAAAACACTCAATTTGTGAAGAGGAATCAAATTCTAACTCATAGCCAGAAGAAATATTAGTCAAAAGAGCAGGCCCACAAATGATAAAATGATAAAATCATCAATCAAGAATTTTTAAAAAGCAATTATAAATATGCTCAAAATCTTAAAGAAATATATGAGCACAATGAGGACAGAAATGAAAATTATTTTTAAAAACAGGATTTCCAGAACTGAAAAACACAATATCTGAATTGAAAAATTCAGTAGATGAGCAGATTAGATACTGAAGGAAAAAAAAACAGTGAATTTGAAAACGTGACATTAGAAATTATCCCACCTGAAACAGGGAGCAATAAAAGACTGAGAAATAAATAATGAAGCCTCAATGACCTGTATGACAACATCAAGTGGTCTAACATACATGCATTGAAGTTTCACAAACAGGAGACCAGAAAAAATATTTCAAGAAATTTGGTTAAATTTTTTTTCCAATTTTGATGAAAATTAAAAACACACAGATATTTCATCAAATCCCAAGCAGGAAAACACAAAGAAACCCACAAGAGTCAGCATTCAATAATGAAGACAAAATTTTCAAGGAAGCCAGAGAAGAGCAGACATTGCACAGAGGGGAAACAAACATAAGAATAACTGCCAATTTCCATAAACACAATGTGAACCATAAGTAACAATGCACAAGCACCAGAAGAGAGACTAGATAAATGGGAGCTCCTAAAAATCAAATACATATGCTCATCAAAAGACTTCACCAAAAGAGTAAAAAGACAACCCACAGACTAGGAAAAAATTTTTGGCTACGATAAATCCAATCAGCATCTAATCTCTAAAATCTACAACATACTGCAAAACCTCGACAACAAAAAGACAAATAACTCAATTGAAAAATCGGCAAAGGATATGAACAGGCACTTCGCCAAAGAAGATATTCAGGCGGCTACAGACACATGAAGAAATGCTCATGATCATTAGCCATTAGAGAAATGCAGATCAAAACTACAATGGGATACCATCTCACTTAAACAAGGCTAGCATTAATCCAAAAAACACAAAATAATAAATACTGGAGAGACTGTGGAGAGACTAGAACACTTACGCACTGTTGGTGGGACTGTAAAACGGTACAACCACTTTGGAAATTGATTTGGCGCTTCCTTAAAAAGCTAGAAATAGAAGTACCATACGATCCAGCTATCCCGCTCTTTGGAATATATCCTAGAGAAATAATAGCCGCCACACGAATAGATATATGCACACCCATGTTCACTGCAGCACTGTTCATGATAGCAAAAAGATGGAAACAACCTAGATGCCCATCAGTGGACAAATGGATAAACAAATTATGGTATATCCATACAATGGAATACTAAGCAATGATAAAGAACAACAATGAAGCCGTGAAATATCTTATAACATGGAGGAAGCTGGAAAGTATTATGCTGTGGTGAATTTAGTCGCCAAAAGACAAATATTGTATAAGACCACTGTTATAAGAATTCAAGAAAAGGTTTAAACACAGAAGACAACATTTTTTGATGGTTATGAGGGTGGGGAGGGAGGGAGAGGGTATTCACTAACTAGAAAGTAGACAAGAATTATTTTAGGTGAAGGGAAAGACAGCACACACTACAGGGGAAGTCAGCACAACTGGACTAAATCAAAGCTAAAAAGTTTTCTGAATTCAACCAAACACTTCGAGGGACAGAGTAGCAGGGGCGGGGGTTTGGGGACCATGGTTTCAGGGGACATCTAGGTCAATTAGCATAACAAAGTTTATAAAGAAAATGTTCCGCATCCCACTTTGGTGAGTGGTGTCTGGGGTCTTAAAAGCTAGTGAGCGGCTATCTAAGATGCATCAATTGGTCCCAACCCACCTGGAGTAAAGGAGAACAAAGAACACATGGATACAAGGCGAGTATTAGCCCAAGAGACAGAAAGGGCCATATATACCAGAGACTTCATCAGCCTGAGACCAGAAGAACTAGATGGTGCCTGGCTACCACAATGACTGCCCTGACAAGGAACATAACACAGAGTTCCTGACAGAGCAGGAGAAAAGTGGGGTGCAGAGCAAATTCTAGTAAAAAGACCAGACTTAATGGTTTGACTGAGACTGGAGGGAACCCAGAAGACACGGCCCCAGACTCTCTGTTAGCCCAAAACTAAAACCATTGCTGAGGCCAACTCTTCAGACAAAGATTAGATTGGACTATGGGACATAAAATGATACTCGTGAAGAATGTGCTTCTTAGCTCAAGTAGATAAATGAGACTAAATGGGCAGCTCCTGTCCAGAGGCTAGATGAGAAGGCAGAGAGGGTCAGGAGCTGGTTGAATGGACACAGGAAATCCGGGGTGGAAAGAAAGAGTGTGCTGTCACAGTAAAGGGAGAGTAACTAGGGTCACAAAATGATGTATGTATAAATCTTTGTATGAGAGATTATCTTGAATTGTATACTTAAACTGAAAGCACAACAATAAGAAAATAAATAAGGTAAAAATTTTAAAAAAGAGAAGAAAAAAGGTTTAAACTTCTACCTTAGAAAGTGAGAAAGCAAAGAGAAAAGAAAAACTAAAGTGTAAAGAGGAAGGAAATAATACAAGGAATCAGAATCAATGAAATAGAAAACAAAAATATAATAGAGAAGTTCATAAAATAAAAAGATGGTTCTTTGGAAAAAATTGCAAAACCTCTAATAGGACTGATCAATAAAAAGAGAAAACACAAATTATCAATGTCAGAAATGAAAATAGAGACATCACTACAGATCCTACAAGCATTAGAAGAATAGTAAGAGAACATTATGAATATTATGCTAATACATTCAACAACTTAGATAAAATGGGCAGATTCATTGAAAGATAGAAATTACAAAAGATTACGAAACTGCAAAATTACAACTTTATGCCAATAAATTTGACAATTTATAAAAAATGGGCAGATTCTTTGAATGATACAAATTACAAAAATAGACACAAGAAGAAGTAAGAAATATGAATGGCTGTAGGGAAGTGAACAGAGGAGAGAGTAGTACAAAATGTGGTCAGAGAAGAAGATAGGGACCTGATTATGTAGAGTTTTGCAGAACAACGTAAGGAATTTAGATGTAACTCTCAGTGTGAATGGGGAGATTTAAAGAAGAAGAGTTGCATAATTTTATTTCAATTTTTAAAGATCACTCTGGCTGTTATGGGAAAAAATGAATTCTAAAGAGATAAGATTGAAAGAAAAAAGACTGAGAAAGAATGAAGCTAGGAAATCAGTTCAGTACTTTAGGCAAGAGATAATGGTAGTTGGACCAAAGAAGCATCAATGGACAGACAGAAGTGGATAGAATCAAGATGAATCCCTAGGTTAGCTCATATATTACAGAACTTAAAAAAAAACATATAAAAACATTCCTTACTCAACATCATAAATGTCTTCCAGAAAAATTTTCATTAAAGCCAATACAATTTTCCCATTGATTTCTAGAGATACTTGTTCTCTGAGAAAAAAATTATTTCTACATATGTAATAAAATTAAAATTAAAAGTGAAGCAAATAAACTGCACCTTTATGTAATAGGAAAAAAATAGAAATACAATAAATGTTGATAATGACTATCTCTGGGTTCGGAAACCCTGGTGGCATAGTGGTTAAGAGCTACGGCTGCTAACCAAAAGGTTGGCAGTTCAAATCCACCAGGCGCTCCTTGGAAGCCCTATGGGGCAGTTCTACTCTGTCCTTTAGGGTCACTATGAATCGGAATCGACTCGACGGCAACAGGTTTGGGTTTTTTGGTTTATCTCTGGGTTATGGTCTTAATGCCGATTTTGTTCCTTCTCACATTATGTTCATGATTTTTAAAATATTAGAGTTTTTTTTAAAGACCAGAACAATATATGAGTCATTTTTTTTAAATACTAGAGATAATAATTTCTAAAATATAGTAGTAAACTATGAAAAACATAAGGTACCCTGCTGGTGAAATGGTTAAGTGCTAGGAAAAGCGCTAAGGAAAAGTGCAGTTCAAACCTACCAGTCACTACATGGGAGAAAAGACACTGCAATCTGCTGCATAAAGATTACAACCTAGGAATCCCAATAGGGCAGATCTACTCTGTCATATAGTGTCTCTATGAGTTGGAGTCAACTCGAAGGTACATAATAACAACAACTAAAAACATTAATTATAGTGCCTTGCTGCATTTAAGATGAGCCACAAAATCATACTAGAATAGTATTAGCAAAATTATCATTTGACTTGCTCTGCCTAGGGTATGGTTTCCACTTAAGATTTGATCAACCTTAGTGTTTTAGCATTTGACTATTTCTATTTAGCATTAAACCACCATAAATTGTGTACATTTTCCTAATGCTACTGTCACTTGAACTACTTGGCCGGCGTCCAACAAGTTATTTTTACAAATAAATACCTATGGTGTTTATTTTAGGATCCTTAGATGAGTTGAAAGGTATCTGCTGTTGCTGTTAGGTGCTGTCGAGTCGCTTCTATGTACCACAGAACGAAACACTGCCTGGTCAACAACAATTGTTTTTGTGCTTGAGCCCATTGTTGTAGCCACTGTGTCAATCCATCTCGTTGAGGGTCTTCTTCTTTTTCGCTGACCCTGTACTTTACCAAGCATGATGTCCTTCTCCAGGGACTGATCCCTCCTGATAACATGTCCAAAGTATGTAAGACGTAGTCTCACCATCCTTGCTTCTAAGGAGCATTCGGGTTGTACTTCTTCCAAGACAGATTTGTTCATTCTTTTGTCAGTCCATGGTATATTCAATATTCTTCACCAACACCATAATTCAAAGGCATCAGTTCCTCTTTGGTCCTCTTTATTCATTGTCCAGCTTTCACATGCATATGATGTGACTGCAAATACCATGGCTTGAGTCAGGCGCACCTTAGTCTTCAAGGTGACATCTTTGCTTTTCAACACTTTAAAGAGGTCTTTTGCAACAGATTTGCCCACTGCAATGCGTCATTTTCGTTCTTGACTGCTGCTTCCATGGGTGTTGATTGTGGATCCAAGCAAAATGAAATACTTGACAACTTCAATCTTTTCTCCATTCATCAGGATGATGCTTATTGGTCCAGTTGTGAGGATTTTGTTTTCTATATGTTGAGGTGTAATCCATACCGAAGGCTGTGGTCTTTGATCTTCATCAGTAAGTGCTTCAAGTCCTCTTCACTTTCAGCAAACAAGGTTGTGTTCACTTTCATCACGCAGGTTGTTAATGAGTCTTCCTACAATCCTGATGCCCAGTTCTTCTTCATATAGTCCAGCTTCTCAGATTATTTGCTCAGCATATAGATTGAATAGGTATGGTGAAAGGATACAATCCTGACGCACACCTTTCCTGACTTTAAAACACGCAGCATCCCTTTGTTCTGTCAGAACAACTGTCTCTTGATCAATGTACAGGTTCCTCATGAGCACAATTAAGTGTTCGGGAATTCCCACTCTTCACAATGCTGTCCATAATTTGTTATGATCCACACAGTCAAATGCCTTTGCATAGTCAATAAAACACAGGTAAACATCTTTCTGGTATTCTCTGCTTTCAGCCAGGATCCATCTGACATCAGCAATGATTCCCTCCTTCCACATCCTCTTCAGAATTCCCACAAGCCCCCACATATGACAAACTGACAGACAGGTGGGAAAAAAGGTATCTGGAGATAGATTAAAATAGCTAACTAAGTATTACTTCCCAATTTTGCAGCATTGAATAGCCAGCGAAAGTTCACCCTCTCCTAAGGCAAATAGATAATCTACTTTAAAAGTCTATTTGAAGACAGCCCACAGAATCACAGCATCAACACAAATCTTTATAAGCCGAGTTCCTATCACACACAACTTTGACGGGTAATATACAGCCACAAGAGGTATAAGGTAAGGATTTGGGAAAAACCTGGCTCTGAATTTCCACCTTCAGAGTGGCTCCAAAAGCAAAAAGGCCTTCTACGACACGCTGAGAGCCTGGATATTAATTAAATAAGAGCTGACATCTCAGTTCATTTGAACCCATTGTTCTTTCTCCCCTTCTCTCAGCTCAAACATGCATATTTTCAGACTTGGAGCCTAAAAGTAAACTTGGATTGAACCTGCCGCTAGAAATAAGTTCAACTTCAACTTATGCTAATTCCTATGAAGGTGCACAAACTCAAGTGACTTGATAAAATCCTTCACATCTTTTTTGTACATAGTAAAAATGTATGCATTTTTTTCATGTATGATTAGAAAAATGAATTTTGGAGTGAGAGAAACTGGGGTTTGAATTCTGGCTCTATCACTTACAAACTATGTACTCTTAACCAAGTTATAATACATTTACATATAAATTTGTTGTCAGGATTAGCATCGTGCCTGACACATAATTGTAGTTGCTATTTTTATTATTCATAACCATCCTAAGAGATGTAGGTACTTACATGACTTTGTTTAGTCAAAGATTTAAAACGTATAATCCTTTGAAAAGGAAAACAGGTACATTTTAGATGTTACAGATATTATAACTGGGTTTACAAATGTAATCAGGGTATATTTGGTTTTTTGATTGACTCTGTTTCTACCATAACCACAATACTTTTCCCCCTGACATTCTGTAAGATACTATGAACTGAGTAATTGCATTGAAGAATTATTATGTTATTAAGATAAATTGTGGTATACTGTTACACATTGGATTAACTGAAAATTTTGCACGTTAGGGGCCAGAAAGACTCAAATCCTGGTTACTCTCTTACTGACTGGGAGATTTGGGGCAAGGTTGCTAATTTCTATTTTTTTTTTTTTTTCCCATTATCTGAAGAGATGTTATGAAGAACAGATGCTATAATGTATTTTGGAGTTACCAAAATAAAATAGATAGTCAATAAATGTCAGTTCCATTCCCCCTGTTACCATTTCCCCTCCTCCCAAAATAATGGGATAATCATGGTATAAAGGAGCAAGAATATTTTTTCTCTTAAACTCAAACCTAATAAATCCACTCAGAAGGGTTTAAATTACAAAGGTGCCTAAGAAATCATATAAATGTTAGTGTGAAGGGCTGAAGGTAACTATGCGAATGGGAAAAGATGAAGGCTGACATCAGCTATAGAAAATATTCTCTGAAACAAAACCACCTCTGCATGCTGGACAACCTCAGCTTGCATTAACCTAAAATCACGTTCAAAAGAAAATCATGTTTGTGAGACAGAGAATGACTCAAAGCAAACGTCAACGTTTAGGATGTAATAAAAATCAGTAAAAGAGAAGAGAATATAGCAACAAAAAGAGACAAATACTAGAGTGACCGTTTTAAAGAACCCAAGGAGAGAATATCTGAAAAGCGCCTGCGCATTGAAATGAAATGACACACTCCCCATGTTTCTTCACTTGCTATTAACCTAGGAGGACTACTAAGCCCATGACTCCATCATCTGTGACAACTTTGAGAAGCTACCATGGGATCCAAGAATGACTGAGCTAGAGAACGTTAGTCTTTAGAGTTGCGATGCATAATAAGTCTAAATAAATACACCACTAGTGTTTGTCTTAGGCTCCCCTCCTCCATGTTTCCATCTGGCTCTGACAGTGTTCGCCTCTTTCCTTGCTGACTGCATGTATACTTATACCATGCAGTGATTTTCATCCCTGCTCCCAGCCAGCGTTCTCTGCTGCAGTAACATTTCTCTGCCTTCTTGCTCTTTTCACCAATGTCTGGTAGCACAATACATCTTCCATCAGTCCAAAAGCAATCTCAGGAGAAGATAAAAGGTATGTGGAGTTGACAAATTTGCAAATCTAGAGTGTTTTACTGTACACCCATAGGATATGCCCTTCCATAAGATAAGCTCAAATTTGCCCCTCAGATACCCAGGCATTTATTTACAGCATCAGGCTTTTCTTTACGTCATCCCTACCACTGGTTTGTTATTCACTGTGAATGAGTAAATCCCCTAAGAAAACTCTAATTTGCGTCTTCAGTGTGTCATGCACAGAAAAACAAAATCTAATAACGTTGCCACCAAGATTAGACACTGCTCTTAAGCATGAAACAAACAAGTACTGTGACATTTTAATAACTAAAAATAGTGTTTAATTTTGAATCAGATAAAAAACGTCAAGAAGCAATATTTCTGCTCAACTGTAACACTTTCAAATGCAACTTTGCATATGTATACCTGCATATGTATATCTACAACTTTGATTCCTTTTTATTTTCCCCCTAATTAATCATTTCCCACAGATATTCCATCAAGGAGATTTCACATGTAAAAGCTTAAGAGACCTACCCACTCAAGTGTTGTAGCAGGGTTTTGACAGTCTCAGCCAGAAAAACAATGCCACTTTTGCTTTTAACTGAAAAATTTAGACTTGTTTTCCTCTGAAACATGGATGAGATCAACTTGCAGAGATGGCAATCTTACTTTAGCTTATGTATTGTCCTGTGCTGGAACTCATGTAAAAAGGATGAAGCAAGTTACATAACTGAAAAATTATACTTAACAATAAGGCATTGCAGATGACAATACTTTTCTTGCAATAAACTATATTATTTCTTCCAAAGGAGTATTGAAATAACTTGATTTAATGATAATAGCAATAATGAGTAACCTAAGTAAGATCGCCTTTGTTGTCCCCTAAATCCTTACTACTCAAAATGGTCCATGTGTCTCTACCACTCAGGAGGTTATCAGTAATGAAGAATCTAGGGTCACACTCCAGACCTACAAATCAGAATCTGCAATTTAACAAGATTTTCAAGTTACTTGTATGTATATTAAAGTCTGAGAGCATTATATGAAAAGGAAATTTATCTAACTTAGTTGCAATTGTGGTATCAACTCAAAATATCAAAGTACTAATACCACCAAGTTTCATAATGCATTCTGATACTTTAATTTCCCAACATCAAAAAGCAAACACATTTTGTTTAATACTGAATAAACAGATACTGCTTTGTTTACTGGGTAAGTCACCAAGAAACTATGGTTTCCATAGTTTGCACAACTTTTCATTGCTTTAGATTCCAATTTGTTCTGTTTTACATAGTGAATTTCTGCTCTCTGTTTTGTTGGGGTGGGGAATAAACAGTAATAGATTAGGCAGAATTTCCAGTTTATCATGTATATCATTACTATTCTTTTCTTTCACATAAAAATCTAATGTTGAGATTTATATGCATAATACCAGTAAATACATTATCCCTTGGTATTCACTGGGGATTGGTTCCATGACCCCTGCATATACCAAATTCCTCGGATGCTCAAGTCCCTTATATAAAATGGTGTGGTATCTGCATATAACCTATGCACATCCTCCCATATACTTTAAATCATCTCTAGATTACTTATAATACCTAATACAATGTAAATGCTATGTAAATAGGAGAACAAAGGGTACACACAACACAAGCAGCCAACAAACAAGATGTGAGACAAATAGTGCTCAAACAACGAGCGCTGGGGAAAGACTGGGGATCTGTGAATGGCGGGAGGCTACAGCAGGGTATGCCTGCACATCCCTTCATTCACGTGGATTCAGCATAGAGCTCAGTGAGTGGAAAATTCAAGTTTTGCTTTTTAGAACTTTCTTTTTACAAATATTTTCAATCCGACATTGGTAGAATCTGCAGATACGGAACCTGCGGATGTGCAGGGCCGACTTGTATATATAATGAGTTTTAGAAAACCAAAATATTTTCTTTGCTTTTCTGCATACAGTATCTGAAGTAAATATTCAGAATCTTAAATTGTGATTGCATCCTGGAATTCTCATGGGGCAGCACAAGGCTTTAAGAACCCTGAGGATGGTCTTCCTCATCCTAGGATGAGCTAAAGCTTTAAATCAAATCAAGACAATGAAAAGGTTCGGGCAAGAGCAGTTAGCCAGACCTTGCTTGTCATGAAGGGTTCTCCAAATGAACTCAGTTCATTTTGAGGGTGATCAGAACCAAGTAACTAGAAGATGATGTTTCTCACCATAAAGCTTTGCCTAACCTAAGAACGCAGAGGTAAAGACAGGCAAAGACTAACTGGCTTAGTGTCAATCATGGTAGATGCACTTGGGATTATCATCTAAATGGTTATTATGGAAACCCTCACATAGACATATGGCACTACCACCACTCCACCAATCCCCAGACAATATGCAAGGGGGTCAAGTCATATACAGCCCAGGTTAGCTGTAAACACAGTAAGAAGTAAGTGGCCTTTTAAAAGAGCAATCTAATAGGCAGCAAAAGACAATGGTTTGGTGAAGAACTTTTACCAAAATATTTCTAAAATGACCAGATCAGTGCTGCCAACAGAAATGAGAAGTGCTAGTTAAATCGAAGCAGCTTTGTGCCCAAACGTGTACATTCAGTGGCTCTGAGACAAATTGTAATTGAAAGATAGATAGGTTTACATATTTATTTTCATATGTAAACACACACAGTTATGTATGTATAACAAATATGTTATAATGCTTTTTGTAATTAAATATTTGGTTTATTTACAGAATTTCATGTAGTAAGATTCTAAAATTTAGGAGGTCAAATTTTATATGACCATTTCACTGTAAAGAAGATGACCAAAAATGCGCTTTCAGGGTTTGAGGTAGATTAGCTCTGTGGAGCCTCAACATTAACTTGCTTTTACCTTTGCCAGCTGAAGTGGCTGTACCTTTTGTCTGTGTAATTTTATTTAATTTGTTACTGAATGTCCAAAAGTAATCAGCATTCTTCCAAGCTTATCAAATTATATTAATATACTAGTCGCACTTAATAACAAAAAAAAAATCCACAACCAGTTAAGTGCAGTGCCATTACTGGAACAGAGCTATTATTTTAAACGTCAATGTTGTCATACTTTGACCTAAGCATTCTCCTCCAATGTGTCACCTCTCTCTAATCTGTTTTCTTTACATCCTTATTCATTCATGTGACTTCTATCCAACTTTGTGTAAATAAACCCTAAATCTATATGGTTAGTATAAAATCCCCTTTTAATTTACTGCTGGAAATCCCCATATCCCATTGGTACACCTAACTCACTGATCAAAACTGAACTCATTCATTCATTCTCTCATTCAACAATATTTATTGAGAGGTTACTGTTCCAGGAACTCATCTATGCACTGGGGAAATAGCAGTGAATAAAAGAGACAAAAATCCCTCTCCCTGTGGAGTTTTCATTGCAGGGGGAGAATCAGTGATAAGGACAATAGAAAATCACAAAATATACTATATGACATGGTGGTAAGTGATATGGAAGAAAACTGAATCAAGGAAGAGGAATAAGGAATGCAGAGGTGGGGAAAGTTGGGGTAGAAGGATGAAATTTTAAAGAGGGCTGTCAGGAAGGCACTCTGAGAAGGTGACATTGGAACACAGACCTGAGTAATGAAAGGGGGATGGACTCTAGTACACAGGTGGAAGTGTTGGCTTTAGTTTGGAGCACATATAGTTAATTTATAACAATAAGCTAGAAGGCTGACTATATAAGCGCAAGTGTTGGTAGGTGGGGGAGATGGGTGGTGGGAGCTTGTGGATATTCTCTTCTGTTTGCTTCTATTTTCTTAGTGTATTAGAAAGGTCACTGCTAAGAGTGAGAATAGAAAAGGATGTCTTGGAAGTTTGAGAATAAAGGGAAGGAAATAAAATTGTCCTCTAGGAATGGAGGAGGGAGAATGGACTAGATGCTTGTGGCAAGATTGCTAAGCAGAAGGACTAGGATAACTTGATATTGTGGCCATGAATTTAAAATGTGTATTTTTCTTGGCCCATTCAGTTTTGCAGATAGACATGGGATAGATGGATATTTGAATATAACTGGGGTGAGGTTTTGCCAGGCAAGTATAGAAAATAAGAGCAAGGGAGTTGAGGGTATGAGGGTACATGCAAGAGAGTGATGGTAGTGATTGATCTTTGAGGTTACAACGTATAAGAAAGAAAGTGAAGATGTCAATGGAGGGAGGCACTGTGAAAAGGGAGTAGAAGGATCAATGGATTGTAAGTTTTGAATGAGCCAATAAATTGTTGGAGTTGGATACTAGTGTGAGCAACTGGAAAGATAAGAGCTAGGTACTGGAGAGTAGAATGCTTGAAACTAAGATTATGGAGCAGTTCCAGATGTTGGTAATTACAAAGAATAGAAGATAATCATAAGAGCAAGAGACTGAGATAGGGTGGAGGACAAAATCATTGGAGAGAAGTGTAAAAAAACTCCAAAACCAGGGCATTTGGAAGGATCATTACAAAGATATTGATATCACTAAAGAGTTATGACAGAAGTAGTATTGTGACCAGTAAGCCAGGAGCTAAGCTCTTCAATGACTTAGGAAAAATTATTTGAGGGTTTGCAGAATACAGCAGCAATAAGGAGTGATGGTGGTTTGATGACATGAAATTTAAAACCAGGGAAGTTTAAGAAACAGGGAAGGATAATGAGCAGGAAGTGGCACTGAGAAGCAAGGAGGATGCCCTTCTTACCTCCAGATCTGTTGGTTAAAGGTTATGGGAGAAAAATGACCAACAGGACTTGGAGTCCTGTGCTTCCTAGAATGTCCAACTTAAACAGGATTAAAGGTCATAATGAAACTTGTCCTGATCCTCTCAAAGTGGTGGGTGGTGGTGAGACAGAATGGGAGGAAGGAGGGGGAGGAGTAGGATAGGGGGAAGACTCTTGACAGAACCAAGCATTTATCTAGCCCCTTCTTCCCTCCTGATACTAGAGGTTTAGAAGCCAGGACTGGAGCTGTCTTATACAGAGAACCCAAGCTCTAGCTTTTTCTTTCTTCCAGAGTACGGGAGCTCAAGGGCTCCTCTTCACTCTGCCATGAAGGCAAAAAGATGTGAAAGCTAGGGAGGGGCTGTCTTGGAGAACGTGGAGCTCATCAGCATTGGACATCTGTTCTTCCTCCTGCGGTTCCTGTTTCTGTTCCTGGTGACTCCATTTCCCAGGTTAACCAGGTTGGAACATCAGAGTTCAGAGCTGCCAAGACCGGTTGATCCCACTCCTCTAATAACTCTTGCACTTCCTATTATGGTATTATGATGAGCATCAAGTTTGTAACCCAGTGGAAAAAAAAGTCTACTTTCAATCAAAAGAGCCAATTTTGGGTATTAGTGCTACCACTTAGTAGCTACGAAACCTTGGACAAATCACTTAATCCCTCTGTGTCTCAATTTTAAAAAGAGAATAATAACATCTCTCACACATTTGTGCAGAACATCATTAATGGCATATACAAATCCTGACACATGTGGCAAATGTGTGCACTGAAGCATTTCTTAGAACAGTAAAAGATCACTAGCAATCTAAATGTTTATCATTAGGGGATTAGGTTAAAAATCATGGTATATCCATGCAATTAAAAACTATTCAGCTTTTTTTTTTTTAATGGTAGATCTTTAATGTGCAGATTTAACGTACAGTGGAACCAGCCTATTTCAGTTCAAAGCTCAATTCACCACTTACTAGCTGTGCTACTTAGTGTTATGGACTGAATTGTGCCCCCAAAATACATGTGTTGAAATGCTAACCCATGTATCTGTAAATATGACCCTCTTTGGAAATAGGGGTTCTCTTTTGTTATATTGAGGTCATACCAGAATAGGATGGGTTCTAAAACTAATCTCTTCTGGGTTATAAAAACAGCAGAATAGACACAGAGACAGACACAGGGGGAAAAGGCACCAAAGAACACGAAGGACCCTGCCCTAAATCTAATTCCCTGATTTGGACTTCCAGCCCCCAAAACTGTGAGACAATAAATCCCTGTTCTTTAAAGCCACTCACTTGTGGTATATTTTTGTTACGGTAACACTAGATAAATAAGACTCTTGGGGAAAGTCACTTAACCTCTCTGTACCTCAGTTTCCTCCTTTGTAAAATGACAATAGTATTAGTATTAGTTATTAACATTAATTAATAACATCCATGGATGTTGTGAGCATTAAATGAGTTAAAATATTTAAAAATGTAATATCTTCACAGACACACAGGAAGTGACTTATAAACGTTAGCTATTGTTATTTTTATTACACCTTAACAGTATAACAGTGGTTGCCTCTGAGGAGAAAAATAGAGACAGAGAAAGAAGTGAGAAGGCGGCTTACTTTACACTGTACATTGTTGTTTGCCTTCTGAATTACTTATTCTATACACGTAGTACTTATTCAAAAAGTAGTTTTATATTTTTTAAGTATCTTGTACATAGTACGTCCTCTATAAATGTTAATCTCTTTCCTCTTAAATTCATTTCCTTAAAATATTTGATTCTATTGTTTACTGATTTTGAAAGACACTTGGTAATCTTGACTTATTCTTGAGTATTTGTCATTTAGGGTATATTAAGCAAAGTCGTGATACATTGTAATGTAAATTCATTACGTTAATTTGTGATTTCAAGAGGCAGAAGTCTATATCTATTACTGAGATAAGGCATAGTACCCTGTCATCCGGAGTTTCTTAGCAGACATTTACTTACGTAGTTGTGACAATGATGACCCATAAATGATCATATTTTTCCACCTGCTCAGTCACTCCCTGTTTGCCAATAAGTAGGTTAGTTTTGGGAAAATCTCATTATACTAATACTGGGTCCTTTAAATAGCACATAATTCAAAAGAATGTTAGTCCCCAAGCCTATTAGGAACCTTATTGTCTTCATAAGGACTAATCAGTCCAAATCTATCAAATTCGAAGTTCACTGTTTTGGTCTCTTGTGTTTCAGTTTAAAAGGTTTGATGAACTAAATAATGTCCCAGTTTTAAAAGGTTTTGAGGAACTAAATAATGTCCAGTTCCTTGGATGCTGTCTGTTGGGCAGCTGAGACATTGGTATAATCTGGCTCTACTCATGGAGACTAGCTTAAAAAGGCAAGTCCTTTGGGAACCACAGAATCCTATAATGCTGGCACTGGAAAGGTCTTTCAAGTCCAATCACTTCAATTAAAAGATAAGAACTCTGAAAAGGAGAGGGTTTAGTGACCTGCCTAAAGTTATAAAGACAAGTGGTATCCTAAAAAAGCTCAGTCTTCCAAATCTATATCTCATAGAAATCAAGGATATTCTAGGTATCATGCAGGCCTATCCCTTTAACAGGAACACAAAGAAGCCAAGGAAAAATAAGGAACTTTAGTAAGGGCACAAAGTCGGTTAGAAGCAACTGGCATTAGGAGTCTGATAGCCTTATCCCTGATCAGATGTTCTTTGCTGTACACAGTGTCACAGTTCCGAAGGGTAACCATTTTAAATATGAAATATGAAAGTGACTATTGAAGATACTTTGAATGATACTTAAAAACTTTATGTAGTTTTAAAAAAGGATGAGTTTAGCTTTAAACTGATAGCATCATATAATATTAGCATTAATAAATGTTTATGAAAATGCTTATTGTATTTCAGGTACTGTGCTAACATTTTATGCATATTTTTCCTTTAATTATCACAACCCACTGAGGTAGGCATGTTCTTTTATAGCTAAGAAAACTGAGGCACAAACCCAGACTCTTTTCCTGCCCGCCTATATCTCTTTACGCCTTCCTGACTTTGAAGACCTACCTGGATTATTTGTTTGTTTGCCTCTGGGACATTTCCTGCACCTGCTGACTCGGCAAGACACTTCCCCACTCTTCTATCTCAACTGGTTTCTTCTGGGCTCCTTACTCTTGACGGCTTGACTGAGGTGTCTGGTGGACTCCTGTGTATCCAGACATCTGACTCCAGCCCTTTGGAGAGTCAAACAGAGATTGATAGTCACATTCCCAAATGCCTATTGGCAATAGCCCTACCAATCCTGTGTTACTGGTTGAAAAGCAACTCACTGTCTTTCTCCTTCAACAAGTTACTCCTTTTTCTATTTGTTTCTGGCGCCACCACTCTTCCAGAGCTTCACAGTGAAAATCTGTAGTCATTTTTTATCCCTTCCATCCCATTTCCTTTTGTTGCCCCCATTAAATCTGTTTCAAAATTATATATAATGAAACCTGTGAGAGCCAGAACCTGACGGGACCGCCTTGTTTCTCCGGGTCTCACAAGTTTTCTGCCTTTGACAGGGTGCAGTCTTACCACTTTTCTACCATTCTCTGTTAGTGGAAAATATTTGAGTTTTCTTTCTCTGACAGGTTTCCACCTCACATACGTTCCGGCTTTCGCAGATTTTACTGTACATTCAACCCCACATCCTTCTCCTTCTTTCCATTCCAAACTCTGTCACTTATTCAGGACCTTATTGTCCCCGACTACACTTTTCTTTTTTCTTTTCTCCCTTTTTTTACCAAGGTGAAATTCACATAAAAGTAACCATTTTAAATTGTACAATTCAGTAGTACTTACATTCACAGTGTTGTGCTACCACCACCTCTTCCTAGTTCCAAAACATTGTCATCAACCCAAAAGAACCCCTGTACCCATTCAACAGTCAGTCCCCATCTCCCCCTCCTCCCAACATTGGCAATCGCCATTTTCATTCAGTCTTCATGGATTTACCTATTCTAGATATTCCATATAAATGAAATCATACAATATGTGGCCTTTTGTGCCTGGTTTCTTTCACTCAGAATAATGTTTTCCATATTGTAGCCTGTATCAGTACTTCATTCCTTTTTATGGCTGAACAATATTCCATGTATGGGTATACCACATTTAGTCCATCCATTTATTCACTGATGAACATTTAGGATGTTTCTGTGTTTTGGAGCCCTGGTGATGAAGTGGTAAAGAGCTCGGCTGCTGACCAAAAAGTTGACAGTTTAGATCTACCAGCCGCTCCTTGGAAACTCTACGGGGCCGTTCTACTCTGTCCTGCAGGGTGGCTATGAGTCAGAATTGACTCAACAGCAATGTGGTTTTTGTTTTTGTTTTCTAGTGTGCGTATACCACATATAGTTCACCCGTTCATTCACTGATGAACATTCGGGATATTTCCATGTTTTGTCTATTATGGATAGTGTTGCTATGAATATTGCTGTTTGTTAGTGTCATAGTGACTCTGTGTACAACAGAAAAAAACACTGCCCAGTCCTGCACTACCCTCACAATCTTTGTCATGCTTGAGCCCACTGTTGCAGCCACTGTGTCAATCCATCTCGTTGAGGGTTTTCCTCTTTTTCGCTGACCCTCTGTTTTACAAACCATGATGTCCTTCTGCAGGGACTGATCCCTCCTGATAATATGTCCAAAGTATGTGAGACATAGTCTCACCATCTTGCTTCTATGAATATTCTATGAACATTAGTGTTCAAGTATCTGTGTACACATTTTTAATTCTTTTGGGTATACACCTAGAAGTGGAATTTCTGGGTCATATGGTAGTTCTTTGTTTAACTTTTTGAGAAATTGCCAAACTGGTTTCCACAGCTGCTGCACCATTTTACATTCCCACCTGCAGTGGACGAGAGTTCTAATTTCACCACATCCCCGTCCCCTGACTACACTTCTGTAAGAGAATACTAATTAATCTCCTGACTTCCCATTTCTCTACAATTCATTCAGTCCTATTAGTCCTTGTTATGGATTGAATTGTATCCCCCAAAACTGTGGGTCAACTTAGCTAGGCCATGATTCCCAGTATTGTGTGGTTGTCCACCATTTTGTGATCTGACGTGATTATCCTACATGTTGTAAATCCTAACCTCTATGATGTTAACGAGGCAGAATTGGAGGCAGTTATGTTAATGAGGCAGGATTCAATCTACAGGATTAGGCTGTATCTTGAGTCAATCTCTTTTGGCATATAAAAGAAAATAGAGCAGAGAGAAATGGGACCTCATTATCACCAAGCAAGAAGAGCCAGGAATGGAGTGTGTCCTTTAGACTCAGGGTCCCTGCACTGAGAAGTTCCTAAACCAGGGGAAGATTGATGACAAGGACTCTCCCCCAGAGCCAACAAAGAAAACCTTCCCCTGGAACTGGTGCCTTGAATTTGGACTTCTAGTCTAGTCTCCTAAACTGTGAGAGAATAAACTGCTGTTTGTTAAAGCCATCCACTTGTGGTATTTCTGATACAGCAGCACTAGATAACTAAGACAGTCCTGCTGTCAATTAACCTTCTCAAAGCTCTGATTCAAACATGGCACTTCCTACTTCTAAAATAGTTAATGCATCTCTGCTTGCATGCAAAGCTTTTCATTATACCTCCCTAACCTTCCTTTCTAAGTGTTCACAAATACCCTGTTGCACCAGCCAAACTAAACTGTTTCTTAGATAATCTGTGCTCATATTTTTCTGTGTCTTTGCTTCTACAGCCCACTCTACTTGGAAAACTCACCTCTCTAAACCCTCTGCTAAGATTTTATCCATTCATCTCAGTCCATCTTAATTGTCACATTCTCTTGATTCCCTAAACAGATTTGATCTCTACCCATTTTGAAGTCCCCAAGAAACACTATCTCTATGCCACAATATGTCGTTTCTTTTGTGCTTTGCATTATAGTTATTTGTTCACTAGCCTGCTTCAAATATTTGAAAGCCTGTCATGTAGAAGAGAGATTAGAATGTTTCCATAGAGCTCTAAAAGAGTAGAACCAAGACTAACAACTAAAAGATACAAGAAAACAGATTTTAGCTCAATATAGAAAAGAAATTTCTGACATTCAGAGTTGCCCAAATGTTGGGCCGCCTCCGAAGGTAGCAGATTTCCTTTCATTATAATGTGCACGCAACAGGCTTAAAAACTACTGTTAGAAGATGTGGTAGAAAAGATAGATGAATTAGACTAAATGGTCAGTCACAATACCTTCCAAGCTAGCGGGGTTTTTTTTTTTTAATTGCACACTTCTAAAAGCACTTTACAACTCAACTTAAAACATCTTTTCATATATATTTATGTTGAATCTGCTAAAAAATATCAAGCTTGATTTTTTTACTCTACCCCTCATGATTTATCATCCACAATATCAGAACAAAAAGGATTCATTTGGAAAAATAATAATAATTATAAAAGTTGGGAATTCAAGTAAAAGCAGATACGTAGATCTTCAGTTTTATAAAAAGTTAACTATAATCTGCTATAAATAGTATTCTATCCCTTGACTATATAAATAATAAAAATTTAGAAATAATACTATCACTTAAATATCCATTTCAAAAACCTCTTTTTAAATGTTTTATAAAATCTAAGAAGGGTACATTCTTCTATTAAATAATTATTTTTTATAACATGGCAATATAATGCTGAGGTCTCCAGTATCAAAGGTAAAGTAGTTTTACCTCATGCATATGCACATTTTCTACATGGGAAGGGATTCTCTAGTATCTCGCTTTATATATGAGCTGATTTGACAAAACTACCAGATGATTGTGATAGTCTTTAAACTTAACAGTGAATTATACATGTAAAATATCTTTAAACTAAAAATTTTTAACATTTTTTTTTAAACTGTTGCAGGCAACATTTCTTAGAAAATTATTGTTTTAAAATCCTGATAGATAAATGAGCAAAGACAAGGAACAGTCCATTCACACATGAAGAAACATGATACTTAAACAAACACACAGAGAAATGTTCAACTATGCTAATAATCAAATAAATTCAAGTTAAAACAATGAGATACAAGTTCACACCTATTAGATTTGTAAACAATATTTAACAAAAAATACTCAGTACTGGTGTGGCCACAGTGAATCTGATGCACTTTGTTTCGTGGTATGGTAAATTAGCAAAACGCTCTGTGGAAGTGATTTCGTAATACATATTAAGATCCATTAAATGTTCATATTCTTTGACCTAGAAATGCCAACTTTCGTAATGTAACATAAGGAAGTAAGAAAGAAAAGGCTACTTGCATTGATGTTCATCGCAGTACAAGTAACAACTATAATTTCCAATTTTATATAGTACTTCCATTTAACTAAATATTATGTAGCCATTAAAATTATAATTTAGAAGACATATAACAATCTGTCAGTTGGTCATACTGTGGTCGCGTGCGTGTTGCTGTGACACTGGAAGCTTTGCCACAGGTATTTCAAATACCAGCAGAGTCACCTTCGGTGGGCAGATTTCAGTGAAGTTTCCAGACTAAGACAGACTAGGACAAAGAACCTGGCACTCTATTTCTGAAAAAATTAGCTAGCGAAAACCTTATGAATAGCACTGGAATATTGTCTGATACAGTGCTGGAAGATAAGTCCCTCAGGTTGGAAAGCACTCAAAATACGACTGCGGTAGAGGTGCCTCCTCAAAACAGAGTAGACCTTATGTGGATGGAGTCAAGCTTTCGGGACTTGTATTTGCTGATGTGGTATGACTCAAAATGAGAAGAAACCGCTGTAAGCATCCATTAATAATCAGAACATGGAACGTACAAAGTACGAATCTAGGAAAATTAGAACTCATCAAAAATGAAATGGAACTCGTAAACATTGATATCCTAGGCATGGGTGAGCTGAAATAGACTGGTATTTGTCATTCTGAATGAGACAATCATATGGTCTGCTATGCCGGGAACTACAAATTGAAGAGGAATGGTGCTGCATTCATTGCCGAAAAGAACATTTCAAGATCTGTCCTGAAGTACAACACTGTGGGTAATAGGATAATATCCATACGCCTACAAAGAAGACCAGTTAATACTACTATTATTTAAATTTACGCACCAACCACTAAGGCCAAACATGAGGAAATTAAAGATTTTTACAACTTCTGCAGTCTGAAATTGATCAGACATGAGACACTGATAATTATTTGCTACTGGAATGCAAAAGCTGGAAACAAAGTAGAATTGGTAATTGGAAAACACGGCCTTGATGATAGAAAGGACGCCATAAATTGCATGATAGAATTGTGCAAGACCAATGATTTCATTGCAAATACCTTTTTTCAACAACATAAACAGCAACTATGTACCTGGATCTTGCAAGATGGAATACACAGTAATCAAACAGATTACATCTGTGGAAAGAGATGATGGAAAAGCTCAATATCATCACTCAGACAAGGCCAGGGGCTGACTGTGGCAACGAACATCAGTTGCTCATATGCAAGCTCCAGTTGGAGTTGAAGAAAATTAGAAGTCCCTGAGAGTCAAAGTACAACCTTGAGTATATCCCACCTGAATCAAGACCATCTCAAGAACAGATTTGACACACTGAACACTAATCACCCGAGACGAGACAAGCCATCAAGCCATGGAATGACATCAAAGATGTCTTATATGAAGAAAGCAAGAGGTCACTGGAAAACCAGGAAAGAAAGATCAAAATGGATGTCAGAAGAGACTCTGAAACTTGCTCTTGAATGCAGAGTAGCTAAAGTGAAAGGAAGAAATGATAAAGTGAAAGAGCTAAACAGAAGATTTCAAAGTGCAGCTCGAGAAGACAAAGTAAAGTATTATAATGAAATGTGCAAGGATCTGGAAATAGAAAACCAAAAGGGAAGAACACGCTTGGCATTTCTCAAGCTTAAAGAAGTGAAGAAAAAATTCAAGCCTCTAGTTGCGACAGTGAAGGATTCTGCTGCGAAAATATTAAACAACGCAGGAAGCATCAAAAGAAGATGGAAGGTAGACATATCCAAACTCCCGGAGGGACTGAATTGCTGGGCAGAGGGCTGTGGGGACCATGGTCTCGGGGAACATCTAGCTCAATTGGCATAACACAGTTTATAAAGACAATGTTCTACATTCTACCTTGGTAAGTAGCATCTGGGGTCTTAAAAACCTGTGAGCAGCCATCTAAGATACTCTACTGGTCTCACCCCTTCTGGAGCAAGGGAGAATGAAGAGAACAGGATACAAGGAAAAGATTAGTCCATAGGACTAATGGACCACAGCTACCAAGGCCTCCACCAGACTGAGTCCAGTACAGCTAGATGGTGCCTGGCTACCACCACTGACTGCTCTGACTGGGATCACAACAGAGGGTTCTGGACAGAGCTGGAGAAAGATGAAGAACAAAATTCTACCACACACAAAAAAGACCAGATTTACTGGCCTGAAAGAGACTGGAGAAACCCTAAGAGTATGGCCCCCAGAAACCCTTTTAGCTCAGTGGTGAAGTCACTTCCTAGGTTCACCGTTCAGCCAGGGATTGGACAGCCCCATAAAACAAAATGGGACTAATGAGGCACAGCAGTCCAGGGACAAGGACTAGAAGGCAGAAGGGGACAGGAAAGCTGGTGATAGGGAACCCCAGGTTGAGTAAGGACAGTGTTGACATGTAGTGGGGTTGTTAAGCATTGTCATAGAGCAACATGTGTACTGTTTAAGGAGAAACTATTTTGTACTGTAAACCTTCATCTGAAGTGAGAAAGCAGCACAACTGAAAGAATGTAATCGATGTCACTGAACTGTGCATGTAGAAATTTTTGAAATGATGTATTGTCTTAGTCATCTAGTACTGCCATAACAGAAATACCACAAGTGGATGGTTTTAATGAAGAGAAGTTTATTTCCTCACAGTCAAAGCAGGCTAAAAGTCCAAATTCAGGGCGTCATTTCCAGGGGAAGGCTTTTTCTCTCTGTCGGCCTTCTTCTCTTCAGTGTTCCCCTGGACTAGGAGCTTCTCTGTGCAGGGACCCCGGTCCAAAGGACACGGTCTGCTCCCAGCACTGCTTTCTTGATGGTATGAGGTCCGCCTGTCTCACTGCTCACTTCTGTCTTTTATATCTCAAGAGATTGCCTCAGGACACAATTCAGTCTTGTAGATCATGTCCTGCCTTACTAACACAACTGCCACCCATCCTCCCTCATTAACATCATAGAGGCAGGATTTACAACACATAGGGAAATCACACAGTACCAGAATCATGGTCCAGCCAAACTGATATACACATTTGTGGGGGGACATAATTCAAACCATGACATGTATCTTTGGCTATGCATATTTTCACCAAAAAAAAAAAGAGATTGAGAAGGGAGAGGGTTGACACGTCATGGGGTTGTTAACCAATGTCATAAAACAATATGTGTACTGACTGTTTAATGAGAAATTACCTGTTCTGTAAACCTTCACCTAAATTAAAAAAAAAAAAAAAAATGGAAGGAATACACAAAACCACTGTACCAAAAAGAACTGGTCAAGATTTAACCACTTCAGGAGGGAGCATATGATCAAGGATCAACGGTACTGAAGGAAGAAGTCCAAGCTGCACTGAAGGCATTGGCGAAAAACAAGGCTCCAGGAATCAATGGAATACCAATTGAGATGTTTCAACAAATGGATGCAACACTGGAAGCACTCACTCATCTATGCCAAGAAATTTGGAGGACAGCTACCTGGCCAACCAATGGGAAGAGATCTGTATTTGTACCCATTCCAAAGAAAGGTGAGCCAACAGAATGAGAAAATGATCGAACAACATCAATAATATCACACACAAGTAAAATTCTGCTGAAGATCATTCAAAAGTGGCTGCAGCAATACATTGACTGAGAACTGCTGGAAATTCAAGCCAGACTGAGAACAGGACATGGAACAAGGGATATCACTGCTGATGTCAGATGGATTTTGGCTGAAAGCAGAGAATACCAGAAAGATGTTTACCTGTGTTTTATTGACTATGCAAAGGTATTGAACTGTGTGGATCATAACAAATTATGGATAGCATTACAAAGAATGGGAATTCCAGAACACTTAATCATGCTCATGAGGAACCTGTACTTAGCCCAAGAGGCAGTTGTTCAAACAGAACAAGGGGATACTATGTGGCTTAAAGTTAAAAAAGCTGTGCTTCAGGGTTGTATCCTTTCACCATACTTATTCAATCTGTATGCTGAGCAAATAATCTGAAAAGCTGGACTTCATGAAGAAGAATTGGGCTTCAGGATTGGAGGAAGACTCATTAACAACCTGGGTTATGCAGATGACACAACCTTGCTCTCTGAAAGAGAAGACTACTTGAAGCACTTAGTGATGAAGATCAAAGACCACAGCCTTCAGTATGGATTACACCACAACATAAAGTAAACAAAAATCCCTGCAGCGGGACCAACAAGCAACATCATAATAAATGGAGAAAAGACTGAAGTTGTTAAGGATTTCATTTCACTTGGATCCACAATCAACGCCCATAGCAGCAGCAGTCAAAAAATAAAATGACGCGTTGCATTGGGCAAATCTGCTGCAAAAGACTTCTTTCAAGTGTCCAAAAGCAAAGATGTCACTTTAAGGGCTAAGATGCACCTGACCCAAGCCATGGTGTTTTCAATTGCCTCATATGCATGTGAAAGCTGGACAATGAATAAGGAAGATGGAAGAAGAATTGATGCCTTTGAATTATGGTGTTGGCGAAGAATACTGCATATGCCATGGACTGCCAAGAGAATGAACAATCTCTCTTTGAAGAAGTACAGCCAGAATGTTCATTAGCAGTAAGAATGGAGAGACTTCGTCTTGCATACTTTGGACATGTTGTCAAGAGGGACCAGTCCCTGGAGAAGGACATCATGTTTGGTAAAGTACAGGGTCAGCGAAAAAGAGCAAGACCCTCAAGGAGATGGACTGACACAGTGGCTGCAACAAAGGGCTCAAGAATAGCAACGATTGTGGGGATGGGCACAGGACTGGGTAGTATTTAGTTCTGTTTTGCATAGGGTCACTATGGGTCAGGGCTGACTCAGTGGCACCTAACAACAACATAACAATATGGATAAAATGACTGGCATATGATTGGGGTGAAAAGCAAGATTCAGAACTGTATCTGTACTATTATTGCAGTTCTGTACAATTTATGCCATATGGACAAGAACTAAAAGGAAAATTTGACTTCTTGCAAGGGTGAGATTGGAAAAAATAAAAATAAAAAACCTGTACCTTTTTTGTCTGCTGCATTAGCATGCTTTTTATGCATTACAGTAAGAGCAGGATTATGTTTGGTCTTAGATGTAGAAGGAAGCAGTACCAAGTAGGTTCCTCCACTAGGCACACTACACCCCTGACCTCAGTTTTCTTATGTGCATTATGAAGCTTTGGGAACAAGTGTTTTCCAACGTTTTTCAAGTTTTATTGTTCCATGATTCCAAATGCTCTGAAGAAAAGAGTGTACAGGAAGTCTTCGTATTGGTTGAGGAAATTCAAGTTTCCTACTGGTGAATTAGCCTCTGAGGATAAATTATAAGAAGATCCTGAAATCATAGGAAAGTGGCAGATAAATTTCAGTTGAGCTCATATGTTAAGTGCCTACAATATACCAGGCACTGAACTAATCCTTTACTTTTATTGTCTCACTAATCAAAACAATCCTGTGAATTTATTTCTCCCTGTTTTGCAGAAGAGTAAGTTGAGGCTCAAAAGAGAATAAATTTGCTTAAATCACACAGATCTTACTGGCTGGCTTGGAATTTGAACTCAGATGAACTTCCCTTCCTGTTTATGTTCTTATTCTTTGCATCATGATACACTGATTCCCAGAATGATATCATCTTAGGGAAAATATTCCAAAGTCAGTCTCTGCACCAAGCAATCAATTACCACTCACTCAAGAAGGGGATTTGGAGTCACTGTAGCCTATTTGCTGAGCACTGGGCTAACATGCTGTTAAAGCCAACAGTTCCAGTGTCTGGATCTAATTGACCATTGTCTCCTGCTATTAAGCATCCATAAATGGAAATCACTTCATAAACTTCTAGTTCCTCTATGCACATATGCATAGTTTGAGGAATTTCGTTTTCTTTAATTCTAATCTCTCCATTCTGTAATGTCCTTCCCAGAGTAGTCAAATTTTAACAGTGCCAAACAAATAAGGAAGTGAAATCTTGGACATCAGCCAATTAATTGGCAATGTGCTAGAGGCAAACAAACTTTACTGGGATTCCTAAACATGCATCATTTATGTTGCTTCATACTCTTCCTTAGAATACTGTCCAAATTTCAGAAAGGAAGGTTTAAATTATGGCAAAATTTTTAACATGTGGATGTCAGGGTTCTTTTTTCAGGAGATAAGAAGATAACTAGAATGCTGTGATCATAGAGAAAATATTAATTGAGATATGCTTTCAAACGTTTTCTAATTAGGGAGAATCAAACAAAATGAGAACAAACTCATTTGCCAGAACACTAAAACAAAGGGTTACCCATGGGAAATTTTAAAGGGATAGTTTTAAGTCATAAAGCTATTACTCCTAAGTAGCAAATATTTGGAATGTGTTACCTATTTGGACAAGAATCCAATATAAATAAGTTCAAGAAGATCATTGGTAAGGTAGTAGATAATTATATATCAGATTAAGGGAAAGTAGAGGGTCATCAGAAGAGAGGAAGACCCTCCGTGAGATGGACTGACACCGTGGCTGCAATGATGGCCTCAAGCACAACAACAATTGTGAGGATGGCGCAGGACCTGGCGGGGTTTCGTTCTGTTGTACCTAGGGTCACTATGAGTCAGGAATGACTCAACAGCACATAACCACAACAACAAGGAAGAGTAAGAAGCACTGGGGGAATTTTGAATCTCAGAGGTTGAGACCAGTCACATCTCACAAAACATCTTTCGATGCTACTGCCAGAAATACACCTGGTGAACATGGCTCTGCCCAGTGCAGCAGTTCTCACGCTCATGTATACCTGTGTGTACACAGGTACACTTTTAGATGCATAATTAGATCTGCATGGACATGTTGCTTGGAATGCACGTGTAATTGGATAACTAGAATTCTTCACTTGTGACCTAATAAACCTTTGAATTAACACATTTTCTGTACCTTTCTGTATTTCTAGGTGGAACATTCTTTGTAATATCTTTTCTCTTTTCAGCTCACCCCCTCTTTGGAAACCTACATATTTTAATAGAGCAATCCTCCTCTCTTAGCTGGATGTTTGGTTGCATAACTGATAATGTGGCTTTGAGCAGACAACGTTTTGAATGTTTACAAAGTCATGGAGAAAAGTACTACCATCAACTCTTGCTTGGAAAATTACACAACTCATAATAATGCCACCTTTGGCCTCTCAAGAAGAAAAAGATGATGAATGCACCTAAGATCTTTGGATATACCATTGTTTGGTAATAAAAAAAGGGATTTTGACTACTGTAGCTAAACGCGATACCAAAAACTGAACAGATAATCATTTGATAGACTCCAAAGTTCTAAACCATTGTTAGCAACACACTATGTATCATATAATGTTGTCTCAACCACCTATATCGTTCAGTGTCAGTCTCCTGGAGGATGAAGAACCAAAAAATGATATATTGCAACACCACAGCAACATATATGGAAAGGCTATCTGAAAAGACAACAGTAATGTAAAAAGTGAATAGGCAACACGTCATATACTAGGCAGCCATTAACACTTAAAGCATCGTTAGTGAATTTATTTTAATGTAATTTTTATACCAAGGAATTACTTGCACAAAAAAGGAATATGTGATCAATTGCTGCACCTCATCATGATTTGTACCAGAAAAAAAGGAGAATGCTGATGAGTTGGTAGATGACAAAACCACATCAGTTTCCACAAAAGAAGGAACACTTCTTTCTTTGGGAGAAAATGGTCCTAACCTGAGAGAATGATACCATGCAGGACAAGACATTCCATTCTATCGTAATTCTGTTCCTACACCAGGCTACTGAATACTGCAAGAGAAAGCCAGAGAATCATGCCAACTAGGAGAAACAGGGGTGCTGGATAAACCACGTTGAGCCACTATGAAAAAGCATAGGAGAACATCTTCATCATATGCCCACCGCCTGGCTCTGGTTTCTAAATAAGACAATGGTGCAAGCAGACCTCCACTGCATGGCTGCTATCCAAATGACAGCCAGGGTACTGTTTGCCTCACACCCTGACCATGAGCAGCACCTTTCCATTTACACACAAGAAGGAACTTCATCTCTCAGAAAGTAAACAGTGAACAGTGGCGATGCTGCAAGGTGTTCTGGGAAGTAAAACTTCCACAGGTAGAGGACTCAAGTTGCTGAGACAAACTCGATGCCTTGGAGTAGATTCAGACTCAGCTAGCCTATAGGACAGAGTAGAACTGCCCCAGAGGGTTTCCAGGGAGCGGCTGGTAGATTCAAACTGCCTACCTTTGGGTTAGCAGCCGAGCTCTTAACCACTGCATCAAAGCAGTTTTCAGGCTCTGTAGCTTTTTAACAAGTCAGAAAATGAGATTGTGGGAATAAGGCACAAATCTCTCTTAGTCCAGCCAACTCACACTTTGATATATGATAGCCATAGGTTGAAATATTTTGCAAATATTTCAAACAGGGATATTGATACATATGCTAATGTGTAAAGACATTCAAGGTGTATAATTGCAGTACAGTGCATTGAGTACAATCTCATAGGAGAGAAATATTAATGATTCAGGAAAATGTTTAAAAACAGTGTTGAGCCAAAAAAGGCAAGTACTCCCTTATGTAAAATTAGAGAAAGAATTCTGTACCAAAAAAAAAAAAAAAAAAGAACAAAACATTTATTAAACAAATACACTTGTCATCTTTGTGCCAGGAACTGTTCCAGGTGCTTGGATAACAACAGTGAACAAAACAGATAAAAAGACAAGAATCTCTAACCTCTGGGAGCTGACATTCTATTGGAAGAAGACAAACAAGAAACATACTAAATAATCAAACTATATAGTATGTTAAAATACGATAAATGCTATGGATAAAAATAAAGCAGTATAAAAAGGAACACAATACGGGGGAGGGGGTTGTGATTATAAATCATAGGGTAGGCCTTACTATGGCATTCCTGGGTGGATATGGTTAAGTGTTTGACCACTAGCCAAAGCGTTGGCGGTTTGAACCACCCAGAGGTGCCGTGAATAGCAGGCCTGGAGATCTGCTTCCAAAAGGTCATAGCCTTGAAAACCCTATGGGTTGCCTATGAAAACATAGAGTTGCTATGAGTCGGAATCAACTTGACGATAAGTTAACAACAACAACAACAGGCCTTACTGAGAAATTGACAATTGAGGAGGCTGATGGATCTGACTCCCCATTTCCGTTCTTCAATAAAATGTGAGAGCAGTTATTTCTCTGTTTGTTTTTCAAGGAGTAATTTAGGGATGATTTTTGAGGTTTGTAATGCTTTTCTTTATTTTCCACAATGAAGATACATTACATGTACAATCGGGGGGGGAAAAAAAGATAATCTATAGAATTGATGGTAAACTCAGAAGTTCTATACCAGGTCCAAATGGTTTTATAGGTAACTTTTGTATGCTTCAGAGAAAAGATCATCCCAATCTCATATAAAAATCTAGAGAACAGAAAAAAGAAGAAATGTTTCCAACTTACTCTATGGGATCAGTAAATCCTGATCCAAAACCAGAAGAAGAATTTTAAGAACTACAGGCTGAGGGATGAATGGAAAGTTACTGCTTAATGGATAGTTTCTGTTTAAGGTGATGAAAAGGTTTTGAAAATAGATAGTAGGTGATGGTTGCATAACTGTGTGGACACAATTAATGTTACTAAATTGTATACTTAAAAATGGTTAAAATGACAAATTTTATCTTATATATATCTTACCACAACAAATATTTTTTTTAATCATAGGCCCATCTATTCATGAACACAGATTTAAAAATCCTAACTAAAATATTAGCAAATCAAAACAACAGTATGTTGACCAAGTTGGGTAAATCCCAGGAATCCAATGATGACTGAATATTAGAAAATCTATAAATGTAATTCACCACATTAACAGATTAAAGGGAAAAAAAAACAGATCATCACAATAAATGCAGAATAAGCATTTGATAAAATTCAAGATAACATAAGAATGAAAAATCTTAGTAAATTAAGCACAGAAAGGAAAGCTTTAATCTGATAAGGTTATGAGAAAAACCTACAACAAACATGATCCTAAATGAAGAAAACATGATCCTAAGGGTAGGTCTTCATGCCTCTCCCCCAGCCCTCCTTTAAGCCCCTATACCCTCTAGTTAGTAGCCCTGGTGGTGCAGTGGTTAACAGCAAAGGCTGCTAACCAAAAGGTCAGCAGTTAAAATCCACCAGCTACTCCCTGGAAACCCTATGGGGCTGTTCTACTTTGTCCCGTAGGGTCGCTATGAGTCGGAATCTACTCGACGGCAATAACTTCGGTTCAGTTAACCTCTAGTTGTCCATCTCGTCCAGTAGGACTCTGCTACCTACTGGAAACAAATACGAAAATAAGGAAGAAATGTTATTTTTAATATAAATCTGTATTAATCTTCCTTTCTAAACTTAGCACTTACTACTTGTCATTTTATAAACCCTTAACTATCTCTAGTCCAGTAATATATTTACTGCATATGCTAAAATGCAGACTTTTTGTTATTTTATGTTTCTTCACTAATAAATTAGTCAGATACATTTATAATTCATAAGTGTACTGATGTAATATAAATGTTGTTTTGAGTATTGACATTATACACTATAGACACAGCAATGTGTTTTATTTATAAACTATGGACTAGTTTATTCCTTGCCCAAATTCAAGTAATACCAGAAATCTTACTAGAAACAAAAGTAAACTACAGATACTGACTTTTACTTAAATTATGAGTCCGGCATGATTGAAAATTCTTTCCTTGGATGAAAGGAAAAACATAAAGGTAGGGGAAGAGCTAAAGTGGGCTAATGAAACCAGAAAGTATTACTCCAAACAGGGGTTCCTCAAGTGGACATAACATGTCCATTTTAGCAGGAAAAAATACGATCTGGAGTCAAAAATCAGAGATTAGGGGGAAAAAGGTTTTCCTCTCAATGCCACTCTTGGAAAAAGTTTGCAAAAATGTTTTAACCTGAGATCTCAATAATAATGGTAATGACAACAGGTAGTAATTTATCATCAAAAGGTGTTGATGGAGAATGGAAAAACAATCGACCATCCAAAGTGACTTCTCTGGGAACCAGCAAGCATTCCGGTGTGGTTGGCAGAAGGTGCACAAACAGGGCAGGCAAGGTGGAAGAGGAGGATGGCAGGGCAAACTGGGGCCCATAGGTTTGTGCACAGCCACCACCTGTCTGTCAGTGCAGGGTTGTGTCTTGCTATGTTGCTGAACTGGTTTCAGTGGAGCTTCCAGGCTAAGATGGACTATGAAGAAAGATCTGGTCATCTGCTTCTGAAAATCAGCCAATGAAAACCATATAGGTCACAAGAGTCCAATCCACAACCAAGCATGGGGATGGTGCAGGACCAGGCAGCATTTCCTTCTGCCGTATATGCTGTCACCATCAGCTGGGGTGATTAGATGGCAGCCAGCAACGATAGGCTTGCCATGCTGAGGAGTTTTGACTTTATCCTAATCCAACCCTATGTCCATTTACAGGAAGGCAAGCAAGATCTTTCTGCTATTGATAAACAACCAGTCTCTTGGCAAAAGATGCTTTTATACTAGTGTATCCCCTTGTGTCCAATCATGGCTGGTAAAAGTCAACTGCCTTCAGTAAATGAAGACAGGCTTTCCAGCACAGCACACAAATTCATTCAAAAGATTATGCACAAACTTAGACAGGGACTTCTTTAAATTTCAGGACTCAAAACTTCTGTGCCCACGACTCTGGTTTTTTGAACATAGTCATATTCTCCTCTTAACATTTAGCATTCTCTTTCCCTAACCACCCAAAATCAAAAGAAAAACATCTAAAAAAAGAAGTGAGATCCTGCTGGCCCCCTCGGTGGAAAAATGTTAGTTTTTCATGGACCACTGGCTGCTTATCTATGTGCACAGTAAAACAGAAATGGTCTCTGGCTGGCTTTCAAATTCTTTGAACACACTGGAGCTTTGTTTTCCCAGTGCTTGAGCTCATTACTTATAGCACCTTTACACATTGAGAGTGGGCAAAAATACTGGATCAGAAATCAGAATACCTAGATTTAAGTCCCACTTCCACTATAAAAGGTGATATTGCAAAACCTACTTGACTAGAAGCAAATCTGTAAAATGGGAACCATGATGATACTTGATTTAGGGGCCTCATGAGGTTTTACATGAGAATCAGTGCAGACAACGTACTTGAAAGCACTCTGTAACATGCATGGCAATGTAATTACTAGATATTACTATAAATGAATTACCCCCCATCTATGACAGTGATCCTTAAGAATGACATGCACTTTGTGCTATTTATCTGGTTGGCAATGCTAGTTCAGAGTCATCCATGTTGTCTAGCATCCCTGTGCCTGGTTAAAGGTGCAGGTGTAATTAACCTGTAGTGGGGACGAGTCTTTGTGAAACCACCTAACTCACAGGGAGATTAACCACAGGTATGACCTCAGCTCGATGCTCGCCAGGCTTGGCTCCCAGAGGACAGTCTGGTGCAGAGAAGCGCCATGCCTCAAGCTACCTCAATCAAATTGCATGCCCAACTGTGCTGTTATCTGTAACCCAGTCAGGTTAATCAACTTCACACTTTAAGATAATCAACTTCACATTTTAGCACATTTCACTTTACCACAAACTCAACATCTCATTTGACTCTGAAAACAATCCTGTAAAGATGTCAACCTATTGTACTTATTCCCATTTTAAAGATAAGGCAACTGAGCCTAAAATCAGGTATATGACTGACCCAAAGTCACACAGCTTGTCAGTAGCAGAACTAAGGACCAGACCATGGTAGGTAGAATCCAGGTAATGCTCCGTATTTTCAAATCTTCGATCGTTTTCTCTTCTGAGAAAACGAGAAGATAGAAAAAAACATTGAATTTTGTATAAATGCCACTGACAGAACCACTGACTGCAGTGAAGAAACTGAGCTTGAACAACAGCATTGTCTCCAGAGCTGCAGGAGGGGCCGTGCTTTGTCTCAGGGTACAAGGCATTGGTGCAAATCATTAACATTCTCAGCTGCTAACTGAAACGCTGGCAGTTTGAGTCCACCTCAAGGTGCCTTAGAAGAATGTCCTGGTGACCTCGTTCTAAAAAATCAGCCATTGAGAACTCTGTGGAGCACAAGTCTACTCTGATACACATGGGGTCACCATGTCTTGCAGTGGACTTAACGGCAACTGGTACTGGTAATAAGGCATTCAGTGAACACTGGGAGATAATGCCTCACGCCTGCCCAAGCCACTGCAAACTCTTTCCACACAGAACAATAGCAAGCCATAATTGAGAAGCAGTCAAAACCTTGTTAGCATATTACAGTGTAAAAGCTTCATGAATTGTCTGGCAGCCTGGAATCCGAAGTCTCTGAAAGAAACTCAACGTGGTATCCTGATTATGATCACTCTCAACTCTACAGAAGTGCCTGTAATGAAATAATAATAATAATAATTGGCCTTTATTAAGCACCTGCCATAGCCATTTGCTTTACTCCTTCAGTACTTACAATAAGGAAATATAGGCTCAGAGAGAAGAATAACTTGCCTAAAGTTACTCTGCTGGCAAGAGGCACACTCAGAATCCAAACCAAGCCTTTCAGATTCCAAGGTCCATGATCTTTCTATTCTATCCACCTCCCAAACTCATGAAGCAGCAATTTAGTCATCAGCTCTGGGAGATCTCTTAAGATCCTTCTCAAATTATAGATTCATTATAAACCTGGAGATTAGGTATGTGACTTATAAAAACGGCTGTTCTTTATTGATCACCAAATACTTTGTATGCATTATTTCTAATCCCTTCAACAACTCTCTATATTCTCTATTATCATCAACCCATTTTATGTATGAAAAAAACCAAAGGTCAGAGAATGTTGTGGTTGTTGTATGCTATTGGGTCGATTCTGACTCATAGTGACCCTATAGGACAGAGCAGAATTGCTCCATAGGGTTTCTTCACAGGAGCAGATCACCAAGTCTTTTTTCCTGCAGAAAGCCTGGTGTTTTTGAGCCACCAACCTTTTGATTAGCAGCCAAGTACTTAACCATTGCACCATCAGGGCTCCTTGGTCAGAGAATAGTCAGAAGCAGTCGGGATGATTCAAAACTTCATGATGGTTTCCTACACCACACCCTCTGAGGGCCAACACCCTGAGCACCTAACCCTAATTCCCCACAGTCTATTCTAATGCTCTTTCTTCCTTTGTACTTGCTTATTTTTAATGTCAACAGCAAACTAAAAGGAATAGTTTAGTAGCATTAAAACACAGTATTCTCATAGATTCTATTTTTAGTTGAGCTGCCTCTTTTGTTTTTAGTTAATAGGATGTTTTCCTTTTGCACTGGTGCTTTGAAGTAATTTCATAACAAAGATTTTGCCTTTATGAAATGAAAATAAGTATATACTTTTTTAAGATCATATTTTTGACAAAATACAAAACAAAGGGCAGATCCTAAGTCTTATGAGAAAAAAGTAACAGTTGATGTCACCAATAGTTCAGTCAATAAAAGGTTGTACTCCCTAAAGTAAAAAATAAGGTATCCTATTTTTTAATCTGTACCTGTTTTAACAAATACCTCCCTGCATTACTACCAAAACCTAAATAATTTAATAAATTTAGCAGTGCCTCATATATTTAGTTTTGTCAGTTACTTTTGGGTTGATTTTTGTTTTGCTTTGTTTCAATGGAGTAGTTAAGCACTCGGCTGCTAACCAGAAGGCCGGTGGTTTGAACCCACCAGCGGCTCTGTGGGAGAAAGATGTGGCAGTCTGTTTCCATAAAAGACTATAGTCTAGGAAACCCTATGGGGCAGTTCTGCTCTGTCCTATACTGTTACTGTGAGTAGGAATTGACTTAAGGGCAATGGGTTTGGGTTTTTGTTTGTTTCATTAAGGTGCGGGGGTGGGTGGTAGTTACTATAAGCCAGCTCTAAATCCTAAATGAAAGATTGGATACTTTATTCCTAAATTGCCTCATGCAAAGCAGAACTTTTTAATAATTTAAGTGCTTTAAAGATAGGAGGGTCTTCATAAGTGTACTCTATTCCCAAGGTATATTCAGACAGAAGGTGCATGGCCACTTGGATGTTATGAAGGGGACTCAAGCATCTGATAAAGAACCAAGATCCCTTTCCAATCCAACAGTCCATGAAATTCTACGAAATAAGGCAAATTTCAAGTTGTAAAAACATGCCTCACACATTTTACTAACATTATTAAATAATTTATCTATTTTTAGACAAGCAGTTTATTTTATTTAAAATAACCAGACTGAGGACCTCACAGCTGTGACCACATATGGGACCAAGAGAGGATTTAAAGTAGCTGAGAATTAGAGGCTTATTATATTTCAAGAGGATCAGTCCAATCCTAGGCCACATACACCTACAGCCATCCTATAAAGCATCACATTTAGAAACAGTGAACTTTCTAAGGCCATGTCTCAATAGCACCTATTCCTCTTTTTCTTTTTTTCCTAACTTGTCAGCACATTTGCTGCTGCCAGCATTAAAGACAATTCAGCAGTAGGTTCAATACTGCAGCATTTCTGACAGTGAAAGTTGGTCAATATTGGAAGAGAGACCAGGAAAGGTGATGGAATTTTCTCATCTGGAAAGGTCATCTATGAATAGTTGTGCAGTGGTCTAAAGTTAGAGAAGAGGCGTAAATGCAGTGTCAAGACCCAAGACCTAAATGACTCCCCAAGTTTCCCCTCCCCCCAGTTCTATGTCTCTGTAATGTTCTCTGCTTTTAACAAACAAGAGCAGCTTGTCCTAGAGAGAACTGGATTCATGAATTTGCTGGTCTTTTCGAAAAGGCAATGAATCTTCTGTGAAAGGAAAGAAAGACAAACAGAGGGGAGAAGGGGAGAAGAACATGAGGGAGGGAATTAGGGAGGAAAAAGAAGCAAAGCAAGAATGAAAAGACAGAGATGGGAAATCGCCTAACTGGCATCAATTTTTGAATCCTGACTATGAGGGCAGTAAGAGAAATCTGCACTCCCGGTTCCATTTAATTTTGCCTGAGTATACTTATGTGAGCCCTGTTGAGATGTCAGGGTCTGCTACTCAGCATACGTGACACACTAAAAGATATCTGGCGTGAAGACAACGAATTTTCAAACTAGTTCAAGAGTAATTGAAAATGGAATTCTGAGAAAAGCTAACGTGTATCCTTATCTCCACATAAACACATCAATACTCATTTTAAGCCTGCCAGCTATCTATCTGCTAGGAAACACTCAATACTGCTCCTTGTACACTAGGCAGATCATTGGGTTTTCTCTCTAAAACTAATAGTACAATCATTTGCAACAAGAAATTCTTCTTTGTCTGATGAAATAGTACCATCCCTGAGCTGCTACCTCGTATTTCAGGAGACACAGGAGCTCAGTCTATGAATTTCACAGCAAGAGGAGCTCAGAGTCAGGCCGTAATCTCACAGATTCCTGAAGCTGCACAGGACCTTAGAGATCAGCCAGACAAACCCCATTATTTTGTAGTTAAAACAGCTGAGCTCTTAAAAGTCATGCTAATACTTCAGGTGGCTCTTACTTTTTATTTCAAAATTGACTGTTCTCATTTTTCTTAACAAGCAAGGCTCCACAGTTCTAGGGAAAAAATTCTCTTGGGATAGCAACATATCTCTAATTCTAGCCTGATTTTTTTTTTTAAATCACAAATATGTTTACACATTCTGCAGTTAGAGTATGCTGCCTGCTGTGATTCTAGTCCTCATTAGAGCAAAAGGTAAGAATTTGGGAGGGAAAATATAACAATATTGCTTCAAATAGCTTAGGCTACAGCACCACAAAGAAGCAGTTGGAACACATAAGAATAAGTTATCTTATTTGATTCCTCAGCAATCCAATGACAAGGGTGCTGTTTTCCTGTTTCACAGATGAGAAAACTGAGCCTCAAAGTTAAATAAGCTACTCAAAATCACACAAGAAATAAATGGTATGTTTGGGAATTTAAACTTTAAAAAATAGACATTTTCCTGGAGGGATCAGGCGGCAATAAGATCGAGTACAAGGTGCTGCAGTTACCATGGGAAAAAGGGAAGCCAGTAAGAAGGATGATGGGTGGAGGTACAAGAGATTGCCTGAACTGAAGAGAAAGAATTTGACTGAATGATGCCACAGATGTCCTCAGTGTTCTCAGGAAATCCAGAAGGCTTATCTGTTAAGCATAAAAAGAAGTGAGACTGAAACGGAGGATTGGGAAAGGCGGGGTCGAGATGACAGAGTAGTCAGACGCTTCCAGTGGACCCTCTAACAACAAACACCCACAAAAACAAGTGACTCAATTACGTATGACAATCTAGGAGCCCTGAACATGAAAGGCAAAGTTAAGGAACTGGACTGAGTCACAGGAGGAGGGAGAGACAGTTCGGAAGCAGCGAGGAAGTAAAAGACCTGACCCGGCGAGAGCCTGAGCCTTTCAGGCCTGATCAGCTCATGGGTGAGCAGTGAGGCAGGCAAGCAGCAGTGCTCAGGAGGTGTGTTTTCTGCACCGGGACAGACCCAGTGGCAGAGAGTCTACTTGGCCACCCAGAACCAGCGAGAAGGAGCCCTCTATCTGTGAAAGATAAGTACTTGCATAGGGCCTACCACGCAGATCAAAAACAACCCCTTAGGGAAAATCCTCTCTCCCATTTACCTCCCCGCTCCCTGCTGTGCACTGGGTCCCAGACCGGCTTCAGCAACTGCCGAGTCCCCTGGACCAGAAGTAGGATCTGTCACACGCCCTGAGCCATTCTTCTGGCCTTGGAGAGTGAACAAATTAACAAACAGGAGAAAAAATAAATTGCAGGCTCCCTTAAGCCAAGAACCCAGGACAAGCACAGCTCCTTTGCCTAGGCACAGGCATAAGGGATCCACAGACTTTGAGCGCCCTCCCCACTACACAGACTTGTGTGGGCCCATCTCAACAGCGTAGGCCCTCATTACCGCAGTACAACAGGGTATATACCAGAAGTCTAACTTTAACTGTTTCAGCTGTGAAGTGGCAGGTTCGTGACATTTGACACTGCTCTGCCCATTAAGCAGGGTCTTCACCTACCCACATCAGGGGCCTGAGGACTGGTGGCTCCACCCATGCCAACTAGACACCTGCAATAGGGCCCAAGAATAAGAGGTCCCCCCCAGTTGTTACAGCCAACAGCACTGGGTGCTCATAGTCCGGCTGCAAAATCCTCCCACCTACGCACTCTAGGGAACAGGGACACACCTTCCTCCTGGACATTCGGGGGCGGCCGTCAGTCCCCTGCCTTGCTCAGAGTGTGTCCCCTTGCTACAGCCAGATGCCTGTGCCCACATCAATCACCCATGCCTGTTTAGAACTGTAGGTGAGAGCCTACACCACACACTTGGTGTACATCTACCTGGGCACCTGAGCTTAATCCATACAGGAGGAATGAGCGGACTCCTGAGTTCACATACCTACTAACAGATCTAAACACCTGGTAACAAGACATTAGAGCTTCAAAGATGCCAATAATAAAACTAGCTCATATAAGCAGTCTGTTTTGGCATATCAAAACAAAACAAGAAGCTAGGACACGATAAGCAAACATAAAATAAATAAATATAATAACTTATTGATCACTTGGAGACAACAGTCAATATTAAATCACATAAAGAGGCAATCCATGATGGCTTCAGCAAGCTCCCAAAATAAATAATCTAGAGGAGGAAAATTTCTTGGAATTATTAGAGGCAGAATGAAAAAGATTAATATACCGTACTCTTCAAGAAATTACAAAGGAAATAAAGCAAACCACAGAACACGCAATAGAGGAAATTAAAAAGATTAGAGAAGAGCATAATGACAAATTTAACAGGCTGCAAGAATCCACAGAGAGACAGCAATCAGAAATCCAGAAGATTAACAATAAAATTTCAGAATTAGACAACTCAATAGGAAGTCATAGGAGCAGAATTGATGCAATGGGAGTCAGAATTAGTGAGATTGAAGGTAAAGCACTTGATGCCTTCTTATTTGAGGAAAAATCAGGTAAAAGGATTTTAAAAAATGAAGAAACCCTAAGAATTATGTGGGACTCTATCAAGAGGAATAACCTATGAGTGACTGGAGTACCAGGATGGGGGGAATAATAGAAAATACAGAGAGAAATGTTGAAGATTTGTTGACAGAAAACTTCCCTGATATCGTGAAGGATGAGAAGATATCTATCCAAGATGCTCATTGAACCCCATATAACGTAGATCCCAAAAGAAAGTCACCAAGACATATTATAATCAAACTTGCCAAAACCAAAGATAAAGAAAGAATTTTAAGAGCAGCTAGGGATAAACGAAAAGTCATCTACAAAGGAGAGTCAATAAGAATAAGCTCAGACTACTTAGCAGAAACCATGCAGGAAAGAAGGCAATGGGATGACATATACAATGCCTTGAAGGAAAAAAACGGCCAGCCAAGAATTATATATCCAACTGTCTCTCAAATATGATGGCAAAATTAGGGCATTTCCAGATAAACAGAAGTTTAGGAAAATTACAAAAGCCAAATCAAAATTACAAGAAATACTAAAGGAAGACCTTCAGTTAGAAAATCAGTAAGATCAGTTAACTACCCAAGACTAGAACACAGGACAGAGCAACCAGATATCAACCCAGACAGGGAAGTCACAAAAAATAAATCAAAGCTAAAACACTGAAAATAGGGAAACAGATGTCAATATGTAAATGATGACAACATTAAAACAAAAAAGAGGGACTTAAAAACTGTAGACATAGATTTTTCATATGGAGAGGAATTCAAGGTGATATAAAGAAATAAAAGACTGGTATAAACTTAGAAAAATAGGGGTAAATACTAAGGTAACCACAAAGAAAACTAACAATCCTACAAGTCAAAATAAAAAACTAGAAAAATATAGAGACTCAGCAAACATAAAATCAACAACAATGAAAAAGATGAAAAGAAAATACATAAATAAAAATGATGCAGTACAGAAAATTAAGTGGAACAAAGAAACTCTGAACAACACACAAAAAAAGACATCAAAACGACAGCACTAAACTCATATCTATCAATAGTTACGCTAAATGTAAACGGGCTAAATGCACCAATAAAGAGACAGAGAGTGGCAGATTGGATAGAAAAACACAATCCGTCTATATGCTGCCTACAAGAGACACACCATAGACTTAAAGACACAAACAAACTAAAACTCAAAGGATGGAAAAAAATATATCAAGCAAACAACATTCAAAAAAGAGCAGAGTGGCAGTATTAATCTCTGACAAAATAGACTTAAAGTAAAATCTACCACAAAGGATAAGGAAGGACACTACATAATGACTAAAGGGTCAATACACCAGGAGGACATAACTATAATAAATATTTACACACTCAATGACAGGGCTCCAAAATACATACAACAAACTAACAGTATTAAAAAGAGAGATAGACAGCTCCCTAATAGTAGTAGGAGACTTCAACATACCACTTTTGGTGAAGGACAGAACATCCAGAAAGAAGCTCAACAAAGACATGGAAAAGCTAAATGCCACAATCAACCATCTTGGTCTCACAGACATATACCAAACACTGCACCCAACAGCAGCTAAGTATATTTTCTTTTCCAATACACATGGAACATTCTCCAGAATAGACCACATATTATGCCATAAAGCAAGCCTTAACAAAATCCAAAGCATCAAAATATTACAAAGCATCTTTTCTGACCATAAAGCCATAAAAATAGAAATCAACAACAGAAAAAGCAAGGAAAAAAAAAATCACAGACATGGACACTGGACAATACCTTCCTCAAAAACTACTAGATTATAGAAGAAATTAAGAATGGAATAAAGAAATTCATAGAATCAAACAAGAATGAAAACATCCTACCAGAACCTTTGGGACACAGCAAAAGCAGTGCTCAGAGGTCAGTTTATAGTAATAAAAGCACACATCCAAAAAGAAGAAAGGGCCATAATCAAAACATTAACCCTACAACTGGAACAAGTAGTAAGAGAGCAGCAAAATAAGCCCACAGGTTCCAGAAGAAAAGAAATAATAAGAATTAGAGAAGAATTAAATGAAATAGAGAATAGGAAAACAATTGAAAGAGTTAACAAGACCAAAAGCTGGTTCTTTGAAAAGATCAAGAAAATTGGTAAACCATTGGCCAAACTGACAAAACAAAAACATGAGAGGCAGCAGACAACCTGTATAAGAAATGAGGTGGGTAATATCACAACAGACTCAACTGAAATTAAAAGAATCATAACAGAATACTATCAAAAGTTTTACTCTAACAAATTTGAAAACCTAGAGGAAATAGACAAATTTCTAGAAACTCACTACCTACCTAAACTAACACAAACAGAGGTAGAACAACTAAATAAACCCATAACAAAAGAAGAGATTGAAAAGGTAATTTAAAAAACTCCCAACAAAACAAAGCCCTGGCCCAGATGGGTTCACTGGAGAATTCTACCAAACATTCAGAGAATAGTTTACACCACTACTACTAAAGGTATTTCAGAGCATAGAAAATGATGGCATACTCCCAAACTCATTCTATGAATCCAGCATAACCCTGATACAAAAACCAGGCAAACACACCAGAAAAAAAGAAAATTACAGACCAATACCCCTCATGAACATTGACGCAAAAATCCTCAGCAAAATTCTAGCCAATAGAATTCAACAACATATCAGAAAAAAATAATTCACCATTATCAAGTGGGATTTATACCAGGTATGCACGGATGGTTCAAAATTAGAAAAACATTCAACGTAATTCTTCACACAAATAAAAGACAAGAACCACATGATCTTATCAATCGATGCAGAAAAGGCATTTGACAAAGTCCAATACCCATTCATGATAAAAACTCCACAAAATAGGAAGAGAAGGGAAATTCCTCAATATACTTAAGGGCATTTATATAAAGCCAATAGCCAACATCATCCTAAATGGACAGACTTCGAAAGCATTCCCCTTGAGAATGGGAACCAGACATGGATGCCTTTTATCGCCACTCTTATTCAACATTTTGCTGGAGGTCCTAGCCAGAGCGATTAGGCTAGAAAAAGAAATAAGGGCATCCAAATTGGCAGGGAAGAACTCAAAGTATCTCTATTTGCAGATGATATGATCTTATACACAGAAAACCCCGAAGAATCCACAAGAAAACTACTGGAACTAATAGAAGATTTCAGCAAAGTTTCAGGGTACAAGATAAACATACAAAAATCAGTTGGATTCCTTTACACCAACAAAGAGAACCTTGAAGAGGAACTCACCAAATCAACACCATTTACAATAGCCCCCAAGAAGATAAAATACTTAGGAATAAATCTAACCAGAGACATAAAAGACCTGTACAATGAAAACTGTAAGACACTACTGCAAGAAACCAAAAGAGACCTTCATAAGTGGAAAAACATACCTTGCTCGTCGATAGGAAGACTCAACATTGTGAAAATGTCAGTTCTACCCAAAGCGATCTACAGATACAATGCAATCCTGATCCAAATTCCAACAGCACTTTTTAATGAGATGGATGTCATGCTTTGAATTATGTCCCCCAAAAATGTGTGTATCAATTTGGCTGGGCCATGATTCCCAGAACTGTGTGGTTGGCCTCCATTTTGTGATTGTAATTTTATGTTAAAGAGGATTAGGGTGGGATTGTAACACCACTCTTACCCAGGTCACATCCCTGATCCAATGTAAAGGGAGTTTCCCTAGGGTGTGGCCTGCACCATCTTTTCCCTTACAAGAGATGAAAGGGAAGCAAGCAGAGAATTGGGAACTTCATACCACCAAGAAAACAGTGCCAGGACCAGAGCGCGTCCTTTGGACCTGAGGTTCCTACACAGAGAAGCTACCAGAACAAGGGAAGACTGATGACACAGACCTTCCTCCAGAGCCGACAGAGAAAGCCTTCCCCTGGAGCTGATTCCCTGAATTTGGACTTGAAGCCCTCCCTTGGAGCTGATGCCCTGAATTTGGACTTGTAGCCTACCGGACTATAAGAGAATAAATTTCTCTTTGTTAAAGCCATCCACTTATGGTATTCCTGTTAGAGTAGTACTAGATGACTAAGACAAGAGAGAAACAAATCACCAACTTCAGATGGAAAGGGAAGAGGTCCCAAATAAGTTAAGCTTTACTCAAGAAGAAGAACAAAGTGGGAAGCCCCACACTACCTGATTTTAGAACCTATTACACTGCCACGGTAGTCAAAACAGCCTGGTACTGGTACAACAACAGATACATAGACCAATAGAACAGAATTGCGAATCCAAAGGTAAATTCATCCACCTATGAGAAGCTGATATTTGACAAAGGCCCAAAGTCCATTAATTGGGGAAAAGACCGTCTCTTTAACAAATAGTGCTGGCATAACTGGATATCTATCTGCAAAAAACTGAAACAAGACCCATACCTCACACCATGCACAAAAACTAATTCAAAATGGATCAAAGACTTAAATATAAAATCAAAAATGATAAAGATCATGGAAGAAAAATAGGGACAATGGTAGGAGCCCTAATACATGGCATAAACAGAATATGAACCATAAGTAACAATGCACAAGCACCAGAAGAGAGACTAGGTAACGGGGACCTCCTAAAAATCAAACACTTATGCTCATCAAAAGACCAAAAGAGTAAAAGGACAAACTACAGACTGGGAAAAAATTTTGGCTATGACAAATCTGATCAGCGCCTGATCTCCAAAATCTACAAGATACTGCAAAACCTCAACAACAAAAAGACAAATAACCCAATTAAAAAATGAGCAAAGGATATGAACAGGCACTTGGCCAAAGAAGATCTTCACGCGGCTAACAGACACATGAAGAAATGCTCACTATCATCAGCCATTAGAGAACTGCAGATCAAAACTAAAATGAGATATCATCTCACCCCAACAAGGCTAGCATTAATCCAAAAAACACAAAATAATAAATGCTGGAGAGGTTGTGCAGAGACTGGAACACTTATACACTGTTGGTGGGAATGTAAAATGGTACAACCACTTTGGAAATTGATTTGGCGCTTCCTTAAAAAGCTAGAAATAGAAGTACCATACGATCTAGCTATCCCGCTCCTTGGAATATATCCTAAAGAAATAAGAGCCGTCACACGATTAGATATATGCACACCCATGCTCACTGCAGCACAGTTCACAACAGCAAAAAGATGGAAACAACCTAGGTGCCCATCAACAGACGAATGAATAAACAAATTATGGTATATCCACACAATGGAATACTATGCAACGATGAACAATGATGAAGCCATGAAACATAATATGGAGGAAGCTGGAGGTCATTATGCTGAGTGAATTTAGTCATTCACAGAAGGACAAATATTGTATAAGACAACTATTATAAGAACTCAAGAAAAGGTTTAAACACAGAACAACATTCTTTGATGGTTATGAGGGTGGGGAGGGAAGGTGAGGGTTATTTACTAACTAGATAGTAGATAAGGATGATCTTAGGTGAAGGGAAGGACAGCACACACTACAGGGGAAGTCAGCACAACTGGACTAAACCAAAGTTAAGAAGTTTCCTGAATACAATGAAACACTTTGAGGGACAGAGTAGCAGGGGTAGGGGTCTGGGGACCATGCTTTCAGAGAACATCTAGGTCAATTGGCATAACAAAGCTTTTTAAGAAAATGTTCTGCATCCTACTTTGGTGAGTGGCATCTGGGGTCTTAAAAGCTTGCAAGCGGCCATCTAAGATGCATCAATTGGTCCCAGCCACCTGGAGCAAAGGAGAATGAAGAACACCAAAGACACAAGGAAAATATTAACCCAAGCGACAGAAAAGGCCACATAAACCAGAGACTTCACCAGCCTGAGACCAGAAGAACTAGATGGTGCCCGGCTACCACCAATGACCACCCTAACAGGGAACATAACAGAGAGTCCCTGATGGAGCAGGAGAAAGGTGGGGTGCAGAACTTAAATTCTAGTAAGAAGACCAGACTTAATGGTCTGACTGAGACTGGAGGAACCCCTGAAGGCATGGCCCCTGGATTCTCTATCAGCCCAGAACTAAAACAATTTCTGAGACCAACACTTTAGGGAGAATTTGGGCTGGACTGTGGGACATAAAGTGATACTTGTGAGGAATGTGCCTCTTAGCTCAAGTAGATACAAGAGACTAAATGGGCAGCTTCTGTCTGGAGGTGAGATGGGAAGGCAAAGCTGGTTGAATGGACATGGGGAATCAGAGGTGGAAAGGAGGAGTGTGCTGTCACAGTATGGGGAGAGCAACTGGGGTCGCATAACTATGTATGCATAAATTTTTGTATGGGAGACTAACTTGAAATGTAAACTTCATTTAAACTACAACAATAAAAAAAGAATTTCTATAGAAAAAAAAGAAAGAAACTGAGGATTGGATTGGATTGAAACTGACTGGAACTGCTGAACCCGAATGTGATGTAAAGTCACAGAGAATAGGAAAGATCTGTTTGAAGACAGATTACATAAATTTCAGTAAGATCCAATCAGCATGCTTTTATGACCTTCTAGAACTGGCAGGACTTCCTGGGTCATACAAACGGTTAACGTGCTTAGCTGCTAATCAAAATGTTGGAGGTTCGAGTCCTCCCAGAGGGACTTTGGAAGAAAGGCCTGATCTCAAAGATCAGCCATTGAAAACCCTATGGAGCACAGTTAACTCCGTGGCAACTGATTTTACAAGCTGTTAGGACAGGACCTGAGAATGCAGATGGTCAGGCTGCATTAAGACCTGGGATTGGCACACCAGATCCACCAAAATATCAAAATATGCAAGGTTTTAGCACTCTCAAAATGTCTAGGTTTTAATCACTGATCTCAGGGCCCAGAGTAGCTAAGTTTTCAAGAGAATTCAAAAGTAGATTGATGGTCTTAGGGAAAAGGAAATTTCAAAATAAAAAGTAAGTATCAGGTTCTTTGATATGAGTAAATGTTAAAGGTAGAGCTGATAGAGATTAATGAGAAAACTGAAAAATAATACTAATGATAATAGTAATAGTTGTTATTATAACTGATCTTAAGATATTAGAGATATACCATCCTAGGTGAGGACAAGATCCCAAGGAATAATCATACTGGTAAAGTGAAGGTGAAGAATGGGGAAATTAAGGGAAAAAAAACCAAGTATCCAAAATTAAGTCTAAATTTAAAGATGTTCACAGGTGTTAGAAAGGTAAACTATAAACCAAGCGCTGAAATTATCAAGATAGGTGAAAGTGGTCATAGAAATTGGTTGTTAAATCCCACTGAAGATAAAAAGAAGATATTAAAACGGATAAAAGGTATTCCAAATATGGTGAAGGGTTATTTGTATAAAAATCATATGACAAAGCAAGTCCCAATACAACAACATTTCCTATTCCAGTAAGTATGCAAGAAAGGTAGAGGCAATATTTCCTAGAAAGGGGATACAATGGTGTCAGGAGAAATCCAGTTTTTGATTAAGGCAAGGGGATAGAGATGGACACACTCAAGAAAATGTACAGGGTCTTTCGTGACTTCTCGGATCCACAATGTAATTGTACCAGGCTCTCAGAGCACAATAAAGGCAGCTTCAATAACCCTTGTGTATCATCTTACTCCTTCGTTCTTGCAATAAATATTCCTTGAACACATATTATAAGCCAGGAACTGCACTAGGAACAAGGTATACGATGGTGATGAAACAGGTATAATCCTAGTTCTCAGTGGCCTATAATCTTCATTGTAAGTGTGTAAAGGGCTAGAAGATCTTTATAACAGCAATTTAAGGATAAACTAATCAGACTCTCATTTTCTAAATTAGGAAGCTAAGATCTAACTAATTAGTGTCAGAGCCACAGAAGCCAGGTTTCTGGGTTACTAGTCCAGTGCTTTTAGACTAAACTGTGCCATATCACTCTAGCATGCCAAGTTTAGAGAGCATGCTAAATTAAAAAAAAAAAAAAAAGTGTTGTTTTCCCTATTTAATACACCTTCTGTTGTGATCCTTAGGGTTTCCATTGGCTAATTTTTGGAAGCAGAACTTTCTTCCTAATCTGTCTTAGTCTAGAAGCTCTTGAAACCTGTCCATCATGGGTGAGCCTGATGGTGTTTGAAATACCAGTGGCATAGCTTCCAGTATCATAGCAACAGGAAAGCCACCACAGTGTGACAAACTGGCAAATGGGTGGGCGGTAAGATTTTGGCTCACTTACTTTGGACATGTCATTAGGAAAGACCAATCGTGTTTGGAAAAATAGATGGCCAACAAAAACAAGGGAAACCCTCAATGAGATGGACTGACCCAATTGCTGCAACAATGGACTCAAACATACCAATGATGACAAATACGATGCAGGACCAGACAACATGTCATTCTGTTATATATAAGGCTGCCATGAGTCACAGCCAACTTGATGGCAACTAACAACCACAAGACACCTTATTTAGAATTCCTGATTTACAATCTCCTCCCAAGCTCTGATTTTCCCTATATATCACCTCACTTAGAAAAGGTAAAGAGTGGGCTGATTTGAGATTTACCTGTTATTCCCTTTAGTTCTTATCCTATAATGAAAAATTATTAGTCAATGGGTGGTAAAATAGGAAATAGGAAGAACAAGATAAGAATCTGACAAATTCTGGGCATCTTTTAATACGTTCACAGTGCCTAACATAATACTTTTCAGAGTAGGTAACCAATAAGAATTGATTTTTATCTTAAGTATCCTTTCAGTAATAATCTGTAAACTAAAAAATTAAACACTTAAAACTTAGTCTGTGAAAAATTATAGTAATTGATTTTTAACTTTTACATTAAAGAGTTATTTTTATGACTTTAAGTTTCATAAATATTTAAGGACCATATGGTGTACATGCAATATGTGCTTCTGAATCACCACTGTTGGAATTAATGTATCAGCCTAGCACATAATGACATTTCTATAGTTTTGAGTGCATACTGTGTCTGAATTTGCCCACCATAGGGCAGCTGTTGAAAAGGAATGGTAAGCCACCTAGATATGTTCTACGCCACATTCTGGATCAGAAGAAAAAAAAAATTATTCGAAGACTAAAACCTCATTTTTGGAAGAAATTGTCTCATTTAATTCTTTTTATGTAGGACCCAGCGTATCTTCACATACAATGAGGTCTTCTGTTGATGAGAGGTGGACTTAGCTGTGTCAGATCTCTGCAAAAGTCATGAGCTAAACACCAGGACAGGGCAGTCTTCCTTGTTGCTGTTGTTAGCTGCCATTGAGTTGGCCAGGAATCATAGTGACCCCATGCACAACAGAATGGTTCTGTATTATCTGTATAATTGGTTGCAGATCTGAGACATTGTGATCCATAGGATTTTCATTGGCTGTATTTTGGAACTAGATCACCAGGCCTTCCTTCCTAGTCCATCTTGGTCTGAAAGCTCCGCTGAAACCAATTCAGCATCAACAGCAACATGCAAACCTCCACTAACAGACAGGTGGTGGCTACAAATGAGGAACATCTGCCTGGAATTGAACCTGCACCTCCTACGTGGAAAGCAAGAGTTCTACCACTGAACCACCATTGCCCCCCCAGTCTTCCTACAGAAACTCAAACAGAAGGTAGCTAAAGAAGCACAAGGGGAAGAAGGAGTCACAGCCTCTATCTGGTGTCCTGGAGGTGCTCTGACTTTGCCTCTCATATTCACCCCCCACCTTAGACAGACACACATTCACACACACGTCAGGGCTGACCCTCGATCTACAAGAGACACGCAGAATTCTCACCAACACTTAGAGCTCCAAGAGTTTTCCTCTGCTTTATCTGTTGACATACTCATAACGAAACACACTTCCACAACAAAGAAACCCATCATTATAAGCTTAACTGTCACAAGAGCTGGACAACTGTTTACACTGGATCATTTTAATGATAATTCAAAGGGAAGGATATAGTTTAGTCTACAGTTGGAGTGTGTCTTCCTGGTTAATTGAATATAGTTCTATTTCTACAACTTTCTGTGAAAGGATAGAGTATAAAATCCTCTTCCTTGTTCTTGGCAGCTATTTTTATTATATTCTACGTGGAGAAATTCTCATCCTTCAAGGTCTATCAAATGTTCCCTCTTCAATGAAGTTTTTCTTAAAGCTACAATGAAGAATTAATTCTTCCCTAACTGTGCGAATGTATAGCACTTTGTTCATGTTACTAGAAACACTTATGATTTTACATAATGGTTTCTGTAGGTTTCCATTCAAACGGTTGTAACTGCTTCTGTACTTCCAAAGAGTTGTCTCTGTATATATACGTATTATATAACTCACTGTACTGTGTACAAGAAATCTGCTTACACATCTCTCTTCCTCTCCCTTTCTCACATCCTCCCACAGTGTGATCTTGAGAAAAGGCCAAGGATTGTAGCTAGTTCATCTTGGAGTTTGCCATTTGGTCAGCAGCCTTCCATGAGACCACATGTTGTCACTGCCTTTAGGTTAGAAAGCCTGTCAATCAACCCTTGGCCTTTGCCTAGTCCACCTTACTTCTGCTAACCAGTCCTAGATAAAGTTTCAGTGTTCATTGCCTTTATTCTTCCCCTTACAGTCAGTCTCTTTCCCCTTCTTCTTAGAAGAAAATGTTTTCTTGCTTCTGGTTATGGAGCAGAATCTATAACCACCTGGTAAGCGCTGCCCTTGATCTCTTCTTCCCAAGAATAGTGATTCGCATGTGTTCTCCCTGACCTGGGCCATCACTCCCCATTAAAACATCCTGTGCACTCTGTTGTCCCTCTGTCTTATTTCCTTTGGTTGCTCCAGCATTGTCTCCATCCCAAGACTACTTTTAGGATCTGTCCTCTAAGATCTGCTTTTGCTGCCTGCCTTCTCCTGTCTCCCGAATCAATCCAAAGACTCAAGAACTCTATAGCCCACCCTTAATTCTTTCCTTTCATACCGTTTTTATTAAAAACTTTTTCATCTCTAAAAGTCAAGGAACACTGCATAACTCTGCCCCACCTTATCCTCTCTCCAGAGCCCTGCCTCCACCTCCAAAAGAACTTTTTCCTGTCTTAACAATAGCCTCACTCATGCACTTATGGTGTAAATTTAAGTGTTAGGAAAAAAAAATGCTTTAGATCCTACGTTAGCATTTCCACAAATTTCCAGTCCTTGTCTTGGTAGGATCAAGGGCTTTGGAGTCAGTCTGGTAGAATTTCGGCTTTTTGATCTACTTACTGTTTCTGTAACTTCATTTACTCCTCAATAAAGCGGAAGTGAAAACACCCAGCTGCTGCATTGTTTTGGAAGTTCAAGATTAAATAGTACTTGGTAGGCACTCAATAAATGGTACCTATTTATGGTGAGGAATTTATGGTGAGGAGCCCTGGTGGCACAGTGGTTAAGAGATAGGGCTACTAACCAAAAGGTCAGTAGTTCGAATCCACCAGCTGCTCCTTGGAAACCCTATGGGGCAGTTCCACTCTGTCCTGTGGGGTTGTTATGAGTGGGAACTGACTTGACAGCAATGGATTTGGTTTTCTGTTTTTGTTTTTGTTTTTGTTTATGATGAAGAAAGTAAATCTACTACTTGTATGGGGATATAAGAGGTGTCCATAGGAAGTCCAGCTGAAACAAAAACGACAGTCTTTTAAAATCAGTTTCATTGTATTGGCCTCCAAATCCAATACCTTGTGCATTATATGACTAAATTCAATCTGCTTTCTTACGTATTTTCATTTAAAAAAAAAAAAACTCTCTGCATATGAAGAGAGACTGAGAAATAAGTCGGACCATTATATGAAAGACCAGGAAGTCTAGAATCAACTGTTTACAGGAAGCATCTGCATTTGCCACTTTTGCACATTGCTGTGTCTGTAAATAGTAATGTTGCCATCACTTCTGCCTACAGCAAAGATTTAACTGCTCCATAAAGATGGCAAGGCCAAACGAAAGCCATTTCATTAATCCACAAAATGGAATACTTTCGAGCCAAATCTCCCCCATTCTGATGACGGACTGAGCCTGCAAAGATAGTCACAAACCTACTGCATGCTCACAGCACAACACAAAGAAAGCACCATTGATTTCGTGAATCGATAAAATGAATACTTCAAGTCAATAAAATTAGAATGATGACAAAGGTCACATTCTGGTTCTCCAACTTTTTGTTTGATTCTACCATGTTAAAGCACACAAACTCAATAGTTCCCACAAGTAACACTAAAAGGAAGACATCTGCAGAGATCCCCTACAGAAGGGAAGGGCTTTGGCAATCTTGAGTCTTACTGGGTGTACTCCAATGAAAGAATTTCAACAATATTACCCACTAAAGTGTACATGTTAAATGTGTTTTATAATTCACACCTACCACTTGCCCACCTCTCATAACATATTTGCTGCACGAAGTAAACCCTGGACAGATACTGGTAAAGACACTCCCTAGCAAGAGCTTCTCATTCATTCATTTATTCATCAATATTCATTAGGAGCTTTCTATGCACCAGTTTCTAAGCTAAAGCTGTGGATATAATGAAGGGTAAGAAAGACACTTTCCCTGCCCTCAAGTAAGGGAAACAACATTACCTTATCATACAGTGCTAGGATTCAATAAGAACAGAGGGCTCACAGATATCTGGGAAAGGCTCCTAAAGCTTTCACTGAGACCTGAAGATTGAACAGAAGGTAGTCAAGTGAAGAGGGAGAAGACTGAGAGATGAAGTTGGAGGTAAGCAGAAACCAGGATTTTTAATTCACATTAAAGCTTTAAACTTTATAATAAAAGTAATGGGACTCACTGGATAATCAGGGTGGACAGCAATGTGGTAAGAATATTGTCTTACTTTTTGATTATATTTTCTGATTTCCTGTCATAAATATGTATATTGTTTTTACAATAAGACTGTAAAGGTTATACCTTAATTTTTAATAAATAAAGCTAAGAGAAAGGGAAAATAAGGCTGGGTCAGAAGTTAGACTGGTAATAAAAAATGCATACGTTGTTATAACCTTACTAGACATAGACCGTAAATTTAGCTTTAAACTTCTTAGAAACCAATTAAAAGATAGAAACTCTGGTTGCTTCATAATATTCAAGATGAATGAGTTAAAAATAAACTATATTGAAGGAACAATAAGAAGGCCAGAGTGGTTGGATAGGAAGGAGTGGAAAGAAAAAAGAAGAAAAGGGATTAAATGAAGAAGAAATTGAAATTGTCAATGATTTCATTCTACTTGAATCAACAATCAATGCCCATAGAAGCAGCAGTGAAGAAATCAAAGGACATACTGCATTGGGAAAATCTACTGCAAAAGACCTCTTTAAAGCGTTTGGAGAGAAAAAAAAAAAGACATCCCTTTGAAGACTAAGGTGCCTCTAATCCAAGCCAACGTCTTTTAAATTGCCTCATATGCGTGTGAAAGCTGCACAATGAAAAAGGAAGATCGAATAAGAATTGACATTTGAATTGTGGCGTTGGCAAGGAATAGCAAAGAATATACTGTGGACTACCAGAAGAACCAACAAATCTATTTTGGAACAAGTACAACCAGAATGCTCCTTAGAAGTGAAGATGGTGAGACTTTGTCTTGTTTACTTTGGACAAGTCATCAGCAAAGACCAATTGCTAGAAAAAGACATCATGCTTGGTAAAGTAGAAGTTGAGCAAAAACGAGGGAAAGCCTCCACGAGATAGACTTGACACCATAGCTGCAACCATGGCTCAAACATACAAACAACTGTGAGGATGGTGCAAGACTGGGCAAAGTTTTGCTCTGTTATACATAAGGTCACCAGGAGTCAGAGCCAACTCCACAGCAACTAACAACAAGATGGTAGGTAGATCATCAAAGGTAGGGCTTTGTGGGCCATTGCAAGGACTTTGGATTTTATTCTGAGTGTGATAGAAAGCTTTGTGTGGTTTTGAGCACTGGAGTGATGTGATTTGATTTACATTTTAATAGCTCACTCTGGTAGCTCTGCAGCTCTATGTAGGATAGACTATGGATGGGGTTCGAGGTAGTTACCAGCAGAAATAGAGATCAGTATGAAGGCTACTGCAGTAGACCAAAAGAGAAATGATGGTGGTTTGGTCCAAAATGATAGGTAAAGATGGAGTGGGATCAGACTTAAGAAATATTTTGAAGACAGACTGATAGGACTTGCTGATTGAGAAGGAAAGAGGAATTGAGGATGACTTCTGGAGTTTTGTGGGTAAATGAGTATGTCATTTACCGAAATGGGGAAGACAGGGAGGGGAAGGTTTGGGGAAGGGTAGAAAATCAAGAGCTCTCTTTTTGACATAGTAAGTTTGAGATGTCTTTTGGATATCTGTGCATTTAAAGAGGCTTATTAACAGACAAATCTCTATTTCATGGAATGTTGAGAAGAATAAGAAAGATACTGTGGCAAGGTGAAGGAACTTGGTAAGGAAGTTGAAGGAACAGTTTGGTGCTGAAAGATCTTTGGCTATCTCTTCTGACGGTAAAAGGCTCCTGGAATATCTTCGTCTTTAGCTTCATTTGTCAGGATGTAGCAAGCCTATGCACCAGAGTGCCCTGATTTTGCAGATCTGAAACTCTTCTGCAGAGCCTTCGAGGAGGTACCTCTGCTCACTTCTCCACTCGCCTTCACTGAAGTCATTTTAAGGATGTTTTCTCTACCTAACTTCCTGAAACCCTCTTATGTCTTCCTTGGCTCAGCCCGGGACTAGGGATTTAGCTTTGATCCTCAGGGTAACCTTGGTCCTAAGACTCTAGTTTCCTACTGTCAGAAAGGGGGAAGAGACCTTTTGAGTAGTAACTCTGAAAATGTTATCTTTGGGCCCTGACCCACTGTAGTCACCTGGTCAAATATGCTGCATGTCAGAAATTCAAACGTGATGAACCAAACTCTTTTCATGGACCAGAATTATAGAGTTGGGCTTGTTGTGAGAATCAGACAGGATAATGGGTTGGAAAAACAAATTTAATAAACTGTGAAGTTCCCATTGCAGGAAAGCATGAGATCCTAAAGAGGGTAATGACAACGGCTACCATTTATTGAGTCTACTTTATGCCAGGCACTATACTAGGTGTTTTACACATGTTGTAATACTGAATACTCACAACAGCTCTATAAGATAGGAATTATCCCTACTGTACAGAAAAGAAAACTAAAGTTCAGAGTGGCTAAGAAATTCACCTAAGTTCACAAAGCTAATACACGATGGAATCATCACTGGGAAGCAAATCTTTCAGACTCATGTCTATGCTTGGAGATTCTAAATCTGTTTGCATCAACCTGGTTAGCTATGCACTGCTATAAATATAGCAGCTAGAGAAAGGAATGTACTGCCCTACACAGCAACATAGGTACAAACCCCTGAGATGCTACAAGTCTGGGTGGGACAAGGGTCCATGACTGGCTCCACCTCAGAGAGGAATATTCTTGGGCCAGAAGAAAATAACTTAGAAATCAAAATTCTATCTAACCTTTTGTAGTAGCCAAGATGACAGCTGCAGAAAGAAGTCTTTGTATCTCCTCTAATGAACCCAGGAAATGGCTCGGCTCCCCAAACTTTTTATTCCTTTGACAATTATTAACAATGTGTCAATCACTTATATAATCTGAAGACGTTTTATCCTGGAAAACTGACAATCCAATAGGAAAGACATACATAAAATATACTGGTTAAAAAAAGTAGATATTAACATTCTTAGAAACCCAGGAGATGGGGCAGTTGCTTCTGTCTGGGAAAGTGGCAAAGAGGCAATACTTCATGTAGGGTATCAAGAGAAGCCACTGAAGAATGTTAAACACGATCAGTTTGAGTTTTAAAAAACTCACTTGGACAGTAAGACAAGACAATAGATTAGAAAAGAGTGGGAAGGGAGACCAGTGAGAAGGCTGTTGTAACTTCCCAGGAGAACGGTAACGAATGTCTCATCTAAGACAATTACACCAGAGATGAAGATTCTGGTTTGAACATGATCTTGGTTACAGTTTTTCAGGATGCAACTTGTACATTCAGTGCCTTCGTTTGATATTTTATGGCTCTTTAGCCCTACTTTCTCCCAATGCAAAGCCATTTGCGTTTATCCAGTCTCTTCAAATGACACCATGAGGGAGGCTCCACAAGCCCAGCAGACAAGAGACTTTTCCAGAGAAAAATGGCGAATAATGTCATAATGTTAGAACGCTCCAGGAGGATTTAGATGCGTTTCCTGGATGATTGCTTAAATGAGATATCATACACAATCTGCAAATAGAGGATCTGACACGTTAGAGGTGCTCAATAAATTTTAACAATTTTACCATTAAGGCTTAGTCATCAACATTGATCACAGGCCTTCTCTAGATGGTTAATTAATCATCAAGTATTTCCAACAACATGTATTTATTGAATATGTGCACAGCTCTCGGCAGGCAATACTCCCTACCATGTAGTTTGCCTGGAGTTGATTCCTGGCCCACAGGGACCCTCTTTGGAAAGGTAGTGTGAGACAGTCGAGAGGGCATCAGCCTAGGAATCAAGAGATTTGGGGGTAAGTACTAGAGGCACATGATGTTAATCCTGTGCACTCACTTTACAGCTGAGGAAACTGGCACTTTCCCATGCTTCATTCCACTGGAGAGAGGCAGAGCCAGGCCTCCCGACTCCTACTCCAGCACCTTTTCCATGGCACCACATGTATGTGAGACTCACTCACCCTGGAAGGTTACCATGTAGTCCAGATTACTGCCCCTGCACAGATGACACTATTATGATAATTCCTGCAAACCTAGAACAATTCCTTAAAATTAGGTTAAGCAGCCCAATTGAAGCACATGCCTGTTAATTCATGGGCAGATGTTGCCATGCCTTTGGACACTGCATATATATATGAGAAACTGGAGCTAAGCACTAGTTTGGATTCATCGTGATTTGTGGTTTATTCTTCCTAAATTTACTTTCCCTACTTTTCTACCTAAAAAGCAAAATAAACTGCATATAGAAAAACACAGAGACACACACATACACATACTCTCACAGACACACATGCAAATCTTAAGCCTCAAAAGCAAAACCAGTAGAATTCAATGTCTTCTACAAAAAAGTTCCATTGCAATCTCTCCAAGAAACTCATCTGTGCATTGAACGACTCAAATATTGAGATACATTATATATGAACATAGAACTTGAGCACCTTAAGCATGTCTGAATTTGCAGCCTTGAAAGCTGAATTAAGAAAGGAGAATTTATTAGCCGTGCTCAAACCCATTAATTAGCTAGTATTTGCTGTGTCTTTTGCAAGTAAAGCAATTTTATCCCCATTTTGGGGATGAAGAAATTAAATCAAAATCAAAGAGCTGTATTGGCTCACTAGAGATTCGACTCCAAACAGAATTCAGAATTTTATGAATCTTGGTCTAATATTTTGGTCACTGACATCATAGAACTATTGTGAAAGAATTCAAATGAGTATGTGTCGTTGTTGTTTCCTTTCCTTCTTTCCCTCCAATAACTCGCAGCCCTTGATCAGGAGCTGTGCTACAAAAGTAACATGTCCAAAGTATACCTGCCAAGGTTATTTGTATCTTTGAGTGACTACTTAGAATGATCTCCAGTTTTTCATTCTTTCCAAAAACCAGCAGGTTAAATTTTAATATTGTACCTGTCATATTATCATCATCAACATTTAATAATCATTTTAATCACCGAGCACTGTAATTTTTAAAAGTTACTACTGTATTTGGTTTTTAGTCTATATTTCCTCTGAGTTTTTAGCTCAATGAAAGGGATTCTCAGATTCCTTCCATTAAGGTCTTCCTTTTTTCAAAAATAATTGTTATAAATGAGTAACAGTCATTTAAAAATTAATGTAAGACTCTTCAAAGAAAATTATTGCTTCCACAAGTAACCATAAGAAAATGGAAGCATTAACTTACTGTTCAGAAATAGATAGTAAATACAAACTTGAAGTTTAATGTTTGCTAACCTGGCATTTAGATTTTGGTTTTAATACTTGATAATATTATTTATCATTCTCAAGGTGTCCTATCAATATTAACAAACTTTTTGCAGTTTCTCCTTGAAATAATTATTACTTCTCTCATGGTAAGAAAACTGAAGCAGAGAATAATAGTCAATATACTAAAAGTATACATACATCTAGAAAACGCCATGCAATATAGGCTAAAGATTACGCATATATATTTATTTTTCCTTTCTTTGAGAATTAAGCATGAGATATTAAATTTTTAATAACAGAAATACAGTGAAGCAGGAGTTTGAAAGAGTTAATTCTGATACTGAATGATGCCCAGTCCCAGTAGCCTGAACCTCAAAGGTTTGGACTCATGATTTAATTGGCTAAATTGTGCATTAGGAAGTAAAATAGGGTAACAAAATAGCTATCTTCAAATAAATATTAAAGAGCTAAAGAAAAAAGAATCATCATATCCCAAAATTAAGTTTCTGCAAAGCAAAATTGCTACTGCCTTTGCCCAATTTCTCTGTTTCACAGTTTAATGCAACATAAAATACCGATTCATACATAGAGAGGTTTGGCCCCAAGCCCATCAGTTCACACACCAATGTGAATAAAAGGTGACTCAAGTCAACATCCTGGTAAAAGCACTGCAGACAAATCCAGCAGCTTGAGCCAAAGAACAGAAAGAGGTTTTGGGTAGGAGTGAATGAAAAAGCGTAAGGCTTCTGCCCTTGTGACAGATGCATAAAACGACTGCAGGGAAGGGAGTACAGAGAAAGAGGAGCCTGGGAAGATACCTGGTGATTAAATACTTGCTTCTGTCATGAGCGATTATGAGGAAAATAAATCATGGGAAATAATTCTGGTTTAGTAAAATGCATACAGATTCTGAAGACAAACACTTGAATTCTAATCTGGACTCCAAAATTTGTTAGGTGTGTGACCCTGGTCAGGTTGTATAACCCTTCCAAGCTTCAGTTTTCTCCTCTCTAAAGTGAAGAAAAGTTAATACTTACTTGAAGGCTTGTGGTGAGAATATATGAAATACTGTGTTTGTGAAAGAGCCTGGTAGAGCATTTGGTGTATGTTGTTATGAGTCGGAATCAACTCGACGGCAACCGGTTTGGTTTGGTTTAGACCCAACCAAATTCCTGTTCTCTTTTCTTCCCATCTTCCCCCAGTCGTACTTAAAGAGTAGGGAACACACCAGATGACCTCTCTTACAACCCAACAATTCTACAGTTAATTCAGGTTTTTGAGTTCCACTTAATCTCTTGATCCATCTGTTGAAATGGATCTCCAAACTAGAAGCATTTTAAAAATGCATGATTATTTGTCCCAGTTTGCTGAACTTGGTTTTGATATTCTAAAAAGCCCTCGATAGTCATTTTTAGGGTTATGCCTGCATTTCAACTTGAAGACCATTCCCACATCTCAGTAGCTAATAGCTAAATCTACCACTTTCTCTCTCTCTTTCTCTTTCTCTCTCCACACACACTCACACACGCGCACACACACACACACACTTCAGAAGGGGGCATGATCAGAATAGAATTACCCTGGAAGAGTACTCCCAACTCCCTTTCTTTCAGATCCAGAGGAACTTCTAAAACCAGGAGAATTCTTCCTGAAGGTTTGACATAGTTCTAAGGCAGTCCCAGATAGATTGCTCAGATCAGTAAATCCGAGGCCACCCTAAACCCACGCTAGAAGAAAATCACACCAGCAGTTGGCCTTCTCCATGCCTATGGCCTGACCTCCAAACTACAAAGTGAAGCTCGCATTCAGCAAGTACACAAGACTAAGACATTTAGCTTGAAGAGTAGAATATTTGGAAGAAGAAAAGAATGAAGTTGAGGAAAGACACTTTAAGTCCTCACCTGACCAGTTCTGAAGCATAGCTAACAAAGCAAGCAAATCAACAGCAGAGTGCACAGCATCTGCCCATCGGGCTGATTCAGTGCCACAAACGGGGGAGAGGAGACAAAAAGAAGGAAAGAAGGAAGAGGAGAGAGGAAAAAGGAGAAGGGGGAGTCTGATCATGAAGCTCATTTTCTTTCAAGCTGTAGGAATCATTAGGATTGATGGTAGCAAATCCAGGGTCCGCACCAAAGCGTGAAATTGGCATTACCCTACCACTTCGGAGAAATTGTGACTCTGAGGGCAGGGTCCTTCACAAAGGCCCAGGGAACCTGTCAAGTTCAGCGGCCTTTCTGGTCCAGCCCCCCAAGTCCCCAATCGCAATCCCTTCCAGTTTGCCCCACAGTGACCTGTCCTGGCTTGGATCTGTGGTGATGTATATGTACAAATAAACCTGCTCGTCTCTAAGTCTCAGGGGCTCACTGAACCACCTTGAGAGAAAAAGCAGTTGAGATGGAGTGGGGTCTCAGCTAGCGAGTTTTACAAAAGCTGCCCTTCATAAGAAGCTGGAGTATAAAAAAAAAACTCGTAGAATATACATTAACTTCAATTAACTGTGGTTGTCAGAAAACTGAAGTTTGATTAAAGCTAGTTGCAATGCAATGTAATTATATACTTTCATGGCTAAGTATTTCCCTTTCTTCCTCATAGCTAAGATCTTTCTCCTCCTTAATGCTTTTTTCCTGCAAAATATGTTCAAGTAAATGTTCCCATTTTTAGAGTTTTAATTTTAAATATGGTATCCATGCATCTGCTATGTACATGTAACTACTGGGAAATAAAACAATATTGTGCACATGCATAAAACATAACACTCTACTGCTTCAGACTAACATGAACTCCAAAGGGCCAGTCCTAATGTGAGACCTGAGTCATTCTCCTGCCTCTTGATACCTTTGCGGTCAGGTAGAGAACAAATGCTTTTACCAGAGCTTTAATTTTCATGGGATCTCTTAGGCACTTTGAGTGGAGAGGCAGAAGAATGACAGAGAAAGAAAAGCTTGAAAAATGGATCCTTTCCTGGCTCAGGGAGACTGACTCAAGGCCATTAGCCCTGCCACCCAAACTCTACTCTGATCCATAGACTCCATAGCCTCCCCTCCTTCTTAACACCCCTGTCCCCGTTAGGACTTGCACAAAAAGCAATAAAACACATAAGGGGCACTAGAGGAGTTCAAGGACATTGAACTACATTCTAATCCATAAAAACACAAAAACAAGACAAACAAACAAAAACCACCTTTCTTTGCCATAACCTCAACACAGCAAGTTTTTTTATAGCATCTGTAAATAGCCTCCTTAATTGAAAGAAACGCTTGTGTCAACCTTATTGGGCTCAGCCTCCAATTATTAAGGTAAAAAATACAAATACAGAAGTATTTCATTTTATATTTTTTATCTTGTAGGTATTTCTAAAACTTAGCTTTCTTTTCAAAAAGACTACCATAATGGAAAGAGGTGCAAATAATTCCCTTTAAACTTGTAACAAACATGCAAAAACCGTTGGAATGTAAACAGTTTAAACACATACCTGCTTGCGCGCGCGCGCACACGCACACACACACACACACACACACACACACACACACACACATACACACACAATCTTTGGAGCTTTTTTTTGTGAAATTCTCTAGAATATTCTGCTTTGACACAAACAGCTATATAACCAGACAGATTTCTATGTGAAAAAATTATGTCTAAGCTAAAATGGATTTCACAGCATATGTATTGAAATGCAGTTAGTTGAAGGAAATATTAAACTAAGACGACTGTGGAAATAATTTGAGTGATAAAGTTTCATTCAGAAGCTTGATTTTCCTTTGTTTCCAAAAAATGACATGTCATATCATGCAACATACAGAAATACATCAGAATGTTCAAATGCAACGCACGTAAACCTAATGAAAATTCTCCATTAAAAATACTTTTGGCGGACTCATGAAGTATTTAAATAAAAGAATCTAATAAACACATATCGTGTGAGGTTCAGGTTTCCTAAACACAACTTCAAATCTCTAGTGAAGTGGAAGTTTATAAATAAATAAGTACCAGGTTGAGCCTCTCCACAGAAGCCTTAGATCTATACAATCTAACCAGAATTTTCTGGCAACAGGGCAAATCTTAGGGGGCAAGTCAAATTTCTCTCCATTCTTTTTTACCTCTTCTCTGCCATGGAAAACCACACTGATTTATTTTCAGATGAAAGAGAAAGTAGTATGTAGTAAGGCAACTTTCGGTAGAGTTTACACTTATTCTTCATTATAACCTATTGATACTATAATTTGTTAGAGCATGTTGATATAAATTTGAACTGAATTTGACAAATTCTGACAAGATGGAAAAATGTCTGAATCATATGCATCTGCCAGGAAGAAAAAAAAAATGCAAAATTTAAAATACATTTCAAAATAAATTCACCAGATTGCATGTACTTTTCATTTTATAGCCATAGGCTTTGGCATCCAACCTTCATTTGGATAAAGATGCACAAGTTCTATCAAGATATGTTTCCTTTTGTAGTTGATGTTTATTTAAATGTGTCATTTAAAAAACAAAAAAAACTCTCCAGGTAGTTTTCTAAGGCAAAAAAATTGTTTTCCAGGATAAAAATGAGTTACACACAGATAAAGTAATTTTGATGATGCACTAAGTTTTAACATATAATTTTTAGGTTATTGCTACAGATGTAAGTATATTCTTATTTTTAAAAAAGCAGCAGTATCTATGTGCTACCCTAGAATAAATGTACTTTGGAATAACAATGATTTCATAAAGATACACCAAATTTAATAAATATTGCTTCCATGGTAAATAATATCAACAAATAACATTTCTCTATTTTCAAACGTTTGCTGAATATGTTTATGTATTATTCGTTTCTCCTTTGACAAATGTGGAAACTATTCCAATTTCCATACAAATTCACTGGTATGTTTAAGGGAATGTCATTACAATGCTATTTACTTAATTTCTCAGCAAAAAGAAAGAAAGAAAGGATAGGTATTTGGGGTCTATAAATATGTGTTAAAACGATGTGCTGTGTGGTGATATGTATATATATTCAGTGTATTGCATATTATGATTAAAGCTTTTCAGTGCTATTTGCTTATTCAACAGAACTCACTCAGGTCATCTATGAAAGATTAGTCCCCTTTAGTACACACCTTCAGTTTACAAGTAAAAATACACAGAGACATGGAATATTGCCTCCTGTAAGCAAATTCAGAAGTCAACCAAAATACCAAAAGGAAAAACATGACATAAAATTGCCATGTCCCACAAATGAATTTTTTGCATGAAAATAGGCTGTGTAGCCGTACAAATACTTTCTGAAACAGTGGAGCCTTCTATAGCAAATATAGGAATAGTCCTTTAAAAAACAATGTACTCTAGGTGACACAGTGTTATGTATTAAAGAGATTCTGACTCTTTTTCTGAATAATCGTATTAACTCATTTGGAAAACAGTTTGTAAAAGAACTGTTCATTGTTCCTATGCATACATCTTAAAAATAATTCACTACACTTGACCAAATTATTTTCAAAGCATATACAGAAAGAAAAGAATACAAAACTTTTCCTGCCTACATGTGAGAGCTTGTCAGCATTCAGCTCCAAGGCCTTTAATCCCAGGCTTTAAATAATTCAGAAAACACTTGATTACTCCATCGCAAGAATCGTTGAGCTCTGCAAAATCTGAGTAACACAATATTTTCTATATAAAAAACCTAATCTCTAATAGTAGGCAGCTAAGTAAAACACACTTACTGAGACCAAACCATGCAAACCATTTTTGCACTTGCTGCACAAACTCTGGTAAATACCAGTGTACTTTAACTACCAAGTAATTCTGTATTCTTGCTTTCATTACCAAGCCATCTAGTTCTACAGCTTAATTTGCTGAACTCAAAAACCCCAATTCACACATTTTCTAGGTTTAAAAGGCATCTCTGAATCATAAGAAGTGAAACGGTTAGCTATGTTACTCAGGAATCCAAAAGTGCACACAAGCAAAAGTTTAAACTTAAAAGGCTACTACTTTGACATACACTTGTATTCCTTTAGGAAAATAATTGTTTTATGTCTTTGACACTCAAGATTCAGTATCTGCCGCCTCCGTTCACTTGTAAACATCAGCCATTACAAAAGAGCTTTGCTCACTGGGCTAAATTACAACCCGAGTAATGTAAAACACACAGAAAAACCAAGAACTATTGGCTTCCAACCCCAAATGAAAAAGTGACAAAATTGTCTAGCTGAGTTCCAAATAGACTCCTCCATAAAGCTGATGTCTGTAGCACTTCCCTTTGATGTAGATGGGTGTCCATATATGTTTGACCATGTGTTCATAATTATCATGTAAGCAGATAAATGAAAGACACACAATTAGCTTACAAACATCAAATAAGCTCTGTAAAAATTATCAAAGTTGAGCAAAGGCTCCACCAATTTTAGTCGTGTGGAACATTCTGAACCATTTTCTTCTCCAACCATTCATCACACTCTCCCTGAACTCCTTGCCTAAGCATGGGAACACTCAGTTCCTCTTCATCTTAGCGAGCAAGTTTAGTTAGCCCTTTAATGTATCCTGACTGAAACATCATGAAGTAGAAAATCTACAGATTGCATTATCACCAATAAGCACCACATTTGACTACTGCCCATACCATTTGGAAACCAGTCCTCACATGACTACTGGCCTGACACCTCATCCATCAGCCGTGTGCCCAGGGCCGAGCTGGACAGTCTTCCTTGTACCATCTCCAGAGTGGAGGCCCAGCTGGGAAACGGGCTTCTTTTCCAATAGCAATTAGATCTTTAAGATCAGGCCTTAGCAATTTGACCTAAAGCCATCCTTACTTGCAACAAAGTCTCCAACATCTTCTGAGGAAGAGACCGGGAGTAAGGCAAATGAGAGATCCAGGTCTCCGTGGGCTGAGTAGAAACTTTGTTGTGTCAGATAAACTTTGGCCACTGGAGGAAAGTACCCTGTGATTGCTCGGGCTTTAGAAAGACCTGTCCAGGGCTTCTCGATCTTCTTTTCTCCTCCCTCTCTCCCTCTCTCTCTGTCTCTCTCCTTCTCTCTCTCTTCTCTTGTTTCAAAAGGGGCCTCTGGTCAGCGCTGATTAATAAGTGTTTTTTGTTGTGAAGTGTTGAATAATAGAAGATGACCGGCGACCCAATAAAGACTAAACCTTGCGCTGGTTTATTGTGGCAAGCTGAGAAAGGGGCTTTAGGCCCGGGACCCCAAGCACTGACCCGCACACATCCCGCGGATCGCCTATTCATTCTCACAGCCCTGCAGTCGCCCGGGATCCCATTGTTTGTCAGACAACAATGGAGATTTCGCAGGGAAAGTAAAGCTCTTTTCAGATTCCTCTCTGATGTTTTGCATTTAGGGAAACACCGACCTACACTTTTTCCCCCGACATTTTCCCTCACGGCAGTTAAAACGGTTCGTTTTCGGGGCAACTTGGGTGAGTTTGGCGCTTGTTCGCCGAACACCAGTGTTAGGAGGAAGGCAAGACAGGGAAAAGGCGAGCCCCAGATATTTCCTTTTTTTGAAATGCATTTAGAGGACGGAAGCTGCCTCTGGGGAGAAGGGGAAAGGGGGGAGGGGAGAAGAACAAGAAAAGAAAGCGTCTCCTCGCCGGGGTTACCGAGGCGCGGGGGGCTTCGGGGCGGAGAGGCGAGCGGCCCCGGCCCCGGCGGCTCCTCCCGCCTGGCCCGGGCTGCGCACCACGGTCGCCCGGGAAGCGGCGGGCCTGGCTCGGCCGCGGCAAGCGAAGGTGCCGTCGCTGCGGGGTTCCCTCTCCGCCTTCCTTCCCCGCGCCATTCCCTATTCCTCCTCGTTTTCTCTCGGAGCCCGAGGCGGCCCCGCAGGCCCCGGCGCCACAGCCCTGCGGGCAGGGCCCGGCCGGCTCCGGGCGGGCCCGGGTCGCGGCTGGCGTGGAGGGCCCGAGGCCGCGCAGGCCCGGGCCGCGTCTCCGTCTACGGGACTTACTTCTGCTCTGTTTTCCTGCACCCAGGCCGGGGCTGCCTTTCTAACTGCTGTCCCGGCCCGTGCAGCCGGCTCCCTCAAGGCCCGCTCGGCCCAGGAGGTGTTGGTGGGGGCGGTGGGGCGAGGTCGCGGGGAGACTCGGCCCGGCCTGCTTGGCCGGGGCCGCTCCGGCCGCCTCGCCTCGGCGGCCACCAGGCGAGCAGTTGGCGGGCACCTCGGCGCCGGGGCGGGCCCGCATCCCTCAAGAACACGGCTGCCACGAGCCAGCAGGCCTCGGCTTTCCCCGAGCGCTCGCCGACTGCCTGCCGCGTGCAAGCGTGGGTCGGGAGGTCAGCGGGTCGGGCGTGAAGGCTGGAGGTGGGTGGCGAGCCGGCCACGCCCTAGCGCCAAAGGAGGGAAAGTCGGCCAGGGTCCGCGCAGCGCGGGAGGCCACGGGCGCGGGCTCGGGGCCAGGCGGTCGCAGGCCCCGGACTTCGGTGGGGGGGGGGGCAGGGAGGTAGGCACCGCACGGGGCCGCGCGAGGCCGCCCTCCCCCCGGGCAGGCCGAGTCCACGCCCTCACGGCCACCGGGGCCTGCGGCGCCTCGTCTCCCCTCCCCCGCGCGCCCCCCGCGCGCCTTCACCTTCCCCCCGCGCGCGCTACGGCGCGGGGCTGGGCAGAGGCCTCACGCGCCGGGCGAGGGCTAAGGCGCCACGCAGGCCGTGGGGCCTGGTGAGCGGCGGGAAGTGCGCACTGCGCCTGCCTGCTCGGCCCCGGCCCGCCGCCCTCGGCTCCGGGTCGCTGCTTGACAGGTTTAGAGCCTAGAGAGGAAGAGGAGGAGGAAGGGCAGCAAGAGGAGGGTGAGGAGGAGGCGGCGGGCGGCGAACTAAGTGCTGTGCAGGGGGAGGAGGGCGCATTGTCCGGTCCCCCCAGTCCAATTGATATGCTAATCCCCTTTCTGATGCCATAACAAAGAACACCTTTGCACTTTTAAAAGACTTTTTGTGCCCTGGCTACAGAAGTTTATTATCCACTAATTAGCAACAACTTCTGGCAATGAGTTGGGTTACATTTTCACAAGCTGCAAGCCTAACCGACGAGGTGCGCAGGGCAGGAGGTTTGCGCGCCGGATGGAAGAGGCCAAAATCAGAGCCTGCAGGATCCGCCGGCTCAGGTTGCCAGACCGAGGGAGGCAAGGAAGGATCGGGAGCCCAGTTCTCCGGCCGGACCGAAAGGTGTCCGTAGAAACGCTTTTTGGGCCAGGGACTGAGCGATCTGAGCCAGAGTAGCAGGGGACTTTATTAGATCCAGCTCTGCAGTCCCCGGCCTGAGAGCAGCGCGGAGGTGGCGGCTGCGGGCTGCCTTGCAGGTGTCCCACCCCAGCCATGGTTTGAGGTCGGGGGTGAAAGGCCAGAGCGAAGGCTCCTGCGCTCGTCTCTAGGCCCTCTCGTATTTTCCTTTGCGGCCTCGACTTAGAATAAGCAGCGGCCGAGGGCGCGGCGTGTTCGTAGGAAACGAGCCCGCGGCCTGGGTTGCCTTTTAAGGCCTTCCCAGCAACAAGGCTGAAATTCCAGGGGCCAGGGAGACGAGGCAAAGCTGGCATTACCGGAACCGGCGGGAGCTGGGGGTGGGTAAAGGGGCCATCCGGAGCCATCCGAGGTCGACCCTGCTGGCTCACCCAGAGCGCAGAGTCGCTCCGCCCCCGCCGGCGGGACGCGTGGTGCGCCGCGTGACCTTGCTCGCTCAGGCTTTGGCAAGACCTGGCCGATCTTTAGCAGTCCCACATCCCAGGTCAATAAACTGGAAACGGATAAAATGAGCATCGTCCGGTAAAAGAGAAAGGGCAGGCAGACGATGCGCTTTCCTTCTAGCGCCTCCAAAGAGAACGTTGTCTCTGGCGGCTAATAAAACACCCGTGCGGTGAGGCCTTTGGTCTCGGCTAGACCGCAGAGGAGATGCTGTTTGGTTGTAGGTAATTCGAGTCCCTAAACCTAGCATCGTGAAATTAGGAAATATATACATACATACATATATACATACACATACATATATATATGTACATACATATATATATATAAACTTCCTACTTTTAAAAAAAGCCCGTTTGTCTTTGATTTTCAGCCTTTTGCAAACGTCGGGTTGGAGGTTTTGTTGCATTTTCCGAGCAGACGTCACCCTGGCGCTGGTGGCCTCTGCACCTTCCTGCAGCAGAGGCAGCCGAGTCTGGTTTTATAAACGTTCAGGGTGAAACATGGTCTTCCTCCAAACCCTAGAGTGATTGAGGGTATAAAAGTGAACGTTTAGAGGCGGGAGATTTCGAGTTATATTCCCTCTTGAGGGAACCCACGCAGGTGTCTGCGGCCCTAACCTTTCCGCTAGTCGAAGTGCAGTGTTTCTAAACAAGCGCTGTTAGAGCTGGAAAATAGGGAGGAGGAAGCCGATTGGTGACTTAACGGAATATCGCTGAAGAAAATACAAAGACAATAACCAAGACATTAATGATACTGGATCCGATAATCTCCCAGTTGAGAGTCTCGGGAGCAAGAAAATGTTGCCAAATTTCTCCCCAGCAGTGGCCTTGGAAAGGGTGAGGGAGGAGGTGGATGGTGAGTGTGGGGAGGAGGTCTCTCTGTTGTCACCCTCGGCCTCCTTCACTGAGAAAGAACAATGGCTGAGCCTGGGTTTCTTTCTGAAGGGGAAACTGCAGGAAGGCAGAGTTGCTCTTTGTGCCCCAGGCCCTTCGGAGGAGGAGGAGGCCAACGCACGACCCCCCTGACCGTCCGGTGGTGTCCAAAATATCTGGATCCCTCAGAGACGCTCAGAGCTAGAAAGGCGCCAGCCCTGTCGCCCCTTAAGGCCCACTCAGCTGCCAGAAGAAACCCGAGCAAAACCGAGCCACCTCCGAATTCGCCCGGGAGGAGGGGTAGGGAGGGAGGCTGGAAACCACACACTCTCACATGGCATGTCAGCTCCCCTACCCCCGTGTCTGATCACAGTCGATTCTGCTTACGTGTGTATTTCAGATTCAGGGGTTATTTATTTAATCCTTCAGATCTTGCCATACTATTAAAAAAAAAAAAAAAACTTTATTCCTTTTCCAAGGCTAAGGGTTGATAAAAAGGCTTCATTGGAAAGCAATTGGGGATCTTATGACTGTGACCTTGACGTGTGAACGGGGGGTGGGGCGGATCGCTGTGGGCCCCAACCCTAGTCCTGTCCATTTCTGGAGCGTCAAGGCCCTGGCTAGGGACACCAACAAGAAGGGAGCTTTCTTTTCAAGGGTTACCGTTAGCAGTTCATTCAATAAAGTTGGGAACTTGGTATTTTTATATTAGGTGAAATACATGATTTAATTATACTCCAAAAACAAATTAAGGACAGGCCTTCTACACAAATTGGAGGCAGCTAAATGCTCTTTTGTGCCTGCAGCCCTCGGGTTGTTAAAGAGGCTGCTGATGCGTGAGAAGTAAGTGACTGATTTAACTCATTGGGATGCAGGAAGCGACCTGCCCTCTTTTGAAAAAAAAAAAAAAAAAGCTAGAGAGAGAGAGAGGACTTAGAGCTAGAGAAGAGAAAGGGAGGGAAGAGGAGGGCGAAGAAGGAGAGAGAGAGAGAGAGAGGGAGGGAGGGAGGGAGGGAGAGAACGCAGAGGGAGGGAGGCAGGAGGGAGAAGGGAGCCCAAACCCCTGCTTTACAGCGTTGCAAGCTTCTGAATTTCAAGCAGAAAGTAGAAGGAGCCCCACACAGCACTGCGCGTCTTTCCTAGGGCTGCGGGTGCAGAGCGTAAACAATGAAAAGCTCCATCCCCCTCCCCCACCCCGGCTAGGCTACAAGATTTTTGTCTTCGTTCCTTCTCAACGGTGGACGATGTGCAAAATCAAATATACAGAGCTATGTAGACATTAGGGAAAAAAAGGGGGGCTGAGACCCGGATTACCCAGCAGGCACGGGCTGTAAGTACATCTTTTCCTGCGTTCGCGGGCTGCGTCGCCCGGTGGGCTGGGAGCGTTCGCTTTGTGAGTTGGGACGCTGGTGGGTTTTGGTGTTTTTATTCACAGGCGCTTCTTCGACGCTTCCACTTTCGCACGTGAGCCGCGAGGGTTTCACCCGCGATGGGCGTGCAGAGTAGGGTCCCGGCGGTCTGGGATGCGTCGCCTTGGAACGGCGCGCGGGGGACGGCGTGGGGCGCCGGATCGCGGGGTCTCCGCCTGGCCAGCATCCTTCCGAGCCGCGCGCCCAGCTCTGAGCGGCCAGAGTGGTGACTGGCATTGGGTGGAAGTTCACTCGCGGAGATCCCTAACCTCCCGGGGATGAAATTGGCAGGGAGTGTCTGAGGAGCAGGGAGGGGACCTGCATCCCTCGCGCCTAGAGGAGCTGGGGCGGCCGCAGCCGCTAGCTTGCCGGACTGGCCTCGGCCGGGTGAGCTCTCTCACTCGCATCGCGCCTTCGGTGGGGCTTTTTCCTACGTCTCACATAAAGGGTCTTCTTGTGGCCAAGGCTGAGGGACGGTGGGGAGAGAGTGTGGGTCTCAGAGCGCCCAAGGCGGGAGGATTCGTGGTCCTGGGAAGGTCCTTTTTGGCCTCTTGAAAATGTGCAAGAATTCCGCGGGCCCACGCTTTCTTTGTGCGCCGGGTAGCGCCAAGCGCTTTGTGCTTCACAAGGAGAAAATGGCGAGTCCTATTGTGTTTAGGCCATTTTCTTCCGGTACAAGGGTTTTCCCAAGTTCTAAATACTTCTTTGGAAAGTAGCCTTCTAGTGCCCGGGCAAGTGTGAACTGCTGAGGCTCGGCCCGGTGGCCTGACCTGGCTACCGACCTTAATTTTGGCAAGAGCCGTTTCCTTACCGTTGTGTTACTTGTTTCCAAATAAAAATATGACCGATTCGTGCAGGTCGGTGCCCCCCAAAGATCTGCAGCGGCTTTCAGGGTTTCGGAAAATAAGTGTGCGTGAGCGCGCGCGCGCGCATATAAGTATATATATACATATATATACACGTTTGTGTGTGTGTGTGTGTGTGTGTGTGTGTGTGTGTATACACATACATATATATATAATTTTCCTGAAGGGAAAAATAAAATACCTCAAAGACAATTAAATGTTTGGCGTGAGGAAGGAGGTCTTCTTTTCTCCTTTCACGTCTTTTAGGAAACAGCAGGAAAGGTTCAATGTTTCTCAGGCAGGTCGGTCTTCTGTTTTTTAAATCAAAAATGAAACCTTATTTGGGACAGAAGGAATTATTAAATAGCCTTAGCCACTACTTGGCTTCACTAGAAAAGAATTACAGGGTGTTAAAGAAAGGATTTAGATTAATGCTCTTAATGCTTATGTCTTTGATTTATATATATATATATATGGAGAGAAAAAGAGAGACAGACAGAGAGAGAGGAGGTTGTTGTTGGCTGGTCTGTTTTCCTTAATTTGTTATTTTCTGTAAAACTGTGTCCACTTGTTAAACTATATATAAAGTGGAGAAGGACGTCTATGCTAATTTTCAAAAACTAAAAAAAAAAAATGCAGTTTTAAAAATATTATTTCCTTTTTACTACAGTTCTCTGGACTCTTAAATGAGGCAGTGATTTTGCCAGCTCAAAAATAATGAAATGCAAACTTTCCCCATCTGCTTTCAGTACTCTCAATTATTTGTTGGCAAATATAGAATTAAAAAAAAAAACTGGTATGGAAGACAGAACTTAAAGCCTATCGACTCTTTCTTCTTTGACATAATCTTCAGCTGTTAGGGAATCAAATTTGTGTGGAAGCATCGTGATTTGCATTTTTCAAAATGCACCTCTAGCATCTCCCTTCATGTGGATCAAGACCATGGACAGCGAACTAATATGCAATCACTGAGCAAAGAGGACTCCAGAAAAATTCTGTGAAATCAGAATGGAGGTTTAGTTCAAAACATGTTTGGGAGGCAAAAACAATCATTGTGATATTATTTTAGAGTAATTAGACTGCTTTAAAATGTGGCATTTCAAAGTTACTCTACCACATTTTAAACAATGATTTATATGTTCAGTTTTTACTGTCTTAAAAAGAGTTCATGCTCTTTATCAAATTAAAGTAAGATGAAGTCTACCTTTTGTTACTGGTAAATAACTAATCTAAAGCCATCCATTTAAGATGTGGGCTTTTTCTTATAAGGCTTTGAAGCAGACTGAGGAAAGAAATTCTCCTATTTTAGGCTGGCATTAGCTGAATGACACTAGAGCAAATTAAATTGATTTTGATCAGTGACTGAATTTCTAAATGCATAGAATTGGAAAAATTAAATGCCACTTTGATAGACAGGGATAATATGAATGGAGATGTAACCCAGCTACTTCCGTTTACTCCTGTTTAGGTGTTATAGTCTATTAACCATCAGTGCCATTTTGTGAGCAAATATTTATATATTTTCCAAGAAAGTCACCCAATTTTTCATATGCACTGATTTAATTCAGGGCACAGTATTGGTTCAGTGTGGCTCTGAAGATCACTTTACTTGGTCTTGAATGGTGCCTGAATTGCCTTTATTCTTTTACAAAATAGAGTTTCATTTAAAACCATTTCACTGTGGATTACATAACACATTCAGAAGTGCTCATTTAAATTTCCAGTTTCATATGTCTTTTGGCTAATTTCATAACCAGACTTCAGTGTGACTTGTAAAGGCCTGGAAAATAATAAACAGGTTAGAGAAATTAAAATAGTTTAAATCTGAATTTAAAAACTACTTCTATCTTTAAAGAGGTCAGGATTTATAAAGAAAATAGTTCTTGACTTTACCCATCAGATTTGACTGTAGAAGGAAACAACAGTTACTTGAATGTGAAGGTTCTTAAAATCAGGTGCTAGATATGTTTTGGACACACACACACTTTTTTTTTTTTTTTTTTTTTTGACAAGGGCTTCAAAGCAATTGCAAAAAGAATGCTATAGCATTTTCCAGCGCCCTGATCAGGACCATGGCGAGGTCCCCGCAGTTCACCGAGTGGTGGCCCAGAGCTCTAGCTGGGATGCAGTTCAGTTGAGAGAGGGTCATTGTTTAGGAAGGCACATCCGTGTGGGATGGTATTCGTGATAAGATTAAGTATAAACCTAAACCTTGGCCTGGAGAGAGAATGGCGGGGGATGGGAGGGAGAGATGGAGATACAGATAAGACCTGCTTGGACACATCGTTAAGAGACAGCCTTTCATCTGGGCTGTCGGGCCTAAGGTGCTTATTTTGCTGTTACTTGGCCAACCGTGTGTAAGCGAGTAGGAGCCCGAGAGCTTAGATGTGGGATCTAGATGAGGTGTTGAGAGGCTTGTAGGCTCCTATCTCCGTTTGGGGGAAAGGCAACCGCGGAGGGTGACTTTGACTTTCCTTATGGCAGTCTCGGCACTGACGTGACGGTTGTGAGGCTAGGGTACCGCGTTTTAGGGGCTGCCTTTGGGTCACTGTGTTGGGGTCAGGGGGCTGCGGGCAAGGGCAGGGCTCGCCCTTTGCTGTACCCAGGCGCAGCTCTTGGGGGCTGCGCGCCTTCTGCGGCTCTTTGGTTTCAAGGACACAGCGAGCTGCTCAGGACTTTGGGAGCCAACATCTGTCTGACTGGTGACGTCAGCAGCCCGTGTAATCCTCTTGTGCTGAAGGCAGATGCCTTATTTGTTTGGCTGGAGCGAGCCATTAATCCCTAATTCTGGATCAGCAAGCGAGGGGGAAAGACCGGACGGCTCCGACCCACCCCCTCCCAACCCCCACCTCCCACCCTAAAGCACCTTATACCACGGAAGCTTCTCATCCTCCTCTTTCCTCCGAGAAGGCGCTGAGCAGCGACTGAAAACGCTTTGGTTCTCTGCAGGTTTGAACAGGGCTCACAGGTCTTTCTCCTTCGGATTTCTAGGGTTATGGGTAGATGTAATTCTTTCTCTTATCGATCGTTTCGATTTTCTCGCTTGAACTCGCTAGTCTTACAGTTTGCGGGGTCCTAAGCCAGGAAGGGGTGAGGATGGATGGGAGCGTGAGGGTCCAACGTGTTACCGAGGGAGGGGTGAGGCTGGGGAAAGGGGACGCAGGATAGAGGAACGGCTGGGGCTGCACGGGAGGACCCACTGAGGGCGCAATGTGACGGTTCCGACCCTGGGAATCGCTTCTCCGGCTGCCGAGGAGCCCGCGGCGCACAGGCCCCTCCTCGCGCCTTCTGCAGCCGGGACCGGCGCTCACCACCACCGCGCCGCCTCCCGGGCTGCGGTTCCCCGGCTCTGCGCGCAGCGAGTCCTTTCCGCGCCCGGCTGAAGCCTGGGGACTGAGGTCGCGGCTTGCCGGCAGGGTTCCCTTCCTTCCGTCACCTTGGCTCCCTTCTCCGCTCTCTCCCGCCTCCTGGTCCCTTCTCCTAGCCTTCCCCCGCCCCCTGCCCCCCGCCCCCCGCCTCCCTCTCTAATTCTGCGCTTTGATTCTGTTTTTCAGGGGCGCCTTCCGGGGTCTCTGCGCCAGATCTGCTCTAGGCGCTCTCTCCAGCCGCAGCCCAGCTTCGCGCCGCCCCGGGGCCGCGGTGGCGGAGGATCTTCCCTTCCTCGGACGCTCAAGCGGGAGCGGGCCTTTCCTTCCGGCCAGACCGCGCCGTAGGGGACGCTGCGAAAAGAGCCGCCGCGCCCGCCTCCTCGTGCCGGTTGCGCAGAGGGCTCCGCCTGTAGAGGTCAACCCCCTCACCCCTTGCTCTCTCCTGCTGGCACTCCCTCCGCGTGGCCCCGGCTCTTCCAGCCTGCTGAGTCCTGCCGCAGTCTGAGGAGAGCGCGTCCGCTGGGCTGTCCCGAACCGTAGCCCCCAGCCCAGCCCAGACCTGAGGGCTGCTCTCTCAGGCCGGGGGGGAAGCCTTAGCCAGCAGCCGCGGCCTTTTCTCTGCAGCAAAACCGTAGCCAGACCAGATGGGCCGCCGCGCTCTCCCGGGACTAGGCAGGTGCGGTTGAGTTGATTTTTCCGCATTACAAAGAAAGATGACCCAGCCCGTCCTTGGACTCTCATCTTTTTTCAAAATCTCCCAACCAAAGCCGCGGTAACGTTATCAGAGGACCCAGAGACCAGACATATCTGCGTGTTTTTCTTACATGCACACACGCGTGATTGTTTTCTCTTGTATCCCTTTTTATGTGCTAGATCTCATCTCTGACGGCAGCAAACGGTTGGCAAAGCTTTCTGCAGCAGATCAGGCGGTGGCGCGGTCTTTAAGAACCTGCCGTTCCTCACAAGTGCCTTAGAAGAGATGCAGGGCGAACCAATTCGGTTAATTGCCTTCAGTAAAATAACACGATTGCGAAATTAGATCTGTACGAGAGCGGTAATTAACTCCGATCCACGCCATCATTTGAAAACCAGATTTACAGGCGTACGTATGTTTTTAGGTATGCTGTAAATGGCATGCAGATAGATGCCTGTGCATACGCAGACACACGCATCGTCTACACTTCCACAGAACAGACTAATTAGCAGCGGCTCCGGCAGATGCTGTAGGAGGCGAGCTCAGACCGCAGTCGGTTTATGAGTTACACTATGGGGGAGTCGTAGGGACCAGGAGCTCCGGGGAGGGGGAAGGGCGAGCAGAGAAGTGTGGTAGCCACAGTGGGTCAGTTACTTTCCGGATCAAGATCAGAGACTCTGCCCTCCGTGTTCACAGCGGACCTTGATTTAATGTCATACAATTAAGGCACGCGGTGAATGCCAAGAGCGGAGCCTTCGCGCTGCACTTGAAGGACACCAGAGCATCTCAGGGTCAGAGAAGAGAAAAGGAAATTGCAGTGTGTTGGGAGGAGGGTGGTAGAATGAACCTATCCATGGCCGCATAGAAATCCCCAACTGATTCCGACCTAGCTTTCCCAAAGCAAAGGCTGAGACTTTTCAGTGAACGCCTCGGGAATCCGGAGGCAAACCCGCAAGGGGGGTTTTAGGGGAGCTGCAGTGACAGCTGTCAGGAGAGCAGGCGCTCCCGCTTGTGGACATATTCTAGAGAGTCGAAGCGTTTAGAAAGCAGCGGATCTTTCAAGAGCAGGTAATGTGATTGTTTGCACTCCTGGGCCAAGCCAGGGGAACAAAGAGGAAGAAAGAGAAAGGAGGCTAACATTAAATGGCGTCCTGACCACTTTGCGCAAGAGACCTCAAATGGCTCAACCCCTGCTGGAAGCCGGGAGCAAACCCTCCACCCCACCCCAGCGTGACTTCTCCCTTTCTCTTCCTTGCCTCCAGTCGACCTTGCCTGCCTTTAAAACGTCAAGAGAACGTCCTTGTCTCGGCACAGTCGCGAGGGCCAAATCGGTCAAAGGAGTAGGACAAGTGAAAAGAGCCAGGCCAGAAACTTTAGAAATGGATTTATTCGAAAGCCAGTGAGGTAGACTGTGTTAAGGTAGCAGTTCCGCACCAGGGCCCTGGAGCCAAGGAGAAATCTGGGCTGAGAACGCGAGCCTTGATGGATGTCTTTGTTCTGCCTTGGCCTGCACGGGCTGGGAACAAAGGAGAGGAGCTAAGAGAGGATGCACCCAAGTGGCCGCGCCCTCTGCGCCTGGCGCTGTCCGCGGTGCTGACTGCGACCCTCTCCCCTCTCCGTAATTGCTGTTAGGTGCCGTCGAGTCGGTTCCGATTTACAGCGACCCTATGTAAAACGGAAGGAAACACTGCCCGGTCCTGAGCCATCCTCACAATCATTGTTATGCTTGAGCCCATTGTTGCAGCCACTGTGTCAGTCCATCTCGTTGAGGGTCTTCTTCTTTTTCTTTCCTCCTTAATTAAACCAAAAAAGCATAGGACCACCCTACCCCACCCCAAAGAGTAACAGGATATTGGGTGATTTGAGAAAGAAGGGAAACCTAAGAAGGGAATGGCCGCATACAGCAAAACCTAATATTTTATCGAAATAATCTATTCTAACTGTTGCCACACTTGGCTGGTACTTTTTGGGTTTCACGTAGGTGTGCACATACAGTTAGTATATGTATATCGGGGAAATTTTTTCAGTTTATTTAGGACGAAACCTGAATATAAAGAGCGGGCAGGAATTGCCAGGAGAATGAGAGCGAAGACTTCTTTTCTTTCTTTCTTAAATCATCTTCCTTAAGGCAGAAACATAAGGTCCTCACCTTGACAGAGCAAGCGTGGTCACCAAAGAGACTCGCGACGAACTCAGGTGTGGTCCTGGAGACTTACAAGAAGGGTGGGACGGTGACAGACTAGGTGAGAGGAGGCACTCAGCGGGGCCGCCTTAGTAGGTAGGTCCCGAGCGCCAGGCTCAGCGGAGGGCTCTGCGGCGCGAAGTCGGCTCCGCGCTTCCCCGCCCGCGCGAGGCAGTGCAGGGCCAGGCGACCCGAGACCCGCACCGAGGAAAACCACCGGGGCAGCATCCGCTTCCTACCTCCCGCAGATGGGAAAAGGCAGAGCGTTTTACTGAATCCCAGACAACTGAAGGTTCGCTTTGGCAGTCGAGGGTAGGGTGGGTCAGTATTGACATAGTCAATAAATCTTTAAATCTCTCCGCTTATTTCGTCGTCCTAACCTAGACATTAAAAACATTGAAAATATACAATAATATGTAAAATGTTCTAACGAAACAAGGGATCAAAATGGCAACGGAGAGAGAGCAACGGGAAGTCAACCAATTTGTTGTCAGCCAGGGCTCTTCAAAGAAATCGCTACCCGTTTGTTTGGTTTGTTTAGAAATTCACAAACACAAACGCTGTTAAAATTAAGAACAGATAAAATATCCAGATTGGGTAGTGGAGGCAGAAACTCCGATATTAATCCAGCTATAGAAATAGGCCATACATTGACAATGATCTGAGAGGATATTTTCATCAAATTCATTCGTTCACGCCTGAACGTTGGAGTTGTGCTCAATGATTCAGGAAATAAAGCGGCAAGGCGCAATAACCTCGGCTGGAGGCGACCTCCTCGCCCCCTCCCCCAGGGCGGATTTTATTTGTCCTCTGATTTGAGAACCCTGGGAATCAGGTTTGTTATACCCATTGATTCCTTGTGTTTCTTTTAAATTTTATACAGTCTGGGAGGGAGTGGGTAAAGCGTACCGATTCGAATGACAAAAGGAAAAGACTGGAAAATCTCTCTCTTGTGCCAATCAAAAGCCGTCATCGGAAGCTGAAACGGGTTTAAAGCATTACACGTTATCATAGGGGCCTTGATTTCCTTCCAATGTTCATGTGACTGCGCTGATCCCCTGCGCCCACATCTGCAAAACGTCAAGGATCCAAGGCTGCAAAATATTCCTGAGTTGTGTGTAATTCATTTTACGTAAGAGAAGCACACCTAATCCTCTCACCCTAATCCTACTTGTTTAGGACAGTCTGAACTTGTCCTTCAGAAAGCTTAATCAGTTTAAAAATTACTTTCTAAATAGAAATGGAATACTTGATATGAAAGAGAGCAAACTACCACTTAAATTAGGGAACAAATTTGGTAATCTGGTTACAAAATTAAATCCATAGCGGTTATCGATCTGCAATGTTTCTAGTTCTTTAAAATGATTTTTCTATTTCTTTTGAAAATAATCATCTGGTTTAATGTCCATTTCCAATTTTCCTGTATGAAATTCTGTGCTCAGCAGTTTTACAATAAAACAATCCGGGCTTCGCAATTGGAGAAATTCAGCACGTGTGCTGTGGAGGCCCTCTGACAATCACAACTTTCATTTAATGGTTTGAAATTAAAGCTTCTCGGAATAATTTAGGAACAGCTTGACCCGTAGAAATACTCAACGACAGCCCTCCTGGGAAATTGTTCTTTTCTTGGGGAAGAAGATGCTAGCGCAATGCGGCTGTCAACAGTGCCAGAGCGCCCTCTGCTGCCCCAGAGAAGCAGGACACCAGTTACAAAAGCGAGATGGCAGTGAGTCGCAATAGGCGGAGGAAACATTAAGCTCTTAGATACATTTAATCTATGAAATGTAAAAGCTGAGATCATATTGTACTTTTGAAAGGGTCACCGGATTTGTTTTGAGCACTCCTTGGACGATTTACTTCTAGAAGGTAGTGAAAAATCAATGTTTCGAAGTTTTCAGTCTGTCAAGGTTATTACTCAAGCTATATTTCTGCACTCACAGTCTATCGAATTTTATATGGAAATATGAAATAGAAAATCGGAGAGAAATAGATTTGAATTGAACAAGAGTGTGGAGAATATTTATCCTAGTTTCTCCAGGTAACTAAGGAAACAACAATTAATTACAATAAAGATACCAAGCAGAGGTTGTTTAATTATTTTTTAAAAGATAATTTAAAAAAATTAAGTCCCAAGTTAAAGAATTGTTTTGATGATTGACCTAGATTTTGCTGAGACTACTTGCTAGGAATAAGAAAGTGAATTATGTTTGAGAAGAAGGTTAAAAAAAAAAAATGCTTCACACTAACATGAACATTGTTTCACTGTTGCAACCTTTGTAATTAATTTATACCCATACTCAGCTTGCAAAGACTTCTTTAGAAAAGAACCCACTCTGAGTAGTAGAGTGTTATGTTAGATGTCAGATATCTTAGCATGGGCAAACCCATAAGAAGTATTATTTGCATTAAAGATTAATTTTTTCAGTATGGAACAATCTGTTCTCAAATGAAATGGAGACTTTTCAGAAGATTAAACAATTGTACAGCTTTATTAATTCAACACTGTGAATTTCAAAATTACAGCCTGTTTCTAAATATACGCACATCTTTGCCGTGAAGACTGTTGTTGAATATCTCAGTGCTTCTGTAATAAAAGCTTTGATTAATTATACGGTTGTTAAATAAATCTTGTAAAAATAAAATTCTGTTTATTTTACTGTGTCAGAATGAAACAGCTCTCTAACATCTTGTATTTTAATCCTAGCTTTTAAATGTGAATTCTTGCAAGAATATTAAGCTATAAGTTGGAGAACATTAAGCTAAAAATTAAAAATATATACAACTTTACATTTTCTTTTAATACAAAAATACAAGTATTTATTAAATGTGAAGTTAAATATTTGGCCAAATTGTCAAATTCCATAAAAGCTACATGTACATTTTTCTTCTGAAATCTACTTCTCCAAAGAATACATTTACAAATTCATGGCACAGTAAGTGAAATAAAATTGTTAGAACTTCTAAGCTTTCATTCTAAGTGTGCTTTGAAAAGATTTTAAATATTTTTTCTTTTTGCGTAATTTAAATTTCTTTCTAAAGGAATTAATATTTTTACCCAGGAGAAAATACACTATGAAATCATTTTGCTATATTCATAATAGTTGTTACAAGTTTAAAAACAACTTCTAAGTATAAGGAAATAAAATACACACTACACATCAAAGCATTATTTTAATTTTAAAAGCCATTTTCTCTCTTCTTTTAAAAAAAAAAATGAAGAGAACCAATCTAAAAGAGCATCTCTGATATCCAAGAGGTACTGCCCAAAGTGAAAAGCATGCACCAATATTTGCAGTTCAAGTCTGCCTGTAAGGATTTTTAAGCGCTATTTTATATTTGTACAAGGGTAACTTGTAACGGAAACTCCCTTCCTAATTTCTTCTGGCTATCGGGAACCTATGAAGCATTCACTTCTATAGGAGTAATATTCATCTAAGAAATATATTTACGGGAAGCACTAATACAATAAAAGCTTTTATTTAAGAGTTAACCACAACATCTATTGTGCCCTTACACCAGCTCTTAGATGAAATTAATATAGAATTTAATACTTGTGGACGACAGAAAAAGCCCTAATCCCAGACTTCAGATTAGAAAAGCAGGCTTTAGCCCACTCAGTATCTTTTTATCCAGTATTCAGACTCAGCTGTCATTGCAATTTCCATCAGCTGCTGTTAAGTAACTAGCACAATATAGAATTATGCCTGAATAGGAGTTGAAAATATAATGCTTTAAGATGGAATAAACTGGGATGTCAAGAAATTGAAATGGATTATCTTTACGATAGAAGGTTGGGAGTTGCAAACTGCTGGAAAAATATTTACATCAGACAACAAATAGCCAGGGAAGCAAAATAGCCCAGGTGTCAAAAGCAGAAGATACTACCCAGACCCAGTGATGCTGAGTCGATTCGGACTCATAGCGACCCTGTAGGACAGAGTAGAAAAGTCCCATAGAGTTCCTAAGGCTGTCATCTTTATGGAAGCAGACTGCCACATCTTTCTCTTGTGGACAGACTGGTGAGTTTGAGCCACCGACCTTTCAGTTAGCAGCTGAGCACTTCACCATTGCGCCACCAAGGTGAAATAATTAAGAAAAGCTTTGATTTCAATATGTCAGTAGTATATATTTATGCAGAAGCAAAACCTTAATGAACTACTAAATATTGTCTCAAAGAGCTTTCTTTCTTTATTGGGATGTATGGTAATTTTTAACTTGTTGAGTTAAAGAAAGGTAGGAAAAATTTAGAAATCAAATTAGCAAAATATTGCTTTATGATTCAACTCATCTTATGAATTGAAAGGCAGAACTGTATTTTTCTTTTTCTAGTTGTTAGTCAAGCTTTTTTTTAATTACAAAGAGATTATTTTAAATGGAATTAAATGTGGTATAAATGATAGAATTTATAACATAGTATAATATAGCACATGTTGGACAAAATATCTTCCTCCTGTCAACTTGTTTAAATACAAAACAGTGATATGTGAAAAAGAAACTTGGTTTAGCAAATTGTTCCTTACTGACTTCAATATTCTAAGTAGTAGTCTGGAGATCATTGGTGGTTCAGTGGTAGAATTCTTGCCTTCCATGTGGGAGACACTGGTTCGATTCCTGGTCAAAGCATTTCAAGCACAGCTACCACCCAACTGTCAGTAGAGACCTGCATGTTGCTCTGATGCTGAAAGGGTTTCATCAGAGCTTCTAGCCTAAGACAGACAAGGAAGAAAGGCCTGACAATCTATTTCTGAAAATCAGCCAATGAAAACCCTACAGAGCACAACAGTCTGATCACCAACCAACATTGGTATGGAGAAGGACCCAGTGCCTTTTCGTCTGTTGCTTGTGGGTTCACCATGGATCAGTGGCTAACGCAATGGTAGCTAACAACAACAACGAAGTAGTAGTCACAGTATGTTTGTTGTTGTTGTTGTTAGGTGCCATTAAGTCACTTCCGACTCGTAGCAACCTTATGTACAACAAAACAAAACACTGCCTGGTCCTGCGCCATCCTCATAATCTTTGTTATGCTTGAGCCCATTGTTGCAGCCACTGTGTCAAGCCACCTCGTTCATGCGATAGATTTTTGACAGTATATTTAGACATACAGAATACTTCACTAGAACCCAATGACAATCTTCTCAGGAATTTACAATACTCAATGTTAGTGTAAGGAGTGAGAGTCCCAGGCTGATGTGCTAAAAACTCTGAGAACCTTGGGCAAGGTGAGTTCAAGGAGTATGAAATCTGGGCTGCTATAAAACATGGGTGGAGAAGGCTTTCTCTTGCCCAGAGCTGTGTAGTGTCTACTTTCCAGGGAGAGGAACTCCTCCCTTCCCTGTACGTCCCTGTCCCTACTCTACTCTCTCAGCTCCCAGAACTAGGCTACATAGTCCTCCATTGCAACTGTCCTGACATTACCAGGCCACCAAATAGAGATTGGCTGCAAAAATTCCAAGAATAAATTCTTCAGTACCTGATTTTCACCATCTGGATAAAAGTAAAAGAAAGAAATTTTGATTCTATGAAAGGGTTATTTTTACCTACCTTTTAAAATCAGAAACCACAAATATTTATAAATGCCTATTAAGCATCAATCTATTGTTAATCGGAGGGAGAAGGATTGTGCTGTGTGTGTATATATATACATCCATATGTGTAGAAAGAAAAGCTAATAATAAGTAAAACCTACAGTAGAGATTCTGAGTCAGAATTGACTCAATGGCAACGGGTTTGCTTTTTTTTTTGTAATAGTAGAGATTAGGTTAACATTTAAAACACAGTTGAGAGAAAAATAAAATCAGGTTTAGCCTGGATCCATCTCTCCTGCAGTTATTTTTTTTATTATCAGATAAACAGCTTGGTAAAACCCCATGGTACAAGAGGTTTAATAATAATCATAAAATATTGACTACTTCTTTCTGGCTATTCTCCATACTCCTGCTGATGTTATTGCAATCACTTTCTGCAGTAATTAATGTTTTCTAAATTCATAAATGTCCTTTCAGTGTATAAATTTTTTTTACATTATTTTCCCACTTTTCCCTTTCTGCTTCCCCTTAATCTTAATTGAATTTTGGAACCCAGTAAGGTAAGTGATTAGACAAATAACACCGAATATATCAATCAGTCACAGACATAAGACCCAAACTTATACCACAGAATCATTTATTTAAAAGGACTTGAACTGACTTTTATTTCAGCCTTTCCTTCTTGTTGTGTTAAACACCTAAGCTCTCCAAGATTTCCAAAGATAAAGAGATTCATTCATTCATTCTTTCCTTTATCCATTCATTCAGTCACTGTTTGAGTGCTTACTAGATGCTAGGCCTTATTCTGTGTGTTGAGTATTCACTATTACTCAATTAGTATTTATTATTTTTTCATACTTGAATTGACCTTGCCTAAGGTTCTCAGAGCTTAGCACATCCGCCTGGAACTCCCACTCCTCACTATAACAACGAATATTGTGAATTCCCGAGAAGATCGTGATTGTGTTTGAATGAAGCATCCTGTCTGCCTAATTATATCGTGACTACCACTAGTATCAACACTAGTGACCTTTCCTAGTGTTAAATATTCTACTTCCAGATACCAGCTTACCTCCTATAATTTAAGTCCTTTTACCTTCAGGTGCTTCCATAAAGACAGCTGGAGTTTTCTGATAAGAGCAGATTTTTATTTTGCCTTTCTAGGCTAGACAAAAGGAGCCCTCGTGGTGCAATGGTTAAGCGCTCATCTGCTAACCAGAAGGTTGGCAGTTAGAACCCACCAACTGCTCTCCAGAAGAAAAGACCTGGTGATCTGCTCCCATAAAGATTAAAGCTTAGAAAACCCTATGGGGCAGTTCTACTCTTTCCTATAGGCTTATTATGAGTTGAAATCAACTTAATGGCACACCACAACAACAACAGGCTAAACAAGACCAATACATTTACATTTTCTCACAGATCCCGCTTTCCTCCGTCTTTGGTAACAATGAATATTTTGCTATCCGTTTACAAGTCTGGAGATCAACTGAGCAAGATATTAACATAAGCTGAGCTAATATTGCCTATAAAGTATTAACTTCAGTTTCAAAGTCCTTCACGTGTCATACTTGCCCTTTGATTTTATTGATTATATTTGTTATTATATTATTTGATTATATATATATTGTATATAGATTTTGACTTTTCCTGTATTTTTTGCCATGTGTATGTCGATCCAAACTCTATAATTTGGTCCTTATCTTTTCTTTATACATGTTTCTGATAACTGTAGCTTTTTTCCTATTTTCTTTTTTTTAAAATGAGCTATTTCTTCAATTATCAAGATTCTTTACAATTTACACCCTATTTTTTGACAGTGCTTGTAAATGTAAGTAACAGGTAGATCAAACAAATCATCAGATTTTTAAAAATTGATTAGCAGTACATACCAAATCTAATTTAGTTATTAAAGTGGGAATACTAGCTAGACAAACTTTCTCATGAACTGATTTTTTGAATTTTTAAAATAAACTTCATATCAACAAATCACTCAAAAGTCTATCCCAAAACACTTCCACAGATGCAATTTTCAAGCTCTTCTTTAATCCATATCAATAACTAAAAAGTTTTTAGATTTATGGCTACAGGATAATATAGATTATTACTCAAAACTGTTGACCACCAACCTTATCAAGTCTTTGAAAATGGGTAGATTTCTGTCAGATTTCCAAGGCAATACCTGGTGTCTTGTGTAACCAAAGTGGCCACACATTTTTTCCCAAGAATTCTGATTACTCAACTCAACCAAGGTTCTGAGGATAGAGAATTCTAAAGCTTTAGAAAACATTTGGTATACTATGATGCATCATATAAATACTTAATGTGCTAATATTGGAATCTAAGAATCTATGTTTTAGGCTGAACTCTGACTTTAACTGATTGAGTAATTTTGGATAACTCCCTTTCTTTCTCTGGATTTTAGTTTTATGTAAACATAATCAGTTACTCTCAATAATCTATATAAAGAACTACCTGGGGAACAAGTACAAAAATTTGTGTTTTTAGGTTACATCCTTAGAGATTCGTATTCTGCTTAAATAAGCACCACTACTGCTTCGGATGTAATTGGTCTACATTTTGAGAAATTCTGGACCAGATCTCCAAGTATCTTTCTAGCTCTAGACTTTCTAGCTCTAAACTAAGGGAAGTTAATAATACTAAGATAATGAATCTAAAGGCTAGATAAACAGACCCAGATTTAATTGATATTTCTGGGAAGTCTTTGTTATGACATAGAGTGTATTAGTCTGGGTTCTGTAAGAAACAAATGCCAAGGTGGGATTAAATGCACAAGAAGTTTATGGGGGGGAAATGCCTGTGTGAGAGAAAATGGAGGGGGATCAGGGTAAGCTGGGAGAGCTATCAGGCTGCAATGCAAGTCTGCTGTCCAAAGAAAGAGAGAGGCAGGGAAGATGACATGCAAGCACCTAGACTAACATGTAGTCTAAGGAAGGTTTGGCAAAGTCATCAGGAAATCCTGGAGCCAAAGTCAGCTGCCAGAGGAGTTCCATGTCTTCCAAGAACATGTCTTCTCTAGTATCTCTACCACAGTTGGTCATGGGTTAGAAGGAGCCCTTGGGAAATGTGGCCTTGGCACAAATGCAATGATGTTTTCAGAGCACAGGAGCTGGGGCCCTTGGTTAATTGTACTCCCTATAGTTCAATGTCTGTGAGGTGCATTCTATGGCTGACACAGAGAGGCAAATTGTTAAAATTAGAGTCAGTTGTTAGGAAGTTTATTAGATTTATCTCTAATCCCATAGGGGGAAAACAGACACAAATATGAATGGGATCAGCAATCAGTGAAAGAAAAGGATAATTTAAGAAGCACAAAAACTTGCTCCTAACATACATTAGGATGGGCTAGGTTAGGCTATGATAACAAACAACCCCCACATCTCACTGGTTTAAAACAACAAAGGTTGGTAGTCTTGCTCATACCACCTGCCCAAGGTAGATTGGAAGAGGATTCTGTTCATAGTGGTGCCTCAGGAAGTCCAACTAATTGTTGCTCCATTATCTAAAGATGTCAACCCACAGTTCTTCTGCAACAACATGTTAGAAAAAGAGGTTATAGATTTAAGTACAGGTGAAAGTTTTGACTCAAAAGTTATAAATATCACTTATAGTCACACTTTATTGGAGAGAACTGGTCACATAGCCATGCAGAGAATTGGAATCTTCCATGTATTTGGAAGTTGAAGATAACAGATATCCATGGATAGAGATGTTTACCAAAAGAAGACTTCTTGCAAACACTAGCATTTTGTTTATAATGGCTGAATACATCATCCTTACCAAACAAAAAAACCAAACCCATTGCTGTTGAGTCGATTGTGACTCATAGTGACCCTATAGGACAGAGTAGAACTGTCCCATAGGGTTTCCAGTGAGTGCCTGGTGGATTCGAACTGCTGACCTTTTGGTTAGCAGCGGAACTCTTAACCACCACGCCACCAGGGTTTCCACATCATCCTTAGGGGTCATGAAAAGGAGCCTTGGTAGCATACTATTCAAGTTCTCAGCTGCTAACTGAAAGGTCAGTGGTTCAAACCCACCAGGTGCTCTGCAGGAGAAAGACCTGGCAATCTGCCCCTGTAAAGATTTCAGCCTAGGAAACCCTACGGGGCAGTTCTACTCTGTCCTAGAGGGTCGCTATAAGTCAGAATCAACCCAATGACACACAACAACAACAAAGGTCATAGAATTCAGAAATTTGCTGTGGCTGAAAGAGAATCTGTGTTCTGACACTTTTTACAATTTTTGAAGGCCGTGAGATGTGCTGGATGGGGCTTAAACAAGGAGTCAAGAAGTCTGTTACTATAAAAATAGGGTCTTTCTCTGAACTGCATAATTTTGGACACACACCTTGTCTTTCTGGGCCCTGTTTTCTCATCTGAAAAATGAAAGGATGAAATTAAATATCTAATACATATTCAAAAATTAAGTTAGTTCTGATAATAACAGCAATAATAGCAGTAATAGAAATAGGATGCCATCTAGCATATGTACAGCAATATTTTGAGGAAAGCTCTTCATTTTCACTTTACATGTAGGAAATTGGAAGTATTGCCCTACAGCTGGATTCTGAGGGTCATCAGTGTCTCTCGAGGTATTCATGGGTACTTTGTGAATAAAGGGCCCCGTGGAATGCCTAGGGGAACCTGTCCAACACTTAGGCATTTGCGACCTCATCTTTTGGATAGATAATGTTGAGGCACACTCTGCACAGCTCCTCACAGGGTTCCTGTAGGATCAAGCCCACAGTATCACAGCTCTCTTTCCCTGTTCCACTCTCCCTGTCCACTTAACTCTAGTTCCTTTGGATCATTCCCAAAATATATTACTTGTCTATAGTCCTTGCTTCCCTAGGGGAATGTAGGCTAAGGCAGCACAGTAATCTCACCCAAGTAATAGCATATAGGATCAAAGATGGCAAGGACTGTAGTGTTTTTAGGGCTAAACCTCATTCAGTGTGTGACTTCTCTGTCACGTCAATTTCTGCTTCGCTAAATTAGGAAAGGCTCTTCATAGGAACGTCTGGACCTTTTCCAGCTACAGTACAGGTGAAGCAAGAAGCTAGTTTCATGCAAATGTGGAGATTCTGCTACAACCAGGGAGCTTCCAGTTAAGGCCCAAGAGAACTCCCAAAGCTTTTCTGCCTCTCTGACTGGTGGTGGAAGAGGGTGGAAAAAAAGGCACTGAAAGTGATTCAGATCCCTGCAATTTTGTCACACAACTATTCATTCTGCTGATGTTAATTTAATAAGTATTACTGTAAATCAGTAAACAAAAGAATACAAACACCTCCTAAAAAATACAGACACCTCTAAACTCCGAAGTTAGCAAATAAAGAAACAAATAATAGTCTTAACTAACACCAAAACCAAGCCAGTTGCTGTCAAGTCATTTCCAACTCACAGCAACCCCATATGTATCAGAGTAGAACTGTGCTCCACAGGGTTTTCAATGGCTGTGATCTTTCAAAAGTCAATTGCCATGCGTTTCTTCCAAGGTACTTCTGGGTTAACTCAAACCTCCAACCTTTTAGTTAGCAACCGAGTGTGTTAACCATTTAAACAACCCTGGGACTCCAATGATCCTAAAGCACAGCATATGTGTCCTTCATGGTGTTTACTGGACAAACAGGAGCACTGGCAAATACAGAAGACATCACCCCTTTTTATACTCTGTTCTCTCTGACCAACAATCTGAGACATACATCGGCTGCAGGCTGCTGTTGTATCAATATCACAGAAAAGAGTATCTGGGGTGCCCTGAGAGTATCTGGACTACATTGAGAGTATCCAGGCTACAATGAGGAATAGTAAAAACAACTGCAGTACATTCAGATGGGACACAAAGAGACATATCACCCACAAAAGGCCAAGAAAGGGTAGGAAATCTGACACTGACTTCAAGTGCATTAGCTTCCATTTAGATAGATGTGCATGAAACTTAATAAATGATTTTTGATCTATCTGGGGAGGCATTGTCTTAAAAATGCATTTATTTAATGCAGTGAGAATATGTTCTTAATAAATTAGATTATAATCAGCAGATTTAAGATTAATTAGGTCTTGTTAAAACAGTACATATCCTTCTTTAGGATTTGATTTAGACTTATTTATAAAGCATAATGTAAGTGCTATATAGTTTAATGTGTAATAAAATACCTATATATAGCAAACTTCCACAATGTTTTTCTAGCTTCAGGATAAGATTCTATTAGCCTTTGTCATAGAGGACTAGTACACAATAATTTCTCATTGAGACAGCTACATGTTATTCAAAAATTTCACCAACTGCTTCAGAGTTAGTGATCGTAACACACAAAATATGGAACAGGAAGAAGCTGTGGATTCTTCAGAAGGCTATTGAAGGTCTATTGTATGCGAGTGTTATTACGGCCTCACATACAATAGCAACAACAATACCCCACAATCAAATCTTAAATATATGTAAAATATATATAATCTTTCCTAGTAGTTGTTTTCTTTCTTCCATTAAGATATGAAAATACTGAAGGAGAATCTGACCCAAATTCATTAATGTGTTTAACTCAATGACACATGATAATTAATCGAATAATTAAAAAACCAGCTTCCAAGTGGCTGATGAATGTACAGTCTTACATGTTTCAGCTTTTTGATACTCAAAAGCATAGAGGCCTGGTGACAACTCACATTGGTATGATGCTTCACCTTTGAGTAGCTCCAGGATATTAAGAATATGAATGGCAGCATAACGTTAACAATTCATACTAATTGAAAACTGAAAACAATTCATAGTAATAACTGCTGTATTTTATGCAAATAACACAACTGTGACCTCCCCAAGAGGTATTTTTATAAGCTCTGCTATGCCAATTTTTGTCTACATGTTGCTGTAAAAACTACGTCTTGGGGGGAGGGTGTGGTTGGCAAACCAGTTTAGAAGGCATGTGCTATTTGCATAAAAATAAGTTACTCTGTTTCATTAATCAATTAATAATGATACAATGCAATAATCTATAAAGTGTCCTCTAACAAGTATAGTTTTAAAAGTAGTGAAATCCATTAACAGTTTTCCACCCTGCTGTTTCTGATAAACTCAGCAGTTTGTCCATCAGACAGAGGCTAAGATGGTAGAAATTCTACAGTTGCCTTAAGTGTTAACTCAGGTCCAATTCTCTTCTGCCCCTTTTAATCACAATAACATTAAGCTTCAATTGTCTAGCATTGAATCATTTTCGCAACATTTCCACACATGTGACTGCCAAGCCTCACAACTGCTCTGTGAAGTAGGCGTCTTTCTCTCATCGTACAAATTAGGAAATGGTGGCTCAGAGAAGTGGTGAGAAGTCTAAGGTCAAGACAGTGGCAGAGTTGGAACTGGAGTTCTTGTCTTGTGATGCAAACTTCACTGCTGTTTCCAACAAGTACTATGTCAGCTTGGGGTTTCTTAGTGGAATATATCCAGGCTATGCATCAAACTTTCCTAACCAAGAAACAAACCAAGTAGCATATTCATAACTGATCTTGCATCCTGGCTTTTGTGTTTGTGAGGAAAGGTAAGTGATATCACCTTTAGTGCTGATCACAAGCTGAATTCTGTGTTTGACATAGAAAGTAATCTCCATAGAACTTCTCAAAAATACAATTGAGATCCCTTGGAGCATAACTATATTTTAGAGGCTTTCTGAATGTTTCTCCCAAAGGAATATTAATGAGTGGCACAAGAATGCCTTTCAGTCACATACATAGATTTCCAAATAATTTGCCCTTTTAAAGATCAGTTTTGGCTTAGAGAAAATTGGAATGGAGTGAAAAGGAGATTCAGAAATATTCAGGGAGTAAGTACCAGGACTCTTCATTGAATTTCATTCTGGAGTCATCAGGAAGTAGCAAAACAAACATCTGGACCACAGTAGTCCATTCTTTGGTTTACAGTTGACAATCTAGTACTTGACCTTGCTCACAGCAGGCTCACATCCTGGTCCATGACTCACTGGTCTTCATTTCAGAGTAGTTTTTTTTCCATAAACAGCAAACAAAAAATTACGTATGCTGGGTTCACCATCATAAAATCACATTCAGGAGGTGGAGCAAGATAGCAAAGTGAGTGGATGCTCCCATCTACTACCCCAGCAACTAACTCACTGAACAACAAATAAAAACAAGCACAGACTGAGATCTCAGAATTCGGGGAACTCTGGACAGCAGTTGATGAATTGGATAATCAGATTAAGTCCAGAATTTGGAGAGGAGGAATGAGGTCAACTCAGAAACTGAGAGATCCTACCCAGTAACAACGGGTACACTCTTCATCACAGTGATTTTGGAACGGGACTGGGTAACACCCTAAACAAAGAACACAGAAAAAGAGCTTATCTGAGGAAGCTCTATCTGGATTTTTTTTTTAAGGTGGATCAAATTAGCTGTGAGATTCACAGGTCACGCAAATAGGAGGGGGTGAAGGAAGACCATGACGCTGTGTGAAAGTACTGTTGAACCATGCTGAGGCCTGAAACAGATGGGTATTAGGACCTGGAAGAGCTGCAAGTGCAGTGGGTCAAGGGAAATAATCCAGACTGACAGGCACACAGGAAACAGTCCCCAGCAGGACACTATGGATTTGTCTGTGCCAAGGGTGCTGGTGAGGGAAAGACAAAAAGAGCCCCTCACCAATACCACAGCAAAGGCCATCCCTACCACTCTCATCAGGGGATGTGTAGAGTAAAACCTCCTCTGCCATACGTACATATTGAATTCCAGAGAACAAGCAACCAGATCTCTTGAACCAACACCAAAAAGAAAAAGAAGAAAAATCCTAAGGATAAGAGTGTCATCTAGTAGTTCTCAGGAGAACATACCAACCCTGCTGCCACTGAGTCATTAAGCGAATTGTAGGGCTGAGGCAATCTGCCTAATGTTGTTCCTGGGCTTGTGAGTCCTGGCAGGGGCAGTCTGGAGCAGATGGTGGGCATGGGCCCTGGTCTTTTGGTTGGCAGCTGGATGATTCACCACTGCGCCACCAGGGCACCCAAGCAGAAAATTTTCCCAGAATAAAAAATTTTAAGAAAATAAAATGGCTTAAATTCATCAAAATATAGTAAGCACACAAAAGCACAAGAGAAGAAGTAATAATCAAAAGTAAAACATGAATAAGAAGACGTCTCTCCTGTAGAGGCCTGAATAATGTAAAGAATTGATAACTTTGAGACTATAGTGCTAAATATGTTTAAAGAAAGCAAAAGACACACAGAAAACAAACTAGAAGAGTTCAGGAAGCAAATGGAGGAACAAAATGATAGGCTTAAAAGAAAATTGAAAACATAAAAAAGAGAATTACTGGAATTGAAGAATAAAAATCTGAATTAGAAAAAGCAAGAGAAACACTCAATAGAGTTGAACAGACAGAAGATAGAATAAATGAACTAGATGACAAAATAGCTGAAATTACCAAGTCTCAAGAGAAACAGAAAAAAACAAAGAAAAGCAAACAAACCCAAAAGGAAATGTGGGATTCAATTAAGAAATCTAAAATTAGAATTATTGGAATCCCAGAGTACCACAACAACAATAAAGGCACAGAAACAACTTTCCAAGAGCTAATCAGAGAATTTTCCAGACTTGAGCAGACAACCAGGTCTGGAAATACAAAAAGCTACACAAACTCCAATCAGAAAAGACACAAAAAGATCAACTCCACGATATATCTTAATAAAATTCTTGAAAACCAAAGACAAGGAGAGAATTCTGAAAGCAGCAAGAGAAAAAATGCAATTTAACATACCAAGGTCTTTCATAAGAATCTGTGTGGATTTCTCTCCAGAAACTCTAGAGGCCAGAAGACAATGGAGCAACATATTTGAAATACTGAACCAAAACAATTGCCAACAAATAATTATTTACCCTGAAAAGTTGTCATTCAAAAATAAGGGGGTAATCAAGACTTTCCAAAACAAACAGAAGCTCTGGGAATTTGCCACTACCAAGCAAGTTTTGCAAGTATTACTCAAGGGAGTACTCCAAAAGGAAAGGCAAGAGCATTAAAAACTAAGTACAAAATAAACCTATCAAATATAGGTTGTATATTGATGTTAATGAGTACACACCAACAGAAATGGGGGGAGGGAGGAGCACATCAGGAATAAATTTATTATGTTAAGGTTGTATGTTAACAGTTATTCATAAGCTAAATGTTGTAGTAATTGTAAGTTACGTAATGTAACATATGCAGTAACCACTAAGAAATCACCATGAAGAAATATTCAGAAAAAAAGAACGAAGTTAACAAAAAGGATCATCATAAGAAGGCACCTAAACACAAACAAAAACAGAAAAATAAGTGTAATAAAACAAAGAAGACACAAAACGCTCTAAAAACCAATAGCAAAAAGAGTGAGGAAGACACTTTATTTTTAGTAATAACCTTAAGCACAAATTACCCAAACACCCCATGAAAAAGGCAGAGAGTGGAAGAATTGATTAAAAAACAACAACAAAAAAAAAAAAACATGATCCATCCTTTTGTTGTCTACAAAAAACATACCTTAGACACAAGAACACAAACAGACTGAAAATAAAAGAGTGGAGAAAAATATTCCATGCAACCAGTAAACAAAAAAGAGCAAGGGTGGCCATACTGATAACAGATAAAATAGACTTTAAATCAAAATCTGTTACAAGAAATAATGAAGGACATTACATAATTAAAAAAGAGTCAATTCAACAAGAAGAAATAACAATTATAAAATATATGTGCACCTAACAGCAATACACGAAAATACTTGAAACAAACTCTGACTAATATGAAAGGAGAAATAGACAACTCCACAGTAACAGTGGGGGACTTCAACAAACCACTCTCGATTATAGAGATAACATCTAAAAAGAAAACCACTAAAGACATTGAGAATTTAAATAAAACCAAAAGTCAATTGGACCTAATGGACATTTATAGAAAAATTCCACCCAACGTCAGAACAATACATATTCTGCTTCAGCACACATGGATCATTTTCCAGAATAGACCATACACTAGGTCACAAAAAAAGGCTCAACAAATTCAAAAAGACTGAAATCATACAAAGCCTCTTCTCGGACCATGATGGTATAAAGCTAGAAATCAGTGACAGGTTAAATAAGGAAAAAAAAATGCGTGGAAACTAAATTATACACCACTAAAAACCTATTGGGTCATAGAGGAAATCAAAAATGAAATTAAAAAATCCTAGAGTCAAATAAATATGGAAACACAATGCATCAAATCCTTTGGGACACAGCAAAAGCAGTACTCACAGGGAAATTTATAGCAATAAATGTTGTTGTTAGGTGCCGTCCAGTTGGTTCAGACTCGTAGTGACCCTATGTACAACAGCATGAAATAGTGCCTGGTCCTGCACCATCCTCATGATCGTTGTTATGCTTGAGCCCATTGTTGCAGCCACCAGGTCAATCCATCTCATTGATGGACTTCCTCTTTTTTGCTGACTCTCTACTCTACCAAATATGATGTCTTTCTCCAGGGACTGGTCCTTCCTGATAACACATCCAGTATATGAGATGAAGTCTCACCATCCTCGCTTCCAATAAGCCCTCTGACTGTACTTCTTATAAGACAGATTTGTTGGTTCTTCATTTTACTTAGATCCACAGTCAACACTAATGGAAGCAGCAGTCCAGAAATCAGACGATGCATTGCATTGGGCAAATCTGCTGCAAAAGATCACTTTCAAAGTGTTAAAAAGCAAAGATGTCACTTTAAGGACTAAGGTGCACCTGACTGAAAGCCATGGTGTTTTCAATTGTCTCATATGCATGTGAAAGCTGGGCAATGACTAAGGAAAACTGAAGAAGAATTGATACCTTCGATTTATGGTGTTGGCAAAGAATATTGAACATACCAAGGACTGCCTGAAGAACGAACAAATATGTTTTGGAAGAAGTACAGTTAGAGAGAGAGGGGGCAAGATGGCGCTCTAGGCAGAAACACCACACCGTCCCTCCACAGCAAAGATCCGAAAAACTAAGCCTAACAGAGAATCAACAATCCTGAAACCCTAGAACACCAAATGAAGAGATAAAGAACTCAGCCAAACACCAAACGGAGTGAGAATACTAAAAGAGAACGGAGAGCGAGGAGAGACTCAAGCAGAGATTCCTTACCAGCTAACGCAGCGCGGATCCACCATCTTGGATTCCTATCAGAGACCAGCAAACGGGAGAGCAGCCTTGCAGAGCATCTGGTCGGAGACAGAACGACCGGTAAACTGCGGTGCGCGCTCTCCCACCACCCACCCCTCTCCGCCTCAGCTGGGGATCCCCTGCTTTCCGTGGCCAGGGTCCCTGGGCTGGGGGGTGCTGGTGCTTGGATTCTGCGCGCCTGGGCTGGCGGCTTTCTGGGAGCCGTTTGCTGGCAGCTAGCGAAACTTTTTCTGCCGCTTCCCCCTCCTTTTGCCTGGGTGCCTGGTTCCGAGTGCCGTCTCTGCTCTCTCCTGCGGGGCTGTAGGGCTGCGTGCGGGCGTGTGGCTGTTTCTAGGTCTGGGCTCCCGCGTGGGTGGGATCCCGGGGCCTTTGTTCGTTCGCCCCTCTGCTTTCCGTGGCCGGAGTCCCTGAGCTGGGGGGCGCCGGTGCTTGGATTCCGCACGCCCGGGCTGGCGGCTTTCTGGGACCCGTTTGCTGGCAGCTAGCGAAACTTTTTCTGCCGCCTCCCCCTCCTTTTGCCTGGGTGCCTGGTTCCGAGTGCCATCTCTGCTCTCTCCTGCGGGGCTGTAGGGCTGCGTGCGGGCGTGTGGCTGTTTCTAGGTCTGGTCTCCCGCGTGGGTGGGATCCTGGGGCCTTTGTTCGTTCGCCCCTCTGCTTCCCGTGGCCACAGTCTCTTTACCCCGAGACTACCGGGGCCTTTGTTCGTTGGCCCCTCTGCTTCCTGTGGCCACAGTCTCTTTACCCCGAGACTACCGGCTTCTTGGAATTCGTGCCCCTGAGTGGGGGCTCTCTGGGTCCCATTTGTAGGCACTGACTGCTGGTGTTGCCCTTTTTTTTTTCAATTTTATTTTTCTTCCTTTTTTGATTAGTTTTGTCATCTTTTACCTCTTTTTCCCTTTTGTCTTTCTTCATTGCTTAATTTCTCGTCTCTCTATCTCTTCCTTCTCTTTCTGATCCCTGAATACCAGGCGATGTATGCCTCTGTACCTTCTGGCCAGGCTGAGCTGTGAAAATTGAGACCAACTCCCCCAGACCTCATAGCTGCATCGGTGGGATCCCTGGGAACTTTGCAGTTCTTTAACTTTTCTGATTTTTATTTGGTCATTCTTTCCTTTTCTTTCTCTTCCCCCTTCTGGTTTCCTCCATCCCATAGTCTCTCATCTGTACATTCCAACGACAAGCTCCCCTAGCATTCTTTTATGTTTGTACGCTTTTTGCTCCTCCTCCTCTCTCCTCTATCCCATATCCAGCTTAGCTTCACACATAATCATCTTCCCGCTGCACCCTACCTACCTGCACCGTGCACTAGACATCACACCACCAAGCGGTGCAGGCACGCCCTATTGGAACCTGCCCAGCACTGACTACCGACCGTCCTGGTGGCTGCGGTGAGTGCCAGAAGCAACCCATCCCAGTGGCTCCTCCTCAGCTAGATCTGCCCAGCTGTACCACAAGAACGAAACAAAAAAAAAAAAAAATCTACAATCAATAAACGAGAGAAATATCTACTGAATGCCCCGAAAACAGCAAACAATATCAAAACATTTACAAAAACAAGACAAGATGGCTCCAATAGGCATCCAAATTAAAACACCAGATAACTCTCCTGTGGAAGAAAATGCACTAGAAGTACCTGATACGGAACTCAAATCACTAATACTCGGAATTTTCCAAGAACTGAGGCAAAAAGCTGACAAACATGAGGAAAAAATAGACAAATTTATGGAAAATACAGACAAAATATTGGAACAATTCAGGAAGATGATGCAGGAACAAAATGCCAAAATAAATTCACAACTCGAAATTATACAAAAACAACAATTAGAAATCCAAAAGATAAACAACAAGATTTCAGAAATGGACGGTGTCATAGAAGAGCTGAGAAGTAGATTTGAAACCATGGAAGACAGAATCAGTGGAACTGAAGACAAACACTTGGATACAACTCTGTTTCAGGAAAACTCAGAAAAAAGAACAAAGAAAAATGAAGAGACCCTGAGAGTTATGTGGGACACAATTAAAAGCAAAAACTTACGAGTGATTGGCATACCAGAACAGGGGGAGAAAACAGAAAACACAGAGAGGATCATTGAGGAACTGCTGACAGAAAACTTTCCCAATATCATGAAAGATGAAAAGCTGGCCATCCAAGAAGCTCAACGAACCCCATATAGAAGAGACCCCAAAAGAAAATCACCAAGACATATCATATTCACACTCGCTAAAACTAAAGACAAACAAAGAATCCTGAGAGCAGCTCGTGAAAAACAAGAAGTCACATACAGAGGAGAAACAATAAGACTAAGCTCAGATTATTCAGCAGAAACCATGCAGGCAAGAAGGCAATGGGATGACATATATAAAATCTTGAAAGAAAAAAATTGTCAGCCAAGAATAATATATCCTGCAAAACTCTCATTCAGATTTGATGGTGAAATTAGGTCATTTCCAGATAAACAGAAACTAAAGGAATATGCAAAAGTCAAACCAAACTTACAAGAATTATTAAAGGGAGTTCTTCGATCTGAGGACAAACAGCTTCAGCCCTCAGGCAGGACCTAGGACCTAGGACGCTGGTTCACATGAACCAGATACCATTCTAAGAACTGAACTACAGAGGACTTTCCAAAAACAAAAGATATACAACAGGGAATCAGAGAAATCAATCAAAGGATGACAACAACATCAAAACAATGAAAGAGGGAACAAACGGCATAGGTATAGAACCTTCTAAAGGAGAGGAAGGCAAGGCGATACCAAGTAAGGGTAGACTGCTTCAAAATTATAAAGATAAGGGTAAAATTCATGGTAACCACAAAAAAAGTTAACAAACCAACTCATAAAAATAAAGACGAAAAACATAAAGTCTCAACAAAAACAAAACCTACAAAAACAAAAGAAATGAACACAAAATCCACAAACAAAAGGAACTCAGCACAAGAGAGTAAGAAGAACAAAGAAAACTTCAGCATCACAAAAAAAAGCACTACAAAATGACAGCAACAAACTCACATCTATCAATAATTACACTGAACGTAAATGGACTCAATGCACCCATAAAGCGACGGAGAGTGGCAGAATGGATAAGAAAACAGGATCCATCAATTTGCTGTCTACAAGAGACACACCTTAGAAATAAAGATGTGAATTTATTAAAAATCAAAGGTTGGAAAAAAATATATCAAGCTAACAACTACCAAAAAAGAGCAGGAGTGGCAATTCTAATCTCAGATAAAATAGACTTTAAAACAAAATCTACCATAAAAGACAAAGAAGGACACTATATAATGATTAAGGGGATGATACATCATGAAGACATAACCATAATAAATATCTATGCACCCAATGACAGGGCTCCAAAATACATAAAACAAACTCTAACAGCACTGAAAAGAGAAATTGACAGTTCCACAATAATAGTAGGAGACTTCAACACACCACTCTCAGTAAAGGACAGAACAACTAAAAAGAAACTCAGCAAAGATACAGAAGACCTAAAGGACACAATCAGCCAACTGGACCTCATAGACATATATAGAACAACCCATCCAACCGCTGCAAAGTACACATTCTTTTCCAATGCACATGGAACGTTCTCCAGAATAGACCACATCTTAGGCCACAGAGCAATCCTCAACAAGATCCAAAATGCTGAGATAATTCACAGTATCTTCTCTGACCACAATGCCATCAAGGTAGAAATTAACACTAGAAAGAGCAAGGAAAAAAAATCAAACACATGGAAACTGAATAATAATCTGCTTACACATCAATGGGTAATAGAAGAAATCAGAGATGGAATTAAAAAATTCCTAGAATCAAATGAAAATGAAAACACATCATACCAAAACCTTTGGGACACAGCAAAGGCAGTCCTCAGAGGACAATTTATAGCAATAGATGCACATATCAAAAAAGAAGAAAGGGACAAAATCAAAACATTAACTACAGAACTCAAACAAATAGAAAGAGAACAACAAAAAAAGCCTACAACCACCGGAAGAAAGGAAATAGTAAAGATCAGAGCAGAAATCAATGAAATAGAGAACAGAAAAACAATAGAAAGAATCAACAAAACCAAAAGTTGGTTCTTTGAAAGAATCAACAAAATCGACAAACCACTGGCCAGACTGACAAAAGAAAAACAGCAGAGGGCACAAATAACCCAAATAAGAAATGAAATGGGGGACATTACAACAGACCCAACTGAAATAAAAAGGATTATAACAGAATATTATGAAAAACTATATTCCAACAAATTTGAAAACCTAGAGGAAATGGATAAATTTCTAGAAACATACGGCCTACCCAAACTACAACAAAGTGATATTGAAAATCTGAACAGACCCATAACAATAGAAGAGATTGAAAAGGTAATAAAAAAAACTCCCAACCAAAAAAAGCCCTGGCCCAGATGGCTTCACTGGAGAATTCTACAAAACATTTACAGAAGAGCTCGTACCAGTTCTACTCAAGTTATTTCAGAGCATAGAAGAGGAAGCAACACTTCCAAATTCATTCTATGAAGCCAGCATAACGCTGATACCAAAACCAGGCAAAGACATCACAAAAAAAGAAAATTACAGACCAATATCTCTCATGAATATAGATGCAAAAATTCTGAACAAAATTCTAGCCAATAGAATTCAGTATCATATCAAAAAAATAATACACCACGACCAAGTAGGATTCATACCAGGTATGCAAGGATGGTTTAACATTAGAAAATCCATCAACGTAATCCACCACATAAATAAAAGGAAAGAAAAAAATCACATGATTATCTCAATTGATGCAGAAAAGGCATTTGACAAAGTCCAACACCCATTCCTGATAAAAGCTCTCAATAAAATAGGTATAGAAGGGAATTTCTCAACATAATAAAGGGCATCTATGCAAAACCAACAGCCAACATCATTCTTAATGGAGAAAGGCTGAAAACATTCCCCCTGAAAACAGGAACAAGACAAGGATGCCCTTTATCACCACTCCTATTTAACATTGTGCTGGAAGTTCTAGCTAGAGCAGTAAGGCAAGAGAAAGAAATAAAGGGCATCCAAATTGGTAATGAAGAAGTTAAACTCTCCCTGTTTGCAGATGATATGATACTATACATAGAAAACCCTAAAGACTCCACGAGAAATTTACTGGAACTAATAGAAAGATTCAGCAGAGTAGCAGGATACAAGATAAACATTCAAAAATCAGTTGGATTCCTATACACCGGTAAAGAGAACGATGAAAAGGAGATCAGGAAATCAATACCATTTTCAATAGCCTAAAAAGATAAAATACTTAGGAATAAATCTGACCAGGAATATAAAAGACCTATACAAAGAAAACTACAAAACACTGCTGCATGAAATCCAAAGGGATCTACATAAATGGAAAAACATACCATGCTCATGGATAGGCAGACTCAACATTGTGAAAACGGCAATTCTACCTAAAGCAATCTACAAATACAATGCAATCCCGATACAAATACCAACAACATTCTTCAAAGAGATGGAAAAACTAATTATTAACTTTATATGGAAAGGGAAGAAACCCCGAATAAGTAAAGCACTACTGAAGAAGAAGAATAAAGTTGGAGGACTCACACTACCTGACTTGAGAACCTACTATACAGCTACAGTACTCAAAACAGCCTGGTACTGGTACAACAACAGAGACATTGACCAGTGGAACAGAATTGAGAACTCAGATGTAAATCCATCCACCTACGGTCACCTGATTTTTGACAAGGGCCCAAAATACATCAAATGTTGAAAAGACAGTCTTTTTAACAAATGGTGCTGGCAAAACTGGATATCCATTTGTAGAAAAATGAAACAGGACCCATACCTCACACCATATACAAAAACTACTTCAAAATGGATCAAAGACCTGAATATAAAGCCTCAAACTATAAAATTCATAGAAGAAAAAATAGGACCAACACTTCAGACCTTAATACATGGCATTAACAGGATACAAACCATAAACATCAACACAAAAAACCCAACAGATAAACTAGATAATTGGGATCTTCTAAAAATCAAACATCTATGCTCTTCAAAAGATTTCACCAAAAGAGTTAAAAGAGAACCTACAGACTGGGAAAAAATTTTTGGACAGTACAAGTCAGACAAAGGTCTAATCTCCATAATCTACAAGAAAATCCAACACCTCTACAACAAAAAGACAACCAATCCTATCAAAAAATGGGCAAAGGAAATGAACAGACACTTCACCAAGGAAGACATTCAAATGGCCAACAGACACATGAGGAAATGCTCGCGATCACTAGCCATTAGAGAAATGCAAATTAAAACCACAATGAGATACCATCTCACCCCGGCATTACTGGCACGAATCAAAAACACTGGAAATAACAAATGTTGGAGGGGCTTCAGGGAGACGGGAACTCTTATACACTGCTGGTGGGAATGCAAAATGATACAGCCATTTTGGAAAATGATATGGCGTTTCCTCAGAAAGCTAGAAATAGACGTACCATTTGATCCAGCAATCCCACTCCTAGTAATATATCCTAGAGAAATAAGAGTCATCACTCGAATAGACATATGCACACCTATGTTCATGGCAGCATTATTCACAATAGCAAAACGATGGAAACAACCTCGATGTCCATCAACAGATGAATGGATACACAAACTATGGTACATACACACAATGGAGTACTATGCAACGAGAAAGAACAACAATGAATCGGTGAACCATCTCATAACATGGATGAAACTGGAGGACATCATGCTGAGTGAAATAAGTCAATCACAAAAGGACAAATATTGTATGAGACCTCTATTGTAAAAACCCATGAAAAAATTCACATGCAAAATGTAACAATCCTTGTTGGTTACCAGGGATGGGAGGCGGGGGGAAATACTAAATAGGTAATAGGTAAGTGGTAACTTGGGTGAGAGGTGAGATAGTACATATTACAGGGGAAACTAAGACAACCTGCACAAGGAAAAGTCATGGAGGCCCTATAGACACATCCAAACCCCCCGAGGGACTGAGTTGTTAGACGGAGGGCTCTGGGGACCATGATCTCGGGGAACATCTAGCTCAATTGGCATGACACTACTTATAAAGATAATGCTCTACATTCTACCTTGGTGAGTAGTGTCTGGGGTCTTAAAAGCCTATGAGCGGCCATCTAAGATACTCCACTGATCTCATCCCTTCGGGAACAAGGGAGAACGAAGAGAACAGGATACAAGGAAAAGATTAGTCCGAAGGACTAATGGTCCACAGCTACCAAGGCCTCCACGGGACTGAGCCCAGTACAGCTGGATGGTGCCCGGCTACCACCAATGACTCCTCTGACCAGGATCACAACAGAGGGTTCTGGGCAGAGCTGGAGTAGGATGTAGAGCATAATTTTAACTCCCAAAAAAAAAGAAGACCAGGTTTACTGGCCTAAAGAATACTGGAGAAACCTCGAGAGTGTGGCCCCCAGACACCCTTTCAGCTCAGAGGTGAAGTTACCTTCGAGGTTCGATGTTAAGCCTGGGAATGGACACCCCAGTAAAAATAAATGGGACTAACGAGGTACAGGAGTCCGGTGACAAGGGCCAGAAGGCAGAGGGAGAGTAGGAAACTGATGATAAGGAACACAAATTGAATAAGGACACTGTCGATGTATTGTGAGATTGTTGACCACTGCTATAGGGCAACATTTGTAGTAACTATTAAATGGGAGGCTGTTTTGTCCTGTAAGCCTTCATCTTGGGCGAGAATGGCAGCACAATTGGAAGAGCATAGTCAATATCACTTAAATGTGTAAGTAAAAAGTTTTGAAATGGTGTTTAAATAAAATAAATAAATAAATAAATAAATAAATAAACAAATGAGACTAAAGAGGTACAATAGTCCACTGACAAGGTCCAGAAGACAGAAGGGGACAAGGAAGCCCCCTGGTGATAGGGAACACAAGGTGGTGTAAGGATATTCTTGATGTGCTGTGAGATTGTTAACCATTGTCATAGGGCAACATGTGTAGTAACTGTTAAATGAAAAACTATTTTGTTCTGTAAGCCTTCATCTTAAGTGAGAATAACAGCACAGTTGGAAGAGCGTAGTCAATGTCACTGAACTGTGAATGTAGAAATTTTTGAAACGGTGTATCTTTGGCCATCTGTAATTTTCATCAAAAAAAAAAGGTTGAGAATTTAGAGGCTTAATACGTTGTGGGGTTGTTAACCAATGTCATAGAACAACATGTGTACTACTATTTCATGAGAAAATATTTGCTCTGTAAGCTTTCACCTGAAGTACAATAAAATATATATATATAAAAAAAAAAGAAGCACAGTTAGAGTGCTCATTGGAAGCGAGGATGGTGAGACTTCATCTCACATAGTTTGGACATGTTATCAGGAGGGTCTAGTCCCTGGAGAAGGACATCATGCTTGGTAGAGGGTCAGCAAAAAAGAGGAAGATCCTCAAATAGATGTATTGACACAGTGGCTGCAACAACAGGCTCAAGAATAACAATGATCATGAGAATGGTACAGGACTGGCAGCGTTTCGTTCTGTTGTACATAGGGTAGCTACAGGTTGGAACCGACTCAACAGCACCTAACCACAATAACAACATGTGCATTGCAGCTTTATTTACAATAGAAAACAACGGGAACAATAGAAGTGCCCATCAGCAGTGGAATAGATAAGCAAATTGTGGTACATACATACCATGGTGTCTTTGGCTGGTCTCTCTAGAGAATCAAAATCAGTGAAGCATATTTATATATAGGTATATGTGTGTGTGTATATGTATATGTAGGTATACATGTATATATATACATGAGGGATTTATATCAAGTTGTAGAGGCTGGAAAGTACCAAGTCCATGGGTAGGCATCAGACTGGAGGCTTCTCCTGAGTCAGGTAACTTCAGGGGCTGACAAACCAAAGATCGGCAGGTCACACAGTAGGATGCTGGCTCAAGTCCCAAGAACTGGAGATCAGATGATGATGAACTAGATGCAGGACCCGAAGTGCGAAAAAGCCAGCAAGCTTTGCCAGAAAGTCCATATATATTGGATGCAGTTGACGGCCCCAAGGAAATTCGCTTTCAACTGATTGACAGCTCACAGCAGATCTCATCATGGAAGTGATTACATCATTACATAACTGCCAAACCACTGAGAATCACGGGCCAGCCAAGTTGAAACACAACCTTAACCATCACAATCCACCCCTTGTCAACTTGGCACCTGTACACATCTCCTTAAACCATACATAATCTCTAAATAAAGACAATTATAAAGTCATATTTGTGCCAAACATGATACAACTAAAGTGCATACCACTGAAAACATGAGCCCTGTTTACATCTTATATTTTATAAGTGAAGAAAACAAAAATATTTGATGCACATATACAAGGAAGAAATACTCATAACAATTACAGTCCTTGTTTCTGCAATTGTTCACATAGTTGTAGCTGGTATTTAGGACTACCTTCTTCCACTACTCAATCAGCATTCCATTTACCCTCATCAAGCACTACAGCTGGTCATGGTTCTTTGCCCGGTGGGGTGACCCCAACCTTCATTCCTGAAGGGCCTGTGCTATAAGTAGTCATGTAAAAATCGGGTTACTGTAGTTTTCCACTGACTTTAATCACAGGGCATGGTAGTACTAAGAGACGTCCTAAGGGATCTCCTGTATTCCATACATACTCTTCTTTACTGCCATTATGTAATATCAGTCTGATTTCCTTTTGGTAATCACGATCAATCACATCACCAGTACAGTAATTCCTTTCCTTGCCTGTTGATCCACAGGCATGAGGAGCCCAAACTGGCCAGGTGGTATTCTTAATTTCCAGTTCTATAGAGTCACTGCTGTGTCTCCTGGTGGAAACATTCCTCTCTTTGGAACTAAGACCTCTAGGCCAGCAGAGCATAGGGTAGTGGAGGCAGGAAGCAAAAATTTTGTGAGTGGGTCACTAAAGGTAATAATGAGTGGTGTCACTCACATTTCCACCTGTTGATGCCTGAGCCCATAAATCCTGGCTATGGGAGAAACAGCACCATATACTGGACTATAAGTTTAGAGCATACACAGCCTCCTGGACAACACTGACCCAACCCTGCAAGGTGTTACCACCTAGCTGACACCATAATTGTGTCTTTAGAAGGTCATTCCATTGTTCTATCAAGATAGCTGCTTCGGGATGATGGAAACATGGTAACACCAGTGAATTCCATGAGCATGGGCCTGTTGCCGCACCTCATTTGCTGTGAAGAGAGTCCCTTAATCCTAGGTGATGCTGTACGGGAAAAAGCATTCTGTAAGTATATGGCTGGTAATTTTGGCAGACGCATTGCATGCAGGGATGGAAAATCCATATCCAGAGTAAATGTCTATTCCAGTAAGAACAAAATTCTGCCCTTTCCATGATGAAAGTGGTCCAATGTAATCAACTTGCCATCAGGTTACTGACTGATCACTTTGAGGAATGGTGCCATATTGGGGAATTAGTGTTGGTCTCTGCTGCTGGCAAATTGGGCACTCAGCAGAGGCTGTAGCCAAGTCAGCCTTAGAGAGTGGAAAGGTATGTTGCTGAGCCCATGCATTATCTCCATCCCTGCCACCAAAGCCACTTTGTTCACGAGCCCATTAGACAATGATGAGAGTGGCTAGGGAAAGAGGACGACTGGTTTCCACAGAACATGTCATACTATCCGCTTGATAGTTAAAATTCACCTCTGCTGATGTCCCCCTTTGATAAGCGTTCACATGAGATACAGATATCTTCACTTCATTAAACTATTCAGAGAAGTCTATCCACATACATCTTCCCCATACCTCCTTGTCTCCAATTTTCCAGTCATGTTCCTACTAGCCAAATCATCTAGCCATTTCTCCTTCCAAGCAAAGTGAACATCCAGATGAACTTCTTGAAGTTCTGCCCATTGGGAGGATTTCCCTTCACCACTGTGCTTCAGAGGGATCCCAGAAAGGGGCTGTAGTGCTGCTGCTGTCCACTTTTGAGTGGTGCCTGTATATCGTGCAGAACCATCTTTAAACCATGCACAAGTTTTCTCTTTCTCAGTCAACTGATCATAAGGAACTCCCCATGAGGCCATAGGTGCTGTCTGGGAGATGGAAGGTAATGTGACAGGAGTGGATTTGGCATTTGGGCCACTTCCACATACAAGTTACTTGTGCCTTCAGGTCCTGCTTGGGCTCAATCTCATATATACCACTTCCGTTTAATGATGGAGTACTGCTGTGCACATCTTACTTTATGGCTCTGTGGGTCAGACAACATCCAGTTCAGGGCACATAATGACTTGGTGGCCTGTGGTTAAGCATTCAGTCTCTACTAGGACCCAGTAACAAGCCAAAATCTGTTTCTCAAAAGGACAGTAGTTATCTGCAGAGGATGGCAAGGCTTTGCTCCAAAATCCTAAGAGTCTATATGATGATTCACCAATAGGGACCTGCCAAAGACTCCAAAAAGCATCTCTATCTGTCACTGACACTTTAAGCACCATTGGATCAGCTGGGTCATATGGCCCGAGTGGCAGACCAGCTTGCTCAGCAGCCTGAACCTGTTGAAGAGCCTCCTTTTGTTCCTGGCCCCACTCAAAACTAGATGTTTTTTGAGTCACTTGATAAATAGGGTGGAGTAGCCAACCCAAATGATGTGTATGTTGCCTCCAAAATCCAAAGGGGCCCACCAGGCATTGTGCCTCTTTTTTAGTTGTGGGAAGGGCCAGAAATAATTTATTCTTCATTTTAGAAGGAATATCTCGACATGCTCCACTGGACCCCTAGAAATTTCACTGAGGTGGAAGGCACCTGAATTTTTGTCAGATTAATTTCCCACCCTCTAACATGCAAATGTTTTGCCATTAAGTCCAGAGTCATTGACACTTCTTCCTTATTAGGTCTTATCAGCATAATGTTATCAATATAATAGACCAGTGTGATATCTTGTGGAAGAGAAAGAATATCAAGATCCCTGAGGACTAAATTATGACATAGGGCTGGACAGTTGACATACCCCTGATTTAGGACAGTGAAGGTGTATTGCTGGCCTTGCCAGTTGAAGGCAAAATTGCTTCTGGTGGTCCTTCAAAACTGGAATTGAGAAAAAGGCATTGGCCAGATCAATAGCTGCATACCAGGTACCAGAAGATATATTAATTTGCTGAAGCTTTGAAACCACGTCTGGAACAGCAGCTGCAATTGGAGTCACCACCTGGTTAAGTTTATGATAACCGCTGTCATTTTCTGGTTTTTTTGCACAGGCCAAATAGGCGAGTTGAATGGGGATGTGGTGGGAATCACCACCCCTGCATCCTTCAAGTCCTTGATGGTGGCAGTAATCTCTGCAATCCCTCCAGGAATGTGGTATTGCTTTTATTTTACTATTTTCCTAGGTAGGGGAAGTTCTAATGGCTTTCACTTGGCTTTTCCTACCATAATAGCCCTTACTCCACTTGTCAGGGATCCAATGTGGGGATTCTGCCAGGTGTTGAGTATATCTATTCCAATTATGAGTCCTGGAACTGGGGAAATCATTACAGGATGGGTTCAGGGGCCCACTGGACCCACTGTGAGATGAACCTGAGCTAAGACTCTATTAATAACCTAACCTCCATATGCCCCTACTCTCCCTGGTGGGCCACAGTGACTTTTTGGGTCTCCTGGAATTAGTATGTATCCGTTCATAGCTAGCATCCAGTAATCTCTGAAAAATCTGATTTTTCCTTTTCCCCAGTGAACAGTCACTCTTGTAAAAGGCTGTAGATTCCTTTAGAGAAGGATGGGAGAAAGATTAACAGTATATAGTTTTGGTAGTGTAGTGGGGTTAATTATCAAGGGGGCCTGCCCTCCCCTTCATTCAAGGAGTTGTGGGTCTCAAGTCTGGGAATTGATTGAGAGGCCATAACTCTCTATTCTGGCCATGCAAGTTAGACAGCTGTACACCTGACCTAGAATTCTTCTGCTTGTACAGATCAAGTAAATATTTAATAGATTTGCCATTTATTTCACTCTTAGAAACACCATGACTAAGTAGCCAACACCATAAGTCCATATGAGTCCAACTTTTCTGATTACGGTTTTGATTCCGCTGTCCATTAAGGTAACCGCGCTCACCTTGTCTTTGTCAATTGACTGCCTCTGTTGACCTGTATCACCACAGGGTTCGATCAGCCCCACTGTAGTTAAGTGTCTTAATTCAGTAAGGGCAGGTCCCACTGTGAAATCTGACTCACATAAAATAGCAATCACAGCAGTCTTCAAGGATGCTTCTGGCTCCCTTTGCAAATTTGTTCCTCACTGTTGTGGTAAAAGGTGTGTCCTCTGGGCACTCCATGTGTGGGACTGTGGGTCTAACCTGATAAATCCACTCTAACATGCCGATTTCCCTGAGCTTTTGGATCCCTTCTTCTAGAGTACACCAAGGCAGGTCTGGTACTTCAACTTGATTTAGTGTAGGTCACTGCATAATCCATGCTTCAGTGAACCAACCAAATAAACTATTAGATCTTTTCCTAACCTCTCGAGCTGAAACACTGAATGAAGGATATGTGCTTAGTGGGCCCATATCAATAAACTCAGACTGATCCAACTTTATATTCCTTGTGCCATTATCCCACATCCTTAATAGCCATTGCCACACATATTCCCAGGTTTCTGTTTGTACATATTAGAAAAGTCAAGAAGTTCTTTTGGAGTGTAGCATACTTCCTCCTGGGTCACATTTTGTATTTCACCTTTTGGGGCTCACTGTGACTTAAGTATCGTTATAGGTCTAGAAGCATATACAGGTGATGGGGATGTGTTTTCAGAAAATTCAGCAATGTCTTATAAGGCATCTGCCTCAGGTGATGCCCCAGGCAATGATTCAGAGGCCGCCCCAAGCAATGACTCAGACACTGCCCCAAGTGATATCTCAGACAAAGGCTCTTCAGACAAGACTGGGCTAATCTCATCCGATGTGGGTGGAGGAGCTAATGATTTTGTTGGAACGAGTAATTCAATGGAATTTGGGGGGCTCAGTTTCCCTACCTTCCTGATTATCTGCCTGTATGTTTCCATCCCAAGTTTCAGGATGCCATTTATTCCCAATCAACGCCCTCACTTTAACTTCAGACACCATTCTGGGTTGGAATTCAATTGGCATTGTAATTCAGCCACTCTTACGATAAGACTCTGGGTTTGGTTTTCAGCACTATCAGCTCTGTTACTGCAAGAAATAAGGCTTTCTTTCAGGGCACATTTGGCAACTTTGAGGTGGTTTATATGGCACTTGAGCATTGACTCTGAAGCCCGTAGGGCTTCTCTTTCTTTCTCCACTTTGTCTAGTGAAAGCAGGACCAGCAAACCAGCTTCCTTGTACTTCTCATTCTGACAAAATTGTAGAAAAGTATCAAACATGCAGTCACCCAGAGCCTCGCCTCTCACCAATACTTGATCTATTGGTGGTGATACTTTGCATATTTCTATTGCCACCTCACACCTTGAATTAGCTGTGCCTTCTTTACTAGTGGCAGCAAAGTCATTGACATCTTTAAGACTAACCAGATTTAAGAACCAATTTAGAAAAATCATCCTTACAATTTTGTTTTTCTTGAACCACTCTCAGTATTGAATGTCTTAGATGGGGTTCTCTAGAGAAGCAAAACCAGTGAACGTATATATACATACATACATATATATGTGGAGAGAGAGAAAGATAATTATATCAGAGAAATGGCTCAAGCAGTTGTACAAGTTGGAAAGTCCCAAGTGGATGGATCAAGCTTCAGGCTGGAGGCTTCTCCTGACTCACGTACCTGCAGGGGCTGATGAACCCAAGATCAGCAGGTCAGATGGCAGGCTGCGGGCTCAAAGGCTACTGAGCCTGACAAATCCCGAGATCACCAGGCAATACAGCAAGTTGCTGGCTCAGGTCCCAAGAACTGGAGGTAAGATGATGGTGAGCTGGATGCAGAATGCAGAGCAAGCAAAGCCAGCGAGCTTTGCCAGAAAGTCCATATATATTGGATGCAGGCCACACACCGAAGGAAACTTGCTTTCAACTGATTGGCTGCTCATAGTAGATCCCATTATGGAGGTAATTACATTATCTCAGATCTCATCATGGAGATGATTACATCATTACATAACTGCCTAACTACATCATAACTGCCAAACCACTGAGAATCGTGGCCCAGTCAAGTTGAAACGCAACCGTAACCAACACAAGTGGAATACTAAGAAACCAGAAACAACAATGATGAACATGAATGGACCTGGAGGGCATAATGCTAAGTGAAAGAAGTCAAGCATACAAGGACAAATATTGAACAATCCCTCTTCTTTAAGAAGACAAGAAAACAATGTTCATTGGTAGTTACCAGTGAGAAAAGTGGGGGGGGAATGGGAAAGTATATTTTAGAACATAGAGACTTGTTACTTTGGGTGATGGAAAAAGTGGCACTGAGTATGGAAGTAGTGAGCACATAACAACCATAGTAAAGACAAGTGTTTGGGGACAAATAGAAGAATATAGACACAATTAAAGAGAATGTTGACTAATTGTGATAAATGCAACTAATGTCAGTGAACAATTTATGTGGAAATTGTAAAAAAAAAATTGGGGAATATACAATTTTGCAACAACAGTAATAACAACTAAAAATATGTGTGTGGTTACATAGATAGATATGTATGCATATATATGTACAGGAAGGTATATGTGAATATATGGATGTGCATGTATAGGTGTATCTATGCTGTTGTTATTAGGTGCTGTCATCGAGTCGGTTCCAACTCGTAACAACCCTATGTACAACAGAACGAAACACTGCCCAGTTCTGTGCCATCCTCACAATCACTGTTATGCTTGAGCTCATTGTTGCAGCCCCTGTGAAAATATGTCTATTTGAAGGTCTTCCTCTTTTTCACTGAACCTATACTTTACCAAGCACGATGTCCTTCTCCAGGGACTGGTCTCTCCTGATAACATTTTGAAAGTATGTGAGACGAAGTCTCACCATTCTTGCCTCTAAGGAGCCTTCTGGCTGTACTTCTTCCAAGACAGATTTGTTCATTCTTCTGGCAGTCCGTGGTATATTCAATATTCTTTGCCAATATCATAATTTAAAGGCATCAATTCTTCAGTCTTCCTTGCTCATTGTCCAGCTTTTACATGAATATGAGGTGATTGAAAATATCATGGCTTGGGTCATGCGCTCCTTAATCCTCAAAGTGACATCGTTGCTTTTTAACACTTTAAAGAAACCTTTTCTGCAGATTTTCCGGTACAATATGTGGTTTGATTTCTTGACTGCTGCTTCCACGGGTGTTGATTGTGGACCCAAGTAAAACGAAATCCTTGAGAACTTCAATCTTTTCTGTTTATCATGATGTTGCTTATTGGTCCAGTTGTGAGGATTTTTGTTTTCTTTATGTTGAGGTGTAATCCATACTGCAGACTGTAGTCTTTGATCTTCATCAGTAAGTGCTTCAAGTCCTCTTTGCTTTCAGCAAGTAAGGTTGTGTCATCTGCATATCAAAGGTTATTAATTAGTCTTCCTCCAATCATTATGTCATGTTCTTCTTTATATAGTCCAGCTTCTCACATTATTTGCTCTGTATACTGATTGAATAAGTATGGTGAAAGTTTACAACCCTGATGCATACTTTTCCTGATTTTAAACCATGCAGTATCCCCTTGTTCTGTTCAAACAACCTCCTCTTGGTCTATGTACAGGTTCAGCATGAGCACAATTACGTGTTCTACAATTCCCTTTCTTCACAATGTATTCCGTAATTTGTTATGATCCACACAGTCGAATGATTTGCATAGTTAATAAAACACAGGTAAACATCTCTCTGGTATTTTCTGCTTTCAGCCCAGATCCATCTGACATCAGCAATGATATCCCTTGTTCCACGTTCTCTTCTGGATCCAGCTTAAATTTCTGGCATTTCCCTGTCTATGTACTGATGCAAGCACTTTTGAATGATCTTCAGCAAAATTTTACTTGTGTGTGATATTAATAACATTGTTTGATAATTTATGCATTCTGTTGGACCACCTTTCTTTGAAATGGGCACAAATATGAATCTCTTCCAGTCAGTTGGTCAGGTAGCTGTCTTCCAAATTTCTTAACATAGAAAAATGAGTACCTCCAGTGCTACCTCCATTTGTTGAAACATCTCAATTGGTATTCCATCAATTCCTGGAGCCTTTTTTTCAACAATGCCTTTAGTGCAGCTTGGACTTCTTCCTTCAGTACCGTCAGTTCCTGATCATATGCTACCTCCTGAAATGGCTGAATGCTGACCAATTCTTTTTGGTACATTGACTCTGTATATTCCTTCCATCTTCTTTTGATGCTTCCTGCATGGTTCAGTATTTTCCCTGTAGAATCCTTTGAATTTGCAACTAAAGTCTTGAATTTTTTCTTCAGTTCTTCCAAGTTGAGAAATGCTGAGTGCATTCTTCCCTTTTGGTTTTCTAATTCCAGTTCTTTGCACATTTCATTATAATACTTTACATTGTCTTCTCGAGCCACCCTTTGAAATTTTCTGTTCAGTTCTTTTACTTCATCATTTCTTCTGTTTGCTTTAGCTACTCTACATTCAACAGTGAGTTTCAGAGTCTCTTCTGACATCCAATTTGGTATTTTCTTTTTTTCCTGTCTTTTTAATGACCTTTTGCTTTCTTCATGTATGATGCCCTTGATCATTAGTGTTCAATGCGTCAATTCTATTCTTGAGATGGTCTCTAACTTCAGGTGGGATATACTCAAGGTTGTATTTTTGTTCTCGTGTACTTGCTTTAATTTTTTTCAGCTTCAACTTGAACTTGCATATGAGCAATTGGTGATCTGTTCCACCATTCATAGGCACATGTATGTACATGTTTATATGTGATGCATATATATTTGAATATAAAATAAAGCCCATAGGGAACATAGTTATGGATACTTTCTATGCATAACTGATTGGTTTACTGGGATTAAGCCTTTAGGACCATAATCTTGTGGGGCATCTCGGTCAATTGGCACAATACAGTCCATAAAGACAACATTCTACATCTTAGTTTGCTGAGTAACATCTAGGGTCTTAAAAGTTTGTAAGCGGTGATCTAAAATACAGCTATGATCTCTACTTGTCCAGAACAAAAGAGAAAGAAGGAAACAGAACACTCAAAGAAGAAATTAGTCTATAGAACTAATAGTCTACGTAAGGAACTCAAACCACTCCAAGAGGTTACCTTCCAGCCAAATAACAGACTGGCCAATAAAATAAATAATATCACCTGCGAGTACTTGCTCCTCTAAATAATCATCTAAATGAAACCAAACAGTAAAAATTTACCCTAGAGCAAAAATGAGAAGGTAAGGGGGGTGAGCTAAGCTAGAATAATGGAAATAAAACAACCAGAATGGAAATAATGAGAATACTGATATATTGTGAAAAAAAGCATCCAATGTCACTGGACAATATGTAATAGAAATGACTAAATGAGAACCTAATTTTCAGTATAAACTTTCACCAAAAAACACAATAAAATATTTACGAAAACAGCAACACTTAAAAAATAAAGTCACATTCAGAAAATAAAAAGGAATGTTCCTGTGTCTGGGACTTGTTACATTTTAAAATGTAAATTATAACACACAGCCATCCTTCCCAAGTAATTCCTAACTGACCTCTTCAGAGCATGTTTTAGTGATCTTGGTATTAGTTATTTTTCTCTGTCTACCTGGAATGCCTTTTTTCTTTCCTCTCTGACTCACCTTATCTTGCCATTCCACTTCCCAGACTACACAGTTAACTATATTTTCAGAACTACAGCATTTAGGGCTAGTACAATGGATTCTGGCCCTTACACATAAATTAAATAATAGCTATGTGTACCTACAGTGGTGCCTATACACTTCTGCACACATTGTAGTCAATCAATGGGCACTCAGGGAACTCTTTCAAAGATGGACAATGAATTAATGGGTGTGGATAATGCCCAGTCTCTCTTTTACTTACAATTAATTTGTAAGTGGGGATAAATATCCATTATTACAGATTTATTACATGAAAACAAATCATTTATATCTAACAGTTTTATTATTTGCTCCTGCCAACATTGCAAAACAATATTACAAAATGCCTGTGTGTAAGTGTACCTTTCCCTACTTCCAAGACATCTGTTTACATTCCAAATAGAGTTCCCTAAGCACTTGCTAAGTCCTGACTCAGCCCCTCCAAATACATAAGCAACCCACAGACTCATCATCTTTGTAGAACATGGAAAGAATAGGGGTGTTTGAATTAGAAAACCTAGGTTTAAATTTTAGTTCCATCATTTATTAGCTGTGTGACCTTGAACAACTTACTTGACATCTCTGATTCTCAATTTCATCATCTATTAAATGAGCATAATAGAAACTCTCATATAGTTTGTGAGAATTAAATAATATCGTATGTGTAAGTCTGTTTTGGAAGAAGTATAGCCAGAGTGCTCCTTGGAAGAGAGGATGGCGAGACTTTGTCTCATGTACTTTGGACATGTTATCAGGAGAGATTGGTCACTGGAGAAGGACACCATGCTTAGTAAGGTAGAGGTTCAGAAAAAATAAGAAGACCCTTGACAAGATGGTTTGACACAGTGGTTGCAACTTGCAACAATGGGCTCAAGCATAGCAATGATTGTGAGGATGGCACAGGACCAGGCAGTGTTTCATTCTATTGTACATAGGGTCGGTATGAGTCATAACTGACTCGACAGCACCTAACACGCAACATACACTCATGTGTAAAGCATTTAACATAATGCCATCCATGTGTTGTTGTTAGCTGCCATCAAGTCAACTCCAACTCAAGGCAAACTTACATACAACACAACAAACATTACCTGGTCCTGAATCTTCCTCACAGTTGCTCCAATGTTTGAGTCCCTTATTGTGGCTACTATGCCAGTCCATCTCACCAAGGGTCTCCTTGCCCTCACTGAGCCTCTACTTCACCAGACATGATGTTCTCCTCTAGCGATTGATCTCTCTTGATGATGCGTCCAAAGCAAGTGAATCAAACCAATGTTCTGCTGTGATGCATAAGGTTTTCACTGGCTAATTTCCATAAGCAGATCACCAGGCCCTTCTTCCTGTCTTGTCTTAGTCTGGAAGCTCCACTATAACCTGTTCCCAGTGGGTGACCCTGCTGGTATCTGAAATATTAATGGTATAGCTTCTAGCATCACAGCAACATGCAAGCCATTTGTATAGTAAACCCTAAATAAATTTGACTTTTTGCACCACTTTTACTCCTTCTCCCCCTTTCCCTTACACCTTCTTCCCTAGCCTTCCCCTTTCTATTTCATAATTTAGTCTTCTTCCTTTCTCTTCCCTCATCCAATACCTGGCTACGGTAGGGTGATACAATGGTCTGTCCAGGAAGAGACAATGGTAGAGAGAATCAGAGAAAGACTGCAGAGTTCTGCCAGTGGCTAGGCTATTCTGCTAACGTGCCAGCCTCTTCTGGGTTTGATAAAAGCACAGGGGGCGCTTTACAAAAGCCCACTGCTGGCATCTGCCACAAGGTTGAGGCTCTCACAACTTCCACGTGAAAAGGAAATAGAGCGTCTATATTTATCTCCCTCTTTTCCCCAACAATGGCATTCAAAACCAAAGAAGCCACTGTGACAATATTAAGTTTTTAGAACAGTTAGACACAAAGCTTCAACAATGATATCTAAAGCAAAAGAGAGAAAATGCCGTTCCCAGAAGCAGAACGAGATATAAAAGTCTCAGAAATAGAACAGAAGTTAAAGCATCTATGATGCACAGTGGACAAATGCTCTGACATCCTATAAAAGGAACAAAATTAAAAATTTAATGTGACTTGAGGTCTGATTCCAATATGCAGCTGAAGTCAAAATCTTAGGCAGATGCTGAAAAACATAGAGTTTGATGGTGACTAAAGCCTTGATTTCGTATGTGATATTTGTTTCCAGATTATCCAGGTGAAATTAGAACTATAGAGTTGGGTCATTACCTTGAGGATGAAGAGAAACTTCACCCTATTCCACATGATGTTACTGAGTGACCTTATAATACTAATATTTATTGACTGTTAACTGATTGCTAGTGATTGCTTAAGTGATGTATGTATATTAGTACATTTATTCATGACAATAACCCTAAGGGGTGCATACTCTTATTTTTTCCAGTTTTACTGATGAGAACATGGAGGTTTAAAGAGTATAGTAAATTTGTCTAGGGTCACACATCTAGTAAATAGTGGGGCTGGGATTCACTCAGGCATGTAACTAGACACAAAATATCAAAACTGATGGACAGACTTGGCTTTGTTCTTGATTTCTCTTTATCTTTCATTTGAACATGGGCTAGAATTGTTTTATGAATCACTCAGTATTCTTCTTCTCCATTTCCTTATCTATCTAGGAGTATTTTACGTATTATTTATCTCCTCTGTAAATGTTTGTGGCATCATAATTATTTGTTTGTATGTCTTTCTTCCACAAGGTTGGGAACTCTACTGGTAGTTTGTGTATATATATATATATATATATATATATATGGTTCTAAAATATTTAGTGAATGAATGTATTATCGGATGAACTAAATGCTATTTCTACATGTATTATCCCATTTCAAATAAAAGTCGCATTGATATTTAAAGTTGTCATAGTTGCAGCAATTACCAAAAAAATCCTATTTATATCCAGCCTCAGTCTCTCAAAGACAAGACCTGATTGGATGCTGTAGCATATGTCTGCATCCCTCTACCCCTTACTAAGAATAATAGGTACATAGATGCCCTTGAGTTGACTCTGACTCGTTGTGACCTACGTACAACAGAACAAAATGTTGCCGGTCTTGTGCCATCTTCATGATCTTTGGTATGCTTGAGTACATTGTTTCAACCACTACGTATTTTAAGTGCCTTCCAACGTAGAGGGCTCATCTTCCAGCACTATATCAGACAATATTCTGTTGTGATCCATAGGGTTTTCATTGGCTAATTTTTAGAAGTAGATCACCAGGCCTTCCTTCCTAGTCTCTTAGTCTGGAAACCCCACTGAAGCTGGTCCACCATGGGTGGCCCTGCTGGTATTTGAAATACCTGTGGCATACATTTCCAGCATCACAGCAACATACAAGCGACCACAGTACGACAAACCGATGTAAGGGTGGCGGTTACTAGGAATGGGTAGGTGATTTTCCCAGTGTAGGTGGAGAAGAAGCATAACAGCATCCTGAATATCCCTGGCACACTCTACCTAGTGGTCTGACATCATCTAGAGTGCTCTGGGGAGTCCATACAATCCACCTTTTATCACTCCTCCCAAGGGTTGAAGTTAGGGACTTGAATTTAGAGACAGAGCTGAAAAGACGATAGGGATGTGTGGTGCAGTGAATTACTTTATAAAGCCTTTCTAGCCATGGTCTTTGTGACTCCCACACAATGATTGGGTGGGACTATGTAGGTAAGTTGCTTGTGGCCCACCAAGGGGACTGGACAGCTTGCTAATAATACAAATAAGGTTCATGGCACCCTTGTGGGGATGGGACCATGCAAATAAGATTTCTGGATCCCTAAGGAGAGAATTGGTCAGTTTTGCCATCTCACTAGGCTTAAAATGAGCCATCCCAGAAGCAGACAGAGGGGACCTGACTACTAGCAAGAAGAACAGACAGGAGCGGAGCGTATCTTTTGGACCTGGGGTACCTGCACTGAGAACCTCCTTGAACCAGGAGACAGAAAGAGCTTTAACACCAGAGACGGCGCAAGACAGTGAGAAGCGGCAACAGAAATGGCAGCAGCAGAACCAGGAGACCAATGTGAGACATTGAGGTGGATTTCCTGGCCTATGGAGCAAGGCAGTTACAGTGGATGTGCCTACATACAGAGCGAGAGGGCTGAACGGCTTCAAGCAGGAGGATTCTGGCGGAGTGGGATGCCCCCGAGCACTTACTGGCGGAACTAAAGAGCTTTGTAGCACTTGCCCAAGCACAGCAGAGGCCAGACTGAGAGGCCAAGGGACCTAGGGCAGAGAAAGGCCTGCCTGTGGGCATGGCTAAGAAGAGGCTGTCCTGATCAAAGAACTGTGTCCTGAGCATTCCTGATCCCTGATCCTGAATTGTAACCTCTTACTTCCCCAGTAGACTCCACAATCGTGAGTATTGTCTAGGAGTTCTGTGTGGCTATTGCAAAGCATTTTCGAACCCAGCAAAGTAGAGTGCTGTGGGAAGGACGGCTCTCGTTAGAATCGGTAAAGCAGGTTGAAGGGTGGAGGTAGGTCTGACCTCCATCTCATAGGAATCAGCCTTAGGCTGTTGATGCTGATGGTGATTCTCCACTCTCCTTGTGAAGCTAGCCAAGGAGGTGGGACAACTGCCTCACCACATCGTTTTTACAGGATGTTATCTTACGCTTTTTGGTTCTTCTAGGAATTAATCGTTAGCTGAGTCAAAGAAATATTGATAACTCATGGCTACAGAAAATGTGTGGTGAATTACAAATATTCTGGCAGAAATTACCACCACTTGGAGATCTTCAGAGTTTTGAAAATCATTTTATGCACACGAGATACCCTCTCTCATTCATCAAATTGGTGAGATTTACAAAGTCTTGCAGTAAAAATACCGTCAAGGATGTTGAGAAAAGAGAACTTTTATTCCACAATCTAGGGGACATAAACTGCTACAATTACTATGGAGAACAATTTGTCAGTTTCTAGCAGTGGTGAAGATGTACAAGCCCTGTGACTCAGCAGCTCCAATTCTAAGTGTGTGCTAGACTCTCAAACACGTGCATGAGGAAACATGTACGAGATTGTTCATATGGCATTGTTTGTACTAGAAAAAATTGTGAATGTCCATTAGAAGGAGCGCTGATGAATAAATTATGGAATGTTCAAACAATATTGAAAATAAATAAACTAAGTATGCACACCAACACACGTGAACCTCAGAAATGTAATATTGAGTGAAAAGGCAAATTGTGAAAGAGTACATACACTACTTATATAAATATTAAAGCCTTGTGAAATTATATTATTTATGGATACATTTACATACAGTAAAAGTATAAAGAAAAACATGGAAATGACAGGAAGCAGTTCTAGAGAGTGTTTGTCCCTGGAGAAGAGAGGGAAGGGAGCACAATCCAGAAGGGTCACCACATACTCTTTCGACCATGCTTTCTTATTTAAGCCAGGTTGAAGGTACATTGGTATTCACTGTATTGATTCTTTGAAGCCCTCTGGATAGTGTAAATAAACATCTTTAAGGGTAAAAAACACTACTACCAACGGAGCTGTCAGTATTAAGACTTGCAACTAAAGATAGCATCTAGGATTTTTAAATGAACACAGTAGGCATAGTATATCATAGAGGAAAAAAGAAACTCAACAAAAGACTACGGAATAAATATTGTGACAAGTCCATTTCCCTTCACATTCAAATATATTCAACCAGAAGCTGAATTTTTACATTTGTTTCCAGAAATTGCCCTTGACAATATTGTGATAAGATTGTAGACTGCACGTATGCATTTGTAGAGATAGCCATTTCTTAGATTCTAAAAGTCCTGATACAAAGGCAACTTAAAATATGGGAGGAACTCACTGAAAGAAGCACGAAACCAAATTGTCTAAAGAAGAATAAAAGTACTCCTCTCCTGCTTAAAAAATTAGCTGTAGCTAATTTTAGTCTGCTCAATGTCAGTATCTTTTGTGGCAAGAAAATTAGCTCCATAGCTTTATTTTTGTTTTGTTCTGTTTTCGTTCTTTCTTTCAAAATGAGTCTTTGGTCCCAGGCTAACTGGAGAAGAAATTTTTTAGAAAAAAAGTATAAAGCAAAGAGGGCATTTAGGTTCTTGGTCCTCCTAGATACAAGTCAGCAACAAGTGAAAGCTTTCAACATGCTAGAAATCTAAGGCATATTATATTTTTGCATTCATTTAAAGACATGTCACCTTCCTGATGAGTTATAATTAGAGAAATTCTCTGAAGGGCTTGAGATGAGCTTTAAAATATCTTTATTACTGAATATCTTCTTAACAGTGTTTTTTTAACCAAGAAGTCAACAGTGAACACTTACCTTAAAGTTGATAGTTCCCATATTACACTGCCCTTAGTTATCCATCCCCTACAAGAGGAAATTGAGATAGCATGCTATTAGACACTTTCTTTCATGATGGGCTTATTTCTTAGGGCAGGGTAGTAAAGCGTTTTCATCAAAATAGAAATTTGGGAAATATTTATAGTCCCTAGCCTTGGAATATTCTTGAAATCCTATGAGAAATATTTTCTAAATTTAACAGGTACAGAATTTCAATGAGTTCAGCAACCAGACCAATAAATCCTGATTTTCTCAACAGGGATGTGGAACTCCATTTTCTCACAATTCTCCAGGCTACATTAGCCCTTCAATATTCAACCTAATCATTTAATAATGTCTCATGTATCTGTCCTATTTCACATGTCATCAGTTTAATCGAGGTGCTCCAACGGCTTCGCTGTATCCTCTCAGTTTCCACTGCCTCGAGGAGATTGCCTGGCTTATTTCTAAGACTGACCACCCCAGGATTTTTGGAAAAAAAATATGATTAGGAGTTACAGATAGAGGCTTTATGATCTGAAACATAAAGTACCTTGATCAACTAAAATAAAATTACTGCATTGTTTATAGTTACAAAACACCCGACAGCCTCCAAAAAGAATGAAAAGTATTATTGAATATTTATCATCTGAAATCAAGTTATAGATCCACAGCACCTTTGCAATGTTGTCAGTCAATGTTTTTGAGGATAAAATGTCTGAAACCTGATTTGTAGAATCCTGCCAGTCAAGATTTCAACATCTCTACAAGCCTAGAGAGTAGCTGGAAAGATGAGGTCCAGAAAGGAACATTGTTATATTAGTCTGAAAGCATAATACATTTGCCATAGGATATGTTCTTAATTTTCAGACGTATCACGTATGCAAAAGAATGCATATGTATTATTGAAATAATTTGTAGATAAACTGCTCTGTATTTACCATCCAGATTAAGTAATAGAAGCTTAGAAGGTATTATCAGTACCTTAGAAGCCTTCTGCATATCAACCTCGATTCCGTTCTCTTCCCTCTCCTTGAAAGGTAGCCATCCATTCTGACTTTTACGTTAATCATCCCCTTGGTTTTTTCTTTGTAATTCTACCACTTATAGTGTATCCTCAAGCAGTACACTGTTCAGTTTTGAAACACTGAGTAGCAAGCTCAAGCCCAGCTGTATAGAGAAAGAGTAATACTGACACTGTCAGAAGAAAGCTTCCAGAAAAAGAGAAACTGTCCTGAGTTCATGAGTCTAGTTTCTGTCTCTCTGACAACTTACGAGAACCCCTTCTGGGGAAATCAGTGCGCAAGGTCACAAGTTAGTCCTGGGAAATAGGGCTACCACAGTGGTGACACCTGGCAGGGCTGAAGTTTTGGGTATCAGGCAGGAATCAGGTCAGCGGAAACAAGCTGCTCTGTATTTTCTGGTTCCAAGCTCACCAGGGTGTATCTTTTAGGAGAACAAGAGAGCACAGCATTCCTTTGCAACAAAGTGAGTGTTCAGTAAGTAGGGCTCAAAACAGGTAGGGAAGAGCAGAAACTGCTTAAGCACTTGGTCAAAGCAAGCCCAGTTTAGAAAGGATCTGGGCGAGGTTCACCTACCCATTCTGTCCTCAGGTTAAGAAGAGAGTACAAACCGTACCTTGTGATGCCAGTCCTCACACTCCTCTGGATGCTTTCTGGTCCTCTGTCTGGTGCACACCTGTGGTCCTGGGGCCTTCACCATTCTCCTGGGGATTTTTTTCCCGATAAATTCTGTCCTGAATATACAGTTTTCTGAATCTATTTTCATCTTTTTTCTTTATTTCTCTCTTATGTAGTGGAGCCCGTTCTCCAATATTTTTGTGTGTGTGAAATAATTCATAGAGAGTTTATTTTGCAGATCTCACATGTTTGAAAATGTCTTCTATCGTGCGAATTATTTGGCCAGGTATAGAATCTGGTTGGATATAAGGTTCTTAGAACATTTTGAAAGTGTTGCTGCATTGTTTTCTGTCTTTCTTTTTTGAACATTTGATTGTGTTTTAGGTGAAAGGTTGCACAGCAAATTTGTTACCCATTCAACAATTTATACACAAACTGTTTCATGACATTGGTTGCTATCCCCGCAATGTGTCAACACTCTACCCATTTCCACTCTGCCTTCTCCTTTTCCATCCTTCTTGTTTCCCTGCCCCCTCCTTGCCTTCTTACCTTCGCTTTTGGGAAGTGTTGCCAACTTGGTCTCGTATAGTTGATTGTCCTAAGGTGCACATTCTTCGTGGGTGTTATGTGTTTACTTTATAGGTCAACCTATTATTTGGCTGAAAGGTGACCTCTGGGAGTGGCTTCAGTTCCAGGTTAAAGAGATGTCTTATGATAGTGTCAGAGGTTCCTCGAGTCTCTATCAGTTCAGCAAGTCTGGTCTTTTTTATGAATTGGAGTTTTGTTTTTTCTCCCATTCTAACTGGGACCTTCTATTGTGTCCCTGGTCAGAGCGGTTGATAGTGGTAGCCAGGCACCATCTAGGTCTTCTGGTTTCAGGCTAGAGGAGGCTGTGGTTTGTGTGGGCCATTAGTCCTGTGGAACCAATTGTTTCCTTGGGTCTTTGGTTTCCTTCACTCTCCTTTGCTTCAGACGGGAAGAGATCAAAAGTATCTTAGATGGCTGCTCGCAAGCTTTTAAGACCCCAGACACTACTCACCAAACTAGGATACAGAACATTATCTTTATGAACTATGTTATGCCAATTGATTTAGATGTCCCCTGAGACTTTGGTCCTTAGCCTTCAATCCCAGTATCTCAGTCCCATGAGGTGTTTGGATATGTCGAAAAAGTTTCCATAACTGTGCCCCTATGTGCTCTATTACATATATGAATATATATGCAAAGCATACACAAATATGTATATACAAATGCCCACAACTATACCTACATATGCACCCTCCCTCACCTATATAGCGTACATATTTATCTATGTAACCACTCACAAATGTTTGTTTGTTATTACTGTTGGGGCAGAATTGTCTATGTTCTAGCGTTTATTGTAGTTGTCCTTTATTCTTGCCTACTTCTCAGTGTCTTCCTTTACCTCGATCACGCTGTGCTAACTTCCCCCATACTAAGTCTTGCCTTTCCCTTCACCAGAACTAACACGTGTCTGCTATCTAGTGAGTGATTCTCCCTCCATCCTCCTCCTATCCCTGCTAACCATCAAAGCATATTGCTTTTTGTGTGTAAATCTATTCTTGACATTTTACTGAAGTGCTATCATATAATATTGGTTCTTTTGTGCTTGACTTATTTCACTCAGCATAATGTCTTCCAGATTCACCCATGTTATACGATGTTTCACAGACTCCTCATTATTCTTTATAATGCATACTATTCTATTGTACATATGTACTACCTTTTGTTTATCCATTCACCCATTGATGGACACTTAAGTTGTTTCCATCTTTGTGCTATTGTGAATAACGCTGCAATGAATGGGTGCACATATGTCTGTTTGTGTCACTGTTCTTATTTCTCTAGGATATATACCTAGGAGTGGGATTGCTGGATCATATGGTATTTCTATTTCTAGCTTTTTGAGGAACCACCATACCATTTCCCATAGTGGATGTACCATTTTACAATTCCATCAGCACTATATAAGAGTTCCAGTCTCCCCACAACCTCAACAGCATTTGTTGTTTTCTGGTTTTTTTGATCAGTGCCATTTTTGCAAGGGTGAGATAGTACCTCACTGTGGTTTTGATTTGCATCTCTCTAATGGTGGTGCAGTGGTTAAGAGCTCGGCGGCTAACCACAAGTCAGCAGTTCGAATCCACCAGCAGCTCCTTGGAAACCATATGGGGGCTGTTCTACTCTGTCCTGTAGGGTTGCTATGAGTCAGAATCAACTTGATGGCAATGGGTTTGGTTTAGTTTGGTTTTAATGTCTGATGATCATAAACATCTCATCATGTGTTTGTTAGCCATCTGAATGTCTTCTTTGGTGAAGTGTTTGTTCATGTCCTTTCCTCATTTTTTGATTGGATTGTTTGTCTTTTTGTTGTTAGGGTGTTGAAGTTTACTATATATTAGTTTATATATATTAGACCCTTGTCAGATATGTTGTTGTCAACATTTTTCCCCCAGTCTGTAGGTTCTCTTTTTACTCTTTTGGTAAAGCCTTCTCATGAGCATAAGTATTTAATTTTTAGGTGGTCCCAGTTGTCTAGTTTATCTTCTATTGTTTGTGCATTTTTAGCTGTGTTTGATAGTATATTTATACCGTAAATTAGGACCCTTAGCTTTGTCCCTATGTTGTAAAGTTCCAGGAACTTTATAGTTTTAGGTTTAACATTTAGGTCTTTGATCCATTTTGAGTTAGTTTTTGTGTATGGTGTGAGATATGGAGCCTGTTTCATTTTTCTGCAAATGAATAATCAGTTTTGCCAGCACCATTTGTTAGAGACTATCTCTTCCCCATTGAACGGACTTCGACTCTGTTGCAGATCAGCTGTCCATAACCAAAACCAAAAACCAAGCCCATCGCCATCGAGTAGTTTCCAACTCATAGCTACCCTATAGGACAGTAGAACTGCCCGATAGGGTTTCCAAGGAGTGGCTGGTGGATTCAAACTGCCGACCTCTTTCTTGGTTAACAGCCGAGCTCTTAACCACTGCACCATCAGGGCTCCTAGCTGTCCATAGCTGGATGGATTTACTTCTGGATTCTCCATTGTTTTCTTGCTTCCAGTGTTGCTGGAAAGTCCAAAGTCATTTTTACCCTGGATCATTTTTTTTGGCAAGGTTTTTTCTCTCTATAAACTTATAGAACCTTCTTTCCTTTCTCCAGTATTCTGAAATTTCACAACAATGATCCTTAATGTGGGTCAATTTTTATTCAAAATTTTCAGATTTTATTGTGTTGCCTACTTGGTGGACCCTTTCAATCTGTCAACTCATGTCATTCAGATCTGGGCAGTTTCTTGAATTATTGATTTTTACTCCTCCACTTCTATATTCTTCTAGAATTCCTGTTTTTAGATGTTGGAATTCCTGGAAAGGTCCTTTCATTATTTCTCTCTTATTTTCTATTTTATTATTTTTTTAATCTATTTTTTAGGAAAAACTTTATTCTTTTCATTTTTACTTTCATATTTTTAATTTTAAAGATTTCTTTTTCCTCTGAATGCTTACAAACTTATGCTGGAATAGAGGACAGACAATTTCTCAATGGCTTGGAGTAGGGATAGGATTCTAGAAATCTAACTACTCTTTTACTCAATCCACCTATTTTAGCCTCTCCTTTCATCAGCTCCAGGTACCTGATACTGACCAGTTGAGAGAATTTTGAGAATTCTGTGGTAGAAATTGGAGTCCCTGAGTGATGCAAATGGTCAGTGTGCTTGGCGGTTAGCCAAAAGGTTGGCAGTTCGAGTCCACCCAGAGATGACTCGAAAGAAAGGCCTGGTGATCTACTTCTGAAAAAAATCTCTGGAGCACAGTTCTACTCTGACAAACATGGAGTCGCCATGAGTCAGAATCCACTCGATGGTAACTGGTTTGGATTTTTTGGTTATGGTACAAATTAGGTTGATTCTCAGTGTACTCTTCTGTCAGATAAAGATTCTGCTTCCTGGGGTCTGTTAAGTCACTTATCACTTGTTTTTCTGCTCTCCAGCTTCTAATAATTTGTTGTTAGTGCCCACTCTCCTGTTTTCTTCATCCTTGTGGGTGTATATATTTGCAAAAATCCCTTAAATTTATTGCTAAAGATGTTTAAAGAAAGAGAGCAAAATTAGGTGCTGTGCTCTTTTGGTTATCTTAACCGAAAAAACTTCCATTATAAGAGATTTCATATTTTATCATATGTGGATTAATCAAATACACAAACTCTTACTGAATAAAGGATTTTTCTTCTTTCAATTGCTAAAGTAATTTGGTGAATAGAAAATTTTCATAAAATTGTACATTATCATTATGCTACTTTCCTAATATAAAGTCATTCATTTTGGGGAATCCTATAACCATTATGCTGTTAAACCACTATTATGATCAAAGGGAGAATTATAAAACAACATATTAAGGTATGAATTAGGTAAAAACTCCCAGTTAGGATTTTGAAATAGTGAATTAAGTTCTTCTGATGTTACTAGTCTTAGATAAAATATGACTACTCTGTTCTGAATTTTCATTTATTTATACAGCAACGGTTCCACACTAAGAGCATAAGTTTCTTTGAATTAAAGCATGGGTGAGGGTACCTGAAATTAGAGAATCTATTTTCATGATGATGACTGGTACACCTAGGATGAAGGCTGTTTACCGAGCATAATGATCCTGTAAGCCATCTGAGAGTAAGGGCTCTGCCTTAATCCCGTAACACTGTACCTGATGGGAATACACTCCCCTCGAAATGCAGGTTCAGAACATTCACTGGAGACCAAAGGGCAGAGACCATTTTGATTGCAGCTGAGGTGTCTGGACTTGGGTTGCAAGTCAGCCCAATATGCCCAGTTTAATTTGCATTTCAGGCAAACAATGGATAATTGTTAGTGTAAATATGTCCTATGAAGTATTTGGGACATACTTGTACTAAAAATAACTCATTGATTATCGGAAATTAAAATTTAACTGAGGGCCCTGTATTTCTATTCATTAAATCTGGCAACTGAGGTCATAGCCCTCAACCTAGAATCAGAATCTCTAATAAAAAGTTTGAATTAAAAAAAGAAAAGAAAAAGCTCCAGGAAGGGCAATTTAGAGCTCAAGGTTGCTAATACAATGATCAGGGAGCAATGTATCAGGAGTGAGAGAATGGTGCATTCCCTAAGGCATAAGCAGAGCATCATGGCTGTTCAGGAGGACCAAGGAGATGCCCCAAGGTCCCCTTAACCAGGTGTTATTGTTGTTGTTGTTAGCTGCCATCAAGCTGGCCGTGACTCATGGTGACCTCATGCATAATCAAACAAAATGTTGCCTGGTCCTGCACTGTCCCCATGATAAGCTATGGATCAAATCATTTTGATCTACAGGTTTTTCATTGGCTGACATTTGGAAATAAACGGCTAGGCATTTCTTCCTAGTCTGTCTTAGTTTGGAAGCTCTGCTGAAACCTGTTCAGCATCGTAGCAACACACAAGCCTCCTCTGGAAGACAGGCAGTGGCTGCGCATGAGGGGCACTGGCTAGGAATTGAACCCACGTCTCCTGCACGGAAGGGGAGAGTTCTACCACTGACCCACCACTGCCTGCCCTTAAGCAAATGAGAGGAATTTGAAGGGATGAGGGTTCTGGGAAAGGCGGAGGTAACTGTCTCTTTGCCATTAAAAAATGGCCTCATTTTTGTCTGGGGTCTTAAAAGCTTGCAGGCGGCCATCATGCATCAATTGGTCCCAGCCACCTGGAGCAAAGGAAAATGAAGAACACCAAAGACACAAGGAAAATATTAACCCAAGCGACAGAAAAGGCCACATAAACCAGAGACTTCATCAGCCTGAGACCAGAAGAACTAGATGGTGCCCGGCTACCACCAATGACCACCCTGACAGGGAACACGACAGAGAGTCCCTGATGGAGCAGGAGAAAGGTGGGGTGCAGAACTCAAATTCTAGTAAGAAGACTAAACTTAATGGTCTGACTGAGACTGGAGGAACCCCGGAGAGCATGACCCCTGGATTCTCTATCAGCCCAGAACTAAAACAATTTCCGAGGCCAACTCTTCAGACAGGGATTGGACTGGACTGTGGGACATAAAGTGATACTTGTGAGGAGTGTGCCTCTTAGCTCAAGTAGATACAAGAGACTAAATGGGCAGCTTCTGTCTGGAGGTGAGAGGGTTAGGAGCAGGTTGAATGGACATGGGAAATCAGGGGTAGAAAGGAGGAGTGTGCTGTGACAGTATGGGGAGAGCAATTAGGGTCATGTAACAATGTATGTATATATTTTTGAATGGGAGACTAACTTGAAATGTAAACTTCATTTAAACTACAATAATTTTTTAAAAATGGCCTCATTTAGTTTCCTGGGCCAGTGAGACCTGGAGATACGAGGTTATACCTTAATGTGACAAACACAAAAAAATGTTTATACTAGGGAGTTCTCAGTTTAGAGAAGGCAATAGAAGAGATTTGCAAAAAGAGCTTTAGATTAAAGTTAAGTTGTTGTATTTTCAACAATACCTTTTTTGATAGGGCTGGACCATTCCTAGGCATCTTTACTTTACCTCAACTCCATGCACCCTTGTCTATTAGTGTCCTTTAAATAAGGGAGCCCTGGTGGCCCAGTGGTTAAGAGCTATGACTGCTAAGCCAAAGGTCGGTAGTTAGAATCCACCAGCTGCTCCTTGGAAACCCTATGGGACAGTTCTACTCTGTCCTATAGGGTCGCTTTGAGTCAGAACGGACTCAACGGCAGTGGGTGAGGTTTTTGTTTGTTTGTTTTTTTAATGGATTTTCAGAATAGTTTTTTTATTTTTAAAATGTGTGCTATGTTTGTCTTTAAGAGTACACTCAATTGGAGCTCACTGCCTCTTGAGAATTCTTCCCCATGTTCTTCATTTTCTTTCAATAACCCATACCTTTGGAAGACTGAGAGAATTTCTTAAAATCAGAGAGCTGAGGGGATCCCCCAACTGTCTGACCCATCTCCCTTCTTCCAGGCAGGCTCCCATTCACATAATCCTAGAGAGCCTATATTTGGGAACTCCTAGGGAAGGGAGGTGTTTAACAACTCTCGGAGGGAGGAATAAAGAGGTTCTTGTTAGTTCCCTCTTGTCAAGATGTTCAGACTTCTGTTAATCTGAGATTAAAATTTCAATTTCAATTTATTCAAAAAGAGCAATTCTCTTCAAAAAGAAACAATTACTAGGCTAAAAGCATGACCTATGCTTCCCATGCCTGAGTGGCTACGGTGACCAGCTTTCTCATCTCTGACTGGTAGAACTTGACCATCGGGCAGAGATGTCCAACAGCCTCAGTTTCCTTCCTCCTTCTATTCCAGGTTCTGTATAACTCTCCCTGTCCTGTTGGTCACGTTGTGCTTAGATTGCTTGGATTAATGATGGAAAGAAGGAAAATAAAGGCATAATGATTTAACTATTGCTAGCATTGTTTCCAGCAATCACGTTTTGAGTTAAAATTTTCTGCTATATAAAATTAAATCTATAAAATATATATCTGCACATAAAAATAAATATAGCAGATTCTTTCTCAATACTTCCTAAATCTGGTCTGCTAGGCCTTTCATTAAAAGACTATGATATCTCCATATTTCATCTTGCATTAAATAAATCCAGGGCTGGGATGGTTTCCCATTATACTTCTGAGATACAACATTTTGCAGTAATTGACACTATATAATAAAAAAGTTACACAGGGATTTATTTATCTTGGTGGGATAAAAGTGTTGGTGAACCCCTCAGATGAATTGGTACCCAGCGATAAAGGGAATTTTTGTTGCACGACCACAAGACTGAATTTATATAATATAGCAAGCAGCCAGTGCTCCCAGAGGAAGGAATCAGAGGGATTGCTTCTAGGAAAACTGCAAGGAATTAGTCAGAAAACAGCCTGACGATGAGCATGGAACTATACTAAACGGGCTCAGACAAACACACATGGGGTTCAACAAGCGCCAGGCTTTTGCCTTTTAAGCCCCCCTCCTGTCCTTGATCTAAGAAACAGTCTTCACAGAGGCTGCGCATCCTTGTACATACCTATGTAAGAATAAAGCCCCATTGACTTAAACGGTCTCCAAGATGCCCTTTACAACTTAATTCTCACTATGTCTCTGAGGCTTCATTTTTCCTTTATTCAAAGTAAGGACTGAAGTGACCTGTGTCCCCTTGACCACCGACCTTGCTTTGTTAGTCTAAGCAGACTCAGCCACTGATCCAAAGTTATCTACGTGCAGCAGCACTTCAGTTGTACCAGAGGTTCTCACCTGGGGGCGATTTTACACTCAGGAAACATTGCGCAATGTCTGGAAACATTTTTGTTTGTCAAGGCTGGGGGGAGGGGTGCTACTGGAATCTAATGGGTAGAATCCAGGGATACTGCTGCTAAGCATAGCAGAGAACACAGCGCTGCCCTGCTTCTCCCTCCTTGCCACCCTGGCAACAAGGAATTATCCTGCCAAAAGTGTCCGTAGAGCCACTGTTGAGAAGGCCTAAATTAAACGAGAGAAGGGGGATAGCTTGCTTTTCTCTCTAATCTTTCCCATCTTTCTCTTCACCCTTCTCTGTCCATGCTCCTTCTCCAAACTCAAACCTAGGAGTCCTCAGTTTCTCCAGCTGTGACAAATGTCTAGCCCCTAGCCCAGCACCCACTCAACACATAGCCAGATGCTCAGGAAACAGTGATCCCTTCTCCATCCGTTGCCAGCTAACCTTATTTAAGCTTAGTCCAGTCCAATGCACACAACCCATCAGAGAAGATGGCATCAGCTCCCCTGGTACCTTTTGTGAAATCCTTCAGATTGCCAGAATGGGGAGCTACATCAACAAAATTAGAAGAACAGAAAGGAAAAGCCATGTTAAGCAGTACTTCCTGACTAGTGTTTAGAATGCTTTCCACGTGACAAACACCACATTCCTGGGCTTGTGTAATCCCAAACAGGTGAATACAGTAGATCACAGCTAGCTTCATCTGGCTAGCATTCCAATTTTTGTCTGATACGTAAAATTATAGGGGTACTACTTATGCACTCAGAGGAAATTTCAGTTTGAATTAAAGAATACAAAGAGAGACCAGGCATTGCAACACTTCTCTGGGTGAAAGCTGTTCTCAGTTATGTGGGAATAAGGGTTGGGTTCTCCAGGAAAGAGGGTTTCCATAGGACTTTGCATGGGAAAGGAATCACAGCCTGCAGCTGTGAGGCTGTTGGGGTGGCCCAGCTGGTTTAGATTCCTCCTCAAAAAGGTGCTTTTAACTTTGATATTAACTGGATTATTTGTGAAACTGGTAGCCAACAATGCCCTGTGTAGCTTTCTTGTCTTGCTATTGGTCTAGATCTGTGCTCTCCAATACAGTAGCTACTAGCGATATGTGGCTATTTAAAAACTAAGATTAAATACAATTTAAAATTTTAGTTCTTCAGTCACATGAGCCACGTTTCAAGTACTCCATAGCTACATGTGGCTAGTGGCTGTTGTGTTGGACAATGCAGATATACAGTGTTTCCACCTTTGCTTTGCGGTAAGTTCTATTGGACAACGCTAGGTCTAGATCTTTATCTTCCAATTTCTTTAGTCCTGAGTTATTCACTTTTACACTGCACATTGGATATCTCCCCAGTCAAGTTTACACAAGACTGATCAACTCCTGGTAGCTAAACTAGTCTACAAATTGCATAGAGGTCTGGGTCGATCGACAATATTCCAAAACCCAATCTTCGCTGGTTTTTTCTCCTCAACTATATAGAACCCATCAACTGGAAATTTATTGCTTTAGTTATTTCTGTTCTGCTTTACACCTACAAATCTATATCACATAAGAAATGCTGGGGCTTGTTTCTCTGCTCCAACCGAAGAGCATTCGGTAATGCCATCTGCAAACTCTGTTAGACAAAATGCCCACTATAAATGCCTTCTGTCACCAGAGTGCAATGGTTTATATAAATCTCTCTGGCTTTGAGTGGAAACGAATATGTTCTGAGCTGAACATTATCCCAAAAGCCTCCACATTGTTCCAAATCCCTTTCTTTCATGTTGTTTCTTATAACCCACTAACTCCAAAGCATCTCTCAAATCTGTCCTCTTCTCTCCCTCCCTCCCCAGCTCCCTAGCTCAAACTAGCATCATCTATCCTGGACTGCTGCTGGAGCCTCCTAGTTGGTCTCTGTTTCTCTTCAATTCACTGTTCTAGAGAGAGTGATCTTTTTGAAAAGGTGGCATAAACAGTTTGCAATCGACTACTAACTTAAAGGTTAGTGGTTTGAACCCACCCAGCTGCACCTCAGATGAAAGGCCTGGCAATCTGCTTCTGTTAGGATTACAGCCAAGAAAACTCTGTTGAGCAATTCTACTCTGTAACACGGGGTTACCAGGAGTTGGAATCAACAGCAATGGGCTTGTTTTTGTTTTGTTTTGTGGGTCTCTTAAAAATGTACATCTGGTCATGAACCTCCAGCTCCTCCCTCACCCTACTCAGAACTCTCCAGTACTTTAACTCAGCCCAAGACCCTGAATGGTTTGTCTGCCTCCTTGATGTTTAGCCTCACCTGGAACCACACCACACTTGCTCAGGTCTCCCAGCCACAGGCACTCCCTGCTGCCAGCGCATCTTCACAACACTCTCCTCTCTGCCGAGAACTTTTCAGAGACACCTTTTCTCAGCTTCCAGATTGAATCCAATGCCCCTGTTAGAGTCTTTCAGAGCAAAATGTACTTTTTTTTCACGGCACTTCCCACACTGTGGCTTTCCGTTTACTTGGGAGATTATTTGATGAGTGTCTGGTTCTCTATGCTGTAAAATGATGAGAGGGCTGAGATTTATCTGTTCAGGGTCACCGTCTTATCCCTCGAGCCGGGAATACAGCAGACTCAATAAATATTTGTGGAACGAATGAATGAATTACCAGATGGTTTCCCCTCCGTGAACTGGAACAGAAGTTGAGAGCTGGTCTGACAATAGTGGTGAAATTTCAATGCAGTACTCAGGGGACAGAGCCCTGGTGGCGTAGTGGTTAAGATCTCGGCTGCTAACCAAAAGGTCGGTAGTTCAAATCTACCAGCCACTTCTTGGAAACCCTATGGGGCAGTTCTACCCTGTACTATAGGGTCGCTATGAGTCAGAACCAACTCGACAGCACCTAACAACAACAACTCAGGGGACACTTAACAGAGGAATAATCTACCCCATAAAAACAATGTTGATTTTCATGACAGGCATATGAGAGGATCCTGAACAATACCAGATGGATCCTGGCCACAAAGGACTCTGGGAAAAAAACAGAATACCTTACCAAGCAGTGACCTGAGCTAGGAAAAAAACCCACCAAACACCTGACTTCATCTGAAACTCATTTTTGTTGTTGTGTGCCGTCAAGTCCATTCTGACTCGCATCAATCCCATGTGACACACTAGAACTGCTCCATAGGGTTTCCTAGGCTGTATTCTCTACAGGAGCAGATTGCCAGGTCTTTTCTCCTGGAGAACTGCTGGTGGGTTCAAACCACCAGCCTTTCTTTCAGTTAGCAGCCGAGTGCTTAAACATCGGGCCACCAGGGCACCTTTGAAACCCATTAAAAAAAAAAAAAGTGAAACCAAACCCATCGCCACTGAGATGACTCTGACTCATAGTGACCCTATAGAACAGAGTAGAACTGCCCCATAGGGTTTCCAAGGGGCAGCTGGTGAATTTGAACTGCCAACCTTTTGGTTAGCAGCCATAGCTCTTAACCACTGAGCCACCAGGGCTCCTACTGAAATCCATTAACTATACAAAAACAACCCCGTTAACCATTATTGAGGCTAACCTGCATGTGGGTACATTGTTCTCCCTACACATTAACATTAGATGATAGAGTGAATAAACAGTCATCACTATTGTGCACGCACCTCTACCCAGATGACTGTCGGCACTTCGCTGTCCATCAGGAGATTTCTGGCGCTCATCTCCATAAGTAAATTCCCTAACAAAGCCTCATCTGATCACCCTGGCTTTTACTACCTCTTTTTTTGGAATCCAACTTGTGCCCCTTAGAGCCACTCCTGCAGCCGGTCTGGTATAGGGCGCAGCAGTGGAGGTAACAAGTATTTACTGAGTTGCCATGCCACGGTCTGTACTAGGTTCAGTGTGCCATGGCTCTAAGTGCGGAATCTGTAGCCAGACTATTGGGGCTCGAATCCTGACTCCTCTACTTACTAGCTATGGGATCTTGAGCTGCCAGTGCTACACATCATTTCTTAACCTTTCTTCTTCCCTACCCTTTTAATCAGAGTGAGGTCCTTGCTCTAGTGTAACAACAGTCTTCCCCTTGCGTTTTGGATGCCAGTTCCCGAGGAATCTCCCTTGACCAATGATCCCTTCTGTCTCCTAATATCTTCAATTACTCCCTCTCTTCTGGCTTCTTCTCAACAGTATTTATACCTGATTAAGAATTTCCTATCTTAAAAAAAAAAAAAAAATCCCTTCTCAACCCTGTATCTCTCTTCATCTCTGGCCATCTCTCTCCTCCCCATTTGGACTCTTAAGAGAGTTGTCTATGTTCTTTATATTACTCTCCTCACCTGTCGCACGGGCTCCACTGAAATTGCTTTGGCTAAAGTAAAACATGAGCTTCATTTTTCCCAAAACCCAGTGGACAACTTTTAGTGCTTATCTAATTTTTTTCACTCTCTCTGCAGTGTTTGACACCACTGAGCACTTCTTTCTCTTTACAACCTTTTCCTTGATTCTACCCAATAACACACCGTTGAAGTATACTTCCCATCTCCCTGATTGCCTCCTCCATCAGATAAACCTCTTCTTATCTTTTCATACTTGTGTTCCTCAAGGCTCTGCCCTTAGCTTTCAGGTTGTCTCCCTGCCTTGGTGTGTGTTATGGATTGAATTGAATATGTGTCAACTTGATTAGGCCATGATTCCCAGTATTGTGTGGTTGTCCTCCATTTTGTGATTGATGTAATTTTCCTACGTGTTGTAAATCCTAATCTCTGCCTGTGGTTAATGAGGCAAGATTAAATTATGTTAAAGAGGATTAGGGTGGGACGTAACTTCCTCGCTCAGGTCACAGCCCCGATCCAACGTAAAGGGAGTTTCCCTGGGGCGTGGCCCACATCACCTTTAATCTTACAAGAGATAAAAGGAAATGGAAGCAAGCAGAGAGTTGGAGGGACCTCATACCACCAAGAAAGCAGTGCTGGGAGCAGAGTGCTTTCTTTGGACCTGAGGTTCCTACATGGAGAAGTTCCTAGTCCAGGGGAAGATTGACGACAAGGACCTTCCTCCAGAGCTGACAGAGAAAGCCTTCCCTGGGAGCTGATGCCCTGAATCTGGACTTCTAGCTTACTAGACTGTGACAGAATAAGCTTCTGTTTGTTGAAGCTGTCCACTGGTGGTATTTCTGTTACAGCAACACTAGATAACCAAGACAGTGTGCCTCTAATGAAAACTGTAACATTTTCCCAAGAAAAAAAATTCACAAATACACACATGCGTACAACAATTTGCCTGCAATTTCAAAGTCCCTGGGTGGTGCAAAAAGCTTGGACTTGGCTACTAACTGAAAGATTGATGGTTCGAACCTACCAGTGACACAGCAGAAGAAAGGCCTGAAATCCATTTCCATAAAGATTACAACCAAGAAAACCTTATGGAGCAGTTCTCCTTTGTAAAGCATGGGGTCACTATGAGTCGAAATGGAATCAACTTGATGGCAACAGGTTATAGCCATCCTAAAATCCCCAGGATTTTTATCCTATATGCTAACAATTCCCAATAGGTCCCTTCATTTCAAACTTCTCTGAGCTTCAACCGGCAGTCGATCCAACTGGTTACTGGGTTATACCCACGTGGATGTTTTCCAGGCCCTTCCAACTTAACAAGAGCAAAACTGAACTGATCATCTTTCACCCTCAAACTGACTTCTCTAGCCATGTCTTTATTTAAGTAAATGAAAACATTATTCATCCAGTCCTAGCTTGGCCAAAATTTGAGAGTCATCTTTGAGTCCCTCCTTCCCTCAATTTCACATTCAAACAGTTGCCGTATCCTGCCCATTCTCCCTTGTCAGCGAATCTATAATCCCTCCACTCCTCTGCACCTCTGCTGCCCAAATATTTACACAGATCACCATCATCTTTTTCACAGGCTACTGTAATATCCTGCCCAGTGGGCTTCTTAGTTCTAGTCTTATTTTCATTGCAACCCAGTCTTCAGACTTCTGGGCAGATGTTTCCTTTAAAACAGCAACCATGTCAATCTCAAAGCTTCCTATTACCCTTAGGATAAATTCTAAACTTTCCGATTCTCTTTTCCTCCTCTTCCCTTAAAAACCCACTATGCTATGCCCCTACCGATCATTTTCCAATTGCTTCCTATACCAGTCTGCCCCTGGGCCATTCCACATTCTATTTCCTCTCCCTGGAACCTCCTTTCCTTTGCTACCCCCAGTCATCTGACTCACTTCTACTCTTCCTTTAAGTCTCTGTTTAGTATTCCTTCCCCAGAGAGGCCTTTTTTTTTATCTCCCTGACTACGTTAGCCTTAACAGCGTCTACCTCTCTAACATCACCCTTTGTGCAAATTGGTTTTTATGGTCTGTTTTGACTTTAGACTCTAAGCCCTATAAGGATGGAGGTATGTCTCTCTTGTTCACTGCTCTGTCCTCATTATTTATCATAGTGCCTGGAGATAGTGTTGTTGTTAGCTGCCATCAAGTTGGCCCAGACTCATGGCAACCCCAAGCACAACAGAATGAATGTGGTGTGATCCTCTGTCGTCCTCATGCTCAGTTGCAGACCAGACCATTGTGATCTGTAGGTTTTTCATTGACTGATTCTTGGAAATAGATCACCAGGCTTTTTCTCCTCGTCTGTCTTAGTCTGGAAGCTCTACTGAAACCTGTTCAGCATCATAGCAACTGATAGGAGGTGGCTGTGCCTGAAAACCAAAACCAAATCCGTTGCCATTGAGTCTATTCTGACTCATAGCCGGATCTTAAAATGTCTTAGGTAAAATTAAACAGATAGCCACAGCATAACTGGGCAATTGGGTGGAGATCGTTTGTTTAATGTAATTTAATTGTAGTTCTTTCTGCTTAAAATAAAATAATTGTTTAGAACCGCTTGTTTAAAAATAATATACTGCTTATTGTAAAATCGTGTCTCACACACATGAGGCCGTAGTCAAACAGATAAGAACTATTGTGCGTGTCATTTTAAAGTGTTGGATTTTATCCTCTGAATACCTCCTTCATTGAAAAGCATACATTGAACCACTCGTATGACACATTTTAGAAGGTCATCGGCAATGTATAAACTAATTGTTGGTTTGATATTTATGTAAATATCAGTTTACCATGCTTCAATTTTGTACTTCCATATTACAGGGAGCCTATTGGCTCTCTTATTAGTCTTGTGGGTGTTCTGTTTGGAAGGAGTCACAGTAAAGTAATGTTTACATTTACCTTATCAACCCTAGAATGTGTGTATTTGTAACTGTATCTCTTCATTCCTAGGTACTGGTTTGCAAATGTCTTTACATATGTCAATACAGAAACTATAACTTTCGGTAGTGTGCTGTCAAAATGTGCTTAGCTCATCCGGATATACCCACACTGTTAAATAATGTCTAAACATTAATCATTAAAACATTTTTGATTGTCAAAAACTAACAAACCAGGTCTCGCTCATGAAGGCAAGAATTCTACCTGAATTCTGAACAACCACTGCTTCCTGAAGGTAGTAGGTACTCATAAAATATATGTTGAATTTTTTTTACCAGTGTGCTAGATTGTCTATTCTGTGGAAATAGAATCTATGGGAATCAAGACAAAGGAAAAATACCAGATTGAAGGAGATGGGGCAGGCCTCCTAGGGGAGTTGGATCTTGAAGAAATTGCCCAGTTTGCATTGGAGGAGAGAAGAGATGCAGTATCCAGGTTGTTGGGGGAGCTCAAGCAAAGGCAGAGGAAAGTCATGGCATAGCATTATGAGGACATCAGACTGACTGAATTAAAGTGCTCATGATGGAGGCCAGTGGGAAGTAATGCTGAAGTGTATTCTCCGGGTGGGAATGGTGCATGGATGATTAACCTCACCTGTGGTCACGGTTTCCTAAGATAAGAGAGAATATCTTTGATGAGAATTGCAGGGGGGGGGGGGGGAATTGGGGGAAGTGAGAAGTCATTTATGAATATGTAAAGGTTTGGCATTACATAGATTTCTAGAAATAATTAATTCTAGCCTAAGGCTCTCACATTAGTTCTTTAGATCAATCAGATCACTTTTGCCCACAGTGACCAAAGATTGTCCGGAAATAGAAGAGTCACAGTATATGCACTTTGTGCTGTCATCTAAATGTGTGTTCCAACACAGTGTGCCACATTGCAGTCCCTCTCCTACCATCAGGGGTAAAAGTCAAACAGATTTCAAGATCGGGGAACCGATTTAGGAGGAAGGGGAAGACTGAATTAGCTGACAAATTCAATACATGAGAACCCTATTTGGCTTGAATTATTCTGGCCATTTGTATCTACTACTTTTTCAGTGAACATAGATTCCTTTTATAGTTGGAGATTCAACTAATCATTTTCAAATTGTTTGAGAGCAATGGAGACTACATATAAGGAATATGGAAACTGGGCAATATTTTGTTTAAAAATACATGCTTATAATTACAGCAAATTCAGATAGCATAATTCTCTTCTTGCTATTGGCTTTTCTCAAAAATAAAAGCTTCAAAGTCATGACAATAACCACCCTCGCCAGGGGTTGGCAGTACAGATTTTAACGAAAAGGAGCTTTTTCATTCACCAGCTTAGCTGCTAGCGCCATCTAGTGACCAATCCAATAGACAAAGACGGATTCAGAAAATGTACTAAGAAGGGTTTAAATCAATACTTTCTTTAATACTGTGAATTAATTATGCCACAAAAAATAAAATGGATATTTATAATATTAATGCTATAATTTGAAAGTTATCAAAAGGAATAAATAGAATGACTAATGTATTTCAAGAGAAATACATTTAAAGGCAAAAGTGTTCATTTTAAGTGGTGACATAAAACAAATAAACAAAGATTCTGGAATTATCCTTCTTATACTAAATATTAAATATATAAAACACAACCAGCTATTGAAATTTCTCACTCCTCTTGGAACATCACGTAAAATGAAGTATTAATGTATTTTTAAATTGTTGGGTGAGGTAGGGGGCCACTCAAGCCTTATCCGGAACTCAAAATATTCCATCAGCATCTTCAGAAACTAGAATGGTTTCTAAAAGTTTCAGATTTTAAAACCCATGGTCTTCTTTAGAGCTATTTACCCCTGTAGGCCTTTAAGTGAAAACACAAGTCTGTTTACGTAAAGACTTACCTGCAGAAATTTCTCTCTCTGTATTTTGCTACTTTGTATTAGTGTTAATCCCAAATTAACACAGTCTCTTGGGTTAGCACTATGTGCTACAAAGAACAAGGGTGAAAATAAAATAAAGGGTTGCCGTTTAAGCATGGAGTCACTGGATGGTGTAAATAGTTAAGTGCTTAAGTGTTAACCAAAAGGTTAGAGATTGGAGTCCACCCACTGGCACCTCGAAAGAAAGGCCTGGTGATCTCCTGAAACGTCAGCCACTGAAAACTCTCTGGAGCACAGCTCTTCCCTGAGGCACGTGGGCTTGCCAGGAGTTGGAGTCGACTCAACAGCAACTGGTTTTATTTGTTTGTTGAGCATTTCTTGGGTTTCTGTGTGGAGACAAATGCAACTGTCTGAAACGGCTCTGTACTACATCCTGTGTTTTATAGGGAGATCCTGATGATTGGTTACAAGGCCCACCTCCCACAGAGGGCACTCAGCTAAAGATGTTAACTCCCTAGCCCATTATAAGGGGAACTCAAGGTTCTTGGCCCACTTGGTTTTAAGTCACTAGGTAGCATTTAGTTTTCTTTAAAGCGGGTGCTTAGGGCATATATTAACATAGCCCAAAAAAAGTCCAACGGTGAGGTTGTGGTGAGCTTCCTCTAACATAAAAGGATCATGCTCCTGACAAATTTCCAGTAAAACAAATGCTTGGAACTGCTTTCCTGAGTGTAGTGATGAGCTCGTCCTGAGTCACCACCATTTTCCTGTCTGTTTTTCTTATAAGCAATGACTTTGCCAAAGAACCAGTTGAGTAGTGGTTTCAGCCACCCAAGGAAAGTAAGGAACTACACTACACCCCCACTCACATTGTTTTTATAAAGGGGGTTAATAATTAAAATCATTCTCATATTTGTTCACTTATTTAGTCAATGATTGGTCCCTCAACTATTTATCAAACGGCCATGGTACAGAAGCCACTATGATCAGGATGGTGAAATCATTTTTTTTTTTTTTTCTGATCTTGCCATCTTTATTTATTAGCATTCAAGATTAGCAGCAATTATCTGCAAACTTCTCTTATAGTTAAACCAGAAATTTCTCTTGCTGCATCCACTCTTTACTGCCAACCTTTATGCGCACTCTGCACACCTCTATCCCCCAAGCACCAACAATCAAAAGAAGAAGAAGAAGAAACTGAGAAAGAAAAACAGACTGTCAGAAATGTAGAGTGGCATATTTAGCATTATGTATAATAATCAGTATCAGTTGGGTGGAGATACCGTATGTGTCTTAGTCAGCTGGTGCTGCGGTAACAGAAATACCACAAGTGGATTGCTTTAACAAAGAGAAATTTATTTTCTCACAGTCTAGTAGGCTACAAGTCCAAATTCAGGGCATCTTCTCCAGGAGGAGGCTTTCTCTCTCTGTCAACTCTGGGAAAGGTCCTTTCGATGCATCAGTCTTCCTTTGATATGGGAGCATCTCAGTGCAGGAACCTCAGGTCCAAAGGACGTGCTCTGCTCCTGGTACTGCTTTCTTGGTGCTATGAGGTTCCCAACTCTCTGCTTGCTTCCTTTTCCTTTTACCTCTTGTAAGATAAAAGGTGGTACAGGCCACACCCAAGGGAAACTCCCTTTACATTGGATAAAGGATGTGACCTTAGTAAGGGTGTTACTATCCCACTCTAACCTTCTTTAACATAAAATTACAATCACAATATAGAGGGCAACCACATAATACTGGGAATCAAGGCCCAGTCAAATTAATACACACATTTTGGGGTGGGGGGGACATAATTCAATCCATGAAACTATGGCAACCAAGTTCATATATCCAGGAACTTAATCTTTCTCTGCCAATAGCATACTAACTATTTTTTAAGTGAAATATATTTTGCAAAGACTAGATAAATGTTGAATTTTAAGCAGTTGTGATGGACTGCATTAGAAGGAGTATCCCAAGAGTGAATGTTTCCAATGGCAGGAATTGGAAGCTACCAGGCCAATTAATGGCTGCAACCAACGCGGTATCACTTCTTCCATATTCTGTTGGTCAAAGAGATCAGAAGGTTCACCCAGATTCAATGGGGTAGAAAAATAGACTCCCTCTCTTGATGGCGCAGTCACAAGAAATGGAAGGAGATATAGGAGATATTGTTTCAGGATGGTGAAATCTTAGTTCTTGTTTCCAGCGAGAGAATAAATGCAAGAATAGCATTTACCAATAGAAGTCTAAGTAGGAGAAATATAAAGATGGGTTCTAGGATTTCAGAGACAAAAGGAAATCCAGCAAGTTGGGAAGTCGGGAAAGGAGTGAGAACATTCTAAAGAGTAGTCATTTAACCTAAGCAATGAAAGATGGATAAGGTTTCAGCAGAGAAAAACGAGAGGGAAGGGCATTCCATCATGAAATTTCAAATATGGTGGACTGGTAAGTAGCCAGTTTACATGAAGTATGAATCAGTGTTGGCTACCAATGGGAGATAGGGTTCTAAAAGTTACTTGAAGGACTATTTGGTAGTCAATGGAACCAATGAAAATTTTGGATAAGAAAGTGAGTTTACTAGTGTTTTAGAGAAGTTAATAGAGTGGCCAAGGAGCCCTGGTGGCACCGTGGTCAAGCACTCAACTGCTAACCCAAAGGCCAGTGGTTAGAACCCACCAGCCACTCCATGGGAGAAAGACGTGGCAGTCTGATTCTGTAAAGACCACAGCCTTGGAAACTCAGTGGGGCAGTTCTACTCCATCCTGTAGATACTATGAGTTGGAATCTACTCAAATGGCAGTGGTTTTGGTTTTGGTTTTTGGAATAGAGTGGTTACATGTATCAGTCTGGCAAATGGGATGAAGAACAAAGGACAGGGACTAGAGGTGGAGTGACCAGTAAGGAAGCTATGGTTAGAGGACTAAATTAGGAATGGAAAAGAAGAGAAAAACCAGGTATTGTAGAGGTAGAATTGGTAGAATATATCAACCACTTGGATTTGGTGAAAGCCGAGAAAAAGAAGGGCTGGGTTGGGGAGGGTTAAATTAACCTTGCTTTTTAAGCCTAAGTGACTGGGAATTTGTCAAATTAATAGATAAGTGAAAGCCAGAAAAGACAGCTAGTTTTCAAGGAAAATACTTTATTAAAAAACGTAGAATCCAAAACTAGTTCATATTATCAAAAGTAAACATTGTACTTAGAGTCATAAAATCTACTATCTGGACGAGATCTCTGAAAGAGGAATCTTCATTCCCAGGAAGGCAAAACCCCTGTTATAGCATCCCTGACACTGACACAGAGATTACTTACACACATCTATGGATGGGGAACTCAGTACCTCAGCAGGTCAACCATTCTATTTATTATGAAGTGTTATCTTATAGTCAACTGAATCCTACCTCTCTGTGATTTCTTGTGGGGATATGTGCCATTAAAATATGGATGTATAAAGTCCTCTATGCTGCACAACATGTTGACACTTGTCCCCAACATGTTGAGACTTGTCATGACTTGTTTTTCCAAACCCGTTACTGATTGGCTTATTTACCTGAATTCCTCCTCCCTTTCCTGAAACTTATTGTTATTCACCCAAAGCCCATTGTTCTGTTATTTGCTTCATTGCTTGCTGTATTGACTATAAATAAACTCCTGGGACTGAAGCCGGGGTCGACTCCTCAGAGTGACCCTCCTGGCCCCACTTCTCTGTAAGAGTTGTGTTTGGTTACTGTCTCCGCCATCCCGACAACCGACGCCTCTGCAACAATTTCTCACTGGTCCACCCTACTCTTATTTAGAGCATCACAGCATCCTCCTTTAAGCAGTGTTGCTTTCTATCATTTCATGACAGTTATGTTTCCTCTTTTCTTTTTCCCAGAGTCACAATTATCAGTTCCTTCATCGAGGCCTCATGCAAAATTATTTCCACATGCCTTGCTATCCTGATGACTCCTTTCTGGAAGTTCTTCAAAATGTACTTATTTCCCAGAAATATTGAATCTTCAATTGAGAAAATCCTCAAGATACATCCTGTGTCTTCCTTACTGTAGAGTTCACATTCTTAACCAACACACAGACGTGTGAATATACAATTACAAATTAAAACCTTCTCTTCAAGAAAAGGTGAAATTATAGGTATACAAAGATGCTACTTAATTAAGGACAGCACTTGACTTAAGAAGGATTTCCTTAGCTTTTTAGCAATCCTTTGTAGCTGATTTTGACCACAGGGTCCTAAGTTTACATAGAAAAGCCCTCTTTAGAGGTCATCAGGGGACAGCCTGGTCTTGGGGAGACAGCATCTGTTACTCGAAGTCAGGAAACTTCAGGGAGAGTCTTAGCTCTACCACTATTTAGCAACGAGACCTTTGAGTTTCATTTCTTTTTTCTCTAAAATGGGGAGAAATATAGCTTTGTCTCATGACTATATAAGTAACAGTCAAATAGAACAATGTATGTGAAGAAAAATGTATGAGTGTACTACAACTGTAAGAAACTAATATTGTAGACGAGGAAACGGAGGTGCAAAGAGTTGAATGTCTTACATTAGGTTTCCCCAGATTAGGGGATATCTCTGCTCACTGTTAGAATGACAGAATCTGTGCTGTAGTGGGGCAGAGGGCATCCACAGTACTCAAACCCTTGCCGAGATAAAAGTGTAATAGAGTCTGTGCTCAACTATCCTTGCCAGTCACTAAGACCTATTGAATTTTGTCCTCCAATATCCTTTTCCACTGACAATTGCCTTCATTCATTTCTTCAATTTCTGTCCACTGGCTCACTCAAACACTAAACAAGTGGCGTGCTACCATGCCCAGGGAACAATGTTACCACTGGAAATATAAATATGAATAAAGTTTGATTCCAGTCCTCCAGGAGTTCACAGTCTCTTAAAAAGAGGTAGAGTCTCATATCCACTAGAATGGCTAGAATCAAAAATTCAGATAATATCAAGTGTTAGCAAGAATGTAGAGAAATCAGAACCCTCATACCCTGCTGGTGGGAATATAAAATGGTGTAGTCACTGTGGGAAACAGTCTGGCAATTTCTCCCACAATTAAACAGAGTTATCATATGACCCAACAATTCCAATCCACCCTCAACTACTTGCACAGTGCCTGCACGTAGTAAGCCTACAGTTTTAGGTTGTCTCAGAGCCTAAGACAATCACTTGGGTGCAGGCAGTTTATTTGGAAGGTGATCCCAGAAAGCAAGAATGAGGGAGGGGGATAGCAAGAATGAGGGAAATGAGAGGGAAAGCCTATACATAGAAGGGTGTGTTATTTAAGAGAAATAAAAACATAAGTCCACACAAAAACTTGTTCATAAATGATTATAGCAACATTATTCATAATAACAGTAAGTGGAAACAACCTATATGCCCACAAATGGGTGAATGGATAAACAAATGTGGTACATCCATACAATGGAATAGTATTTGTCTATAAAAAGGAATGATGTACCGATACGTGTTACAACATGGATGAAACTTGAAAAAAGTATGCTAAGTGAAAGAAGTCAGTCACAAAAGTTCACATATTATATGATTCAATTCATATGAAAGTCCAGAATAGAGAAATCTATTGAGACGAAAAGTAGATTAGAGGTTGCTTGTGGCTGGCAGAGGGGACAGATGAATAGGGAGTGATAGCTAAAGGGTGCAGCGTTTCTTTCTGGGGTGATGAAAATGTTCTAAAATTGGCTGTGGTGATGGTTTCACTCTCTGTGAATATACTAAAAACCATTGAATCATACACTCCAAATTGTGCATTGTATGGTATGTGAATTATCTCTCAACAAAGCTGTTAAAAAAAAGTCAGAGTCAGGTTAGTCCTGTAAGGATTTAGATTATTGTGATAAAAGTATGGGATTCAGCAGGGACAGCAAGGAGGGAATTCAACCTGGGGGTCAGGAAAGACTTCATAGAAAAAAATATGCTAAGGCCAAGACTTGAAATATGAGTGGGTTCTTACTGTCCCCAACAATCTTTCTCCAACCCATTAGTCAAGCGGCTGCCTCCATGATCTTTTAAAAATTAATATCTAATCATACTAGAAAGGGGTTTTCAGGGGTTCTCTAAGGTGCTGCTAATATTTTGTTTCTTAAGTGATGTCTTAGTTATCTAGTGCTATTATAACAGAAATACCACAAATGGATCGCTTTAACAAATAGAAAGATATTCTCTCACAGTCCAGAAGGCTGTAAGTCCAAATTCAGGGTGCCAACTTTAGGGGAAGGCTTTCTCTCTCTGTCGGCTCTAGGGGAAGGTCCTTGTCATAAATCTTCCCCAGTCGAGGAGTTTCTTAGCACAGGGACCCCATGTCTGAAAGATGCGCTATTCTCCTGGCTCTTGTATCTTGGTGGTATGAGGTCCCCCTGTCTCTCTGCTTGCTTCTCTCTTTTATATCTCAAAACAAATTGACTCAAGACACAACCTAGCCTTGTCGATTGAGTCCTGCCCCATTAACATAACTGCCTCTAATCCTGCCTCATTAATATCATAGAGGTAGGATTTATAACACATGGGAAAGTCACATCAGATGATAAAATGGTGGACAATTACACAATACTGAGAATCATGACCTAGCCAATTTGACAGATATTTTGGGGGAACACAATTCAATCCATGACAAGTGGGTAGTAGGTGTTGTTTTTTGTTACCATGGGGTAGATTCTAACTCATGGCCACCCCATGTGTGCAGAGTAGAACCACTCCATAGGGTTTTCAAAGCTGTGACCTTCAGAACCAGATTGTAAGGTCTGTCTTCCAAGGCGCCTCTAGGTGCCTTCAAACCACCAACCTTTAAGATTAGTAGTTGAGCACTTAACCATTTGACCACCCAGGAACTCCTAGTAGTGGACACATGAGTGTGATTTTTAGAGTTCATCTTTAAACTGTATATAAAAGTTATGTATGTTCTTTTGAATGGATGATATACTGCAAATCAACTAATCTAATTATGTCACTATCCTGCCTCAAACCACCCAATGGTTCCATATCACGACATAGTAAAGATTAAACCCTTGGTGGAACCCGGCTTTGTTCAGCACTCCATCCTCAACTACTTGCATGGTGCCTGCACTTAGTAAGCCTACAGCTGTAGTTGTCTCAGAGCCTGAAACAATAACTCGGGTGCAGGCAGTTTATTTGGAAGGTGATTCCAGGAAGCAAGAATGAGGGAAGGGGGAGAGTGAGGCAAATGAAGAGGAAAGGTCTCCACATAGAAGGTGAGTTATCCAAGGTGCCACTGTAGGCAATGGGCTATGGTTCCACCAAGACCTCTGAGAAGCATATAGAGTACTTTTCAGAATTGTCTACCTAAAGGAGAGGAGGCTGACGCATACCAGATCTTATACCCTATGGCCCCAACTTATGGTTAGGTCAAACAGGCTCCCAAGGAGTCAGAGGAAACCCTGAGGTAGAAAACAGAGAGGCCCAGAAGATGTGGCACACATCTGAGGTGGAAGGATGCCAGCTGTGGGTGAGTCTGAGCTTGCACAGAACTGCCCACCACAGCTGTGGCAGAAAGTAGAAGTACATCAATAGGGATGTGTCATTTGATACCAAAGGCTTCTGCTATGTACTTATTTGCTGAGTGAATGTTGTTGTTAGTTGCCATCAAATTGATCTGACTCATGGCTACACCTTGCACAAAGGAAAGAAACAGGGCCCAGTCCTGTGCCATCCCCATGATCTGTAGGGGATCGGACAATATGCCTTTGTGATCCATAGGGTTTTCAATGGCTGATTTTCAGAAGAAAATCGTCAGGCCTTTCTTCCTAGTCTGTCTTAGTCTGGAAGATCCGCTGAAACCTGTTCAGCGTTGTAGCAAAACAAAAGCACAACTGATGGATGGTGGCTGCACATGAGGTACATTGGCCAAGAATCAAACTCAGGTCTCCTACATGGGAGTCAAGAATTCCACCATCGGACCACCACTGCCTCACTGTATTTCCCCATTTCCTCCACACATACATCTTGCTTCAACTGTACTTGTCAAGCCAAAAAAAAAAAAAAAAACATTGCCATCAAGTCAAGGCTGACTCATAGCAACCCTATAGGATAGAGTGGAACAGCCTCACAGGGTTTCCAAGGCTGTAACGTGGCAGACTGCCACATCTTTCTCCTGCAGAGCGGCCGGTGTGTTTGAACCACCTACCTTTCAGTTAGAAGTTGAGCCCTTAACCGTTGTACCACCAGGGCTCCTTTGAATTACTTGCAGTTTCTTCAAAACGGAAACACTATGATTTTTACCCCATCTTTTGTCTTAACAGATTCTATTTTGGGGATACGTCACCTTTTTCATCTTCTTATTGAATTCCCACTCATACAACAGGTCTTTGTATGTCCCTTTCTCTGTGACAGTCTCTTGGTACTTTCCCCACCACCAGTACACATGTCTCCATTACACAATTGCCACGTTGTTTCCTAATTATTTACACGCTTCTCCCCTATTAGGCTAGCACAGTTCCTGACAAATAGTAAGAACTCAGTTAAGTGTTAAAAGGAGGGCTAATTGAATCTCATGGTTGTTTGATATTTCAGGTTTTGATAGACAAGTAGAGCCAGCGGTTCTCAAAATTTTTGGTCTCAGGACACCTCTACACTCTTAAAAATTATTGGAGACCCCAGAGCTTTTGTTTATGTAAATTGTATCTATCAAAATTTACCATAAAAGAAATTGAAACTATGATACAGTAAAAACATTTTTATTAACTCATTTAAAAAGAGCAATAACAAACTCATTACATCTTAGCATAAATAACATTTTTTATGAAAATATCTATATTTAGTGGAAAATTTGGCATTGTTTTGTAGTTTTGAAAATGTTTTAGTGTTCAGTTTAACAGAAGACAGCTGGATTCTCATATCTGCTTCTGTATCAATCTGTTGTGATATGTTGTTTTGATTGAAGTATGTGAAAAAAAATCCAGTCTCTCCCAGATGTGTAGTTGAAAAAGGAAGGTATACTATATAGCCCTTTTAGAGAATTGTAAGTATTCTTCCTTGAAGCTACATAAAACTCCTTGAATGGTAGTTTTTAAAAGTGGATTGCAACATGGAATTGGAAAGCACTTTTAACGTCGTGCATTGGCCATTTGGAAAATACCGATTCACTGAGTTATGCATAATTTTCTAAATGTTGACACATTTTATCATACAATATCAAAAAACCATATTTGTTAATATCACCACCTATCTCTTTAGCTATTGGGAAGCTGTCATGCTCGCAGTGAGTGGTGTAATCAAGTTTTCCAGAATTGTAATTTTCATCGAGAGTTCAGATTTTATCACCAGTATTTTATAAATACTGTGAATTGTTTTCCTTAAAGTGTTAGGCTCACTTTGTTCATTTACAAAGAAATTGTCTGCCAAATATTCAAGTCTGAATAACCATAGTTTGCCATCAGTCATTCTCTCAAGAAAAAATGTTTCATGTACTCAAGGCTCAAGAGTTAATAAAATTAATACTTCATCCTGCTTCATGAAGGACGTCTTTAATGAAGCTTTTTTTTTTTACTGTCAGTGCGTGCGGGTGAAGTATACAATGGCAAATAACGAGCACAGTTAGACACCACGATCTTGGTTCCTGCAGTTGTACCCGCTCTTGCTTTTGCATCGTTCCTACAAATGAGAACCTGACGAAAAAGGTACGTGACCTCCTGGCATTGCTATGACAATTTTTCTGGCTTTGGGAACCTCTGAATCTCAGGAACTCTCAGCAGTCTGCAAACCACACTTTGGGAACTGCTGAAGTAGAAATCTACTGTACCCTAAATTATCCCCATCTTTGGAAAGAATTTCAAGAGTTTATCAAGAGATACACATTTGAATAGGACCAAAAAACATGATCTGATGTCACCTAGATTACTTGGCCCATCCTACCAGTGACTCCTTATCAATTTGCCCACTTTGCTGCACCCCACACTCCTCAACTAGGAGCTCTGCTCATAATCTGACATATCCAATCTCCAAAAGAGTGTCCCCAAACAGCAAATGAAAATGATTGGGAAGCAGAAGCAGGGGTCTACGTCATTCTGAAACCCACTGTTTCATTGGCAATGGGTTCAATACCATTTGGATTGAGGTCAAATTCTCCTCAAAGGGTTCAGCCTCTTTTAGACATCCAAAATAAAACTAAAGAAAGAGTACTTGAATCACACTCAGATTAGAGTTCTAATCCATTTCTTAATCCAGATCTGAGGCAGGCAACTAGAATGAGACAGACTCTAAAGAAAAGGAAAGGTTAAATGCGGGAGTTGAAACTTCTCCTTCCAATGCTTTCCTTGGAGTATTCTGTCTTTTAAGGAAGAAAAGTCATAACTTTTCTCAAGGACAGACCGAGAGAAAAATGCTTGATAGCAACTCAAATGAAAATTACCCCCAGGATTTTAGTTGACCAGGTCCTGGGCTGATTTTCAAGACTGAGTAGGTCATATGCTTGGGAAAGCCATCTGCTGTGTGCCCTAATTTTCCTTCCGACTTTGCTGTTACCGGGCCATGACTGAACTGAGAGCTTCATCTCTAAGGCAGGTGCTAATATTCAGACCCCCTAATAGAGCTTTGTAGTTTACAAATGTTACACTAACATTTGTTGGCCACCTAAGCTATCCTAGGCATATGTATATGTGTCAGTTCATTTAGTAATAGTAATAATTAAATTTATTGAGCACACAAAAGGTGCTAGGTTCTGTGTTAAGCACTTTATATGTATTATTTAAGTATTTAAACCTTACAGGTAGGGCTATTATAATTTTCACTTAACAGTAGAAAACTGCTCTCAGAGAAATTAAGTAATTTGTTCAACATCATGCAATTAGAGTAGAACTCAGGTCTATTCTTGACGAGCCTGACTGAAGCCTATGCTCTTATCCACTATATTATCTAGGTAGACTGATCTCACTAAGCGTTTGAATGAGGCATTTGTGGGTCAGTGATAGAGTTCTTGCCTTCCATGCAGGAGACCCGGATTCAATTCCCAGTCAATGCACCTCATGCGTAGCCACCATCTGTCTGTCACTGGGGGCTTGTGTGTTGCTGTGATGCTGAACCGGCTTCAGCTGAGCTTCCAGATTAAGACAAACTAGAAAGAAAGGCCTGGCAAGATACTTTCAAAAATCAGCCAGTGAAAAGCCTATGGATCACAATGGTGTGATCCGATCTACAACCAATCGTGGGGATGGCCCAGGACTAGGCAACATTCCGTTTCATTGTGCATGGGGGTCACCGTGAGTTAGGGCCAAATTGACGGCAGCTAACAACAACAGCAGAAAGATGTTTGAAGCGGTGAGCCTTTGGGGAAGAAGAAAACATTTATTAAGTTACAGTCTAAAGCACTTTCTTCTTCAGTACCAGATTTCTTGGTAATTGTTGTCCTCCAGCTGAACAGAAGTAACTCATGCTACCTCTGCTCAGGTTCTGTGGCAGGATCACCACACAGGAGAGATGCTAACGCCCTGGGCCTCAGGTTCGTCACTGACACATGAATGTTGCTACTGAGAACTAAGTCGTGCTCAAGCTAGTAGGTTTTAGGTAGTGGGGACTTCATCGACGTAAACCATTGCCTCTGGGTTTGTCACCCACTCCTTGCTGGTTCCATATGAATGGCGACAATATTGCTTGCTGCTCCTGGGATAGCCGTGGATCTTCGATGACTGCAGTCATGCACACAGCTTCTCTGGTAGGTAAATGGGGTCCCTGAGGAGGTCCTGGTCAGGCTGTTGGGCCGCAAGAGAATCACTTCCCTCTCTGCAGTGCTAACGTGCAATGTCCTGCCAGTTGGCTCAGTTACTCCCAGGCTTGCCCTAACAAGCCTGCAGCCAGGTTTGTTCTATTCCTGTAGGAACCCACTGGCTTTGGACAGAGACAAGCCCATGCTACTAATTTTATTCTCCTATAATCTGAGCCATTTCTGTAGAAAGACATGGGGGCAATCTTCCCTGGGTGCTGGGTATTGTGCAGGGAGTTCTCAGCAAGCGCTGAAGGCCCAGGGTTGCTGTAGAGTAAAGGAGGTGGCTGGGGTGGCTGGTTCTCAAATGACTTGAGGTCTTCCTTCATTTATTCATAGATTTATTATAGCTTAATCAGTATTTGTTGAATGAATGAATAAATGTACTGTGTTTTCTCCTGAAGATTTTTATAACCAAGATCTCTCCTCATGGTGAAGAAAGGGGGAATGACCCCAGAATTAAAAAGTTTCATTTTTCTTCATAGGCCCTTAAACAGTTTGGGGGAATCGAAAGCATCCATTTTAAGAGAGTTAGCAATTAAAGGATCATAAAACTGCACTTTTTAAGGTTTCTGATTCTTAGATTTTTTGTATTTCCTATGGGGGTTTCTTGTCTTTGTTTTGCTATCAGTAGATAATCAAATTCTTTGTAAAGATTTTACCCTCTTTTACATGGGAAGTTAAAGAAAGGGGAGTTTGGCCTCTCTCCCATTAGAGTGTTTCTGTTTGGTCTCAGTCATTCCTGGGGACTAGACTTAGTAAGGGCAGTGTGAATCGGAACGACTCTGAGGAAAAGGTAAAAGTCCCAGGACACAAGTGAATGTCCTCCTTTCTATTCTTTTCTGCTTGGGGTGCATTAGTTTCCTAGGTCTGCTGTAGCCAAGTGCCACAAAGTGGATGGCTTATAAGAAGAGACGTTCATGTCCTCTCTGTTCTGGAAGCTAGGAGTATAAAATCGGGTGTCCGCCCTGTTGATTTCTTCCGAGATCTCTGAAGGAGAATCCGTTCCTTGTCTCTCTTTTAGCTTCTCATGGTGGCTGGTGACCCTTGACGTTCCTTAGCTTATAGATACATCATCTCCCATCTCTGCCTCTATCTTCACATGACTGACTTCCCTCTGAGTTTCAGTGTCGCTTCCCTTTTATAAAGACACCCCTCAATTTGGATTAGGACCCACCATACTCCACTATGACTTCATGTTAACATATAACGTCTTAGAAAGCCTCATTTCCAAACAAGTCCACATTCACAGGTACCGGGGGTCAGGACTTCAACACATCTTCTTGGGGAACACAATTCATCCACAGCAAGAGGAAAGGCCATGGAAACTCTGGATGGCAGGAAGGTGCTTGATAGCAATTCAAATAATAATAATGAAAATAATATAGAGTTAATAAACATAGGGTTTTGGTTGATGAGCTCAACGAGGCTCACAACGTGATACAGCCACTAACATTCTCAGGCTTCATCCAAAGACATGTGATGCACAAATTACAGAAAGTGGTCTTGCTATTCTTTCTGCTGGTCACCAAAAATGCCCGGAGTTTACCTTGGCTCTGCCTTTTATTAACTGTATGTCCTTAGGCGAGTTACTTAACGTCTTTCAGCTTTACCTTCCCATCTATAAAATGGGGATTTATGGCAACAGATCAAAGGATGATTGTGATGATTCAATAAATAGTCCATGATAAAAATGTAGCCAAGCCCATAGTAAGGGCAATAAATGGCAGCTCTTATTCCTGCTGTGTTGCTGCAAATATCTGTTCCGGTACTTAGGTTACAGAGAACAAAATAAATTCTGCATCACTTGCATAAAATGGAGATATTATTAAAAATATATGGGAGTCCTTAAAAGTCTGATGGGAAAACTGGAGATCCAGGCTCAACAAATGAGAAGTAATAAGTAACAAGTAACTGTGTGAGTTACTTGTGGGTTACAAAAGCCACCCTGGCAGGCAGTTCCAGACACTTTCACCGTCTTCATTTTTGTCCTACCTCTGTTCAAGACCCTAATTCCAGCTTGGGTCTGTCATAGCGTATATCTACCAGGGACTGGTAATTCTCCAAAAGGAAATCGTCCACTACCACTTAAAGACGGTGGAATAGCTATTAAAAAAAAAAGATGCCTAATACTTCTAAGATATTTTTCTTTGAGTGTTACTATATAAAAATTTAAGCTCTAATTTGCATTTATTAATGTAGGAACTGATTGAAACCACACTCTCCAGTCACATTTGTGCCGCGCCTTTGTTACGGATTTAAGGAGCCCAAAGTTAGGCAATTAAAGAGGCATGTAATTATTGTAGTGGCCACTAGATGGCAGTCATAAGGGTTAGACATTGCTTTAAATGTCATCAGCAAAATCCTTAAAATTCTCAGCACTTCAACGTTTGTTATGTCGTTAGCGTCACACAGTAGTTGTGTGATCTTGTGATTATAATTCCTAATGTTTTGCATTTGAATAAATTGATACTCAGAGAAGCTCACCGACAGGCAAGCTCACCATGCCTAAACCAAAAAAAAAAAAAAAACAAGCCAAAAAAAAAAACCTGTCTGAGTGTAGTATTAAGCCTCGGAGCTCACCTCTCCTGGCTGTAGTGCAGCTGCTATAATACATTGTTTTGTGGCTTGCCTGCTAAATGTTATGCTCTCAAGTAGTGAATTAGGCAGTATATTGTGTAAGATAGCCCAAATAAATTAAAGAAACATCTATGCTGTCAAAGAGGAGCTAAGACCTACAACACCCACAGAAAATCTACGGTTGCCCCAGGAGCAACTGGCAAAATTGTCACCATTCATTACGGAAATGGTCTTGAGCTAATGGCGAAGCCAGAGGATATTGCTCACACTGATAAAGAGCCCTGATCCTGCTGTTCTCTTTATCCCCTCCACCCCTGCCCACCACATACAAACCCTGAGAATTACAACCCATTCACCTTGGTTGATGTTTTGGTTCTGTGTATAATGACTTTCCAACACTCTTAAGTGTTATTCTTCAATGTGTACTGGTCCTACATTAAAAGGATTTTTTATAATCTTATAATGCTGCACCATGATACCTTTAACCGAATATAACATTCAAGTAACCATTGGAAAATTTTTGCTCTTACGCAGTAAAAAGTAACATGATGTAACAGAGGAAGTTCATTAGGTAGATAACGTTCGTGTGAGTACTAGTGAATTTGCTTGATTTGGGTGGGGTTTTTTTTTTTCTTAATTTTTTTTTTATGTTGTCACCTAATCTTTCTGAGATTCAATGTCCTTACCTATAAAGTTGGGATAAATAATATCTACCCTACCTGTATTAGCCAGGACTACTAGTTTGCAAGTAATAGAAACCATCTTAAGCTAGATTAAGAAAAAGGAAGAGTTTATTAAGGAAATAGGGATGTATTTAAGCCCAAGGGCAAAAAAGAAGCAAGACCCCAGGAAAGATCTAAACCAGAAACCAGAGCTATAAAATGTTTCCTCATTCTTCTGGGTCTGTCTCTACTTCTGCTTCATTGTCTCTACCTTGCAGCAGACCAATTTTCTCTGTCTCTCTGCCCACGAGGCAGGGGGCAGTGTGGCACAGTGGCTAGAAGTTGACCAGCTACGTGATGCAAGGTATATTACTTAAGCTCTTTAGGAGCAATTTTCAACACTGGTAAAATGGATCTACTAATGGTTGCCCCTCTCCTTTAAAGATTAAATGAGTTAATACATGTAACGTGCTTAGTAGAAGCTTAAAACACAGGTAAATAACAAAACCAAACCTGTTGCCATTAAGTCTATTCCTACTTGAGACAACTCCATGTCTTACAGAGTAGAACTTTTCCATAGAGTTTTCTTGGCTGTGACCTTTACAGAATCAGATTGCCAGGTTTTTCTTCCTCAGAGCTGCTGCGTGGGTTCGAACTGCCAACCTTCCAGTTAGCAGTTGAGTGCAAACCATTTGCACCACCCAGGGACCCCATAAACACACAATAAGCATTGAATAATATAGCTGTTATTTTTACAGGCCCATCATCCCTTATCCTCGATTCTAAAATCCAAAAGCTCTGAAAATTGAAAGCTTTTGTAAGTTTACAGCAAAATTATTTGGTGTACTGATCAAATAAAAACATGACTTGAATTTACTAGATACAGAGTCTTTATTTATCACATTTAGTGTGAATCTGCATATGTTTTGCTACAGAAATAGTACATTTGAACCCCAGAAGACATGGCCCCTGGACTCTCTGTTAACCCACAACTAAAACCATTCTGGAAGCCAGCTCTTCAGACAAAGATTAGACTGGACTGTAAAACATAAAATAATACTCATGAAGAGTATGCTTCTTAGTTCAAGCAGATACATGAGACTAAATTGGCAGCTCCAATCCAGAGATGGGATGAGAAGGTAGAAAGGGATAGGAGCTGGTTGAATGGACACGGGAAACCTGCCATGGGAAGGGGGAGTGTGCTGTCATATTACGGGGATTGCGACTAGGGTCATATAACAATATTTGTATAAATTCTTGTATGAGAAATTAACTTGAGCTGTAAATTTTACCTTAATCACAATTTTGAAAAAACTGAGTATGTATGCCTCTGGAAACTGTTTTCATCATAGTGTAAAGTCCAATCACAAATAATGTGGCAACATAAAACAAGACTAAAAGGACACACCAGCCCAGGGGCAAGAATTAGAAGGCAGGAGGGGACAGGAAGGCTGGTAATGGGGAATCCAAGGTTGAGAAGGGAGAGTGTTGACATGTCATGGGGTTTTTAACCAATGTCATAAAACAGTATGTGTACTAACTGTTTAATGAGAAGCTAGTTTGCTCTGTAAACCTTCATCTAAAGTACAATAAAAATAATAATAAAGTGGCAAAAGTTAAAAAAAAAAAAAAGAAATAGTATGTTTGATTATGGCATGCTTCTCATAACCCCTCTCCCTGGGAATATTGTGAAATATATGATGTAAGCACCTCATCTGTCTAAAATCCAAACATTCTTAATTCTGAAACAGATGTGGTCCCAAAAGTTTTGGATGAGGGATTGGAAACTTGGATTACTAGTACTAAAAATTTTAATTATGGCTTGAACCTTTGAATAGTAATACCTATGGAAACGTTAAAGTCAAATTTGAACTTCATTAGCATAGCAAACTTTCACACTGACTCTCAGTCTTAAAATGATACTAAGTGTCCCTTCTTGGCAACTGAAAGTCATTTTATTTCCTTAGCAATACAATAGCAGCAACAACTATAGCCAGTTATCCAACTAGCTCAAGGAAGAGGCACGTGGCATTCATTCGGGCAGTCATTCAATAAACCTTTCTGTTGAGCATCTATTATGCCTTGACGTTATGCAAGATTCTATGTATACAAGGTAAGGGAAGCAGATACAGTCACTACTGTAACACTGTTGGTGATACCCACTTTGCTTTCTTTTTCGTAAAGTTGCTCCTAACAAATACGTGGTGGAAAGTGGTTGCTTGGTTGCAAAAAGCAAGTGTGAGTCTGAGATTTCCCACCGGGAGTTCTCTCCTGCCATTTGGGCCGTGGATTCTCAGTTTCTCTGTGGCTCTGTTTCTGCAGTGACAACACAGACCTGCAGAGAGACCTACAGACCTACAGAGAGACTGTATCTTGCATGCCTGCAGTGTGGCTCAGTCCTGGAAATCTGGACTCCAAGGATTGCTGGCAAAGGGAACCATGTGGGATGGATTTTGGCCTAATTGTGTCTGCGTTTTGTAGGACAATGTCCGTAGCCTCCCAAGAGCTCTGCCCCAGAGCCTTGCTACCCAGCCAACTCCATTTGGCAAGCAATGCCTCTGACAAAGCAGTGAGATTAGCCCCATTAACGTGCTTGCCTCAAGGTCTGTGGTGTTCCCGCTTTCACTCTGTGGAGTTCGAACACTTTGTTTTCCAGGGCTTAATATACACAGGGTAGCAGACACAGTCGAGATGCCTGAACTTTCCTGTCATAAATAAACACAGTGCTCCAAAGGGCTTGCAATGAACTTAGACAGTATCTCTTACTGATATTATTTTCCCAGTCTGTAAAGTGAGGAGGTTGGATAAGACAGTGGTTCTAAGAACCACTGTTCTATATATATATATATATATATAATTTTATTTATTTTGTTGTTGTTGTTGTTGAGAGTATACACAGCAAAACGTACACCAGCTCAACAGTTTCTACATGTACCATTTAGTGACACTGATTACATTCTTTGAGTTGTATAATCATTCTCATCCTCCTTTTCTGAGTTGTTCCTCCCTCATTAACATAAATTCACTGCCCCCTAAGATTCCTATCTAATCTTTCGAGTTGCTGTTATCAGTTTGATCCCATATAGATAGTTCTTAAAAGAGCACAGTGCTCAAGGCAGACACTTTTTACTAGCTAAGCTAAACTAGCAGAATTACTTCTCTTAAAGAAAGCTTATTCAGGAGCCCGGTGTGCTTCATGGTCCAGTAATCATCACTAATTGTAGCTTCCCCAACACCATCATGCCTTGTATTTTTGTACTTGCTATTTTTTTTTTTTTTGCAAGGAATTTCCTTTCATAACTTCTTCAAAACCTAGCTCAACAGTCTCCTGTTCTTTGAAGCTTTTCCTGACTCCCATCTCCTTCCCCAAAGAGTATTAGTTGCTCATTTGCTCATTAATTCATTCAGAAATGTACCTTGAACCTCCACTGCTTTGTATCAGGTACTGGGCTAGCAACTAGGAACATAAGAGCTGAATGACAGGGTTCCAGCCTTTAAAGATTTCTCGAGCCAGTAGGGTGAAGTATCAGTCAGGGTCCCAGCAAGAAACAGGTGGCCCACTCAAATGGCAAAATTGAGGCTAGTCTAATGAAAGCGCTATTTACAAAGGTGTGGAGGACAGGGGTCAGGGAAACCAGCAAGAGATGGTGAAGTGCTCTGGAGGGAGCAGGAAGGGGAGCATTACCAACCCTGGCCTGAGATCAGGACGGGGAGGAAATAGGAACCAGAGAGAGTAACTAAAGCAGCCGGAAGGACCTTCGTACAGGAACTGTGGCCCTGGGGAGAGGGAGCCTGCCAAGAGGATAACCACCTGGCTCTCACTCTCCTCCAGACCCCGAAACATCTGACAGAGCCCCCTACTGGTCAAACCTCAGCAGAAGGCAAGATAGGCCTTGGGCTGCCCATAAAAGTCAGCCTCCCAGCACCCAGAAGAATTACTTTACAGATGCAGGAACTAAGGCACCAAGATGTTAAGCAATTGGGTCCAGACCACCCAGCTGGTAAGTGTTCAAGGTTCACCACCTGTCTGTCAGTTTGTCATCCTGTGGTGGCTTGCATGTTGCTATAATGTTGGAAGTATGCCACTGGTATTTCAAATACCAGCAAGGTCACCCATGGTGGATGAGTTTCAGTGGAGCTAAAACAGACTAGGAAAAAAAGGCCTGGCAATGTACTTCTGAAAATTAACTAGTGAAAGAAAACTGTATGGATCACAATAGATTATTGTTCGATACAGTGTTGGAAGATGAGCCCTGTAAGTTGGAAGGCACTCAAAATACACAGTGGCCCCAACAATGAGTTAGAGCATACCAACGCTCGTGAAGATGGTACAGGACCAGGCAATGTTTGATTCTGTTGTACGTGGAGTTGCCATGAGTTGGAGCACACCTGACGGCAACTAACAACAACAACGTTATGGACTGGATTGTGTCTCCTGAAAATATGTGTTGTAAAGTCTAACCCCTGTTCTTGTGGTTATACAGCAAAACCTGTGAAAGCCAGAAGCTGTATAAGGCAGAAATCTGTCAGAAAAGGAAAACTCAAATATTTTCCACTAAAGCCAGTGATAGAAAAGTGGTAAGATTGCACCAGAGGTGGAAAAGTTGAGAAACCCAGAAAAACAAGGCAGTCCTGTCAAGTTCTGGCTCTCATAGGTTTCACTGTAATCTCATTTGTGAATGAGTTTTCTTTATGTTAATGAGGCAGTTAGTGTAGTGAGTGGCTTAAATCAATCTCTTTTGAGATATAAAAGAGCAGATTAAGCTGGCAAGGCACAAATGGAGGACGATAGATGCAAGGTCACATGAAGATCACCAAGGAACTGAGGAACAGAAGCTGACAAGAGACAAGGACCTTCCCCCAGAGTGGACAGAAAGAGACAGGCTTCTCCTAGAGTCGAAGCCCTGAATTTGGACTTCCAGTCTCCTCAACTGTGAGAAAATAAATTCTGTTTATTAAACCTACCCACTTGTGGTTTTTCTGTTATAGCAGCACTACATAACTAAGACAAACAAGTGTTAGAGGTAGAACATGAACCCAGGCAGCCTCAATGCAGAGATCACTGTGTGATACTAGAAGCTATGTTCTGAGGTATGTAGAAGGTATAGTGATGGTGCAAACGAGGAGATCAAGAAGGCTTTCAGGAAGGAGTTGCTGCTTGAGTAGGCCCTGAAGGATATGTAGAACTTTGTCGGTCATATTAAAATAGGGCTGAGGAGGTAGGAAGAGGAAGGAAGTGAATTCATAGCCAGGAGAACAGGATGTGCAAAGACATGTAGATTTAAAACAGCTTTAGGGGGCTGAAAGTAGATCAGTTTGACCTTGTGTAAAGAGGAATCTGAATACGTGTAGGACTGAATCTGGAGGAGTGGCTGTTGGTCAGATCATGGGATCCTTGAATGTTACTCAAGCTGATTTGGACTTGATCCTGTAGACAAAGAAGACCTGGAAAATTTTTAAGCAGTGAAGTAACGTAGCTGATTTGCCTTTTTAGGAACATCACTCTCGTGGTAGTGTGGTGAATGAAATGGAGGTAGACAAGATAGAGGGCAAAGGGACCAGTTAGGAGACTTAAGTCAGGGCCTTACTTAAGTCAGTAGCAATTGGGAAGGGCAGAAAGGAACAGATTCTAGAGGGATTCAGGAGGGAGAAACATGAGGGCTTAGTGAGCAGGTGGGTATGGGAGATGAGAGAAAGGAGAGGGAGGCCAGGAAAATTCCCAGGTTTTTGATTTGCAGAATTGTATGCCGTATAGATGACTCTTGGAGCCCTGGTGGTGCATTGATTAAGAGCTTGGCTGCTAACCAAAAGGTTAGCAGTTCAAATCCAACAGCCGCTCTTTGGAAACCCTATGGGGCAGTTCTAGTCTGTCCTATAGGGTTGCTATGAGTTGGAATCAACTGTTTTTTTTTTCTAGATGACTCTATTTCTACTATTTTACTTCTGGTTCAATTCTTTCTAAATGATATTTATTGAATGTTTTCTCTGAGCCAAAAATCTATGCTAGATGCTGGGAATATAAAGATAAGCTAGACAGGATGTTTTCCCTAGTTAAGGAGACAGACACATATGTAGACAATTTCAACACAATGTAATAAATGTTATCATAAAGATATGCATAAAGGAATCATTGCCTAGGGTAATCATTCCTTTACACTGCCTAGAGCATTTCCTCTTCATCTTTGGGCCTTCAATGCTATGACGATTGGCACTGGAGGTTGAGGGCATGTAGCATGTAGATGAACCCCATGTAGTGAAGGTTCATCAGGCTAATCAAGTGTTGAAATGGGTTCAATTCCTTGGAACAGTTCTTTCAAGATCAAAATCGGCTCTCCAGGAAATCTATAGGGCTCATCACTGTCAGAGAGAGCATAGCATATCTTAACTCAAAGACTATATGTATTCTTGACCTATCTTAGTTCATGTCTATAAAAATGACCAATGAAAAATGGTAAGGAAGACAGGAGCAGAGCCTACTCAGCTTTGGAAACCCTTCCCTGCTATCAGAATCAGTGATTTCAGAAGATGAAGTCTCTAGACTCTTGTCAGAGAACAAGCTCCATGCAGGATGAGCCAAAGCCCTTCTTTCCACTCTCATCCAAAAATATACTTGGTCAATTTTTTCAACGTAATGAAGACATTAGTCAAATCTTCATGCAGTTTACTCTGTTCTTTCTAGCCTCAAATTAATCGAATAAAATTTCCCTCTGTAAGGTGTTCTGTGCTTCACTATAAGTTTCGTAACATGTACTTAGTTCTAGTAATTTTTACAGCTCTTTATCTGAGACCAAAAAATACTTGTTATTTATAGTAAATCATCCCCCATGCCTCACCCAAGCTCATCTAGTTCTTGTTAGTGCAGAAAAATTTACATTGCATTATACCAAAACCAAATTGTCCAAAACTCAACCTAATGTTCATGCACCAAAGTTTGGTTTCTGTAATTCACCAAAAAGCACGTGGCATTTTCTGTCTTCCTCAATAGAAGAAACATAATCCAGTGGTTCATTGTCACTTTTGACTATTGGATTCAGCAAATGGAGACCGATTCCTAAGGCCTTGACTTAGACAGTTTCAAAAATATGCAAATATGCAGACACATAAATTAAGCCATTGTTCTGTTTACTGTGTGCATAAAGCTGTATAACATATCACTCCAAAATTTAGTTGCTTAGATCAACCGTATTATTGTGCTCACAGATTCTGTGAGTCAGGAATTAGGATAGGGAACATCAGGGAAAGTTTGTGTCTCAGGTGTTTTTATGGATTGAATTCCAACAAATTTATATTGGAATCCTAACCCCTATTCCTGTGGCTGTAATTTGAAATGGGGATTTCTTTGTTATGTTAATGATGTTATACCAGTGTAGGGAGTGTCATAAACCTAATCACTTCTGAGTTATAAAAAGAGCAGAATAGACACAGATACATGAACATATGGGAGAAGATGGATGTCATGTGAGGATCGTATTAAGGAACTCCAAAGAACCAAAGAACACCACAGACAAGGGAGGAATTAACGTAGCCAAGGCCCTGATTTGGACTTTTAGTCTCCAGCAGTGTGAGAAAATAAATGTCTGTTCTTTAATTAAGGCCACCCACTTGAGGTATTTTTGTTACAGCAGCACTAGGTAATCAAGACAGGTTGGAAGACTTAAAGGCTGGTGTTGACCGTATGTCTGGGGTCTGGAAATCATCTGAAGGTCCATTCACTTACAACGGCTGGTGCCTGGACTGAATGATCAAAGAATAGGACTGCTGGCCAGGGTGCCTACAGCTGGCCTCTCCATGGAGCTTGACTTCCTTACAGTATGGTGGCCTCATGGTAGTTGGACTTCCAACATGGAACTCAGGAAACATGAGTGTCTTAGTTATCTATTGCTGCTATAACAGAAATACCACAAGTGGATGGTTTTAACAAAGAGAAGTTTATTTCCTTACAGTGAAGTAGGCTAAAAGTCCAAATTCAGAGTGTCAGCTCCAGGGGAAGGCTTTCTGTCTCTGTCAGCTTTCTCATCATTTTTCCCCCAGACTAGGCGCTTCTCTGCACAGGGACCCCGTGGTCCAAAGGACACACTCTGCTCCTGGCACTGCTTTCTTGATCATATGAGGTCCCCCTCTTCTCTCTGCTCACTTCTCTCTTTTATATGTCAGGAGATTGCCTCAGGACACAATCGAGTCCTGTAGATTGAGTCCTGCCTCACTAACACAACTGCCGTCCATCCTCCCTCACTAACATCATAGAGGCAGGATTTACAACATATAGGAAAGTCACACAATACCAGGAATCATGGCCCAGCCAAACTAATACACACATTTTTGGGGGGACATAATTCAATCCATGACAGTGAGTGATCCAGGAAACAAGCAGAAGATGACCTCAACTAGGAAGTCACATAGTATCCCTTCCACCAAACTCTATTGGTTGAAGCAGTCACAACCCTGCCTGGATTCAAGAGAAGAAGCAAGAGATGTCACATCTTGATCGAGGAGTGGCAAGGTCCCATTGAAGAAGAGCATACATAATGAAATATTTGGAAATTGCTACTCGTTACAGTTATTAAAATTTAATATAACTGGAATAAAATTTCCTTTCTCAAATACCGCAATTTTTAAAATATTTTCATACCTGTTACAAGTCACAATGTTCAAGTTCTCAGAGTTCTCATACAGCTAAAGGCATTGGGCTTCCGAAAATGACTGTGTGTCTGATTACCTTGGGGGAACAATGTATAGTAATAGTAAATGGCTTCAGTTCCAACCCAAAAACCCACTGCCGTCCAGTCGATTCTGACTCATCGCGGTCCCATAGGGTTTCCAAGGCTGTAAATCTCTATGGAAGCAGACTGCTACATCTTTCTCCCGCCGAGCCACTGGTGATTTTGAACCACCGACCTTTTGGTTAGCAGTCGATCCTTTAACCACTGCGCCACCCGGGTTCCAGCCATCTCCCAATCCCACTTTGGGGCAGAAATCAAGGATATAAAATTCGTGTTTTCAGAATTGGTAGGGCACCTGTCTCAAAACGTCTATCCTATTGTTATGGATTGAATTATGTGCCCCCAAAATGTGCGTCAACTTGGTTAGGCTATGATTCCCAGTATTGTATGATTGTCCACCAATGTGTGATCTGATGTGATTTTCCTATGTGTTGTAAATCCTACCTCAATGAAGTTAATGAGGTAGGATTAGAGGTAGTTGTGTTAATGAGGCAGGACTCAATCTACAAGATTAGGTTGATTCTTGAGTCAATCTCTTTTGAGATATAAAAGAGAGATGCTGGGGTGGGGGAGCAGGAGGGGAAGCCTTATGCCACCAAGAATGAAGAACCAGGAGAGGAGCACGTCCTTTGAACTCGGGGTCCCTGAGTTAAGAAGCTCCTAGACCAGGGGAAGATTGATGACAAGGACCTTCCCCCAGAGCCAACAGAGAGAGCCTTCCCCTGGAGCTAACACCCTGAATTTGGACTTCTAGCTTCCTAGACTGTGAGAGAATAAATTTCTCTTTGTTAAAGCCATCCATGTGCAGTATTTCTGTTATAGCAGCACTGGATAGCTAAGACATCTATCATAGTGCTGTCATAGAGACCTTATTTATTAAATACCTCGTGATCTATAATACTGTTCAGTAATCTGGTATCTTGCTTGTTTTGAAGCCATTCCAACATTTCACCTCATAGAGATGGACTACAAATGTCACCTATGAGAGAAAGAGGACATGACACAGGAGCAATTCTGGTTAGACAGGAAGAAAGATTGGAAAACCTTCCAGTGTGTGTATGACAGACAGATAGCAAATGGCAATCATTGGTCAGATGTGCATGTTCTATCTTCCTCAGCTTTGGTGCTGAATCTGTGGGGGGTGGTTGTTAGAAATAATCAGAGAGTTGGGGGCAATCCAAAGCAGAATGGCTTTTCCTTACATTACAGTAGTCTAGGAAAATTCCAAGCCTCTTGGGAAATTCTTGTGTTCAGAGAAGAAGGTGCTGCACAGGAGGTAGGTCAGAATGACTGAGGAAGACCAGCTAGCTGGGTTCACATTCACAGAGCCAGCAATTTCCAGGACCCTGGGGACTGAAAAACACCTAGGATTTGGACTTGGAGACTACAAGATAACAGGAAGCACAGGCTTCAGCCACAGCTATTTCCAAGATGCCCAAAAGAATCACATCTCAGTGGCCCTGCATAGGATACCCAGAGACCAGCAACGAATTCTTTGCAGAGACCAGCAAGGTCTGAGAGGACATCACAAGTAGAACATCAGATATTCTCCTCCCATAGAGCAAAATGACACTTGAGCCCTCCCCCATACAACCAGCTGTCCACTCCCCCAATTCAAACTCATCAGTCTTCTGGAGACGTAGATAGGAGAAGGGATGGGAGTGGGAAGTGGAGACCCCAGACTGACTGCTGACTGCTTTAGCTTCCTGAAATTAATGTTTATCCAAGATAGACTGAGTTCATGTTAAAGAGACTATTTATACCGAAAGATAGTGAAATACCTTGAGTGGGTACATTTGATTTCTTTATTCTACAACCGAGCAGTACTCGTAGAGACGGGGAGGGGAAGCGAGAATAGGGTGAGATCAGTTTAACAGTAGCAGGTTGGGATTGTAGTAGCTGGGTGTAGTGGACACTTATGGTTACGTATGCCTATCACACTGAGTTCCAATGATCTGGTCACACATCCTTTTCCCCGCTGGACTGCAATCTTATGAGGGCAGGTGTCTGGGCCAGGCCTGGCCCAGAGCAGAGGTGCTGTCATTGTCTTCTGCAAGAACAAGTGACCTTTAGCAGTGCCAGTCCGCAGAAAGAGGCTCAGTGGTAGGTTACCCTCGGTTTGTGTAACCAAGTGGGTAAACGGGCCAAGTTTAGCTAAATAGCAAAAGTCCCAAAGTTTGAAAACTCATTTCCCAGTGCTCTTCCAGCCTTGCTGTGTGGCTTCACCTTTAGTTATGAAACAGTTATATAAGCCGGATCCCCAGCAGAGCACCGCACTTGAAGCTGATTCTGTTCCGTTCAAATGAAACCCAGATTCCAGGTACATAATGATGGCACCCCAGAGCTATTGTCAGGGTATATTGTGGCTTTAGTGTTGATAATGAGGATGTTCAAGTACATTCCATTCCTCTGTCTGTTTTAATCTTAACAGCACTCTGGTTACAAAGCAGTGAGCCCTGCCTTATCTTCCCCTCTTCCGCCTGCTGTGGTTCTTTTCAGCATATTCTTGGGTCAAGGGTTGAGTGATTGTCAGCTGTAACTCACCTGCAACAAACCCTTCTTTGCTTTTCCTGTCCCCAACTGTGCTTTCAAAAAGACAGGCTTTGGGACTACTCCATGTTCTGTCCTAGAAAATTTCTTTTCACTCAAGTCTGTAAAAGGAATGTTCTAAACGTGATAACTATATTCCTTTTGGTCACACCCCACCCAGCCATATGTTGTTGTTTTTTCGGCACACTTAGATTTTTTTGCAAGATGGCAATATGTTGTTTTTTTGGGTTGCCGCTTGTTTTGGAGTGCTTCTTTTTTTTTTTTTTGTTCTGTGGTCGTGAGAAACGCACCACATTTCTGGGCTGGACCTCCTTGACCAAATCTCACATTTCATGGGCGTTGGCCAGCGTCTGACTAAAGAATTTCAACACCGCGAAAGTACTTCTTTTTCCTGTCCTGTTTTGTTCCCAGATGTGGGGCAAAAAGGCGGCAAAGCGACCATCATTTTTATTCCTAAAAGTAAAAATGGTTTCCAACCCCGCCCACCCCCAAGGCCCTGATGAAATGTGTCTGTGGTTCTGTTACATGTCTGAGTTTGTGCTCACACACTCACATATGTGTTTGTGTAGCCAAACTTTCTTTCTTGTTTAACTATTTAAATTTCATTTCTGTTCTTATGTACGCCCTTAGCTTTCTTTTCTGTGCCTCTTACTCCTCCCACTCCCTGGGATATCATATTAATGGCACCATTTATTGAGACACTGGACATGCATGGTCTCTAATCCTCACAACTCCTCCAAGACAGAAGGGTGGACGGCCGTCAACAGAGATCACAGAGCCTCCAATTGGCAAAGCTGGGGTAACCCAGGACCCCTGACTCCTGCGTGGCCCTCTGCCTCCCTGCCATGCTGTCCCCGTCTCTGCCCCCTGCCCTTAGCTCTACTCAGTAAAATGCAATCTCTCTTCTAGCTCCAGCTCACCGCGTTCTCCCTCCATAAAGCCTGTCCTGATTCCATCCATATGCAGACTCTATCCTCTGAACTTGGGTGAAGGCACCTCCTCATGCCATTTGTAATCAGACTCAGAGTTGGGACACTTAAATGTTTGTCTTAGCTCCCACCGTGACACCAACAAGCACTTTCAATGCAGGGGCCCTTGTCTTGCTTATGGTTTTATCCTGCTACAGGCTTAGCAATGAGGCTGCAGAGTCAGATAGACCTGAATTGGAATGCAGAGCCAGTTACATTTACGTGCTCGGAGCAGTTTCCTTGTATGTAAATAGAGACAACCATGCTGATATTTTAGAATTATTCAGGGGATCAAGTGAAGTAACTGCCCTTAAATTGGCAGCTACACATCAGCCCTTTAAGTCCTCTATTCTTTAGGAAATTTTGTATGCTTTTCTGGGCCTTTCATTTCTGGAACTTCCAGTTTATTGATCCAGTGCTTCACCAACATATTCACCCCCCAAGGAGCATCCTGGAGCAGCACAAGGTACCTGGGGGTTCCGGTATCTGAGCTGTCACAGTCTAGGCCGAGTCTTGATGCAAAAGTTAACTTGTCAGAAATTATTTCCCAAGCACCTTTTGCATGTCAGGCCCTATACTAAATAATTACAACAATTATTTTACTAATAATTATAGCAATTATTGTTATAGAGATTATAATATGTATTGTGTTTTATCTATAAGCATTCTAGGCAATTCTTTTTGAATATTTTTTGATCCTTACAACAATTCTGTGAAGATGACACTATTATCACCCCCATTTTTTTTTTTAATTTTTTTATTGTACTTTAGATGAAGGTTTACAGAACAAATAGTTTCTCATTAAACAGTCAGTACACATATTGTTTTACGACATTGGTTAAGAACCCCATGATGTGTCAACACTGTCCCTTCTCCACCTTGAGGAACTTTTTTTGGTGAAAATATACATAGCCAAACTTATACCATTCCGAAAGTTTCTACATGTACAATTCAGTGACATCAATTACATTTTTCCAGCTGTGCTGCTATTCTCACTGCCCTTTTTGAAATTATTCCATCACCATTATCTTCAACTCACAGTCCCCTAGGCTTCCCATCAAACCTTTTGGGTTGCTGTTGTCAATTTGATCTCATAGATAATTCTTTTTTTTTGTACCTTAGCTGAAGGTTTGCAGAACAAATAGTTTCTCATTAAACAGTTAGTACACGGATTGCCCTATGACAATGGTTAACAACCCCACAACATGTCAACACTGTCTTCTCTCAACCTTGGGTTCCCTGTCACCAGCTTCCCTGTCCCCTCCTGCCTTCCAGTCCCTGTCCCTGGACTGCTGTGCCTCATCAGTCCTGTTTTGTTTTGTGAGGCTGTCCCGGCGGAACAGTGAACTTCAGGAAGGGCTTCATCACTGAGCGAAAAGGGTGTCCGGGGACCACACTCTCAGGGTTTCTCCAGTCTGTCAGGCCAGTAAATCTGTTTTTTTTTTTTTTTTTGTATCACCCCCATTTTGCAGACAAAAAACCGAGTCTTATGGATTTGAAGCAACTTGTTGAGGTTTGCACACTTCGCATGAGGTGGATCTAGGATTTGAGTGCTGGTAGTCTCTGGCATGTCCACTAGCAGTACTGACTGTTTTTCGTATTTATGGTAAAATTGGATTCTTACTAGAAGTCTCTGGTAGGTATGATTAGGGGTATTTTACGGACAAGGAAACAGATGGATAGAGGCAAGGGGCTTGACCAAACTCACTTGACTTGAACGTCACAGTGCTGGGATTTGAGCCAGCCCACTGACGTGTCGGGGGCCTGCCTGGTGCTCTTTCTACCCCACCTGACTCAGATTCTTCTTCAGAGGGTGAAACAGAGGGCCAGGATGGCAGAAGGAAGGACTCAGTTCATTATTCACCAGTCACACCATCAAGGAGCTGATAATGGAGATGGTGAAAATCATTTATTTTCACTTCAATTTTACTTGTAAGTCATAAACTTTGTGTCAAAGTTCTCAGGACACAATTTGGAGCTTCACAGACACATGATACACACTCCCCCCACCAATATATAAACACACACACATACACACACATCTATTTCACAGAAAAAAAAAAAAATCCAAACCCTATAGTGATCCTATAGGACAGAGTAGAATTGCCCCCACAGGGTTTCCAAAGAGCAGCTGGTAGATTTGAACTGCTGACCTTTTGGTTAACAGCTGTACCTCTTAACCACTACACTGCCAAGGCTCCCGTTTAACAATTGTTGCTACGTGCCCTCGAGTCAGTTCTAACTCAGAGCGACACTAGAGGACAGAGTAGAACTGTCCCATAGGGTTTCCAAGGAGCAGCTAGTGGATTTGAACTGCTGACCTTTTTGTTGGCCGCCAAGCAAATATGCTAAAGAAGAATACTTTGACTAAGGCCTGATTTGGGTTTACAGTATCTGTACTCCGTGTTTACACATATGTTCGTGGTTTTGGCCTCAGGCACACTGAGTCCTGTGGCCTGGGTGAGGTACAATGCTGTCTCCCAGGCTGCACTGAGCTGGCACAGCCCAGTGTGACTGTTGCCCCTGTGTCTAGGAAGCAACAACACACTGATAGATCCAGAGACCAGCTTCCTGTTTATATCGGATGAGCTTAGGTGTAAAAGATGGAGCATGAATCTGTGACTGTCTGCTCTGCTGATACGTTTTCTTTTTCCCTTTTACTTAAAAAAAAAAAAAAAAAAGTTTGTCAGGTCATTATTTATTTTGCCCTCAGAGATGTCATTATGCTATTTCCAGGCGCCGCTGACCCTCTGGCTTGGAGACATCATGAGCAGAGGGTTGCACCGACCAACCAGCCATTGGCAGGCACCCCGTCCTGGGACTTAGAAACTTGAAAGTGCAGAGCTGGGCTTTTATGTTGCCTCCAAGACAGCCCTAGACTTTTATCTCCCCATTCCTTTGTTCCTGATGTTTCCTCTGGTAAAACTGTCCTTTCCTACTAATTTTCTAGTGTCCATTTAAACCTCATTCATCCTTCAGGGATCAGTAAAATACATAATGGCATGGAGGAAAACTAACGCCGGGAAGCAGCACAGCAAATTCAAAGGCTGGGATAGGGTTCCGCTTTAATTAGCTTGGGTTAGGGTGAACCTCACTGTGAAGGTGATAGTTGAGCAAACACCAAGAGAAAGAGAGGGAGCTGGTAACGCCAATCACCAGAGGCCAGATGCGGCAAGCAGAGGAAGGGCAAGTGACGGAAAGCACACCCAGCCTCACTCTGAGTAGCAGCAAGCGGGACTTGTGGCTGGAGCTGAGGCAGCAGGCAGGAGGGTGCAGGAGTTGAGGCTAGAGAGGACAGAAGGTGGTAAGGGGTAGGGCCTTGTACCCAAAACAAAAGCAGTTGCAGTAGAGTTGATTCCAATTCATGACGCCCTCCCCCTGCCCACCCCCCAACTGTGTCAGAATAGAACTGTGCTCCATAGGGCTTTCAGTGGCTGATTTTACAGAAGTAGACCACCAGGACTTTCTTCCAAGTCATCTCTGGGTGTCTCAGGCTAACAACCTTTCAGTTAGCTGCCCTTTGCACCACCCAGGGACTCTGTAGGGCCTTGTACACTATTGTTAGAATTTGTCTTTTGCTCTTAGTGAGATATAAGTTATTTTCAAAATACTGGTAGGGGTTAGTGGCACAGTGGTAAAGAGCTCAGCCGCTAACCAAAAGGTTGGCAGTTCGAATCCAGCAGCTGCTCTTCGGAAACCCTATAGGGCAGTTCTAGTGTGTCCTATAGGGTCGCTGTGAGTTGGAATCGACTCCATGGCAACAGGTTTGGTTTTTTTGGTTTAGTTATTTAGTAGTGGATATTGCTGGGAACTCTGGGTTCTGCTCGGTGGGACTCCATCAGGGCCAAAAAGACAGAGACCAAGTTGGGAAGAACGAAAGACAAGTTTATTGGTTGGCCAAGCAAGGAGACTGTCGGAGCTAAGTGCCTTCCAAGACCGCTCACAGGCAGCTTGTTGAGGCTGGTTTACATAGGAAAGATCAGTTACAAAACACAAGATGGCGCGTGCACCGACACAGAGCATTCCAGAATGAGTAAGCATTTTCTAGGGCCTGGGTTCGATTCCTCAAGCCGGGGGAAGTTAGCCATTTTTGTTCATTAGCATGTCAGCTCTCCAACCAGGGGCAGAGAATTTACTGTGCATGAGGCAATTAATGAGCTAAATGTTGTCTGGAGTGCCAAGATGGAGGGCAGGACCTGTTTCAGCAGATTCCAGCTATTCGGTGGCTGTTTCTTTTCTAGGAAGTTCTGAGGAGAAAAACAACTTCAGGAAATGGGCTGGGTGAGGCGCTGTCCTGAGCAGGTAATGATTTTAAGAAAATGGCTCTAACCCTGTCTTATGAACAGCTTTGCAAGTAACTAGTTACCTCTTCGTCGTCATTTGAGAAGTGTTTACTCACTAGTAAGGTCCCTGGGTGACACAAATGGTTTGTGCTTGGCTGCTAACCAAAAGGTTGGTGGTTAGCACCTACCCAGTGATGCTGCAGAAGAAAGACCTGGTCATCTACTTCAGCAAAGATTGCAATCAAGAAAACCCACAGAGTTCAGTTCTACTCTGTAACACATTGGGTCTCATAAGTCAGAATCAAATTGTTGACAATGAGTCTCATACACTACTGTGTTCAAGACATCTCTCCCTTGGTCCTTTCACAGTGAGAAAATTAATCTTTGAGGCAGAAACTTGGGTCCCAGTAGTATGTGCACCATTTACTGTCTGGGTGTCCTGGAGTAAGTCACCTATTCTATTGTTGCTCAATTACCTCATCTGCAGAATGGGGATAAAGATATCCTTACTTATCTAATGGGGCATGTTAGAGGAATAAGATAATGTTCCTGAAAATGCTTTTAAAATACAAAGCACTATAAAAATATTATATTATTTCCATTCAGGCAGGAAGGCCCCTAGAGAAATTCAAGTGCTACCTACAATTGTCAACACCTGCAGATAAACCTTGGTTTATCAGATGACACATCTATTCACCTTACTGAGTCCTTAAGGAACCTCACTCAGTTAAGCTTTGATGAGGTAGAGGGAGAAATCATTCTAGAATACCAGCTCTGCTCAGGAGTACATCACAGGGGGTTCCTGATAGCAAGAGGCAGCTTGAGGACAAAAAGCACTCATGATAGTTGAGCCAGTGAAAGGAACTGGGGCGGAGATTTGCTAATGGGAGGGAAAGGTGCACACTGATGTTTGGCTAACCACATATTCAGGATTGAAGGGTCAGTTCTCAAAGACTCTTCCAGGAAACCCAAGCTCTTTCTCCCAAAATGAGAAGAGCACAATAGTCACACATGGAAAATGAAAGCTATTTCATCTAAACCTCTGGTTTTGCGTGGCTGTTGACGGGAAGCACTCCTTATCTACACTATAGAATTGTGGAGGTTAGCGCTCAAAAGGACCATTGAAGCCATCTAAGTCAACACTGTCCTCTTAAACTTTAGTGACTTTTTCAAGGTCACACAGCAAATAATGAGCTGAGACACTGGTATCTAGATTCTAGAACTTCTTCACATGTCTTCTTCACCACAAGCTTTTCTCTTAGTAATTCTTCCTTTCTTCCCCTCCTTTAGGTAGATTATAGCATATTGTTGTTGTTGTTAGGTGCTGTCCAGTCCAGCTGCTCCATGGGAGAAAGATGTGGCAGTCTGCTTCCATAAAGCTTTACAGCCTTGGAAATGCAATGGGGCAGTTCTACTCTGTCCTACAGGGTCGCTATGAGTCGATTTACTGCATAGCCTTCTGTAAAGGAATGTTCTCCCCATTCCTTCTCTAATCTCCAGTTCCTAACTCTTTTCTACCTTTGATATGGGTGAGGGGAGCTGAAGAGTCAGGTTACCATTTTTCAACTATCTCTTTGTAAATGTTGTTCACGTTCTAGGGCCTCCTTTGAAATGCTGTTCCTGTGTTGGCCATTTTCCCAACCTGTTGTAAGTTCTATCATAGATATATATAAAGGATGCTATGGGAACACACCAGAGGCAAACCTAACTCAGCCCTGGTGAGGTCAAGGAAAAGCTGGCTATGACTAGAATTTACTATCTAAGTGGAGACCTAAATGTTGAGTAGGTGTTATCCACGTGAATGGGGAGGCTGATGTGTGAGAGGGGAGAGGATGCTGGTAAAGGGGAGGGTATTTCAGCAGAGGAAAAAGCATACGCAAAGACCTCGACTGAAAGAGTGTACTCTGCCTTTTTGGAACTGACGTTGAAGTTAGATACGGCTGGAGAATAGAGAGGTGCGGTATGTGTGTGCATGGAGTGGGAACTGAAGAGTAGGATTGTGGCAAGAGATTAGGTAAGACAGGTAGGCAGGGGATAGATCAGAAAGGGCCATGCATGTCCTGCTAAGAAACTTGAGTTTATCCTGAAGGCAACGGGAAGTTCCTGAAATGACAGGATCAGGTTTACATTCTAGAAAAATTGCCTTGACTGTATGTAAAAGGAGATGAGCGATAGCAGGATTGAAGAAGAGAAGGCTGTCTGAGAGTTAAGTATAATAAGTTATCATGTCAGGCAATGTCCTAAGTGCTTTACTTCTAGTATCTTGTGTAATTTTCACAGGAACCTTATGAAAAAGATACTCCTTCTATTTTCATTTTACAGGTGAGGGAACTGAGGTACAGAAAATTTAAGTGAGTAAACTAAAAGGATCCAACTAGTAAGTGTTAGAACAGGATAGCCTCCGTATACTCTAGCCCAGAGCCAGGTTCTAACAGACAAAACATTGGCTATTTATTTATAAGTGCCTGTATGTGACCACACATTTATTGTTTTACTTTCTACAACCGTCACTGTCAACTTGTAGAAAATTAATACAGACTGCAATAAAGATTTTAGCATATTAGTTTTCTAATACATATCCTTTCTCATTCCAGTTTCATATTTCATTTTATATACCGTTCACTCTGCTGATCTTTGCCTCTTTTTTGCATTGATGACCCCCCCAAAAAGAAAAATAAATAAAAATGTAAGTGACACTTAACAAAATTCTTAGTATAAAATGTGCAATGGACCAGTGACAGCACCCTCTGAAATTTGACTTTTTATTTTCTTTTTCACCCCATTAGGACTCACTGAGATGCATCTAATTGAATGCACTCATAGATCACCTTCTACTTGACTACTTGTTTTGAACAAACAGCATATGAACATTCCAGTGTGTGTACTGCCTCTGGGCTTCCTCCTCTAAAGAAATATAATACTATCAGTAAGTGTTATGAGTAATAAAGTTTGGGAAATAGTAAGCTTTTCTTTCTTCTTTCTTTTTCTCTCTCTCTGTTTTTTCTTCCTTTTTTAGCAACAATTTTTGACCTATGTTCTAAGTAATATGCATTTGTTAGAGATTAAGATTCAATAGGAAGGCGTAATGAGACAGATGAATGGGGGAAGGGGATAAAGAGACATTTTAGAATTTATCACTTTATGAGTAATGGCATAACATTTATTCATTTTTTCAGCAGACATTAATTGATCGCTCAGTATGTTCTAGGCACTGTTTGCACTCAGGGAGTGGGGGGTTATGGCAGTGAACAAGACAGGCGGAGTCCCTGCCCTCATTCAGCAGACATTCTAGAAGTGACAGGAGATAATAAACAAACACATGAATGGATGCACAAGATAATTTCATCGGGGAAAACACCAGCCGTGATGAAGATATGCAGGGCAGTGTGATGGGGCATGACTTAGGCAGGGAGAGGCTGGCTCATTGTTGGTGTCAGGGAAGGCATTTCTGAGCAGGTGACAATTGAGCCGAGTGTTGCGTCATGTGGAGGACTGGGGACAGAACAACAAATGACCCTAAGGCAGAGATGAATTCGGCACATTTGAAGAAGGGAAAATGAGCCAGTAGGGCTGAAGGTCAGAGACTGAGGAGAAGAGAGAAGGCAGATGGCAGGAGAGAGGGAAGCCAGGGGCAGATCTTGCAGGCCCCTTGAAGCCGTGCTAAGAGTTTGGATTTTATTCTAAGAAGGATGGAATCCACTGGAGGGTTCCAAGTGGAAGAGTGACATGAGCTGATTTAGGTTTTGAAAAGCTCACTATGACTGCTGTATGGAAATAGATTAGCTGGTGAGCAGAGTGGATGCAAGGGGATCTGTTAGGGGGATATTTCTGAAGTCTGAACAAAAAGTAATGGTACGGAGACCAGGGATGTGGGAATGAAGGTGAAGAGCGGTGAATGCCTTTGAGAAATTTTAGAAGAAAAGCCAATAAGACTTGCTGATGAATTTATGTGGGGAAACTGAAGAACCAAGGATTATTCCTAGGGCATTGGCTTAGCTGGAAGGGTGGAATGCAGTGCCATTTGGAGGCAGGAAATACTAGGATAGAGAGAAGAAGGAGCTTGGCTTTAGAACTTTTGTGATGCAGTGTCTAAACTTGGTTTTACCAACACATGCTGCTTATTTGGTGAACAAAAATGTACCGTTCTTTTTCTGTCCATTTTCTGCATTTTGTTTAATAAAGGCACATCTGACCAGCTCCTTGTGGGGTGGTGGGGGAATGGAAGTTCTCAAAGAATTTCCTAGAGATGCAATCTTAAGTGCTAAGCCTGACAGAAGGACAAAAAATGAAAAACAATTCCTCCTCTTTTACCAGTGTGTTTCCTCCTCCCCTCCCCTCCCCTCCTCCTCTTTCCTCCTCCCCTCCCCTCTCCTCCTCCCCTCCCCTCCCTTCCTTTCCTCTCTTCTTTCTCTTTCAGGCTCCAGCATACACTGCACATAAGGTAAACCAATAATGAGTAGGGACTGACTGGGTGACTCCAGACAATGTATCCAATATTCAATCTGAAGAGAGTTTTTAGTAGGACATGGCATTCCCTTAACAGATGTTTATTGAGCCCCTGGTACGTGCAGGTACCGAGCTAGTTGACCCACTCTCAGACAGCAAGTCCATCAAAAGTCAAGCTCAGCAGGCTGGCACAAGAGTCAGGGCATGGCAATTAAAAACATTCAGCCAAGTGTGGCTACCTCCAGCTGCTCCTTTGCATCCTAATGTTCACTTCTGTCTCATGCCAACCTCCAGCTCATTGTGGTCACCTAGTGACCTATTTATCATTATATAAAAGTGGAATATCATTAGTGAATTTAAAGTGGAAAAAACGTAAGTGGAAGAATAAAGTGACCTTCTTCCTTCTCCTTACCTAGACAGGTAAAAAAAAAGACTCATGGCTGTTAAATTGGGTCCTTATGAGGGTAATTTTTAAGCTATATCTGGGAAATTGTGTAGCAAAAGAAGTGGATATTAAGGAGTCCAATTCTGGGACTGTTGAGCTCATCTCTGAGTTCTGGACTCACATCCAACTGCCTGCTTTGTACCTTCACTGGCTTATGAACAGTCATCTCAGACTTAACTTGACCAAAACAGGACTCTTAAATTTTCTACCATTCCCCTACCATCCACTACTCTACAAGCTTGGTAAAGAGCACTAGCATCCACCTGGACAAAACTCTGCAAGAGATCCTGATTCCTCTCATTTTCTCACACACTACGTATACTCCATCAGCAAGTTCTGGTGGCTCTAGCTCCAAAACACACTGGATTCCCAAATCTGATCACATTTTACCATCCCCACGGTTACAGCCTGAGTTCCAGTTCCCCTCATCTCTCTCCAGTTTCCTGGCCGGTCCTTCTGCCTCCTATCTTGCCCCTCCCCACCCCGTGGTCCATCCTCCACACAGTTACCATGTAATCTCTTAAAGCTTTAAGCAGATTGTGCCACTTACCCACTTCAAACCTCCAGAGGTTTTCCATTATAACTGAAGTAGAAACCAAACCTGTTCTCACAGCCTAAAAAGACCTCATGATGTGGCTCTTATGTACCTCCCTGACTTCACCTCCTTCTGCTCACCTCCTCACCTCATTGACTGTGATCCACTCATACTGGCCTTCTTGTCCTTCATCATCATACCAAGCCAACTCCCGGCTCAGGGCCTTTGTGTTTGCTCTTCCTTCTTCTTTGAATGTTTTTGCTCTTTATCATAACATGGGTGCCTCTTTATCAGCTTTCAAGTCTCAATTCAAATGCCATGTTCTCTGTGAGGCCATTGGTGACTACCTAAGTTAAGCCGCAACCCAATCACTTGCTATGACTTAAATGTACCTGACATTTTCTTACACTTTTATGTTTGTATGTTTAGCTGTTTCCAACTCAGACATTTACATTTCTAGAGGACAAGACTCTGCCTGACTTGTTCATCACTTTATCTCCAGCACCTGTAACAACAAATAAATATTTGGTGATGGACAGACCAAGTAACAGATGGACTGACTCTTCTTTATTCCTGGTATACCTGAAAGGGAATGATCAAAATGATTGAAATATGAAATATTTGAATAGATTAAAGAAAGCAACAATACACAGAATAAAAACGCAAAATATTGTCTCTATTTTATAAGAGGTACCTTGGAAATTATGGAGCAGAGAGACAAAATATTTCTTAACTCTTTTATGAGTTTAGAATGTACTATCTTGAGAATTAATATTCATTCTTCATGTGTGTATACACACATTTGGTTAAACAGTTACTCACTGGGATATGGGAAGAATAAAGTAGCCAGAGTTCTGGTAGGAAGGTCTTATGAGGACTGGCTTTGGAGGACCCAAGGTCACCCTGGACTTTCAACTTGACATTGAACTTGAGGTATCACTGACCACCAATGATGATTGTGCTGAAATCCCTCAGTCTACACTTGAGCAAATGTACTGATGGGAGTGAAGCACAAATCCTGAGAGACAGTTCCTGCAGAGAGGGCATGGGATTTCCCGATCACTGAGTGGAGGTTCTTATGACAAATCTGAAGAAGGAGGTGTTTTGGAGACATTAGGAATTTAAGGGTAAGACAAACAGATTAGGAGTAGAATCGTGCCCACAAAAGGAGTCCCTTAGAAAGCTTCCTTGAGTACTTACTCTTGAATTTCAGCAGAAGTCACTTTTTGTACCAGCCTTAAGTTGTCCAGCTAAGCCTAGAAATAATTGTGTGGTGACATAGTGGAGAAAAAATGGACAGGATAACAGGAGAAGATAGGAAATGGAATCTTCTCCACATGAGCTCCACATGCTGGTGCTCATGTCAGTAGGCCACATTTAACAGGCAGATGTGTTGAGGATTTCCAGACAATTACTAGCAGTAAAATGGATGGTGGTCCAAGGCCAAGCTGGGAGTCACTGGGAAAAGTCCATGATCATGGGGACCAACCCCAAGAAGCCCATAGTATATTAGAAGGACTGGAGTATTGATGAGGGAGCGAGGGGGAAGCAGACCCTGGGTTACACTTTGCTCTCCTCTCTGTTCATCAGGTTTGACCTTTCAGCCTCAACTTTCCTTCTCGGTCTCTGCTTGGGCTTGCAAGTGCTTGCTTACATTTGCCTTCAACAAGACCAGCTACATAATTTGCATGGCCCACTGAAAAACGAAAATGTAAGGCCCTTTGTAAAAAATCATCAACAGTTTCAATACCGTGTCAGCAGAGCATTAAATCAAGTGCAGGGCCCTTTTAAGCATGCCCATGAAGCCAGTCCTGGTATCATGCTTTGTCCTTCTCTGAGTTTAGAGCATCAGTGCTGGGCAGCCAGGATGCCACTACCCCTACCTCATCACTTTAGCCTCCTTTCTGTGATCCCTTTCATCATCTATTTCTTAGAGTCTTGACATCTTAACCACTTGCTGTTGAGTCAGTTCCAACTCATGACAACTCCATGTGTGTCACAGTAGAACCATGCTTCCTAGGGTTTCAAATGATTAATTTTTCAGAAGCAGATTTCCAGGCCTTTCTTCCAAGGTACTTCTTGAACCTCCAAGTTTTCCATGAGTAGCGGAGCTCTTAACTGTTTGCACCACTCAGGGATTCCTTGACTGTCTAAGTTGTATGAAAACTTAATTTATATTCAGGTTTATATTATGTTATTTACTTGAGGACTGAGAATAGATTTAGATAATTTTTCCGCACTTACAGTGACGCTGACATGAAATATAAGGAGTTGCTTCCATCCATCACCCTTGATGTGGAGACTAATAAAGCAAGCACTCTTAACCCATGAGACCCATCTCGTTCCGGGATAACTACCATACAGTCAGTTTCACGTAGCTTTTCCATTCCACATCATGTCCCGAGGACTTTGTCCCAGGAAGTTTCTTTCCCCATCTATGTACAGTGACGTTAGTATAGCTTATCTGTTACATGTTGCGTGGAGATGCATGGAACCCCAGTCATGGCCTTGAAGGTTCACAGAGAGTAACTTTTCAGAAATAGTCACTGAGCTGCCAAGACACTGAAATCCCCCTTAAAAATTCTCTGCTTTAGAGCTCAGAGCAGGTCTGAGGCTGTCAGCATAGTGTTCCAGAAGATGAGCAAGACCCACAGCTAAGTATTTACTCCTTCTACCATTCAAAGCTTCTTGAGACGAGGGCTCTTTCAATCTGATTCAGAGATTAAAAATTGATCTTAAAGACATACTGTTGTACCACATGCAACACCCTTGGAGAGAACATTTTCTTCCAGTCGTCTACCTTTTGACAAATGACATGCATCTCAGGCCTTCTTTAGTCATGTGTGGCCACCCTGTCACTGGACTTATGGCAGTTTCCTCCCTGTCTCCTTCCTCCTTGTGTGTGTTCCAATCTACCCCTGGGCATTAAGGCAACATGACATAAGAATATATTTTCTAAATTTGCATAAAATGAGTTTTTCACAGATGGGCAGCACATGCTTCCCATAAGTCCAGTGTGAAAATGGCTCGATAGCACTTGTCGCTACACACATTCTTTCCACATTTCTGGCACACGTACATCTTAAAACAAACAGGAATTGCGACAAGCAAAACAGATGGGCAACAAAAAAAGTTTCCAAGGCACGCATCCCAAAATTCTTCCTTGAACATGGTACTGTATCACTTGTCACAATAAATCTGAAAGTAGTTTGGGTATTAACAGACAGCCTTTGCTGGAGGATAAAGTTATTCATTTTCATAACTCAGGAAGAAACGTTGAAACACCTTTGCTTCCCCTAATTATAGGGTGACAGGCTCCAAATCATGCTCCTGTATATCGGGTGACTGGCTTTGGTGTTCTCTGCTTTTGTCAGTACACAGAAATAGAAGTGGTATAACTAGAGAGCAGAAGTGGACTAAAGCATGCTTCATAATCCACACATTGTCAAGCATAGTTCTTGATTTATCTGAAGCTACACTCTTCCAGGTAGCTTCTCGCCAGACACATGCAGAGTCAAGAATAAGACATAGTATACACTGACAAGGGTTACAACATCAGCCTCTAACCAAATTTTTATCAAGAGTTACAGGCACCATTATACCCCTAACTAAATTTCTAAAATTACTTGGAAGGAAATAAAAAAAAGCATTTGATGAGAAATCATGAAACCCATCCCTTGATCCCACTTTTATCCCTGGTTTCCTAGTGAACTTAGTAAACCACTGAGCCTCTCTGGGCTTCAGTTGCCACCTGTTTAGTTGGTCCACCAACCATTCCCAACTGCTATCGCTGGAGGTTGTTACCTTAAACCTGACACTCCAGGAATTCTGGAGCAAATGTTCATTCATAATCACTGCTGCTGCTGCAGGCACTGATTCCTTCAGGTCAAGCTAGAGAGGCTTTAGAACCAGCCTCAGGCCACACCTCACCATCCTGTTTGCTCCAAGCCCAGATCTAGTCCTCCCTCTGGATGCCACTCCCTCCCCACCACCGGCTGAAGGCAGCATGCAGAGGCTGCAGAAGGCAATGGTAATAGCCCACAATAAATCCTCTGGCATCTAGGATTTTTAGCTCATACAGGACACCAGGATTTCGATCTAAATCTTAAAATTTTAAGGACAACCATTCTTCCCCTGCCTTGAAAACTACAGGATAAGATGTAACCATTCACCTCTCTAAGCAGAACAGGAGGAGTCAAGCCAGGCCAAGCTTCTCAGCATTCTCCAGGAAGCCCTACTTGACTAAGAGGCTCATCTTGGAGAGTTTATCAAAACTAAGCAATAATGCCTTCACCTCTAGAAATTGAAATTGCTGGACTTTCCAAAAGGCAGTTCCTCTATAGAATTTTTTTTTTTAATTTAATTCCTTTTACATTGCTCAATTTACTACACATAGATGTTTAAAAACTAAATAAACAAATGAACAAATGTCCCTAATGAATAATAGTTAACATTTATTAATGTTGGCATACATGATGTGTGTCAGGTGTTGCACTAAATACTTTACATCAGTCAACACAGAACAAACCTATGACATAGGTACAATTTTTATCATCCCCATTTTACAGATGAGGATATTGAGGCACAGAAGGTTTAAATAGTTGCCTTGGCTCACACAGCTTGGAAACGGAAAAGTAATTTTCAAACCTGTAAAGTCTGGTTTAAGAATTACTATCCTAGTTAGTTTTTTCTTGTTGTTGTTATTTTACTTTTGCTATTCTTGTTTTTTGTTTGTTTGTTTGTTTTTTGTATGTTTATGACATGAAAACAACTTTCTAAAGACTGAAATTGGCATACATTCAGCCTAGTCATTTATCTTCTATCACAAGTGTGGAGGTCTATGATGCAAACGGATGGTGAGCTTGAAGTCTCTGGAATTCAGGAAGATTCTCAGTTATCAAAGAAAGTTGTTCACCATACTCTACTAAAAACAATGACATATTTGTTAAAATAATCTGTAATAAGCATTAGAAGCAAATGGAATTCCTAATGAAATTTTATGGAATATTTTTATATGTGGGATGTATTCTATATTTATATGTAGAATGTATTCTATATTTTGCCTATATACCTCCCATTAACAATGCAATTTGTTGTGCTAATGTTAAATGGGTTTGTATTGTTGATGAGCGTGGGACGTGATACAGGGTAGCATCTGAGATACATTGGGCGGCAAAGGAAGCCAGTTTGGACCAACAGTTTGTCATGGACGATTCACCCAGTGGGCAGTCTACCAACAGATTGTCAGCAGTTAACCATGGAAGTAATTAAATATCCTGAAAATAACATTTTCCCAAAACATGCATTTCTGAAGTCTTCATCAAGATTAGAGTCTTTAGACTTCTGGTACTTTCAATACTAGGTCTTTTTTTTTTTTTTTTTTTTTTTTAAATGTATCAGGTTAATTTTCTAAACTCCAAATTCACCTCAAAATGTCAGTGTGACACCATGGCAGGCCACAGGGGACAAATTCCAATAATTCAGAACACTATGGTGGAATCTTTCCTTCCTGTTTGCAGGAAAAGGCAAGCTTGGGGAGCCAAATCCCTCATCCAGATAATTAGCAACTATCCAATCTGTTAATTGAGGACATGTGTGCCAAGCCTTCCTGGCACTCTCCATCAGACAGTTGCAGGGTGGTCGGTCAGTCAGGCAGGCATTGCTATAGAGTGCCAGGGTGTGCTCGGCCTGCATGGAGAATGCTGCCTTAAAGAGATCAGATGTGCTCTTTGACTCGAAAGAAGGAATGTGCTAAATTGTTAGGGAATTGGCTGTTCTCAGTTCTAAGGTTGGTGACGCTGAGAACAGAATGATTTTATTAACCTAGCTCTTTCTATGAACTTCAATGAAAAAAATGACTCCTTTCTTCAATTTTCACCGTAACTTAGGGGTGCATTTTGAGAATAAGGTACTCCTAGGTGGTTCTGTCTAAACACAGGTAGATAAGCACACGTGGGAGCATGAACGCTAACAGGGATGTGATATCTTGGGAAGGGCTGGTGGTATGATTTACAATTGGGGTTTTCCAGAAAGATGGATCCAGGTTTCTGGAATATTTCTACAGATTTAAATACAATTTCCCAGGCCGATTCCTATGGACCATGTTCAGCCATCTCATGACTTGCGCAGATACTTCAAACTAGAAAAATACTTTAAAGAGAAGAAAGACATCAGGTCTAGGGAAAGAAGTGAGGCTGACAGATGAATTATGGACAAAAGTCAGTTTGTTGTTAGTTGCTGTCAGGTCAGCTCCGACTTATGGCGTTCCCACATACAACAGAATGAGATGTTGCCTGGTCCTGCACCATCCTCATCGTGATCGGTATGCTTGAGTGCATTGTTGCAGCCACTGTGAATTCTGAGTGCCTTCCAGTGTAGGGGGCTCATCTTTCATCACTGTGTCAGATAATATTCTGTTGCGACCCACGGGGTTTTCACTGGCTAATTTTTGGATGCAGATTGCCAGGCCTTTCTTTCTAGTCTGTTTTAGTCAGGAAGTTCTGCGGAAACCTCTCTACCAGGGGTGATCCTGCTGGTATTTGAAATACTGGTGGCTTAGCTTCCAGCATCACAGCAGCATGCAAACCACCAAAGTAGGACAAACTGACAGACTCTGGAAAATCAGTTTAGAGAACAGTAATTATTGTTCTCATTCAAAGCTACTCTATAACAAAAATGTAACTATGTCTTGACCAAAACAAAGACCTACTTTGGGGTTTTGATAGTAATCTTTCTCCCATGCACAAAATAGGCGTTGTTATCTTGGTTTGAAATGCTTTTCTGAGCATCAGAAATTTACTTGCTCAGTTTGATTAGAACTCAAAATGGAACAGAGAGCATAGTGATTTAAAATATTAAGGTAGATTGGGGGTTAAAAGTGATCTAAACAAAAGCAGAATTCTTGCCTTCCAATTGTGAAAAAAGTAATTATGTAACTGTGTACATGGACAAAGACACATTGTGAAGAAATGTGCATGCATGGGAGCCTTTCAAAATAAGGTCAGTTTTAGTGAGTTGCAACTTGATAGTAAACCTTGTTTATCAAACACGTGAAAAGTGAGTAAGATACAACCACAACTTCTGTGCACACGAATACCTCAACTGTAACACATCTGAAGGACTTTCAGTGTGTTGTTAACTACTTTACAGTTTAAAAAAAATAGTAGTTGACATTTGGAAGTGAAATGATACGTGCAAAACATTAGTCAGGTGGTCCTTCTTGCTTTGTGAATGAACTGTATGCAGTCTAAACAAATCAGATCCAAAGTTTGGAGCCATCAACTTTTCAGCATGGGGCCCACAAACAATTACGCTCCCTGCACACCTGATACTTTAACTGCTTAAAACACCCAAATCAGCGAAATTGCTGATGGCACATTGACAACAAAAGCAGCTTACTACATGGGAGGGAAAAAAATCTTGAGAAAAGAAAACAACCTCTACTTCAGTGGTTAAATTTGCTAGAATGTGGACTCCAAACCACCACGTGTTCTGTCTTGCTCATTACCACTGTATTGCTAGCACATAGTAAGCCAGCTGCTGTCGAGTCGATTGTGACTCATGGCAACCCCACGTGTGCCAGAGAAGAACTGTGTTCCACAGGGTTTTCAGTGGCTAATGTTTTGGAAGTAGATCACCAGGCCCGTCTTCCAAGGAGCCTCTGGGTGGACTTGAACCACCAATTGTTTGGTTAGCAACCAAGTGCACTAACCATTTGTACTGCAGGGGAGTCCAGCACATGATGGATGCACAGTAAATGCTTCTAGGATCTGGAGTCAGAATGCCAGCTGAAATTCCAGCTACAGCTTTTCCCAGCTGTGGGTCTGAGGTGAGTTACTAACCTCTCAAGCTTCGGCTTTCTTATCAATACTCCCTCATAGGGCTGTAGTGACGTGAAATGACACAGTTCACCTCTGTGCTGAGCACACCGTGAGCCCTCGATAAATGGTTGCTTCTGTTAGTAGGATAATATTTTGGATTTATATGGGTTCTTTGTTTGAAAGAACTCCAGATCTTTCACATCTATGTATGACCTTCCCACTAGGGGAATACCAGGATTTTTATTCTGTCTTCATAGTATAGGGATGAGGATGTATCGTTGGTTACGATTTTTACAATTTGGGGTTCAGAACATGGAGCCTCATTGGAATTCTTCTCAAATATCAGTATTTGGAAAGCACGTAGACTACGATGATACTATGAAATGATGCAGTATATCAGCAATTTTTACCCAGCTGAAATAATGGTGCTATTCCACTCTTAAATTACACCACAAACTAACGTTAGGCAGAAAATCATCAAGTATTAATTGAGAAAATGTGGTCTTTGCTGACACGGGGAATGAGTAAAAAGCATGGCTAGTTCTGCCCAGTCCCTCCCCCTCTCCTTTGGTTTCTTTTTTGCTTTGTTTTTTGGTCCAAAATAGTGCCGTGCTGTTTTTTTTCCTTTTTGCCAAAAACAGTGTCATAATGCTTAATAAATATGTAGTGAAGAAATTAATAGACACATGTCATCTCAGTGAAATATTTTTCTAATCAATTTCTTTTAAAATCTCATTCAATAGACATTGGGCATCTTCTAAGCCCTGCACAAGATATTGTGTACGCGTGTGACAGAATCTCAGAGCTGCTATTAGTGTGGGCTCTTCTCATCAAAGTCGGTCTTCAAAATAGACCTTGTAAGGCCTTCAGAGGGGTGCATTGGTAAAAGAATTCTCACCTTCCATGAGGGAGGCTCAGGTTCAATTCCAACACACCTCATGTTCAGGAACCACCTGTCTGTCAGTAAAGGCTTGTGTGTTGCTCTGATGCTGACGGGTTTCAGCGGGACTTCCAGACTAAGACAGACTAGGAAGAAAGGCCTGGAGATCTGTTTCTGCAAACCGTATGGATCACAGCAGTAAGATCCTCAAACAATCATGAGGATGGCACAGAATGTGTTTTGTTTCTTTGCGCATGTCATCACTAAGAGTCAAGAGCTAACAGCAACAGCAACAAAGGTCTTCAGAAGGGCGTTGTTATCTTCAGAGACAAGTTAGGATGTGAACAAGCAAACCTAAAGAGGCACCAAATAGACATCCCACCATCTGCGGGCACACTATAGGGTGGTTGATTGCCACAGCCATCAGGTGGCAATCCATAGGGGCACAACGTTATGTCATTACAAAACAACTTTGCTAACAAATTGGGAAGAATGTCCTTCGGTACTATTTGTAAAATGCCAAATATATATGTTCATTTGTACATTACACATGGTGAATCATTAATCCCAGCAAACTCTTGAACTAGTTCCCCCATCTCACAAGTAGGCATGTTTTTAAGGAGTTTTAATGAGTTTGCGTTGTTCTAAAGAAAATAAACCTTGGACTAGATCCCCATATTCTGCAAAGTCAACTAGAAAGAGTAGAATGCCTTTACTTCTACAGACTGTTTGGCTATTTGATAAAAGCATTTTAATTTCTCTGGATGTTTCTTAAAGGAAGAATTTTCCACAATAACTGCAAACCTCCTCAATCCTAAACGAGAAGTCAATCTGGCTAGAAAATATCTCTAAGCAGTAGGAAATAACTTTGAAATTCTCACATCTCCCAGAAAAAGTTATTTATGAAACTGTTGACTATAAAGCTATGATAAGCCATTTTTTTTTTTAATCATTGTTTTTTTATGTCACCCAACAGGGCTATCTTTCTCATATGATCTAATAGGAAAACTCTGGGCGGTGATACAGGAAGAGTTTTCAGTCCAGTTCTTTCAAATCTATAGTTGGAGTTGAATGAGTATTTTATTTTTAGTTAGCTTCCTTTATTAATTTGGCATGTTTAGGGTTTGGTTTGCATACTGCCAGGGATCTTCTGTGATGTGTTTCTTGTAAATATAAATGCCACAACACAGAACTGTCACATTAAATGTCATTAAAACACCAAGCAAGTGAACAAGGAGGAAAGAAAGACATTTTTGTGACTAGAAAGTTTTGTTTTGTTTTTTAAGTTTTGAGAGAAAACCACAGTATTTTTTTTTTCTCCTCAGGTTCTAAAGTTCAGTGTGTTATTTAGTGTGCTTTCTTGTGGGTATTTCCACGTAAATAAAACAGGCTGCAAGTCTGAAAAAGACTCAAAACACGTGCGATAGACTATTCCCTGCCTGACACTTAGTGGCAACTGTGAAGAACTGCAGCTTTTGACCTATGGAAATTGTAGGAAGACCACAGGAAGGAAAAATACATCTTCAGAGCTTATTGTTCTCCGCAATCACGTGAGCCTTCACGTTTTTTTTTAAAGAATCTGATGGATCACCAAGAACTGACCCTAGAAAGTTGAATGGTGGACAGTAGCAGTCTCGCCTGGAAAATGCCTGGTTCCCTATAATATTCTCACAGAGATATCCAAAAGAACGGGGAGATGCAGGAAAACATGTTTTCTTTTTTTTTAATCTGATTATTTTATGGGTCAATGTAGACTTTTTGCAGTGTGAAAAAATCAGGTCAAAAACTTAAATGAGAAACCAGATGGGATTGTAAATTGGTATAATCTTTCGGAGGGCTATTTGGCATATGCATGAGAAATGTTTTTTTAAAAACTGCCTCCCGACTTACTCAGAAATTCCTCTTATATGAATTTATCCTGATTAAATAATCATGAATATACTTAAGGATGTTTATATAAATATGTTCATCACCTGGCTATTTATTAACAAAAATTGGAAAAAGCAGAAATGATATGGTAGAATACTTCATTACATAGGGAAATGTTCATATATTTTTAACAAAAAAATAGTTTCAAAGAGTATGATAGCAATTTTATAAAGAAATCAATATATGTAATATAAACACAGAAAAAAGACTAAAAAAAATCAAAATATTAAAAGTGGTTATCTCTAAAGAGTGAGATTATAAATAAAATAATGAACAGTATAATTACTATAATGAACAGTAATTCTTTTTTAAATAGAAAACAAAAAAAACAAACCAAAAAGCTGTATTTCTAAAAGGAGCAGAACTTTAAAGAGAAAAATAGTAACAGATGAGACTGTGTATTTAAACATGAAACTACAAACACATCAGAGTCCTGAGTTCAAGTGTAAAAAGAGGAAATGCAGCTAAATCCCAGTTATCTTGGACTTGGAGGTCCATTGAGGCAACAGGGACCATGGAGACATTTGTGATGAAACAACATTGTATTTCAACCAGATTGATAGTTTAAGCTACTTCTTCCACTTAGTCTTTAATTGGAACTCCCAACAGGTGGCAAGCTACATCAGTAATTCTCTGTGTGGCCTGGGATACATTTCTCAAGTACCTGAAAATTTCTTAATAAAATTTTAAGTTTAGGAATAATCATAACTTCCCTGATTGTTTCACAAGGTTGTGATGAGGATCAGAAAAGCTAGTGAATGTGAAAATGTCTCATAAGCTTTAAATCACTGTACAAGAGGAGGTTGATAATGTGGCCTTTTAATTTCACCATGTCACCTTAGTGGGGATGATCAGAGGAAGACAATCCAGGGGTGTGGTTGCATTAGCGACACAGTGCACAAGCATGCCTAAATAAAAGAGCGCTAAGAACAATACATTTGAGCAGAATATTACATAAGCTTTTTTTTCCTCCTATTTTCTCTGTCTAGGCTGAGAAGGCTAAGAAAGAGGTGGTCTCTTTCGTCTAACCTAGACCCTAGGGCATCTATGCAGGACTTGTTAATCCTCTTAGTCCGTGGCCCAACTCCAGGCTAGAAAAAGCCAAGATTCACAGAATATTGAGAGAGGATTTTTTGGAAATAGTTATAGAAGTACTGTGTACCTTCACAACCTTAAGACGTGTGTGTGTGTGTGTGTGTGTGTGTGTGTGTGAATGCGTGTGTGTTGGGGTGGGTGGGTGGTGGCTTTCAAGAGAACCTTCAGAGAACATATATATTCCCTGGTGGCTAGAGTCTGATTCTCACCTGAGAACGTCTGCAGATGAGAGGCTGGCTGGAGCTACCCCTGATGGCAAACCAGGAGAGAGGACTCTGCTTTCAGAGCTTGGTGAGGGAAAGGTGCTGAGTATTTCCCAGGCATTAGAGTGAACATGAGGAAGCTGGTTCTCATTATAGTCCCTACCCACATATTAATTGCCTACTAGAAAGTTCCTCCTGGATAGCCCTCTGTCATTCAATTCATTCAACAAATTTACCTTCTAAATATCTGTCAGATTCAAGCCCACCTCATTGTACTTGCCTTAGGTAAGATCCTCATCATCTTTTTTCTGTATTATTGCAATTACCTTTTATCTGATCTTCTGCCTTTTAATTTTGGCCCCATACTATTAGTTCTATGTGTACTTAAAATTATGTGTGTCCCAAAACAGCAGACATTTACGTGAGAAAGTAAATGGCTTCCAAATCCAAACTTTAATGATTTTAGAATGAGTGTTTTAGACTCTCCACATCAGTGTCTCTTCCTCAGTGAGGACCATCAAGATCAATCTTTGACATGAGATCCATCTTTAAAAGTCTTAACAGTAAACTTAGCAAGCTCTCAAACACAAACTTTACTGGCTTATTAATTGGACATTTTTATTATTCTTTAAGTAATTATGCTAGAGATTACAACATGAAAACTTGAATAGTTACAGTCTAACTTCAATTAATGTTTTTATAAGTCTCTCAGAAAAATACAAGAATCTTATAACAGTTTAACTCTATTTACCCCTCCCTTCCACATTTTGGATTATTATTATACTCTATCTACCTATCTATCTATCTGTCTGTCTGTCTATCCATCATCTATTCTAAACTCCACAAGAAATTACTATTGTTTTAAACAGTCAATACTGATTTATACTTATTTACATATTTACGTTTTCTAGTGCTCTCAATTCCTTTCTGCACATCCATGTTTCTCATATGGGATCATGTTTCTTCCACCTGAAAAACTTGCCTAAATATTTTTTTGGCACAAATCTACTGGCAACCAAGTCTCCCAGTTTTTGTTTGTCTGAAAATGTCTTTACTTCACCTTTATTTATTAAAGAGATTTTCTCTTGGTATAGACAGTCCATTGTCTTCTAGCTTCCATGATTTCTATATTAAAGTCCACTGTCAGTCTCTTGTTTGCTGTTTTGAAGATAATGTGACTTTTCTATTCTCTGGCTGCTTTTAAGATTCTCTGCCTCTGTCTTTGTCTTTTGGAAGTTTGCCTCTGATGTAATTAGGTTTTTTTTTTTTTTGTTTTGTTTTTTGTATTTCTTCAAGTATTACTTCTGGACAACTCTTCTCTTTTTCTAGGATTCCAGTTATATGCATGTTAATGTTTCTTACCATGTATCAAACGTATCTTATGCTCTTTACTATATTTTTTATCTCTTTTTCTATTTAATGAACTGAGTCCAGTTTTCTAATACTCTTTTCTGCTCTATTTTGCTAATTTAACCCACTGATTGGATTCTTAATTTCAGTTATTGTGTATTTTTTGTTAATATATTTTATTGTGTTTTCGGTGAAAGTTTACACAGCAAATTAGATACCCATTTAACAATTCCTATACAATTTGCTCAGTGACATTGGTTACATTTTTTCACAGTATGTCAGCTTTCTCATTATTTCTGTTCTGGTTGTTCTGTTTCCAGTAATCTAGTTTCCCTGCCCCCTTGCCTTCTTGTCTTTGCTTTTGAGTAAACGTTGACCATTTGGTCTCATATAGATGAGTTTTCAAAGGAGCACAGTACTCATGGATGATATTGTTTATTTTATGAGCTAATTTATTATTTAGCTAAAATATCATCTTATGGAATAATTTTGGTTCAAGGTTTAAAGAGTATCCCAGGGCGATAGTCTTGGGGCATCCTTCAGTCTTAACCAATCCAGTAAGTCTGAACTTTTGAAGAATTTTATTTCTGTTCCACATGTTGCTCCCATTCTGTCAGGATCCATCCATTGTGTTCCTGACCAGAACAGTTGGTAATGTTAGCTGGACACCATCTAGTTCTTCTGGTCTCAGGGTAGGTGAGGTCGTGGTTCATGTAGACTATTAGCCCTTTGGACTAGTATCTTCTCTGAGTTTTTGGGTTCCTTCTTTCTCTTTTACTCTGGACACATAGAGACCAATAGTTGTATCTTAGATGGCTGCTCATAAGCTTTTAAGACCCCAGGTGCTACTCATCATACTAGGATGTAGAACATAAACTTTATTTACTGTATTATGTCAATTGACCAAGTTGTCCCATGAGACTATGGTCCTAAGCCTTCAGACCCTGTAAAGCAATCCTGTGAGGTGTTTGGTTAAGTCTAAGCGTTATTGTATATTTTAATTCTAGTGTTTAGATTTGACTTTTTAATAGATCCTAAGTCTCTTCTGTAATATTCCATCTTCTCTTACATTTCCTTGATCATATTACAGTCATTTTGAAGTTCCTTTTTTATAACACTAGTATCTGAAAAATTTATGAAATTGTTTTTGTTGCTATGTATATATACAAAAAAAACCCAAACTCATTGAGATACATATAGGTACAAGTATATACAGTCATTTGGTCCTGTTGGCTTATTAGAATGCCACGTAATTTTATATTAAATGTCACACATTGTATATGAAAATGTACAGTGCTCCAAATGATGTCCTCTTCCTTAAAAAAGGGTTAAATTTTCTTTGGCAGGTTTATGGAGTACCAGCAGATCACCTTGATCCTGTCAACTGTTGCTTTCAGTTTCGTTAGGGCTAGTCTATTTCAGTTTTACTTTAGTCCTATGGCATGGCTTTTCTGGGATCCCCACTGAAAGGCTGATTTGTTTGCCAGAGCCAATTCTCCTGACAGGAACTGAACTTAAACTTCGGTGTCTCCAGCACTACATGTCTATTGAAATATCTGCTGAACAATTAAGAATTTCAGTTGCTGTTTATCTGCTGAGTTTCTTGGAGTCTCTCTCCACATAGCTCAAGAAGAGATTGTGAGCATGTTCTTGAGCTCACCTCTCTATTTCTCTTCTCCAGAATTTGCTCCCAGAATGAAGAAAACAAGATACAAGGAAAAGATCAGTCCAAAGTACTAATGAACCACAACTACCAAGGCCTCCACCAGACTGAGTCCAGTACAACTAGATGGTGCCTGGCTACGGACTGCTGACTGCTCTGACTGGGATCACAACAGAGGGTCCTGGACAGAGCTGGAGAAAAATGTAGAACAAAATTCTAACTCACAAAAAAAGACCAGACTTACTGGCCTGACAGAGACTGGAGAAACTCTGAGAGTATGGCCCCCAGACACTCTTTTAGCTCAGTAATGAAGTCACTCCCGAGGTTCACTATTCAGCCAAAGATTAGACAGCCCCATAAAACAGAATGAAACTAATGGGGCACAACAGTCCAGGGACAAGGACTGGCAGGCAGGAGGGGACAGGAAAGCTGGTAAAGGGAACCCAAGGTTGAGAAAGGACAGTGTTGACACGTCGTGGGGTTGTTAACCATCGTCATAAGACAATACATGTACTAACTGTTTAATGAGAAAATATTTGTTCTGTAAACCTTCATCTAAAGTACAATTAAAATAAAATAAAATAAAGAATTTGCTCCTACAGTCCCATCTGACTTTAGCAATTCTGCACTCTAATCACTGTTGCTCAGCCTGATGGAACTGCTGCCTTCTGTTGGAAAAGGAAGGGAAAGCTGGAAAATGCTTTCAAATTTTAAATACTAAATAAATAGATAACCCTGGAATGAAGGTGGAGCTTACGTCAGTTCCTTCTCTATTCCCAGGAATCATAGACCCACAAGTCATTCCTGTGCCCATTATTCCTAAACACCTTCAAATACTTAAATTATTTATCTTCTCCAGCTTTTATAATTATTTTCAGTGGGAATTTTATACCAATATAAGCCAATCAGTGGCTGGAAGAAAATGTCTGAAAGCAGAGGCACACTGAAAAAGAAGAAGGGTGTGTATCAGGAGTTTTGGGTGGGAGAGACTAGTAACAAATTATTGGCTGGCAGGAAGGCTTCTTAGGTGATAGCAAATGCCACCAATGTCATGGGACCCTAATATTAGCTAAGCATAATAGATGAAGCCAAAAACTTCTAGTAAGGTTAGAAACAGATTATTAAAACATACAGGATGAGGAAGTCTTCCCAGGGAGGAATCAGGGTATCATCAAGGAGAGCAAGAAATGTATTTTCAATGTTAGCACTCTAGAGCCTCTTAGTTAAATCTCATTTAATTACAACTAATAGAAACAATGCCTTGGCTAGTTTAAGCAAAAATATGAAATTTTTAAAAGTATACTTAGACTGTGAGGGCATGGAACCAGGAACTTGAATAATGATAGAGGCCCAAGCAGCTTGTGCATGTGTGTGCATGTGCACATGTATTCCATCCCTTAATTCTTAAGTTTCCATCATTTCTTCCAAGTGACCCTGTGAGGCTAATGCTGAGCATCTCTAAGTCCCAATTCCAAATTTCTTGGTTACAGATTCTGACTGACCCTCTTCCGTCTGGTTAACCCACTCGTATAACCAGTCTTAGCCTATTACCATGGGGCAGGGAGGACACAATGCTGACAGAAGGCCATTGAGGGATGGAAAGAGAATTAAAACATGTCGAAGTTCGGGGTCACAGATAAATGCTCCCTCTTCTTTAAAAAGGCTGACTTAAAAGATAACGGGATAGATCCATACAGATTAAAAACATTTTTCATATTCTAGAAGCAGTACTAAACCAAATCAACTGAGGCTATTCTGTATGACATCTTACCCAAACAGTATTGTAGGCTTATTTCTGAGAAGAGAAATAGAAAATTTATTCGTAAAATAAGATTCACAGCAGAGATTTCCAAAATCCCTAAAGAGTAGTGACAAGCAAGAAAGACAGAAAAAAGAGAATTTTTTTCTTTTCCACCTTCCACAGACCCTCTTGCCCGGAGGCGGTGATGCCTTCATCCTTAAGAATTAGCACTACCTATCTTCGTGAAGAATCAAGTTAATCCAGTTTTTTAGACATTTATTTAAGACATGTTTTCTAGTGATTTGTTTGTCCCAAACACTGATCAAGGTGCTTTACACATATCATTTAATTCTCCAAACAATCCTATGAGTTTGAAGTAGATATACGAGGAGTGAGGTCACCATAGGTTGGAATTGACTCTACAGCAACTGGTGGTGGTGGAGGAGGTTTGGAAACATTTTGCTATATTAGCATGGGATCCATTGTGCTTGGAGGAAAACACTGGGAACCTTCATGTTCATTTCGTTCAGTCATTCCTTCAACAAACATTTACTGAGTACCCACTACGTGTCAGACTAAGGATAAATATATAAAGACATCCTGCCTGCCCTCACAAGCCTTGTCATATAGTAGGAAGTCATGGGTCTCTGTGTTACGGATTTTCTCCCAACCCTGGGCAATGTTCCCAGTATTGTTGTTGTTATTGTTGTTAGGTGCCATCAGTTTCGACTCATAGTGACCCTGTGTACAACAGAATGAAATTGTACTCCCTGGAATTTTTGTCTCTGTTCCGGAGAAATGTGTCAGTCTCCCCATTGGGATCAAAGTCTGACTCTGACCCTAAGAAACTGTCCAGCCTTTCACCAAACCCTTCTCCTAGAGGTTATATAATAATAATAATTAGCCAAATTTTATAATGCACATACTATGTATCAGACATTGTTATAAGTGTTTTATATATAGAAACTCATGTAATTGTCATAACACCTTATGAGGAGTCGGAGAACTATTGGAATACTATTGTCTCCAATTTACCAATGAAAATATTGTTGCTTACTGGAGTTTTGTTTCCAAATTACATGGACTACCCATATCCACATGGATCTTCTCCCTAGAAATGTTCCTGCTTTCTAGAAATGCTTATTACTCTGGCCCAACCATAAAATCATATGCTCTTGAATACTGTAGCTTGGACTGCCAGCCACCTTGTGCCCTCATTGACCCACTGGGGAGCTTTCAGAATTTTTGCAGTAAATCATCTGGATTATTACAAGTGTGTGAATTCTGGAGACTTTGTAACTTTTTGTGTGATCCCCATGCTTTTCAGGATTCAAGGGTCACCTGTTTCAAAGGAAAATAAGCATGACTCTATCTCATCTAACTGCAACAAGTTCATATTCCTCCCCAAATATTTTTAATGCCTAAGGAGAGTCATCTCCAAATCCTAGTTGTTAGTTATTACTTCTTGCTCTGAACTATTGCTATATTTTCTTCCTATTCTCTTCTTCCTGATTTCCCACTTAACCATACATTCAGACGCCAAATACTTGATAAATTTTAACTGAGTATTTCAAGACAACACAGAAGAAATTGAAGTTGAAGGGGGAAAAAAAAAAAAACCCTAATGCTTAATTCAGTTCTGTTGTCCATATGCCCTTACAGATGAAGTCCTTAAATTTAGGCCAGTTGCTTTATAGTTGTGGTCCCTCTCATATGATAAGGCTTCTTTTTATGCCCTCTCTTCCCTGAATCTTGGGGTACTATCCACCATTTTCAGGATTTGCCAAAGGACATCATTTCAAGTAAGTAATCTCGTATGAAAGTTCTCCTTTCCTTAACTAAAATCCAATTTATGCAAAGAATCTTATGTTCTAATCGTCCCAAATTTCACTATTTCAAAATGAAATCTAGCTTTACCTTTCTAACAGTCAAGTAACCCGTGGAAATTCTAAATTTCCCAAAGCATAGAGCTATCAGTACTCAAGAAGAATTCAGAATAATTAAGCAGCAATGAGAAGTGGCACAAGCGTTGAAATTACAGCTTTTTTTTTAAAGACCTCAGTGAGTGTATGTTAATTTCTTAGGAAGACGGCTCAAAATTAAAAACTTCAGTGATTCTCACCACTGCTCCCAGCACTTCTGAAAGAGGAAAGACTTCCTCAGGTGTAACTACTCTTATAGTAGATAGGGGAACTGGTAAAGTTTGTATTTCTTCCTTCCAAAACAAACTCTAGGGTCAAGGCTTTTTTTCTCTGTAAAATTTGTAATTATTGAAAGGCGTTTATGTTTTGTTTTCAGCAATATGGTGGGCTAGACATTAAGAGTTAGATGTGTCTACAGCACACATAAAAATCCTGGACAGGTATCTCTATCTCTATCTCTATCTTTCTTTCTATCGATCCATCCATCCATCTATCCATCCATCCATCCATCCATCCATCTATCCATCCATCCATCCATCTATCCATCCATCCATCCATCCATCCATCTATCCATCCATCCATGCATCCATCCATCTATCCATCCATCCATGCATCCATCCATCCATCCATCCATCCATCCATCCATCTATCCATCCATCCATGCATCCATCCATCTATCCATCCGTCCATCCATCTATCCATCCATCCATCCATCCATCCATCCATCCATCCATCCATCCATCCATCTATCCATCCATCCATCCATCCATCCATCCATCCATCCATCCATCTATCCATCCATCTATCCATCCATCCATCCATCCATCCATCCATCCATCCATCCATCCATCTATCCATCCATCCATCCATCTATCCATCCATCCATCCATCCATCTATCCATCCATCCATCCATCTATCCATCCATCCATCCATCCATCCATCTATCCATCCATCCATCCATCCATCCATCCATCCATCCATCCATCCATCCATCCATCCATCTATCCATCCATCTATCCATCCATCCATCCATCTATCCATCCATCCATCCATCCATCCATCTATCCATCCATCCATCCATCCATCCATCCATCCATCCATCCATCCATCCATCCATCCATCTATCCATCCATCCATCCATCCATCCATCCATCCATCCATCCATCCATCCATCCATCCATCCATCCATCCATCTATCCATCCATCCATCCATCTATCTATCTATCTACCTATCTATCTCTTCAGAAGAGCTAGGGATTATTTTCAGAGGCCAAAAAGATAAGAAAATCTGGGAATCTGGGATAGCGATTGGTAAGGATTGGAGCTGATGCTTGCCCTGGAGATGGCTGCTGATTTCTGGCAGCCTAAAGCTTGAATTTTAATTTGCCAAGTGTATGAGGTATAGGCGACAAAGCCTAAGAAGGTAAATGATTAGACTGAAGACCTATAAAACTGAGACCCTTCCATGAACTAGAAAAATGAACCTGTCCAGAGATACAGTGGAAATGCGTGTTTGTTTCTGCATTTATTTGAGATACAACAGGAAAAATTTGTTACCTGATAATTCCTAACTGCCAGGCCTCACTCACTACAGTGTGGACTTGAAGTAACCATTCATGAATCACCAAAATCCCAAGTGAAAATTTAGTATAAAGTGATTCCCGTTTGATAATGCCTATAGAAGCTATAGGGACCCTGGTTGCATAGTGGTTAAGTGTTTGGCTGCTAACCAAAAGGTCAGCAGTTCGAATTCACCAGCCACTCCTTGGAAACTCTATGGGGCAGTTCTACTCTGTTTTATAGGGTTGCTGTGAGTCAGAACTGGCTCAATGGCAATTTTTGGTTTTTATAGATGCTTAATGGAAGTACCATATTTTTACGCAAATAACAGGCGCCTTCTATGATTGTTTGCCAGCTGCACCCTCCCCCATGAGGTATTTTAGTAAGTGCTGCTATGCCAATATATTTACATGTTGTTGTTAAAAAAAAAAAAAAAAGCATAGCAGGGTTGGCAAACAAATGCAGAAGGAGCATGTTATCTGCGTGAAAATATGGTAAATAGAAAGTCTCCCTGGAGGAAGACATTCTAAATCCAGACTTTAAAGAATTTCCAAAGATAAAGTTCCAAGAAGTAATCTCATAAGCATATATTACAAAACACATGATAAAACAAGTCTCCATAAATAGGAATCAGTATAAACAACAAACTAGAGAATTAAACTGGTAAAGATTGCAAATATTGTAATTATCATATGGTTTCATGCTCTCAGCTGTTAACTGGAGGTTTGGGTTCACCCAGAGACACCAGAAGAAAGGCCTGGTGATCTACTTCTGAAAAATCGGTCATTGAAAACCCTATGGAGCACAGTTCTACTCTGACACACATGAGGTTGCCATGAGTCGGAGTAGACTTGATGGCAAATGGTCCTGGTACTGATTTGGTTTTATTATAACACACAGAATATGTGATAATTATATTTAATATTTTATCTAAAATGCACAAAGAGACAGAGATGGAAAATGTGAAATGTGGCTGAGAAACACATAGGGTGGAATGAACGAAACAATATATAGTTAACCACAGTATAAATGAAAGATACTGGAAAAGGTGGGAAAGACAAAAAATCTGAAGAGACAACACTGAAATTTTTCCAGCATTGACAAAGGACACCACTCTTCAGATTCAGAAGGCCAAACAAATCCCAAACAGGATAAATGAAAAAAAATCTTATTTTACACTAAAATTCAAAGAAATTCTATTTAGATGCATGGTAGTCATATTGAAGAACACCTAGGGCAAAGAGAGATCTTAAAAGCAGCCCAAGAGAAAAGATAGATTACCTACCAATAAATAAAAATTAGACTTATTGATGATTTGTCAATAACAACAATTGAAATCAGAAAGCAGTAGAATGATAGCTTCAAAGTATTGAGGGGGGAAAAAATTAAACTGGAACTCTATACCCAGTGAAACTCTCTATTAAAAAAAATGAGAGTGAAAAAAATTTTTTTCAGACAATAAAAAATGAGAGTGTTTACCACCTCAAAAAAGGGAAGTCTAAGGAAGATACCTCAGTAAGAACAAAAACATGATCACAATGGAATATCTGAGATGCAAGAAATTAAGTGAGATAAAAAAGGCAAATATGTAGTAAATCTAAACAAAGGTGAATAATTTAAAACAAATAATGTCTTATTTGTGGAGATTAAAACAAAATCATACTAGACCTAAAATCCTGCACAAAAACAGTATATATTTGGGAAGGAGTGTGATTGAAATTAAAGTATTCAAAATTCCTTATACTTTTAGAAGGTAAAGCTATCCATTAACTTTAGACTTTGTTAAGTTAAATATGCTTGATAAAATTTTAGGTAATTACTAATGTAATACATATCAGTCACCTAGTATGGGTCAGAGGGGGAAATGGTGGTTCAGTGATAGAATTCTCACATTCCATGCAGGAGACCTGGGTTCGATTCCCAGCCAATGCATCTCATGTGCAGTGACCACCTGTCCGTTACTGGATGCTTGCATGTTGCTATGATGCTGAACAGGTTTCAGAGCTCAGCCAGTGAAAATCCTATGGATCACAACAGTTAGACCTGCAACCAATCATGGGGATGGTGCAGGACCAGGCAGCATTTAGCTCTGTTGTACATGGGGGTCACCATGAGTCAGGATATTACTAGATGGCAGCTAACAACAACTATTGATCAGAAACTGGTGATAAAAGATGAGTTTGAATAAACAAATACCGCGCCAGTCTTTTAATAGTTCAGAATAATTATACCCGTCCCTGAGCATTTTTCTTTTGTAATTACAAGTAAAACTCTTTAAAAAAAAAAATAATAACAAAGCAGTGTTGGTTTCCTCCACCTTTCTTCTGCTGCTGCTTTCCTAACTACTCACAATTCCATTTCCCTAGCCACCCATCCCTGCCAAAAAGCACAGGCTAAGCCGACTGATTTTGACTGTGGCAAAAAGGTCTTCAGTAGCTTCTGCCTCCTGTGTGGCAGAGGCTTGAGCCTAGGCTGGGGCTGGTGGGCTCCTGCATTATCCCACATATCCTTGCTATGAATTAAACCTGGTTCTCAGGTTGCTTCTGGCCACAGTTCTCCCTCTCTTGTCCAGATTCCTACACCTACATTCTTAGTAAGCTACTCTGCAGAACAATTTAACCCCCTCTAAGACTGGGATCTTTCTGTCCTTCTTATGATAATTTTTCTTACCAAAGTGGATTAAAGAAGATACAGTGTGGTAGGAATCCATGCCCAGAACCTTTTTGTTGCAGGTGATAGTAACCTAATTTGAAGTAGTTTGGGAAAAGGAGAATTTACTGGAAAGAATAGACCTTGCAGAGAGAGAAGAGGGCTCTAATGGATCTCAGAGATGTCTGGAAACAGGGATTTAATGAGAAAGAGATTGTCCCTCTCTGTTACACACACATACCATACACGCACACCACACACACACCACATACACACTGCACACACATACACACATACATCACACACACATGCACACATACCACACACACACACACCACGTACCACACACACACACACACACACATACTCTACATACACACACTCTACACACACACCACACACACACACACCACACACTCCACATACCACACACCTCAGATACACATACACCCCTCTGCTTCTCTATGTGTCAGCTACCTACTCTCCTACCCTGAACCCTCTTCTTTTACACAGCGGTGAATACAGCCATTAACACCTTTCAGGCTTGTATTTGACTAGACTCATCACTCTTTCCCACTGCCCCAGAGGTACTGCCACTCTTCCCTCAGTTTAAAAATGGAAAAACTCTGAGAAATGATTCTTACCCATGCAGGGAGGTAGGAGTCTGTAAGACAACTCAAGTTCCCATCTGAGGCACACGACTGAAAGAAGCATTTCCCTGAAGAAAAAGGGGAGGAGAGCAGCATTTCAAGCCAGACAGAACAGTAAAGTATTCATTTTGATATTCAGTACATGTTTGGAAAGAGATGCTAGTCATCATCTCTAGAACCAGAGTCTGTCCCAATACTCTGGCCTGATAACCTCATCTCTATTGTCTATGGACAAACTTTGTGGCACATGACCACCCACTAATCTGATTCTTGGGTACTCACTGCTTGCTAGATTTCCCACCACTAAGTTCTCCCCATCCCACAGGAACACCAGGCCCTTAACTATAGTCTGGCTTACAGTTAGGGTTGTGATACTTTTATACTCTACCTGACCCCTTGGCCACCTCTCCAGAGACAATGCAGTCCCAAAGCCAATACAGTCCCCACAGCACCTGTTCCTTTCAGGTGTGTGTGTCTCCTGCCAGATAGTATTTCTGCTCTGTCTTCATTCCTTGAAGTACTATTTCTTCTAGCTGAGTTACCAGAAGATCGTATTAAAGGCCGATGTGCTTTTCTTCAGTGGAAGCAATAATAGCTGCCATTTTTAGAGTTATTGGAGTCTTTGCGTGGTGCACAGTTAAACACTGGGCTACTCACTGAAAGACTGGTCATTTGAACTCACCCAAAGGCACCTCTAAAGAGAGTCCTGGTAATCTGCTTCTGAAAGGTCACAGCCTTAAAAACCCTATGGAATGCAGTTCTACTCTACAACACCTGGGATTGCAATGAGTTGAAACCAACTGACAGCAGCTTGTTTGTTTTTTGTTTTTTTTTTATAGATGCTACATGCCTCGTGTCTTAGGTGAGTTCCCCAGAAGCGGACACTAAGACAAGGATTTGGGCATTATTGGTTATTTGGGAGGTGATCTCAGAAAGAACTGGAGGCAAGTGAGGAGTGAAAAAGGAGAGACAGCTAATACCAGGTATCAATGAGTAGGTTATTGCTGTGGAAACTGGAGCTCAGTCCCACAAGAGTCAAGGAAGCTGGGGTCTTTATTCTCCAACTCCGGTCCATCACTGCTTGAGGGCTACTACTGAGGGTATTAACTCTCCCGTACTTCTGACCTGCCCCCTATGTCCAGAAATCACCTTCAGGCAGAGCTGCAACTTGATTTCAGCCCAGTGGAACTGATTTCAGACTTACTACTACCAGAACTGTGAGAGAATAAATGTGTGTTGTTTTAAGCCACTGAGCATGTGGTAATTTGTTACAGCAGCTGTAGGAATCTAACACAAAGTTGAATGGATGCTTGGATAAATAAATATTTGTAACACCAAAGTGGATCAAATAAACAAATATTTTCATATTAAATAACTCATTTGGCAGGAACAACTGAAGACATCAAGTGCATCACTGGGTTTTCACATTAACAAACATTGCAAATCAGCGTCAGCTCATTTTTTAATTTTTTAAAATATAAGACAGAGGTAAAAGTGGAGAGAATAGTAGAATTAATCTCCATATATTCATTGTCTACACTGAAAAATTATTAAAATTTTTTCATATTTGTGTATTTTATCTGGTGAAGTAGTTTAAACTAAATCCCAGGCATTCATAAGTACATCGATAAACGTTTCTAAAATATAAGGATGTTTTCATATATAAATACAATACTTTATTATTCCTAATAAAGTTAACAATAATTCCTAGGACTAAATCATATTCAAAGTTCTCCAATTGTCCTACAAATAAGTCTTTCCAGTTACTTTGTTTGAATCAGCATCAGAAAAAGTTCCACTCATTGCATTTGGTTACTACGTTTCTCAAGTCATTTTAATTTATAACTCCCTTCCTTCTTTTTCATGTCTTTGCCTTTTTAAGGAGACAGGGTCAATTGCCCTGTAGAATATGCAGAACATCCCAAACTCTGAATATGTGTATCAGTATATGTTTACCTGTTTATTATTCATGGAGACATCCACTGATCTATCTTGTCACCTTGGTTATTTGATATAGCCACAGGAAGCCCTGTTTCAGCAGGGATTTATAACCTCACCTACCCTGCTTTTGCTGCAGATTAAAAACTTTTCTTTTTAATGTATAAAAAGCTTATAGTTGATCCTATCAATTCCATGCAACTGTTATGGAAGCCAACAGATTACATACAGGGTAGAACTGCCCCCATAGGGTTTCCAAGAAGTGCCTGGTGGATTTGATCTGCCAACCCTTTGGTTAGCAGCTGTAGCTCTTAACCACTGTGCCACCAGGGTTCCAAGCTATTGATTGTGCAAGCCTTAAACTTAAGCAAGCCTGAAGCTGAGGGATGCTGGACTGGTGAACAGAAGGACAAGAATTGGAGTAAATGGAGCAACAAGAAAGATCAAGGTCTGTTATTCCTTAGCTCAGTACTTATTAATGTAGATGCTCAAGAGAACCATGTGGTTTACACAAGGACAAAGGCACAGCTGGAGCTTTGGGGAAAAGCCTGCTTCACTGCAATGCAATTATGAGATTTTCATCTTTATTCATAGTTTGAGAAATGCCATTTCTCAGGTCCCAAGAGACAGTGAAGTTAGGAGGCAGTCAGTAACTATCTCAGGCTTTTTGAGACACTGCCAGAAATAAGGTTCCTTTGTTTTTAGTGGGAGCCCTGGTGGCGCGGTGGTTAAGAGCTCGAATGCTAATCAAAAAGTTGGCAGTTGGAATCCATCAGCTGTTCCTTGGAAACCCTATTCTACCCTGTCCTATAGGGTCGCTATGAGTCGGGATTGACTGGACTGCAACAGGTTTTTCCTCTTCTCAGAACACGCCACCACTGCAATGGCGCCGCTGGGAAGCAGGCTACATACAGGTCCTCAGCGCTTCCACACCACAGACTCACGTTTCTCTCTAAGGTGTCGCCCTCTCGCCAAGTCCAGGGAAATTTCTCTCTAGTCAGGGGAGTGGGGGAAACCCTACTCTCTCCACTGCTTCCCTAAATACTATCTCAATACTACTTAATTCCCGTTAATACTATCTCGATACTACTTAATTCCTCTTGCCCTCAACATGCGCCCCTCCCTGCATGTACTTACACAATACACCTTGATGAGGTTTTAATCTAACCTCCAAATCAACCTTAAAATAGTTCCCTTTTCCTCAAGAGCAGGGAGGATTTACTTCATTTCCTTCTAGTGCAGCAAAGAAAGGAAAAAAACAGATTCCATATGAAAATAAGTCTGCACATTCATATCCTGCTAAATGGTTATACAATTTCCCCCCACGTTTCTTCCCGTGGAACCCTGGTGGCGCAGGGCTGCTAACCGAAGGCGGGCAGTTTGAATCCACCAGCGGCTCCTTGGAAAACCTGTGGGGCAGTTCTAGTCTGTCCTATAGGGTCTCTATGGAATCCACTGGACCGCAACGGGTTTGGTTGGATTTGGTTTCTTCCTGGAAGCATGATTCCTATTATTTTCCAAGGCAAGTTAGGGATCTAATCCCTGTCCTAGTGGTTTAAACAGAGGCTTCTCACACTGGTAATAATTTTCCCTCGATTCTTTCTTGTTTGGGAAAGTTTTATAAAATAAGATTAGAAGTTGTGATCTTATTGACTGTATCTAAATTTGGAGGGCTTATACTGTTTTGCCATTTATCCAAAATCAGAAATTTGGGAGCCCTGGTGGGGCAACGGTTAAGGTTAAGAGTTACAGAGAGCTAAGGCTGCTAACCAAAAGGTCGAGAGTTTGAATCCACCAACCACTCCTTGGAAACTCTGTTAGGCAGTTCTGCTCTGTCCTATAGGGTGGCTGAGAGTCGGAATCCACCCGACAGCAACAGGTTTGGTTGGGTTTGGTTTGGGTTTGGTTTTGGAGTAAGCAGTTAAATTCTCTGTTGCTGTTTTTCCATTTGTAAAATAAAACAACTGGCTTCATTTAACTGAAAATTATCCCTTCCTGCTCTAATCTAATCTGATCTATCTGCACTGCACCAGAATAACTAGCGCCACCTTTCCTGGTTTGTTCACCTCTTGCCCACCCAAAAGACAGCCAGTTTCACACACACACATGCACACACACACACCCGCTTGCACACACAGCTCCTGACATGTTTAATCTTCATAATTGCCTTATTTTTCTAAAGGTATGTGTTGCTTTTTAAAAATTGAAAACTCTTCAAAACACATATAACGATGTCAAAATCCTGCGAGAGATTAAGGCTATTGGAGATAAAATTGCAAAAAGTTTTTAGACAAAATCGTCCTTGATGGAAGAGGTTTTATTTAAAGAAAGAAAGAAAGAAACATGAATTAGGGCCAATCTTTCAGTAATAACTGGCAATTACATGTGTCTCTCAGGCTGACTAATTTCACAGGCTTATCACTGCTGGCACATTTTATAATTTGACTCAAACTTCTCCCATGACTCTAATAATCCCTACCAAACGCTTCTCGGAAGAATCACACCTTTGCCCCTAAATGCTTCCGTAACGATCCCCCTTGCCTGCATGAGAGAGTGCTCATCTTGGTAGAATACCACACTTCATCATCTTCATACAGTAACAGTGGCGTCACCGGGGGGCGCGGGAGTACGAACGGCACCGGGTGACACTGTCAGAGGGGATGACTCCAAAATGACTGTCTATAAATTTTTTGTGCAGTGTTTCCACCGCGCGGCCAGGGAGGCGGCAGCAAGCCCCATCCTCCAGGAGAGGGGGGTTCCTGCAACTCCTGCCGCGCCTCCGCCACCATCCAAAGGCTCCCCAGAGTCGCCCGCATGGTGCCCCTGCGGTTCCTGTACCTTGCGAGGCGCAGAGCCGCCCTCGGACTAGGTTCCCGGGCTCCGCAGGCAGAGGGAGGGGGCGCAGTCTCGCACTCCCGGGCGCACCCTGCCCCGCGCCCGCCCCCCAGGCTGCACTCGCAGCCCGAGGTCCCCCAGGCACTCTGGCGCACCCGCAGCAGCTGTCCCTGCTGGCACCAGTGAAGGAGGTGCGGGGGGGGGGGGGTTGGGAAGTGACAACATGAGTTACCTCACTGGGTGACGCTAGTGGCCACTGACAGTACAAGTTGCTGATTTTCTTGAAACACAACAAGACTTCATTATTTGAATTATTGCCCGAAACATCTATCTTAGAAATAAGCTCCGCTGGGCATTATTTGTGAATGCTGAGGTCTTAAATGATTCAAACTGAGTTTCACGCGCATCCGCAGTAATTATCACCACCAAAGAGAACATATTTTAGAGAACAAGATGTTAAATTAATGTTCTGAAGGATTTGTAAAATAAAACCTGTGCTGCTTTCTCCCACAAAGTTCTCCATGAATCACTACAGACTCCTAACAACCTCATCGGGAAACTTCCGTTTGAGGCCGGGGTAATATGGGGACAAATTATGGTGACACGTGGCTTAATATTCAGAAAATGTAGAAAACAGAGCTCCAGTGCCTGACTCTAAAAGCCTAATGAGTGTCAGGCAAGAGCTTCAAATGATAATTTGTATTTCTCTTTGAAAGCACAAGGAGAGGACCCCTTCTCAACAACAGGTATATATACCTGGGCTCCATTTTCAAACCTAAGTAGAGGATATATCGCAGATATTCAAAGGCTGTATGGCACCTATTTGTAAACCTTGGTTGTATAAGAGCAATGTTAGCTACCACATGGAGAATGGGGTTACATACATGCTAGAATCTATAGCAGGTGATTAGAGAGTTTCTGAAAGGGTAATATCCACTGAGAATTTCCTACATGCCAATCAATACTCTGGGTGTCTTATTATTTTTCTTATTATTTCTCTTAACAACGCTTTAAGCAGGTATCTTAATCTTTCTCTTAACAATCCTTCAAGCAGATATCACTACCATTGTTACCTTCATATCACTGATGAGAAAACTGAGGCAAGGGGAGACGCTGAGGCCACATTTATAAGAAGCAGGTGCAGGATCCAAACTTAAGCATTCTGACTAGCCCACGGGAACCACTGTGTTATACTGCAGCCTTGCAGTGAGAGGTGGTGGCCTCTAGGACCAGGGAGGTGGCCTTGGAGATGGAGAGACACTGATAGACTTGAGGGTTATCTTTGTATATATGTTTATGTTTATAAACAGTTATGTTTGTATTCATCTACCTGAGCAAAAGTTGAAAACATTATTGTCCAACATTAGGGATTTGACTTAATAAATTATAGCATATCTATATAAGAGAACATTCTGTAGCTATTCAAAATGACTTTTTTGATCATATTTAATAAGAAGCATGAAAAGTACTGTTTGTTCTTGACTGAGAACATCATGTAAAAAGAAAAAAAATGAGTATATAACATTAACACTTTGAAAGTTCCCAATTTTAATAGTCTCTGTGTGCATGCATTGTGTACACCACTAAAAAGAGACTGGAAAGAAAGTCAAAAAAAAAATAAAAATGAGCTGACACTGGTATGACTGGGAGTTGGAAGGCTGTGTGATTTTATATTTTCTGTTTTATTCCCTTCTTCATTTCTCAATATTTTCTACAAGAACACTCATTGTCTTTATAATGAAAGCAAAAAGATTTGAGGGAATAAGAGGATAACTAAACCAGAATTCAATCATGAGGACTAGAAAGATCAGTGGAGACAAAGATGTCAAGCATGTGGGATTAATGCCAGGTTACCTCGGCAGCTTCCTCTCCTGAGTGTGTCTACCGGGCTTGGTGAGTGCCGGCCCAGGTGCTGCGGGAAGCTGAGCTTGCAGAGAGATGATATTCAGTAGCTGCACAGGGAGAAAGAAGACTGGAAAGCCACAAACTGACAGGACCACAGTGGATACAACTAATGTGTGCTGAGCTTTGCATATGATTGAGGAGTTTGTGTACTGAAAAAGGTGACTGGAGGGACTAAGGAGAGGAGGAGGGGGCCAGGGAAGGAAGGGGCTGGAGAAGGGCAGGGAGGCCTCTTGTAATGTGTTCATACCCTGTATGGGGAGCCTGGGAACCTGCACAAAGGTGCTGTATGTGCTAGCTGTAGTCAAGATTAACAAAGGGAACTGAGGCCAGGTATGGAGGCCCTTGGGAATCTAAAATCATCAAAGGCAAGAACCCATAGTCAGGAGAAACTCTGAGACTGCAGGCTTGAAGATGGGAGGGATTTATATTGGAGAAGTGGGCAGAAGAAGAGGCAATCTTGCACTGGGACAGAGTTTAAAAGCTGAAGTGCAAGGTGGGGTCATTAACTGGATTTAAAAAAACACATTATTGCAGTAGCAGTCTTCAAGTCTGAGAAAGTCTGGGCTTCATCATCAGCACATAGACATACCAGCATAGGCAAACACCACGTTAAAAAAAAAAAATCACTGTAGCTGGAGGGTCTCCTTCAAAGGACTTCCTTTTCCTACTCCTTCTCAAATTATCCATCTGTCCCCTGGTTCTAGTTCGGCTTTGTGGGACTGGTGTCCCAGTTCAGACTCTCTTCTCTTACGACAGAACTAGAACCCCAGTAAGACACATGGGCTGCGTAAGGGACTCCATTCCTCAATGCAAGCTACCCTGAGATCCAGCCCAGCCTGTTCATTCTGTCCAGGGCCCTGGGCAGATCAGCTAACACTTTTGTTCATACTTCAGAGGTGTTCTGCTGAGAGTATACGTTCATTTCCCCTTGTGTGGGTTTCTGCAAAGTTTACTTTTCCTGGACAAACCCAGTTTTTGTTCATTTGCATGCTGTTAGTCTTCTGCTTTTCTGCAGAACATCTTATTGCCAAGCACGTTCCAATGATTTATTAGCCAGCCCGCCACTAAAAGGTTGAAAAGTTGTTATTTTCTCCATATTTCTGGATGATAAAAAGCAGTTACAGATGAGTTAAGTGTCTTCTCTAAGGTCATCAGACAAGTTTGAAGGACAGAGCTGAGGTGAGAGCTCATATTCCCCCACTCTCCCTGCCCCGAGAGGTCCACTGAGCCCCACGCCTCTCTGCGTGAGAACATAACATGCCGTCAGGGGCAGATGTTGCCTGTCACCCTCACCATCCATCAAGCCCATAAGAAGATGCAATTAAAGATTTAAAAAAAAAAAAATCTCTTATCCAGGTGGCTAAAATCACTTTACTGAAACAAAGGTTTAGAAATCAGTCTGTGTAGAGTGGTCACATTTTTTTTCTTTGTATTTTGTTTTTTTTAATTGTGGAAAATATATATGTAACAAATCGTTTGCCTTCTTAACATCCTTCACATGCACAATTCAGGGACATTAGTTATGTTTATCATGTTGTTCAATCATTACCATTATCAGTTTCCATATTTTCCCATCACTCTTAACAGAAGCTCAGTGTCCCCTATTCAAAGTCCCCCTTTTCCCCTCCTTCCCACCCACCCCTAGGAACCACTCATAAATTTTGATCTCTACATACTTGTCTATCCTAGATATTTTTTGTGTGATCATACAATACTTGTCTCTTTGTGACTGACTTATTCACTCAGCGTAATGTTTTCAAATTCATCCATATCAGGACTTTAAAATGTATGAGGATTTCATTTCTCTTGATGGCTGGATAATATTCCATTGTATGTATGTACCACATTTGGTTAATACATTCATCTGTTGATGGATATTTAGGCTGTTTGCACCTTTTGGCTATTGTGAATAGTTCTGCATTGAACACTGGTATACAAGTGTCTGTTTCCGTTCCTGCTTTCAGTTCTTTTGGGTATATAACTACGATTGGGTTGCTGGGTCTTATGTTAATTCTAGGGAGCTTTGGCAATGCAACAGTTAAGTTCTTGGCTGCTAACCAAAAGCTTGGGAGTTGGAACCCACCAGCCCCACTCTGTGAGAGAAAAGACCTGGCCATCTGCTCATGTAAAGATTACAACCTAGGAAACCCTATGGGTGGTTCTACTCTGTCATATAGGGTCACGATAAATTGCAATCGACTTGACAGCACACAGCAACAATGGTAACTTTATATTTAACTTTTTGTGGAACGGCCAAACTATTTTCCACAGTGGTTGCACCATTTTACAATCTTCGACTAGCTTCTTTCTGCTGGCCACCCAGCATGATTCTGAGATACCTTCTCCTGACATTGGTGACAGGTATTCAAGGAGCAAAAATAATGCCTTTTTAATATTTGTCTAATCAATTAAGAAAGGCAAATTTCATGGTGAGAAACAGCCATTTGCTAAATTATGAAAGTATTATGTCTTTGGGATTATCCACCACTCAGATTTATCTAAATCACATCTCATAAATGATTGGGAATGGATTTGAAATGTTGATAAGAAATATATGCCATAGAATTGATCTAGAAGAGACCAGCTAATCCAGTTCCTTTTTTATACTGGAGAGGAAACCAATGAGAAAAGTTACCATAGCATAACATATAGCATAATAAAAATATCCTAAAGGGACTAGGAAATCCTATACAGCATCCAACTCCTTAACCAGATCCTTGACAGTATTCCTTGACTCCTGAACTTGTCTACATATTTTGATGAGAGATTCAGGAAGTCCTTGGAAAGATTTTTGACTCCATTTTGTGGATTTTGAACATCAAACCCAGGTCCTCCTTTCTGTCCTAACTCTGCCTCATAGTTAGCTAACTCTTAATCCCTTCTTTCAGGTGATCTGGTCTGACATACTGTGAATTCAATTTTTGTCCAGCTCTTTTTTTTTTTAATTTTATTTATTTTGTTGTTGTTGTTTAGCATATACACAGCAAAACATGCACCAGTTCAACTGTTTCTACGTGTACCATTTAGCGACATTGATTACATTCTTCAAGTAATGCAACCATTCTCACCCTCCTTTCCTGAGTGTTTCCTCCCCCATTAACATAAACTTACTACCCCCTAAGGATCCTGTCTAATCTTTCGAGTTGCTATTGTCAATTTGATCCCATATAGATAACTCTTACAAGAGCAAATACTCAAGGCAGACATTTTTTGCTAGTTAAGCTAAACTGTTGTTTGGCTTTAAGAAGATTTCAGGGGGTATTTTTGGTTTAAGGTTTAAAGATTATCTCAGGGCAATAGTTTCAAGGTTTCATCCAAATTTCATGGCTCCAGGAAGTCTGGAGTCCATAAGAATTTGAAATTCTTCTCTGCATTTTCCTTCTTTTGATCAGGAATCTTCTGTAGAATCTTTGATCAAAATGTTCTGTAACAGTTCACCATTCAGTTCTTCTGATCTCATGGCAAACGAGGCAGTTGTTCATGGAGACAATTCGCCACACATTCGGTATCCTCCTAGTATTTTAGCTCATTTTGTTTTTGTTTTCTTTTGCTTACAAAATATTTTAAAATTTGGAAAAGAAACATGGTACTGTAATAAAATCCCATGTACCTTCCACCCAGAATAAAGAAATGCTTCATAATTTGTCAAATTTACTTCAGGTCTTTTTTTAATTAAAAATATGATTAAAATCTCCTTTTAGCCCTCCCATGTCCTATTTTTCTCTTCTCCTTGTTCCCCAGAGGCAACACCCTACAACCATGATTTTGTTTTATATCCTTCCAGGACATGTTTTAATTTTACTCCACATATATGAATATATAGTAACATCTTATGTGTTTAAAATTTTTATCCGAATCATGTCACTGCATTTATTACAATGCAATTTGTTCTATATTTGTACTCAACATTACGTTTTTTGAGAACAGTCCTCATTGATATAGAAATAAAGTTGATTTATTTGAACTGCTGTATAGTATTTAAAATTTTTTTTTTCTGAAATTAACTTATCCACTCTCCTACTGGCGAACATTTAAACTGCTTTAAATTTGTTATTATTACAAAAAATGATGTGATAGCTGCAAACACTTCTGTAGGTTAGATGCTTGAAAGCTGAATTATTGGATCATAGTTTCTAGACTTTTTCAAAGTGATGGTTATAGCCAAAGTACTCTTTGAAGTGGTTACACCAAATTACATTTTCAAAAGCCAGCAGTTGTGAGCTCATTCCCAATCTTCTACATCCTCCCCAACACTTGATATTGTCAGATCTTATCAATTTTTCCCATTTCTTGGATGTGAGCTAGTATCTCATGTTGTTTTCGTTTGTGTTCCCCGAATTCCTTGTGAATTTGATCACTTTTTCCTGTTGACTAGTCAATAAGGTTTCCTTTTGTGTGAATGGCCACTTAATATCCCCTGCCCTTTAGTTTGTGAGGATGTTGCTCATTTTGCACAAGGCATGTGACATGCTAAATTAGGAGCCCAGAGTTATCAGTAATGGCCCAGGAAACGGTGTTGGCCTTTTTCCAGACAAGTTCTTGAAGACTTGGATGAAGGTATTGTACAAGTCAAGACAGAAAAAAGGATCACAAAAGGGTCCTTCTTAACTCCTATCCCCCTCAGTCAGTCAGGATCATTGAAAAAATAAAAAAATGGTTGAGATTGTGATATTCTTACCTCTTGTCAAGAGATTGGTTACTTGTTTGTATGGATGAATTAGTCAGATAAAGAGAAAGACAGCATTATATGAACAATAAAAAGCATTTAATCCAGATTTAATGAGAAAATAAAATACAAAACTTAAAATATTAAGAAAATATAAATAAGTGTAACCAGTTGCCATTGAGTCGATTCTGACTCATGGCAAACCTATGTGTTGCAGAGTAAGATATGTTCCATAGGGTTTTCAAGGCTGTGACCTTTTGGAAGCAGATCACCAGGTCTTTCTTCCAAGGCACCTCTGAGTGAGCTCAGACCACTATGCTTTTAGTTCGTAATTGAGCACTTAACTGTGCCACCCAGGGACTCCTTAAATCAGTGTAGACCTCTTTTACATCTAGTCTTTGATAGAGAAATAGATGTATAATATTCATAAAATATTACCAATGAGTCTGGTCTGTATGTTTCTATGATGCTCTCAAATGTCATAAGGTATAAGTCACTATTATGCTTTCAAAATACATATGTATAATCACTCATAATATGAATTTAGAAATAGAAATATGTCTACCTTTATGAGATTCTCTAACATATGCCATCAGAAACTTGTAAGTCATAAGAAAATTATTTAGAAAATTTCTGAACTTAAACATAGAAACAGAGAAGTATGTGAAGTATGTAAAGAATGTAAAGAACCTTAAAGTTTACCTCGACCTGGCATGCTGTGATGCAAGAAAACATAATAAAAATTTAAACAACCTCCCTAATCTCTAACCTTGACGAGAAGATGGGCTACTCTCTAAGCCTGGAGAAAAGACATGACATACTAGTCTTTGGTGTCACACTGGCCCTCGTCGTGTGGAGCCAAGTTGACAAATTCACATAAAACCCTAAATTTCTGCTCACTCACTGAGAGAAGGCAGATGTGGAACTGAAACTCTGTCCCCCCTGACACCAACTTCGGACTTTGAGAGACCTCCGCCAAGTTTGAGCCTTGGCTAAGCCCTCCTCCCCAGACCTCTTCTTAAAGGTAAACGCCTAAAGTCTAATAAACATTTCAACTGTAACCTTTGAACTAACGTTGTAATTGTTAATTCTGATTCTCCAGTTCTAAATGAATGTTGTGAGGGCTTACTTGCGTGCCTTGTCATAACTACCTCGCAATAAACTTAATGAGTTTGTGCATGATAAACCTGAGTATCTATTAATTTTCTAAGATAAAATCCTGCACAGCAGAGCCATAGAACTTTAATTTGGGCAGAACTTTAGTGCTTATTTAGTCCAATCCCCCACCAAATGAAGAAATATTTTCCGTAACTCCTCTAAGAATAAAAGCTCAATAAATACAATGGCAACTAACTCACTGCCCCACACTCAATAGATGCCATTTTCAGAATGCTACAATTGTTTTAAAAGTTATTCCTTTAAACCAGCCAAAAGCTACTTCAATCTAACTTCTACCTAAATTCTTTCCCCTGGGATAACCAAGAGTGATAGCTCCTCATGTATTTGAAAACATTTGTGTTGCTGGGCCTCCTCTCTTGGACTGGTTATCATCACTCCCCTCCTCACAGCTCTCGTTTGTCGACAGCCCGCTGCATCCTTCTGGTGGAGATGAGACATTGTGAGTGAGATTGTTACCACAATAAGGTGGACTGGAGCCGCCTGCCTCAATAGCCAATTCTGAGACAGGGGTGAGGTGAGCAGCAAGATGTTTATTATATATCGATATATAGGAGACAGAGGGGAATAGATTCCTCCAAAAAACCCATCTCCCCCACTGGAGATGGGCTGGAGTCTTTTGTAGGGACAGGATTATGGATCTTCTATGGTAGTTTTTCTCTGACGTGGTGATGTCTTAGATGAGTTAACCGGTATTCTTAGAGGTTATCTGGTGACATCTTTGGGGACTATCTGGCGACATCTTGCTTACTCTTGTCACAAGAGGGATGCTTTGTTTGGTTTTTCATTCTTAGATCATTATCACTTGTTTTCTACCCTCCAGGGAGGAACATCGGTTAATCTCAAACCTTTTTGTAGAGAATGGAGAAAAGGGGAAAAAAAAAAGTCATGAGACAATGTGGCGGTTAGCAATGGGGGAGTCAACAATAGTGAGCCGGGCCTATGCAGCCTCTTCCAAGGTGGTGAACTACCTTGTTGAAATTAACGCACTCTGTTTCAGTGATATCCCCCAGAACAGCTTAGCCAGGTAGTTTTATTAACAGAGATGAATGGTGTTGATTTGTTTTTTTTTTTAATGAATTAATGATGATCCCTGGTGGCACAGTGGTAAGTGGTCAGCAGCTAACTGAAAGTTCGGCAGTTCAAACCCACCAGCCGCTCCGTGGGAAACAGACGTGGCAGGCTGCTTCCCTAAAGATTACAGTCTTGGATGCCCTATGGGGCAGTTCTACTCTGTTGTATAGGGTCTCTACGAGTCAGAACTGACTCTATGGCAAAGGCTTTTCTTTTTTTTGGTTTTCTTCAGATTACCATTTCTTTTTACAAAGGTCCAAAACTCACCTGCTTAATAACTCATTCTAGTATTTTGCTGGTGATAGAATGTAATTTCATTTACATGTTTTCAAGGATATATATTTTCTCTTTATTTAAAATTAAGTAAAATATTTTCCTAATCTGCTAGGTATTCTTTCATAACTCAATTTTTTAAATATTATCAATAATTTTTCCAGCATCATCTTTGCAAGCTTTAGTTATTAGGAATATAAATTGCCTAAACTTAGGTTGTAACTCAACTGAAGCTTTTGGTTTTCACAGCAGCCCAGTGTAGGATGTGGCACTCCTCCCCGACATCGTCCCTTTAGCTTCCTGCCACTCATAAGCACTATATCCACAGGCCCTGTGTGTAGTAGGAGTGCCTGGATAGTGCAAATGGTTATGCTGCTAACCGAAAGGGTGGCAGTTCAAGTCCACCCAGAGGTGCCTCAGAAAAAAGCCCTGGTGATCTACTTCCAAAAAATCATCCATTGAAAACCCTAAGGTGCACAGCTCTACCATGACACACATGGGGTCACCATGAGTCAGAATCAACTCAAGGCAACTGGTTTTCTGGTCTGTTATGTATAAAAACCAAACCCATTGCCATCAAGTCTATTCCAGTTCTTAGCGACCCTATAGGACAGAGCAGAACTGCCCCATAGGATTCCCAAGGAACAGCTGGTAGATTGGAACTGCTGACTTTTTGGTCAGCAGCTTAGCTCTTAACCACTGCACCACCAGGGCCCCTTGTTATATAAAGCCCCTAGAATATCCGGCATATGGAAGTTATCCAATGCAGGGCCCCTTCTCCCATGACCTGGGTGCCCCTTCTGCCACTGCATAAAAGTAGGAGGTACCAGAACACTCCCATGTTGAGAGACATTCAAATCTTTCTGGAAATTGCTGTGTCATCTCCAGGAGTCATGGAATAACTTGCAACATGGAAGAGAGAAACTAAAACACTGATTGATTAAAAGTGTCAGGTGCACGTTTAAATTCCTACTGGACATGAAAACAGCTAGTGACAGGATTTATAAAAGAGAACGATTTAAGGAACGCACCAGCCATGGTAGAACCATCCTACAATGCTGTCTAACTTGTCCACTTCATCAGGAAATGGCGTCTACAAAGCATACAGGGGCTTCATTATTTCCTCCAACATCATCACTCACCTTACAAAGTAAACAATGCCAAAAGGATTCAGGTTGCTTTTGTATTTTTATGCTCAGTCCTATGTTGCTGCCTGGTCTAAAAGGCAATTTTATGTAACTAAGTTATAGATCATTAAGCTGAGGGGGAAAAAAAGTATGCCTGTTACTGCTGTTTTACCATCTTGCCCCATCTTGTCTCATTAGCAGGAACTGATTGAGCATGAAGGTGTTCTCCGGCTGTCAGTAGATAAAGTAGGTGCTCTTGGCTTTCATCTGTTCTGAATTCTCCTTGTCTCATTATCTTCCCAAGGTCAGATTCTCTGACACGGCGACTGCTTGCTTAGCACTCCATCCTGGCAATTACTTGCAGGGCAACCTTGGCCAGAAGGAGGTTTCTCGTCGGCGAAATCAAGGCAGGCGTGGGCACCTGGATCACTGCCTTCAGACCCCAGCCCATCCCCACCCCCTCTCCCTTCTCCAGTCCTGCAGTTTAGAAGCTCAGTGTGGTGCATTGAGGATTGCATCTGAGCTCCTCCCATTCCACTCTGATATTCTAATGAAGTCACATTCCCACACGGATCATAAAATGACTCCCAGTCTCCTTCTAGTGGAACAAGTTGTTACATCACAGATCTCATACGTTGGGGCTCCTTCCTTAAACCTCCTTTCTCTGCTTCAGGGAAAGGCATATGACCACAGAGTTATACAGTCTTGGTTCTTAAATCCGTTTTACTTTCTCCATCAGTAATGCCTGCCGGATTACCTGCTCCTTTGAGAGGTGTCACAAGCAGCTGAGTAAGGAGAGAATGCTCCAGGTTTAAGCCCCAGGAGAGCCGTTTCAACCAGCACAGTTTGTGAAGATGAATCTGGTCTCCGTGGTGTTGTCTGAATGGAGTTCTTTCTTGCCTAGTCTACAGAAAAAGTCGTTCAGGGATTGTTTTACTTTGTAAAGCACCTGCATAAGGAAAAGAAGGAAACAGCCCTCTAAGATGATCCATTTCAAGGTGGATCTGTTCAGCAGTCATGATTGCCTTTGAAAATTTGGGAAAAAATCTGGGCCACTTGGACTGTATAAAGAGGGACGCACCTGCGGGATGCACCTGAGATCAGATGCAAATCCACTGCGAGCATCCATATCCTTTTCCAGTTTGAGAAACCAGTGTGTCAATGCACACTCATCTTTATGGAGGGGAAGTCACCAAGTTAGCTGGAAGGTTTCCAAATAGCCGGGCAGTGGAGCAGCCACAGCAAGCTGCCCCATCCATCTGCCCTCTGTCCAACACAGCCCACTGACCCTTACTGCCCACACTTTTAATGAGTGCGAACAGAATGCTCTTTGGCCCAAGAACAGATATATACATAATCATCACACTTTCCAAATTCACAAGTCTTAGGGCACTTCGCTTAACATCACAAAAAAAAAAAACAACCAAATGAGAGAATTTGAAATGTCTTCCTGCTTCCCACTCAGAAATGATATTTGTCCAAAAGCTTTAGGCCAGAAAAATAATTCTCAACAACGCTTGCCAGTAAGTACACAAGAATGACAGTGAGCAATCCCATAGCTTGGAGAGGTACCGAGCAGTGACAGGGTTGTGGCCTTGCAGTTTTTAAACTTCTTATAAATGTGTCTTTGGGTCTTCAGCATTTGAGCTCATAGAAATGTGCAAGGCTATGTGTGCCAATATCCAACAGGCCCAATAACAAATAGGACTGAACCTTACAATAGTTACTCTCTTCCCAAAAATATTTTGTCAGTTAGTAACCCAGTAGGCTTCCGATCTTATTCTTAAAATCTTTCCAAGAATTTTAAGTGTTCCTTCATGCCATATACCGTAATATTATGTGATGAATAAAGAACATGTTTGGAAATACAGACATTTTAAAAAACAGTTGACGTACAAAGCCTGCTGACTTGTAGAGGCTGGGAGAATAACCCCTTGGAATATTGCATTTGTGCAAGTTTTTTCCTGCATGGTTGCCATGGCTTTGGCTTGTTAAGGGATTATGCAGGCAGGTGTATAAAGGATAAGATGAACCCCTCTAGCCACATTTCTAGAAGAAAGGGGCTTCACTTGATGGGTGAGATAATTCACTGCATCATCAGAGTTCTCAGGAAAAAAATATGTCCCTCTGCTTAGAAGTTAAAGCTAAGTGGGTTGGCCCTAGACAGGTGGAAAATCTTGCATCCTCTTTTTTTTTTTTTTTTTTTGTCATTATCTCAGAGGCTGACTGGATTCTCAATAGCCCAGTTTTGTCTATCAAGATATATGGTAATAATTATAAATAATATTTTATAAACACTTACCCTATGCCAGGCACTATGCTAAGTACTTAAAAATATTTCATTCAATCCTCCTTACAATCCAATGAAGTAGGTGCTCTTATTACTCCCATTTTTCAGATTAAGTAATGGAAGTTTTGTAACTTGCAACACTGCGCTCAGGTAGTGAGAGCTAAAGCTGAGTTTTAAGATGGTGACTGGCATGAGGATTAGCTGCCCTTAAGTCGGCTCCAACTCATGGTGACCCCATGCAGAATGGAAGGAAACACCGCACCTTCCTGAGCAATCCACATAATTGGTTGGGGCTCAGACCAGTGTGATCCAGAGGGTTTTCATGGGCTGATTTTCAGAGGTAGATAAACAGGCTTTTCTTCCTAGTCTGCCTTAGTCTGGAAGCACTGTTGAAACTTGTTCAGCATCATAGCAACATGCAAGCTTTCACTGACAGATGGGTAGTGGCTGCACTTGAGAGGCAATGGCTGGGAATTAAACCTGGGTGTCCTTCCTGGAAGGTGAGCATTCTACAGCTGAACCACCACTGACCTCTTTTTGGCACCGGAAGTTAATAAAACGCGATCAGGAATCTTTACAAGGCTCCCTAGTCTGATACTCTTTACATTTCTTCATATTGATTTCTTCTTTGCTTTCTCTTGAAAATTTTGCCTGTCTTAAATCAGGTCAGAGAAACCAAGGAAGAGATTTATAATGTTTTAGTGCTAAGGGGTTTGTATGAATGTGACTACACTCACTGCATCAAACAACCCCCAAGGAAGGTAAATAGGGTAGGAGGAACAATTCATCCTACAGGCCCCATCTCCCTACCTAGAGATTCTCTTCTAAAAATATTGTCTATGTTTTGTTTTAACAAAGATCACTTCTTTTTCAGCCAAGCTGGGAATTAAGATTTAATGGAGACATAACTTGCCATAGATGTCCTTCTGCTGTGACTTCCACAATTTCTGTGTGCCCTTTAAAGGGAGAGGCACCATCTCGTGATCTTGGGAATTAAGCCCAAAGAGAATCTATTACCGTAAAACATCACCTAGCAGTCTTATCATCTCACTTGACAGTCTCACTTTAGTGAATGTTGAGTTAGTGTTTCTATTACAAACCCAATTTACTGAAGGGGGTTGGGGAAAGAATGAGAGGGAGAGGTGGGCTCATATGTCAACCATGTAAAATGACATGAGGCTGAGAGAACCCGCCAACCAGGATAGGACTTTTAAACCACGGCACCTAAGAGAAAAAAAGTTTAGTGACACACCAGACTCCTGTTATTCAAAATAGGGGAGCATAGATATCATCTCAAAAATTAGTACAGGATCAGTGGGCTTCCGTATCCTGCTGGTGACAGGATATATTAAACAATTAGAAGAAGACGTAGAGCAAGATATAGTAGGAAAAGCATAAACAAGAAACAGAAGATCAGCTCTAGTCTTGTTTCTGCCATTTACGGGCCACATCACCAACAAGTCACTTCATGATTTGCATAAAGGGACATTCAGTTTCCTCACTCTGTAAAATAGAGGTAATAATGTCTATGCTGCTGCCTGGCCAGGCTCCTGTAAAGATCAGATGAGGTAAGTTCGGGAACTGCATATGGAAGCTCAGAAACCACAGTGCAAATGAGAAACGTTACCACAGCCCTCACAGAACAAAGATGATTCTAGACCATTTATTCTTGGCTCTGGCATACCAGCCGGGAGACTTTTTAATACTGTGTGGATGTGAGGATGTGCTCTGACATGACCATCATCATCTAGTCTGAGCCTCTCCTGGCTCAGCTCTCTGCTTAGCAGCCAGAGCATTTCCCAGGCAACATCAGGAGAGACGACAAGAGGTTACCCAGCTCACCCCTATGGAGAAAAAGAGGCCCTAATGCTTCCAGACAACAAGTGCACCTTACATTTTCTTAAAAAATGAAAATAATATGTGTGTGTGTATACAATCATATATATAATGTATGCAGTATATATCATTTTGATCTATATGATATAAATATACAAAAATATATATTTTATGTATAATCAAAACTAGACCCACTCCGTCGAGTCAATTCCAACTCATAACGACCCTATACAGTAGAGTAAAATTGCCCCGTAGGGTTTCCAAGGCTGTAATCCTTACGGAAGCTGACTGCCACATCTCTCTCCCACAGAGCAGCTGGTGGGTTTAAATGGCCAGCCTTTCAGTTAGCAGCCAAGCACTTTAACCATCGTGCCACCAGGGCTCCTATCTTATATACATATATCATATATAATCATATATATGATGTATATTCTATATCATCATATGATGTATATTTTACACATATAAAATATTTTATATATATAATCATATATATGATATATATATATATTATATGCTTTTATATAGATATATGAAACCAGTTGCATTGAGTCCATTCCAACTCATGTGTTGCCCAGTAGAAATGCCTTCCATAAGGTTTTCATGGCTGTGACCTTTTGAAAGCAGATCACGAGGCCTTTCTTTTGAGGTGCCTCTGGGTGGACTCAAACCACCAGCCTTTCACTTAGTAGACCAGCACTTAACTGTCTGTGCCACCCAAGGGTATAATTAACAAGTCAGGATTTTATGTACGGGGAAAAATGTTTTCATAAAATGTATCTAGTAACCCACTTGTGACTTTATCCTTTAGCAATATTCGAGTATCTAAAATGTGGTAGATAGCAAACAAAAAGAAACGTAGATAAGCCTGACTAGAGAAGGCAAATCAAGAAAATTAGTAATTAATATGTTTCTGGGATGGGAATTTTGCTTAGTGCCTAGCGTACAATTCAGTATACATTGTTTAATTGTTTGAGAATAATTCTGCTTCCAGTTGTGTTTTATGTGCACCTGGTTTGTGTATCATTTCCACTTGGTCCTTATTAATTTAAAGACATTATAAAGATTGATTCTGAAAATATACAACAAGTTAGTATTAGCTTGGAATTCCATTCTCTTTAAGAGAGATAATATATGGAAATTTTTAAGGAAAAGTTGGGATGTGGCATTTGCAAGGGAACAATTAGGGCTGAATGGATTATGACTAGAAACGTGCAGGAAAGCCTAAGAAATTAAGATAGCATATATACCTGTGTACAGAAATAACATTGACTAAGAAAAGACTCAACACAAGAAGGAGAAATCTCCCTTCTTAGTCTTCGGCAGTAGAGGTAACTGACAAGGAATGTGGCTAGCCCTTGTTAGGTATATTCATGGTACTCTCTTACCATGATGCCAATCATTCAGTTGGAGTGGAGGTGGGTCTCCCATGACCAGAGGCCCTCAGTGAGAGAGGTAGCTCCTGTCCAAGTGGCCAAGAGTGGAGGCTCTGGGGACAGAGCAATCAGGGTTTGAGTCCTGGTACTACTGCTTATCAACCTTGTGACCTTGGGCAAGTGAATTAACCTCTCTAACTCCCGGTCTCTCAGCTATAAAATTGGGCATATAAGAGAGAGAGAAAGAAAGAAAAGAACATAGGCTATAAAGATGTTATGGTAGAACCAAAACCAAAAAAGCCAAAAGGACTGCCAAAAGAATGAAGAAATCTATCTTGGTGGAAGAAGTACAGCCAGAATGCTCCTTAGAAGCAAGGATGGCAAGACTTCATCTCACATAATTTGGACATGTTATCAGGAGGGATCAGTCCCTGGAGAAGGACATCATGCTTGGTAAAGTAGAGGGCCAGAGAAAAAGAGGAAACCTCAAGGAGATGGACTGACACAGTGGCTGCAACAAACACAGCGATGATTGTGAGGATGGCTCAGGACTGGGCAGTGTTTTGTTTTGTTGTACATAGGGTCGCTATGAGTCAGAACCAACTCGACAGCACCTAACAACAACAATAACAATATGATAGATAGAATATGAAAAGATGCATACAGAAATTAACACAATCACATAAAATCATTCCCACTTTGTTGAATCATCTAATTCAAAGTAAAAACAACTCTATAACTTTATGAATAACAGCATAATCAAACACACATGTACACACATTCAGAATGTTTTTAAGTTTTCACATCAGTATTAAAGAATTTTAAATTGTAATTCCATACAATTCAAAGATTCTGTTTGGAAACTAAGAACATTCAGGCACATCTGCCCTGAAAGATGTGTTTTAGTCAAGGTGGCGTCTTTGGCAGAAGTTTCCATTTGTCCTCCAATATCTTTTTTCCGCTTCTACCCTAGTAAAATAATTTTTGGCTGAGGGAATAGATGCCTAGAATAAAGGCAACCTTTCTAATTCTTCCTTGGAGCCAAAGCTAGGTTCCGGGCCAATGATATAAGACAGAAAATTAAATGTACAATTCCCAGGCATGTGCCCCCTCTTCCCTTTTTCACTTCCTGGTGGTTGGATAGCAGATGAGGTGGTGTAGGTTGTCTTGGTCCACCACAAGGATGACATCCTAGAGAGGGCTGAACAACAACATAGAAGGCACTCGAACCTCAGATTACTGTTTAGGAGCTTGAATGTATGTTGTTGTTGTATGCCTTCAAGTCAATTCCAACTCATTGCTACCCTATAGGACAGAGTAGAACTGCCTCCACAGGGTTTCCTAAACTGTAATCTTTGCTAGAGCAGATCACCAGGTCTTTTTTCCTGTGGAGCGGCTGGTGGATTCCAACCACTGATCATTAGGTCAGCAACTGAGTGCTTAACCATTGTGCCACCAGAGCACCTTGAACAGGTATACGTGAGTAGAAAAAAAAAATCTGTTGTATAATTACTGTTATTTTTAGTCTCTCTCACAGCAGTAAACTTATATTCTAACACATTATCTCTTTTTTTTCTAAGAAGGCTAACACCATGCCACCACATTTGCATTGATTAGTACACCGGGGGGGAGCCCTAGTGGCACAATGGTTAAGTGCTCAACTGTTAACTGAAAGGTTGTGATTTGAACTTACCTGCTGCTCTGTGTGAGAAAGATGTGGTAGTCTGCTTTCCGAAAGATTACATCCTTGGAAACCCTATGGGGCAGTTCTACTCTGTCCTATAGCCTTGCTGTGAGTTGGAATCCACTGGATGGCAATGGGTAGTACACCAGGGATAGAAGCATTCCAGGGTATAAATTATTCCACAACCTTATTTCAAATACAAAGGTAACATAGCAAAATTACTCCTGTGACCTACACTGTTGATGTCTCTCACCCTCGTGAGGTCACCTACAGCTGCAGGGTACAATTCCCAGCAGGCTTTTCATTTCAGACACCCGCATCTCATCTTCCCTCCCTCAAGGCTTTCTCTGGCATCCCTTAAGCTGCTCGGCCTCTGCCTTGCTCAGGTGCAACCCAGAAAAGCAGAGGCGTTAACATGGGTGGGGGCAACCCTCAGTCAAAGGGGAATGGGCATAGAGGATAAATGTCCAGTGTTCCATTATCAGCAGAAGAATTCTGAGGAGGATTCCTCAGAAATGGCTTTTCAGAGATTTTCCAGGTCTACCTAGACTCAAATGCCCCAGAAGTAACCTGCTCATTGTTGTTAGGTGCCGTCCAGTCAATTTTGATTAACGTGTACTTTATTCTGTGTGAGGAACTTTTAAATTTTGAAGTGCCGCTGGTCTAATTGTGGAGATTTCAGGACTAAAATTAAGCACTCCATTCAGAAATTAAACTGAGGGCTTTATTTCTACACTACTGATAACCATTAAACTTCTGCTAAAGTTAACGTTTGAAAAACAAAGGTCAGCCATGTTTGCTGTGTTAAGAGTGTTCCTGCAGCTGGCCTTAGAAAAAAACTTCACTGAGTTGTTAAAATAACTTAGAGCCTGTAGATAAATATGTTGCTTTAACTACCTCAAAGAAGTTCCTTCAGCAAGCGCCTAGGCGTTTATCTCTTTTCTCTCAGCTAAATAAGCAGAGATAATTTGCAGTTTCCTAACTAATGGTCAGTTCTGTATCCAAAGATTCCAATTAACTTGGCCCAGCTGCAATTGTATCACTAACTTCCATATCACTAAACTTTCATGTTGGAATTGTTTATACTTTGCATTTAAGAAATATTGCCTTAGTTAAAATGTATCAAGTGTGAGAGGTTTGTGTTAGACTAGAAACTGATGTAAAGAAAGCTTCACAGTTAATTGCCGCCCTTGTAAATCTCACCTCCTTTTCTGCCATTGCTTTGATGTGAAATTGTTATCTGTATTCACTCTACTTCTTAAATAACTCTCCGTCTTGCCTGTAAGGCAGAGCATATTGTTGCAGCCAAACTGAATGCATGTGCTTCCACAGTTCATTCCTTCAATAAATTTTATTTGTTTAAATATCAAATTAGAGTGTTGGTCCAGTGACTTCACGAGGACAATTCACTTTCTTCCGTTCCTGTCTCATTTTCCCCATTCTTCCCTTGCGTTTCCTGCAGTCACCTCCCAAATAAATCATGTAGCCAAGTCCTTATTTCAGGATCTGTTTTGAGGGGAACCCAAACCAAGAGATCCCCGTTCTTTTGATTCTCTCACTACAAAGATCTCTGAAAGCAGTTAAAAAGAGGAGTGACAATTACCCTCCAAAAGAAGAAACTGTGGAAAAATAACTACATGAATTTATCTCCAGATTATATGGAAATTTTTACAAGTTTTCCCATGTCAAAGGCTCTATTGGGCTTTCCCCAGTATGCAAGAATTCCAAGTAAAACCTCACTCACATCGTTAAAAACTGTAGCAAAATTTTCTGTTATAACATATAAACTTCTCTAACCAAAAACTGTCTATTTAATACAAAGATATTTGGGGCCAAGTAAAAGTTTGGTCAGCCAACAAATGGAGTGAACGTACAGTACTTCATAAATGTCTTCATACTCCATGGTTCCCACGGAATTGTAAATTATCACATGTGGTTACTTTCCTTTCACTTCCCCTTCTTAAATACATTAAACCAGGAAAGAATCAAGAAATCCCTTCCCTTCTTTGCTTGAATCTACTATTGAAACACCTTTTACGAAAACCCAATTCCTGGCTTGGATTTGCCTGTTTTGTTTGTACACTTAAAAGTATATGCATTGCAGTAATAACATTTTACTGGTGGATAATAGCTTTTTGTTTTCTTTGTTGGTAAAAACATAATTCTTATTAATAAGGGAATTCAAGGAGTATAAAAATGAAAGGAAGAATAGTGTAGAAGCCTTTCATTTCCAAAATGTTTTATTCATATTGCTTTATATTTTGTACACTTAATTTATTAGTTTGACTCACCCTTGATCTTAAGAACTACAAACTATTGAAAGCATAACTGTTTTCATAACAGAGGCAGCATTCTTTCGGCTGTCATCTTTCCAATTAGATACTATAGGCACAGAAACGAATCTTTTTGCAGCACTGCTCTGTGGTGTAAACTTCATGATAACAAATCTTTTCATTTTAAAATAGAGACCTTGAAAAAATGTAGATGCAGAAAATTCAACCCAACTGACTCCAGGAGATCTTGCTGCTTCGAGATGCAGAGTTCTTGCCATGAAATAATGGATTACTAGCACATTTAATGCTCCTCTTTCAGAGGAAAGTAGTCCAACAACTAGGACAATGAATATGTGACAGAGTAACCCCCTTAGAAAGAGATGCACTGCATCAGATGAGAACAAATGGCATAATTCAACCTCATGAGATTTTCTTACTGCCCTACGTATCATGCCATTTGATTATCTTTGGCCTCATATTGTTCCCTGTATTCTAGAACATACGGTCAAACCAGCATTTCTCTTGCTAACTTTACACAGTGTAGAGCCATATAGAAGAAACTAGCGTGTGGTAGACTTTACCAGCCTGTGGATCCAATTGAGGTCACAATTATGTGAATGCTTGCCTTGGAGTTCTCTAGAGAAAGAGAATTAGTGGTGTGTGTGTGTATATATATATATATACATAGATGTATCTATATATAGACAGAGATTTACTTCAAGAAATTGGCTCAAGTGATCGTGGGGGCTGGCAAGCCAAAAATCCACAGGTCAGATGACAGGTTGGAGACTCCTGCAGACTTGCATCCCAAAATCTGTAGGTCAGGTGATGGAAAGAGTGCCAAGTGAAGAGAGTGAGAGAGAGTTCTGCAAAAATATCTATAGTCTGGAGGCAGAAGACATCCTAAGGAAACTCCCTTTTCAACTGATTGATGGATCTATTGCATTAGATTGCATTATAGAAAGTCATTACATTACATTACATTACATTCTGAAACAACAACTAGAGAGTGTTTGGCCAAGCCACTGGGAACTACAACCTAGCCAAGTTGATACATAAAATTAACCAACACAATGCTGAAATTATCAAGACTTGGACCTCCCCCTTCCCTGTGCAGGTGCTTAGCCATCCTCAAGAGGTCCTCAGAGACTTTTATCAGTACCCATGTGTGTGATCTAAAGTCCACTTGTATTCTTCCACTACTGCCAATACCTTCCATAGAAATTTAGTTCCATCATGCTCTGTTGTAACAAGGGCTCTCTCCTGAGTTTCCTGAGCCTCTGTTCTCATCAGTCCCAGACTGGCCCAGGGTTCCATGCCTCGGTATGAAGAATTGCCCCTCCTCAATGTATGCCTGCTGGATCCTTGAAGAATACTACCATGTCCAGTGTCTCACCAAGTCTCTCATGAAGTCAGTTCCTTTAGCTTTCGCTTTCAGTACCTGATCTGTCAGCAGCTACTCCAACAAAACACAGAAATCTTGCAGGGGGGAGGAGATTCCCATAACTCTTTAGGAATGAAACAAAATAAAACATTTTTCTCAGAATCCAAACACTGCAGAAATACAATTCTATTTACTACATAGAAAAAATCTTAGGTTATCATGAGTAACAGTTTAGTCATTTAGAACAACATCATCTCAAAAACTTTCCTAGCAGACTCTCTGCTCTACAGAGATTTAAATGTCTCCCTTTAGGGGGTTTTCCCAGATCAGAGAAAGAGTCTGCCCCAAGTTCCACTTCTCGAAACTCAGAAAAAAAATTCTTGTGATTTATAATTACCAATTCTTTTGTTCTTTTCCCCAATTTTCTACTATCCCCATTAATATTTTAAAAATCTTAAGAACAAGTTTCAGGCAGCACTCAAGCTTAATTACCAACCTCTATTCTTCAATTTCCCTATTGATCAGCCTGGAAACAGTGTTCATTTCTGAGATATAGGCTGCAGAACCCACCACATCTTGTTCAAAGATGCTGCTTATGTTTAACCTGGCCTTATTAAAGAGGGTGTTTAATGTTACTGCTCAAATAATGCTTCTCTGATACATATATATGACTATATATATATATATATATATATATATATATATAGTCATCAAGTTGCTTATTTTATTAAACTTTTTTTTCTAGAAAGGCATTATTTTAGCAGTAATATGTATCTATATACCTACTTCTATCTATCTATCTATCTATCTGCAGTGGTGTATATATATATAAATATATGTGTATATATACATACAAACCCATTGTCATCAAGTCAATTCCCACTCATAGTGACCCTATTGGACAGAGCAGAACTGCTCCATAGACTTTCAAAGGCTGTAATCATTATGGAAGCAGACTGCCACATTCTCCCGAAAAGTGGCTGGTGGTTTTGAATCACTAAACATTTTGTTTAGCAGCCAAGCACTTTAACCACTGTGCAATCAGGTCTCCATGTATATATACATTGTAGTAGGAAAAGCAGCAAACCAAACTTACGCTCTGTTAAAACTGAAAGTAAAGAGTTTTATTGAGGGATAAAACAATTGCAGTTGGAGTAGCACAAGGAAGTGCTCTGAAATCTGAAAGGGGGAAGGGATTTTTCATAAGGAGGACAGGGGGTTACACATGAATCGTAAGTAAACTCTTTACAATATATGAATCACAATATCTGAATCACAAGTAAACCTTTCACAATATCAGTTTGTCACAGATTTTTCTGGCGGCAAAACTGCGTAAGCAACTTCCTGAGAAAAATTTTACATTAAAATGACTTTTTAGGAAACTTTTTTGTCATTTTCTTTCCATAACATTCTTATCATTTGTTTAACCATAAACTATAACTTTGTCATACTTCAGCTACAAGAAGAAGAGGCTGAATAGGCCTGGCTCACTATTTTTTACTCCCCATTGCTAACCGCCACATTGTCTCATGATCTTGTTTTTCCCTCCAGCTCCAGTCTCTACAAAAAGTTTAAGATTAACCGATGTTCCTCCTCGGAGGGTGGAAAACAAGTGATAATTATCTAAGGATGAAAAACCGAACAAAGCAACCATCTTGTGACAAGAAAACCAGGATGTTGCCAGATAATCCCCAAGAATGTCACCAGATAATCCCCAAGAATACCAGTAAAAGATTAACTCATCTGAGACATGACCACTTCAAGGAGGAACTAACACAAACTTCTAAGACCCGTAATCCTGTCCTTACAAAAGCCTTCAGCCAATCTCCAGTTGGGAAGATGGATTTTTTGTAGGAATCTATTCTCCTCTGTCTCCTATAGATTGATACATAATAAAACTCTTGCTGCTTACCTCACCCCTGTCTCAGAATTGACTATTGCAGCAGGTGGCTCCAATCTGCATTATTGTGGTAACATTATCACTTGTTTAACCATAAACTATAACTGTCATACATCAGCTACAATAATTCCTTCTGAGAACAAAGGTTTTTTTTTTGAATGACACTCTTAAATAAGCATAATCACATACTTGTTCATTCAAGCAGGGAGAGGTATGTGCACATATTTTGAAAGCAGAAATAGGGATTTAGGGCAAAGAAGAGTTTTATTGAGATCTATGTCAGTCACTTAGTGATGCCAGGTGCCTCAGTTTTAAGGTGGCCTTTCACAATATATATATTACAGATTGAATTCTGTCCCCCTAAAATATGTGTTGTAAATCCTCACCCCTATACCTGTGGTTATAATCCCATTTGGATGGGTTTTCTTTGTTATGTTAATGAGGTCATATTAGTCTAGGGTGTGTCCTAAGTCAATCTCTTTTGAGATATAAAAGATATTAAACAACAAGTAAGCAAATAAAGATGGAGGAAGATAGATGCCATGCCACGAGATGGTCACCAAGGAGCCAAGGAACAATAGCTGAAGAAACAAGGACCTTCCCTCAGAGCCAACACAGAGAGAAAGACTTCCCTTAGAGCTGGCACCTTGAATTTGGACTGCTAGCCTCCTGTGAGAAAATAAATTTCTGTCTGTTAAAGCCACCCTTTGTGGTGTTTCTGTTACAGCATCATTAGATAACTAAGACAATAAATATGATGTTTAGAGCAATTTTTTTATTGTACATCCAGTAGTTTAGAATTTAAACTTTAGATTCTTAACACAATTAAAATCAAATTATGCAATATCCAATACAAAATTATGAAGAACATTTTATTTCAATATCATGATCTTTATATGAACATTTGAATATAAAAATGACATAAGCTCATTATCTAAAACTTGGATATTGAAAATTGAAGCAAATACAATACCAATCACACAAAGTATCACTGCCTAGAGATAACTACAATTCACATTTTGGTACATTTTAATCCTTCTCTACAACCTGTTTTGTATAGGTAACACTTTAGTTTTATAATTTACAATCTGCTTTTCTCACCCCAAGTATATGATAAAAATCTAACATGATTAAAATGTTTCTCAAATGCTTTTTAATTGCCTTACAATATTCAATCAACAAATAATCACTTAAGCAGTTTACTTAAGCAGTGCCCTATTATTGGACATTTATATTTTCTTGTTTTTCTCTATTATAGAATATGCTCTAATGCATAAATTTGTGTATAAGTCTTTCTTAGTATTTAAAATTATTTCCTTAGAACATATCAATAGTGGAATTTTGGGACCCAGAATATCCTAGTATAGATACCTTGCTAAACTACTTTTCAATAAATGTGACAAATTATAGTCCCACAAATATATGAGTGTGCCTTTCACTGCATTTTTACCACTTTTGAATACTATTATTGAAAAAAAATTTCTCATTTCAAGATGAAATAACAAGGCCAAACTTACTCCCTGTCTCACCCTCCAAAACAACTCAAACACCAGGGAAAATATATGAAACTCAGGGCAAAGGACAATGATCCTTGAGAGAAGGGGGAAAATGAGGTGAACACTACGTATGGAGGAAGTGTCTGGACAACAGCACAGGAAGTATGGGCCCAGGCAGAGCTCAGAAGTCTCCCAGAATGGAGGAGAAGGTGCTGGGAATGTGGGGATGCAAAGGAAGCTGTAGTTCTCAAAGAAAAGTACCAGAGAGCTGAAAGATGCACAGAGAGAAAACGCCACTGATCTGCAGATGGTCCCCTCAAGTCTTCAGCAGAGTACAGATCAGCATAAGTGTGTGAGGAAGGCTAGGCAAATAACACTCAAAAGTTATAGAGGTAATTGCTTAAATCAAGCACAGGGCTAGGACCAGTGCCTATTCCTAACAGCTGGAATAGAACAGTTCATATTTCAGTCGCCATCTGTTAGAGTCCTAAGAAGGGTCTTGCCTCTGTAGCAGGAAATTTTAAACCTAAACTAAATGCAGTTCTAGTCTCACCAAAAAAAACAACAAAAATAAAACTTAAAAGGAAGACCTGAAAGGATAAAACTATTTCCAAGTAACCCAGTCACACACCAGAACAAAATTCAACAGTATTTAGAGAAATACAAATATTTCTAGCACCCGGTAAGGTAAAATTCCCAATGTCCTACATCTATCAAAAATTACCAGGAAAATACAAACCACATTGAGGAAGAAAATCAATTAATTAAAACTAACCCAAAATAACACAAATGGTCAAAGTAGTAAATAAGGACATTAAAATAGTTATCATAGTTGCATTTCATATATTCAGGAAACTAGATCAAGTAGTGCATGTATTAAGTAGAGATATGGAAGATATAATAAAGATTCAAACTGAACTTCCGGAAATGGAAACTAAAATTTATGAAATGAAAAATACACTGGATGAGATTGACTGCAGATAAGATAATATGAAAGAAAATAAACTTGAAGACATAGTACTAAAGCTATCCAAAATAAAACTTGTAGAGAAAAGAGAATGAAGAAAAAGTAAACAGACCATAAGCGAACCGTAGGATAACTTCAAGCAGCCAATATACACAAAATTAGAACTCTTGAAAGAGAGGTGAGAGAGGGAAAGATTAAACAAATAATGAAGAACAATGGCCAAAATTTTTCCAAAATCAATAAAAACAGTAATCACACAGATCCAGGAAGCTCAACAAAATCCAAGCACAAGAAACTTGAAAACTATACCAAGCCCATCACAACCAAATCAACCCATACATTTATCATAATCCCAACCCATATCTCAGCAGTTTTTTTGCAGAATTTGTCAAGGTGATTCTAAAATGTATATGGAAATGTAAAGGACCTAGAATAGTTTAAACAAATTCTAAAAACAACCAAGTATGAGCACTTTTACTACCCGATTTCAAGATTTATTCTAAACCACATTGAACAAGATAGTATGGTATTGGTGTAAAGATAGAAAGACATAACATTAGAGTAGAATAAATAGACCAGAGATAGACTCACGTATGTGTGATCAATTAATTTTTGACAAAAATGCTAAGGTTATTAAATGACAAAAGATTGTCTTTTAGCAAATGACATTGGAACAACTGCAAGTCTGTATTTAAAAAAAAAAAGAAGAAGAACCTTGACTCTTACCTTACACTATCAGCAAAAATTAACTTAAAATTATTACAGACCTGATCTAAATGTAAAAGTAAAACTATAAAATATCTAGAGTAAAAAAGGGAAAAATATTTTAAATATTGGGACAAAAATTTATTTATACACAAAAAGTCACTTCCCTTAAAAGAAAAAAAAAAGATCAGTTAGACTTCATCAAAACTAAAACCTTCTGCTCTTTAAAAGATAATCTTCAGACTAGGGTAAATATTAGAAACATATGTCTGACAGAGAATTTGTATCCAGAATATATATATAAAGAATTCTTACAACTCACTAATAAGATAAACAGCTCAGTTTTTAAAAGAGTCAAAGGACTCAGACACTTCACAAAAGAGGGGATATAAATGGCAAATAAGAGCCTGAAAATTCTTAACTTTATTAGTTATAAGGAAAATGTGAATAGAAGTCACAATAAGACACCACTTCACAACTACCAGAATCGCTAAAAGTAAAAAAGACTAAGAATGCCACATTTTGGGAAGGATGCGGAGCAGCTAGATCTCTCATGCATGATTGGTGGAATGGTAAAATGATACAGCCACTTTGTGAAACCGTTTAGCAGCTTCCTAAAAATTAAAATACATACCCTATGTCCCAGCATTTCCAATCCTAGTTATTTACACGTAAGAAAGGAAAACATACGTGATAAAGAGTCTAACTCCATTTTTGATGTTTGCTGTCTGACAACTTTCAAGTCCCACCCTTCCCCCTTTCCCTTTTGCCCAAATCTGGAAAAGCCAGTAAGAAAGCCCTGGTGATTCCTCCTTTGCTCCAGGAGAAGTTCAAGCCACGCAAACCCCAGCCCACCCCCAGAACATTTACCCCAGCACCATCCCCTAACAACATTGAAACCAAAGCCACTAGCATCTCTCTTGCTCAAGCCATTCCAAACCAGCCTGCATGCCTGGTCTGCTCTCCCCACAGAGTCCCATTATGTGAGTCATAAACCTTTTTATCGGTTCTTAGTCTATGTAGGACTTCATCAGTCTAGACAACTGAACCAATTTTCGATGTGGGATTGATCCAGCCCTCTGTATGACAATCACAAAAGAATATACGTCCACAAAAACACTTACATACAAATTATTTTGGATTGAATTGTGTTTATGCTGAAATCCTAACCCCAATGCCTACGAATGAATGTGACTTGTGTGAAAACAGGGTCTTTGAAGATGTTGTCAGTTAACATGCGGTCATTCCAAAGAAGTTGTTGTTGTGAGTCATTGAGTCAATTCCTGCTCATAGCTACCCGGTAGGACAGAGTAGAACTGTCCCACAGGGTTTTCTAGACTCTAATCTTTACTAGAGCAGATTGCCAGGTCTTTTCTTGCGGAGTGGCTGATGGGTTCGAACCACCAACCTTTCATTTAGCATAACCATTGTGCCACCAGAGCTCCTTACTGGAGTATAAAAAACCAAACCCGTTGCCATCCAGTCGATTACGACTCATAGTGACCCTATAGGACAAGCTAGAACTGCCCCATAGGGTTTCCAAGGAGCAGCTGTTGGATTCAAACTGCCGACCTTTTGGTTAGCAGCCGAGCTCTTAACCACTGGACCACCAAAGCTCCTATTGGAGAAGGGTGGGTCCTAATTCCATCTGAGTAGTGTCCTATAAAAGAAGAGAAGAGACAGAGGGAAGAATACCATGTGCAGATGTGTCTACAAGCAAAGAATGCCTTGAGAGGTCAGAAGCTAGGAGAGAGGCATGGAATAGACTGTCCTTCAAAGCCTCAGAAGAAATCCACACAGTCAACACGCTGATATTGGACTCTCAGTCTCCAGGACTATGAAACAATAAATTTCTCTTCTTTAAAGCCACTCACTTTGTGGTATTTTTGTCAGGGCAGCCCTAGGGAACTAATAACAAACGTTGCCTTCTAGCTTCCTAGAAATACATCAGGGCTTCTCAAAGCCCTCTATAGACCTCTTATTCCCAAGCTTTTCCCTTTAAGCTTTTTGTTTAGCCTGTTGTTTTTCCCTGCTGCTATCTACTACCTCAGGCAGGCAGAAAGTTAAACAATTGTGTCTGACTGCCTCTGGGAAAAGACCTTTTTTGCACTGGGCAAACCTGGAGTCAGGTCAAACAAAGACAGCCTTATAAGGGGTATCTATCAGCGAACCACCAGACTGGTCAAATAACAACAATTCTCTCGTAATGGGGCTTTGAAGGCGCTCCAAACCAATTCTTACCCCTCCACTGGCTGCCACTGCTGCTTTTCACTGTAATTCCAGGCTGTTGTTTTTCAAGTCTACCATAAGAGCTAGGGCAGGAGAATGGAGTAGAGCAAGTTAAAACATCACAAATTTCATTGCTCACACATAGGTTCAGCCTTTTTCATGAGTAAACATGTCCTAGATTGCTAGAAGCCTTTTGTTAACTTCCAGAGTTCTGAAAAAGTTGATTCTAGCAATTCTTGCCAGTATTCTCACTGAGGAGGAGAACATTTCATGGAGGAGAGTATTTTTGGAGGTCCATAAAACATTTTTCTGACATTTTCGCTGAGTCCCCTCTCTTCTCCAATTCCATATGTATTCTTCTAGTTCATCTGTCTGAGCAAAATTTTTGCTCAGCTTTGAAATCCTGAGTTTGCCTTGAGATCTCATTTAATGTATACTATTAACAAATTTCCATTTATACCTATGCATGAATGCAGTTTTGTATAAATAGCCACAAAAGGAGGCATGTTATTCACAAAATCCCCTCATAGTCTTAGATACATACACACATCCAAATCCCCTTATGCAATTCCTACTGTGATCCTAGCATTCACTAATTTCTGTCCTTACATGCTTATCAACTGGCTTGCCTATAATTATGCAGGTGAGAAACCAGTGGGAACTAGTGGGTGGCAAAACTGGTAGCTTCTGCGAGCGTAATGATTCTCCTCAGACCTCATGCAACCACCCTTACACCTTCATCAGAAACACTGGCTGTCAATAGTTGAAGAGAAGAGAAACAGGCTCTCTTCACATCACCTACCCCATGAGGTGGGTAACAAGGCAAATATCTAGGACTTCAAGATACCCGGAGTAGAATAGCTTCTGATGTGTCCTATGGATTTTCAGGTAACCCAACTCTTGGTCTTCTTGATGTTGATTCTTCAACTTACAGACTTACCAAAAACCTGCGAAAACTTCCCTTGCATAAGGTAATGATTGCACTGCTAATGTTGGCCCAATTTTAGTTGTGCTAATTATTAAAAAATAAAAAAGGTGTTAAACCTTGAAATATACAGGTGAAAAAAGGAATGCCTACCTGCATCAGACTACCTCTGAAGTGTTATTCCTCTTGATGCCATGTGATGTTATTCTACAGCAAGGAGTGGGCAGCCTCCATGCAGTGTTGTGTATTTGTAAAATGAGGCACATTTGGAATTTTCTAGTAACAACTCCAGAGGGCCCTTATACCAGAGCTTATACAACATACTGTGCAGATCTCTGGCTTTGGACATACCCTGCCAAAAGTTCAGTAGTATTCATTTTAAACCCAACAATAATAACTTTGCGGACTAGACAGTATTCACGCAACTAAAAACAACATATGGCCTTTCATAAAATGAAAGGTACACTAGGAAAGGCCAGATCTAAAACATTTTCTTAAAGTAGTAGGCACAGAATTAAATTCAACATCTCCTTTCCTAATACAAAAACAGTATTTTTTATCTGCTGTTTTTATCCTAAGAAGTTCACGAGAGGAAAGATTTATGTTGCTGCCCCTTCTGCCACCCAAAAAGTTAATGCTCAACTTAAAACATTGACATAAAAAAAAATTATATAGCAGGGAGGGAAGTAAAGTATTTAGGGGCTATTAGGTGATGTAAGAATCCAACTCACTGCATTCAAAGAATCCACATCTGCCATTTGAAGTTTTGCGTCTCCAGTATCTATAGCCTGTCACAGAATTCATCTTTATTGACTTGAGAAATTGTGCTTTAAAAATGTACTTTCCATTTGCGTTGTACCCAATCCCATACAGAGTTGTGGATACCAGCACACACCACTTGCCTGCAAGAGTAAACGTCTCTCTCACGCCGTAGTTCTCTATAGTGTTTTTCTATAGAAATTGTTTACATTTCAAATGTAATACGGAGCTGTGAAATGTAGTCATGGAAACCATGACAGTAGGGGGAAAAAGAGATTTGAGGATTTAGTGAGTGTTTGTGATTTTTCAAATACAATAGTCCCCTTAGCAAAATCAGCTGTGCCATATGGTGAACTGTGTGTGGTCATTTTCTAAGCTTGCAAATAGAATTCTGCAAAATGTGATCAACTGCTAAGCCAGTTTACTCCAAATGAGCCCAAATTCCATTCCCTCTCGCTATGCTCAGGGGGACTAGATGCCAACACTTTACATAATGCAAGCAAACAAATAACACTTAATGTTTATGTCCAAGGGAAAAAAATGCAAGAGATAGAAGTTCATCAAAATCATTCAACTTTAAAAGTAGAGACCCACAGACAGCCATAGACTTCTTTGCAAACACATTGTTGATCATCTCTCTGAACTTTAAACTGGACTGAGATTCAGTTCCTACTCTCTGTCCAGCACCCACAATCCATAATATTGCCATTATTCTCTTCTTAAGATGAGCAATTTCTGTGTCCTCTTTAATATGTCAGCTTTAGCTGCAAAGTAAACAATCGCAAAATCTTAGGGGCATACAAGAAGCATTTATTATGCTCTCATGCATCTGCAGGTTGGCTGAAGCAACCTGTTTTAGGTTGCAGGTCTTTGGGTTAGGGTAGCTCTCTTTCACGTGTCTAATATCAGAACCCAAGCAGGAGGGCCAACAACTTCTTCAGCAAGTCTTCCAATGTAAATAGCCAAAGTACAAGAGGATAAACCCAACCACACAAACACATTTCAAGCCTCTGTTTTCATCCTATCTGCAAATATCTCACTGGCCAAAGCAAGTTACAGTTAAGTCCAATGTCAAGGGGAAAGGAAACATGCTCTTCCCATAGAGGTAAGGTAAGACAGTGAACATTTACTGAACAATAAACTAATTTACCAAAAATCCACCATTTTGTGCTCAAATATTCTCTATTTTCCCACATGCAAAGTATACTCACCCCAATACCCTAAAATCACAACATCAGGCTCTAAATGCAGTATCTCATGATCTATATCAGCTCTGGATGTACAGATCTATGAACTAAAAACACAGATTATCTGTCCCACACATACTCAGTACAATCACTGGTCCATAGCAGTTCTGGAATCCTGTGGAGGACATGTTGTCTGGCCCTCACTTGGGTAGGAAACTTACATTATTGCACCCTAAATGTTTTTTGTCCATACAGAGACCAAAAATAGATATAGCCTGTAGTGCATCTAGTAGGAATAAGAGCAATAGTGAATGACACATGTGTACTCCCCAGGGGAGGGAGATGAGTCTTCCTGCACAACGATACTCAGTGGGAACTTGTATCTGTACAATCATGTGAGTTGAGACAAGGTGATTGGCTTTGTCCTCGGCTAATACAGAGCCCATAAATAACAGAACTCTGGCCCTGGTTCTTGATAAGATCCTGGTTCTGCTCCCTGGGAGCGGCTCCTAGTCCATTGTTCTCCACAGATCTTAGGTCGGCCCTCTTGGAGTTTTCCCTTTGCCATCATCCTCCTTGACCGCTTCTAAAGAGGGCATTTGAAAGAAGGTATCTCGGTGGCTGAGCAGTCTTTTTAGCCCTACTCCTGACTCTGTAAAGTTGGAAAGTAAGGGTTCTTTTTACATCTTTAATAGGCTCAGTGTCTTTTGACGTAGGCTGGTGGCACTTTTGCCAATACAGCTGTCTCAAAAGCTTAGTTGGTCTTTCACGTACTTAATTCTAGTTAAATCTAAGTCCCAAGAGCCACACCCACAATTCATTTCCAGGCATGCCTCTTGCTAGTTATGGGTGCTTTGGACACATTAGTCTTCTGTAGAACCTTTCGCTTAGTTTTTCTAGGGGCTCTTTTATTCACCGAGAGGATCTGGTAAGCCACACTTTAATCTCGTCATATGTCTTAACAGGGAATGTTAAAGCCATCATTGAGTTGACCTTTGTGATGACCATATCTTTGTTTTGATAAGAAAAAGTTTTATTTTCCAAACCTGAGATTTCTGGACTCTCTATAATCTCTCTACACCCTGTGTGCAAATCACCTAGCTCTTTACTGAGCCCATTCTTTTCTAGTGGCATTTTGTTAATGGTGATTAGTAGCCAACAGCTCCTGCTTTTGAAGCCTCCTCACCAAAGCTACAAGTTATTAGGTACATTTCCTGTCTTCTAAATCCCAATTTTAGCAAATATTTTGTCATTTTATAACCAGGTCACCATTTTTCCGCTTCCTATAACAGTTTCCTCATTACTCACTTCCTGGTCCCAAACCCAAAACTAGATATTTGAAGTTATTGTATGGTAGCGCTTCATTTCCATTACCAATTTCTGTATCACTCAGTTATTGCTACAATAATACTACATAACAAATGACCCCAAAATTCGGTGGCTTATAGTCATAACATTTATTCCCACATTAATATGTGTTCAGACTTACTACTGTTCAGCTGATCTAGGATTAGTTTACCTGCAGTGGCTTTACTTCAGCATGTAACTCCATTGGGCTTGGCCCCATGTGACAGCAAATACCTGGAAAATGTTCTTCTCCTGCCAGGTGTTAATGTTGGGAGACAATTCTCCATGAATCTCTCATGTTTCTGCACATCTTGTGAGCAGAAGCACTGACTGTCTTTGTTCTGGTCTGTCTCTTCAGGGATGTATAGAAAACAACCTTGGAAGATAGAAATAGTGTCTCCTTTCAGAATAAAGGGCAGACCTGCTGCTTGCCTACTATAAAATGTTTGGGTTCCCTAAACTCAGGATTTCTTCTCTTGTAATGAAGTATAGATGTCACCTGGCCTTCTTTATATCACCCTTGGGAACAGGGCTGGAGGAAGAAATGCTAATAATCTAGTTAACATTATTGCTGTGAGTAATAAAGTCCTTTGCCTCTGACACAGGAGTCTCATATCTTCTGCCAGCATCCGTGAAACTGTGACAGAATAATTTGTTAGCTTACGAGTAGGATAAAATATTATATCCTTTATAGTTCCCTACAGAAGCTAAGCAAATCACATAGCCGAGCCCGACATCAATAGGGTGAGGAAGTATAAATCTCCACTGGGGGGTGGAATGGGGTGGTAAGAGGTAAATGTTTGCTGAATAATAACCTAAGGTACCACAATAGCTACCACTGTATATGTTCATACTTTTTGCCCATTCATAACACATGAATTTTATTGAAAATAATTATGATATTAAATGCTAAGTCTTGACAGAATTGAGAAACATGAAAAAATTTCAGTGGCTCCAACCTCCATACTGTTTATCCTTTTATATCTTTATGGTAGCTTGCCTTCCACTTTCTTATTCTGTAGATTTTCTTATCACTTTTCCCTCCTCCCATCAAAATCTTTTTTCAGATCTTTAATGCCAGCTGAAATTTTTAAATAGGCAATATTTGTGAAAGTCTTAAAAATGAAGATAAAATTCTAAAAGTGGAATTCCAGGGTTGGGGTTGAGTGGAGAGAAACCACTGGGATTTCCAGGGACTCTCTAAACCAAACCAAAGGACAGTATGCCATTCCTCTTAACACATCCACCATCATTTGGACTGTTGTACAGCAGAAAGTATTACTAAAGACAGAAGGTGAAGGATGAGTTTTAATTTAACTTATAGAATATGCTGTGGTCTTGCTTGCTTAATCCATGATATTTAAGTAAACAGATTTTGTAACAAATTAAGACTATTTTCTTGAACCTGTATAGCAACAAGGGACTCAGAGAACACTGAAAGCAATCTCATGCCTCATGAACAAGCTGTTCTGCTATAGGTAATGGATACGAACTTTCTACTCAGTTTCAAAGGGCCCATGGTGGGGCGGTAGTTAAGCACTCTGCTGTAAACCAAAAGGTCTGCAGTTCAGACCCATCTGCCGCTCCACAGAAGAAAGATGTGGCAGTCTGCTTCCATAAAGATTTACAGCCTTGGACACCCTATGGGGAAGTTCTACTCTGTCCCATAGGGTCACTATGAGTTAAAATTGACTTAATGGCAATGGGCTTTTGGTTTTACTCAGTTTCAGAAATATAGGACAAAAGTCTTGCAAACACATGGCAGATTAGAATCTGAAGTCCATGTGAGAGGACTATTTCCAATCAATCAAAAATGTAATTGAAACTCCTAGAGTTTAAGCATTTAATCAAGAACAAGTTACTTGAAAAATTAGGATTAAAATAATAATCTGTAGGTCACATTTTTTTTTCCATACAGCTACTCTATCTGCTAGACCACACACCTATGTTCAAGAAATGTTGGAAAAACAAAACAAAAAATCTAATCTTAGTCTTTTGCACAATAATTAGTTTTAAAAAAAATTGTATGCAGTTATTATCATAATCTCAAAAGTTACATTTCAATCTCACTGAACAGGGTTTTTTTCCCCCATTTTTTTTTTTATTGTACTTTAGATGAAGGTTTACAGAACAAACTAGTTTCTCTTTAAACACTTAGCACACATATTGTTTTATGACATTGGTTAACAACCCCACAACATGTCAACACTCTCCCTTCTTGACTTCGGGTTCCCCATTACCAGCTTTCCTGTGCCCTCCTGCCTTCTAGTCCTTGCCCCTGGGCTATTGTGCCGCTTTAGTCTTGTTTTGTTGTATGGGCCTGTCTAATCTTTGGTTGAAGGGTGAACCTCAAGAGTGACTTCATTACTGAGCTAAAAGAGTGTCTGGGCTGTCATACTCTTAGGGTTTCTCCAGTCTCTATCAGGCCAGTAAGTCTGGTCATCTTTTGTGAGTTAGGATTTTGTTCTACATTTTTCTCCAACTCTGTCCAGGACCCTCTGTTGTGATCCCAGTCAGAGCAGTCAGTAGTGAGAGATGGGCACCATCTAGTTGTACTGGACTCAGTCTGGTGGAAGCCAAAGTAGTTGTGGTCCATTAGTCCTTGGGACTAATCTTTCCCTTGTATCTTTAGTTTTCTTCATTCTCCCTTGTTCCCAAAGGGGTAAGACCAGTGGAGTATCTTAGATGGCTGCTCACAGGCTTCTAAGACCAAAGACGCTACTCACCAAAGTAGAATGTAGAACTTTTCTTTTTATAAACTATGTTATGCCGATTGAGCTGATGTTCCCTGAGACCATGGGCCCCACAGCCCTCTGCCCAGAAATTCAGTCCCTCAGGGAGTTTGGACGTGTCTGTGGAGCTTCCATGACCTTGCCTTGTACAAGTTGTACTGGATTCTCCAGTATTGTGTATTGTCTTACCCTTCACCAAAGTTATCACTTATCTATTGTCTGTTTAGTGTTTTTCCATCCCCACCCCTCATCTACCTTGTAACCACCAAAGATTGTTTCTTTTTGTATGTAAACCTTTTCATGAGTTTTTACAGTAGTGGTCTCATACAATATTTGTCCTTTTGTGATTGACTTATTTCACTCAGCATAATGCCCTCCAGATTCATCCATGTTTTGAGATGCTTCACAGATTCATCATTGTTCTTTATCGTTATGTAGTACTCCATTGTGTGTATGTACCATAGTTTGTTTGTCCATTCATCTATGATGGGCATCTAGGTTGTTTCCATCTTTTTGCTGTTGTGAACAATGCTGCCATGAACATAGGTGTGCATATGTCTGTTCGTGTGATGACTCTTATTTCTCTAGGATATATTCCTAGAAGTGGGATTGCTGAATCATATGGTATTTCTATTTCTAGCTTTCTAAGGAAGCACCGTATCATTTTCCAAAATAGTTGGATCATTTTGCATTCCCACCAGCAGTGCAAACAGTTCTGCTCTCCCTGCAGCCTCTCCAACATTTGTTATTTTCTGTTTTTTTGATTCGTGCCAGTAATGCCAGAGTGAGATGGTATCTCATTGTGGTTTTGATTTGCATTTCTCTAATGGCTAGTGATCGTGAGCATTTCCTCATGTGTTTGTTGACCACTTGAATGTCTTCTTTGGTGAAGTGTCTGTTCATTTCCTTTGCCCACTTTTCAATTGGATTATTTGTCTTTTTGTTGTAGAGATGTTGCATTTTCTTGTAGATTTTAGAGATTAGACCTTTGTCTGATTTGTAGTAGCCAAAATCTTTTTCCCAGTCTGTAGGTTCTCTTTTTACTCTTTTGGTGAAGTCATTTGATGAGCATAAGTGTTTAATTTTTAGAAGATCCCAGTTATCTAGCTTATCTTCTGGAGTTTGTGTGTTGTTGGTTATGGTTTGTATCCTGTTAATGCCATATATTAGAGCCTCTAGCATTGATCCTATTTTTTCTTCTATGAACTTTATAGTTTTTGGCTTTATATTTAGGTCTTTGATTTATTTTGAATTAGTTTTTGTGTATGGTGTGAGGTATGAGTCCTGTTTCATATTTTTGCAGATGGACATCCAGTTTTGCCAGCACCGTTTGTTCAAAAGACCGTCTTTTCTCCGTTTGATGGACTTTGGGCCTTAGTCAAAGATCAAGTGACCATAGGTGAATGGATTTACATCTGGGTTCTCAATTCTGTTCCACTGGTGAATGTATCTGTTGTTGTACCAGTACTAGGCTGTTTTGACTATCCTAGCTGTATAGTAGGTTCTGAGGTCAGGTAGTGTGAGTCCTCCTACTTTATTCTTCTTCTTCAGTTGTGCTTTACTTATCCGGGGCTTCTTCTCTTTCCATATGAAGTTAATGATTTGTTTTTCCATTTCTTTAAAGAATGGTGTTAGTATTTGGATCCGGATTGCATTGTATTTGTAAATTGCTTTGGGTAAATCAGTTTCACAATGTTGCGTCTACCTGTCTATGAGCATGGTATGTTTTTCCATTTATGTAGATCTCATTTGGTTTCTTGCAGTAATGCTTTGTACTTTTCTTTGTATAGGTCTTTTACATCCCTAGTTAGACTTATTCCTAATTATTTTTTTTTTAGGGACTATTATAAATGGTATTGTTTTCCTGATCTCCTTTTCATTGTTCTCTTTATTGGTGTATAGGAATCCAACTGATTTTTATATGTTTATCTTGTATCCTGATACTCTGCTGAATCTTTCTGTTGGTTCCAGAAGTTTTCTCGTGGAGTCTTTTGGGTTTTCTATGTATAGTATCATATCATCTGCAAATATGGGCAGTTTAAACTTCTTCATTACCAATTTGGATGCCCTTTATTTCTTTTTCTTGCCTTATTGCTCTAGCTAGAACTTCCAGCATAATGTTAAATAGAAGTGATAATAAAAGGCATCCTTGTCTTGTTCTTGTTCTCAAGGGGAATGTTTTCAGCCTCTTTCCATTAAGAATGATGTTGGCCATTGGTTTTGCATAGATGCCCTTTATTATGGTGAGGAATTTCCCTTCTATACCTATTTTATTGAGAGTTTTTATTAGGAATGGGTGTTGTACTTTGTCAAATGCCTTTTCTGCATGAATTGATCTGATCATGTGATTTTTTTATTTCCTTTTATTTATCTGGTGGAATACGTTGATTCATTTTTTAATGTTGAACCATCGTTGCATACCTGGTATGAATCTTACTTGGTCATGGTGTATTATTTTTTTGAAATGATGCCGAATTCTATTGGCTAGAATTTTGTTGAGAATTTTTGCATCTATATTCATGAGAGATATTGGTCTGTAATTTTCTTTTTTTGTAATGTCTGCCTGCTTTTTTAATCAGGGTTATGCTGGCTTCATAGAATGAATTTGGAGGTGTAACTTCCTTTTGTATGTTCTGAAATTGTTTGAGTAGTACTCATGTAAGCTCTTCTCCGAATGTTTGGTAGAATTCTCCAGTGACGCCATCTGGGCCAGGGCTTATTTTGTTGTTGTTGTTGGAAGATTTTGTTACGTTTTCATTCTCTTCTCTTGTTATGGGTCAATTCAGATTTTCAACATCATTTTGTGTTAGTTTGGGTAGTCAGAGTGTTTCTAGAAATTTTTCCATTTCCTCTAGATTTGCAAATTTGTTGGAGTATAGTTTTTCATAATACTCTGTTATGATCCTTTTTATTTCAGTTGGGTCTGTTGTAATGTCCCCCATTCCATTTCTTATTTGGGTTATCTGTGTCGTCTCCTGTTTTTCTTTTGTCAGTTTGGCCAGTGGTTTGTCGATTTTGTTGATCCTTTCAAAGAACCAACTTTTGCTTTTGTTGATTCTTCCTATTGTTTTTCTAGTCTCTATTTCATTTATTTCTGCTTGATTTTTTTATTATTTCCTTTCTTTTGGTGGCTGTGGGCTTTTTTGCTGTTCTCTTTCTATTTGTTCAAGTTGTGTAGCTAATGTTTGATTTTGTCCCTTTCTTCTTCATTGATGTGCACATCTATTGCTATAAGTTGTCCTCTTTGCTGTGTCTTAAAGGTTTTGCTATGATGTGTTTTCATTCTTGTTTGATTCTAGGAATTTTTTTATTCCATCTCTGATTTCTACTATTACCCAGTGGTTTGTAAGCAGGGTCTTATTTAGTTACCATGTAATTAATTTTGTTCCTTGCTCTTCTTGTTGTTAATTTCTACCTTGATGGTGTTGTGGTCAGAGAAGATACTTCGTATTATCTCAAAGTTTTGGATTTTGTTGAGGGTTGCTCTGTGATATAAGATGTGGTCTATTCTGAAGAATGTTCCACGTGCATTGGAAAAGAATGTGTACTTTGCAGCTATTGGATGGAGTGTTCTCTATATGTCTATGAGGTCAAGTTGGCTGATTGTGCCCTTTAGTTCTTCTGTATCTTTGCTGAGTTTCTATCTACATGTTCTGTCCTTTACCGAGAGTGGTGTGTTGAAGTCTCCTACTATTACAGTGGAACTGTCAATTTCTTGTTTCAGTGTTGTTAGAGTTTGCTTTATGTATTTGGAGCCCTGTTGTTGAGTGCATAGATGTTTATTATGGTTATGTCTTCATGATGGATTGTCCATTTAATCGTAATATAGTGCCCTTCTTTGTCCTTTATGGTGGATTTTGTTTTAAAGCTTATTTTATCTGAGATTAGTATCGCCACTTCTGCTCTTTTTTTTGGTAGCTGTTTGCTTGATGTATTTTTTTCCATCCTTTGATTTTTTTCTTTTTTATTGTACTTCAGGTGAAGGTTTACAGAACAAATAGTTTCACATGAAATAGTAGTACACATATTGTTTTATGGCATGGGTTAACAACCTCATGACATGTCAACACTCTCCCTTCTTGACCTCTTTTTTTTTTTTTAGGTGAAAATATACATAGCCAAAGATACACCAATTCAAAAATTTCTATATGCACAGCTCAGTGACATCAACTATACTCTTCCAATTGTGCTGCTGTTCTCACTTTAGATGAAGGCTTACAGAATAAAATAGTTTCTCATTTAACAGTTAGTACACATGTTGCCTTATGACAATGGTTAATAATCTCAGAACACATCAGCACTATCCTTACTCAATCCTGGGTTCCCTATCACCAGCTTTCCTGCCCCCTTTTGCCTTCTGGCCCTTTTCCCTGGACTGCTGTGCCTCATTAGTCCCATTTTGTTTTATGGGGCTGTCAAATCCCCTGCTGAACAGTGAACCTCGGAAGTGACTTCACCACTGAGTTAAAAGGGTATCTGGGGAACATACTCTCAGGGTTTCTCCAGTCTCCTTTAGGCCAGTAAGTCAGGTCTTTTTTTTTTTTTTTGTGAGTTAGAATTTTGTTCTACATCATTCTCCAGCTCTGTCCAGAACCCTCTGTTAGGATCCTGGTCAGAGCACTCAGTGGTGGTAGCCGGGGACCACCTAGGTGTACTGGACTCAGTCTGGTGGAGGTCTTGGTGGCTGTGCTCCATTAGTCCTTTGGACTAATCTTTTTCTTGTATCCTCTTCTCGTCATTCTCCCTTGCTCCCAAAGGGATGAGACCAGTGGAGTATCGTAGATGGCTGCTCACAGGCTTTTAAAACCCCAGATGCTACTCACCAAGGTAGAATGTAGAACATTGTCTTTATAAACTGTGTTATGCCAATTGAGCTAGATGTTCCCCCAAGACCATGGTCCCCAGAGCCCTCCGCCCAGCAATTCAGTCCCTCAGGGAGTTTGGATGTGTCTACAGAGCTTCCATGACCCTTCCTTGTACAAGTTGTGCTGGTTTCCCCTTTATTGTGTACTGTCTCACCCTTCACCCAAGATACCACTTATCTATTGCCTATTTAGTATTTCCTCCTGACCCCTCCCATCCCTGGTAACCAACAAAGATTGTTACATTTTGTGTGTGAACTTTTCTTGGGTTTTTACAATAGAGGTCTCATAAAATATTTGTCCTTTTGTGATTGACTTATTTCACTCAGCATATTTTCCTCCAGTTTCATCCACGGTATGAGATGTTACACAGATTCATCATTGTTCTTTCTCATTGCATAGTACTCCACTGTGTGTATCTACCACAGTTTGTTTATCCATTCATCTGTTGATGGGCATCTAGATTGTTTCCATCGTTTTGCTATTGTGAACAATGTTGCCATGAACATAGGTGTGCATATGTCTATTCAAGTGATGACTCATATTTCTCTAGGATATATTCTGGAGTGGCATTGCTTGATCGTATGGTATGTCTATTTCTAGCTTTCTAAGGAATTGCCATATCATTTTCCAAAATGGTTGTATCATTTTGCATTTCCACCAGCAGTGCATAAGAGTTCCAGTCTCCCCATAGCCCCTCCAATGTTTGTTATTTCCAGTGTTTTTGATTCATGCCAGTAATGCCGGGGTGAGATGGTATCTCATTGCGGTTTTAATTTACATTTCTCTAATTGCTAGTGACGGTGAGCATTTCCTCATGTGTCTGTTGACCGCTTGAATATCTTCTTTGGTGAAGTGTCTGTTCATTTCCTTTGCCCATTTTTTAATAGGGTTATTTTTCTTTTTGTTGTAGAAGTGTTGGATTTTCTTGTAGATTACGGAGATTAGACCTTTGTCTGACTTGTACTGTCCAAAAATTTTTTCCCAGTCTGTAGGTTCTCTTTTGACTCTTTTGGTGAAGTCTTTTGAAGAGCACAGGTGTTTGAGTTTTAGAAGATCCCAGTTATCTAGCTTATCTTTTGGGGTTTGTGTGTTGATGGTTATGGTTTGTATCCTGTTAATGCCGTGTATTAAGGCCTGTAGCATTGCTCCTATTTTTTCTTCTATGAACTTTATAGTTTTTGGCTTTATATTCAGGTCTTTGATCCATTTTGAAGTAGTTTTTGTATATGGCGTGAGGAATGAGTCCTGTTTCAGTTTTTTGCAGATGGATATCCAGTTTTGCCAGCACCATTTGTTAAAAAGACTGTCTTTTCCCCATTTGATGGACTTCGGACCCTTGTCGAAGATCAGGTGACCATAGGTGAATGGATTTACATCTGCGTTCTCAATTCTGTTCCATTGGTCAATCTATCTATCGTTGTACCAGCACCAGGCTGTTTTGACTACTGTAGCTGCACAGTAGGTTCTGAGGTCAGGTGGTGGGAGTCTTCCTACTTTATTCTTCTTCTTCAGTAGTGCTTTCCTTGTTCGGGGCTTCTTCCCTTTCCATATAAAGTTAATGATTAGTTTTTCCATGTCTTCGAAGAATGTTGTTGGTATTTGGATTTGGATTGCATTGTATTTGTAAATTGCTTTGGGTAGAATTGTCATTTTCACAAAGTTGAGTTTACCTATCCATGAGCATGGTATGTTTTTCCATTTATGTAGATCCCTTTGGGGTTCTTGCAGTAGTGTTTTGTAGTTTTCTTTGTATAGGTCTTTTACATCCCTGATTAGATTTATTCCTAAGTTTTTTATTTTCTTAGCGAGTATTATAAATGGTATTGTTTTCCTGATTTCCTTTTCATCGTTCTCCTTATTGGTGTATAGGAATCCAGCTGATTTTTGAATGTTTATCTTGTATCCTGCTACTCTGCTGAATCTTTCTATTAGTTCCAGTAGATTTCTCGTGGAGTCTTTAGGGTTTTCTATGTATAGTATCATATCATCTGCAAACAGGGACAGTTTAACTTCTTCATTACCAATTTGGATGCCCTTTATTTCTTTTTCTTGCCTTATTACTCTAGCTAGAACTTCCAGCACAATGTTAAATAAGAGTGGTGATAAAGGGCATCCTTGTCTTGTTCCTATTCTCAAGGGGAACGTTTTCAGCCTCTCTCCATTAAGAATGATGTTGGCCATTTGTTTTGCATAGATGTCCTTTATTATGTTGAGAAATTTTCCTTCTTTACCTATTTTATTGAGAGTTTTTATCAAGAATGGGTGTTGGACTTTGTCAAATGCCTTTTCTGCATGCATTGAGATGATCATGTGATTCTTTTCTTTCCTTTTATTTATGTGGTGGATTACGTTGATTGATTTTCTACTGTTGAACCATCCTTGCATACCTGGTATGAATCCTACTTGGTCATGGTGTATCATTTTTTTGATATGATGCTGAATTCTATTGGCTGGAATTTTGTTGAGAATTTTTGCATCTATATTCATGAGAGATTGGTCTGTAATTTTTTTTTTTTTTTTTTTTTTGGTGGCTTCTTTGCCTGGTTTTGGCATCAGCATTATGCTGGCTTCATAGAATGAATTTGGAAGTGTTTCTTCATCTTCTATGCTCTGAAATAGCTTGAGTAGTACTGGCACAAGCTCTTCTGTAAATGTTTTGTAAAATTATCCAGTGAAGTCATCTGGGGCAGGGATTTGTTTTTTTGGGAGTTTTTTAATTACCTTTTCAATCTCTTCTCTTGTTATGGGTCTGTTAAGATTTTCAACATCACTTCTTTGTAGTTTGGGTAGGTAGCGTGTTTCTAGGAATTTATCCATTTCCTCTAGGTTTTTAAATTTCTTGGCATTTAGTTTTTCATAATATTCTGTAATAATCCTTTTTATTTCAGTTGGGTCTGTTGTAATGTCCCCCATTTCATTTCTTATTTGGGTTATTTGTGTCCTCTCCTCTTTTTCTTTTGTCAGTCTGGCCAGTGGTTTGTCAATTTTGTTGATTCTTTCAAAGCACCAACTTTTGGTTTTGTTGATTCTTTCTATTGTTTTTCTGTTCTCCATTTCATTTATTTCTGCTCTGATCTTTAGTATTTTCTTTCTTCCAGTGGCTGTGGGCTTTCTTTGCTGTTCTCTTTCTTTTTGTTTGAGTTCTGTAGTTAATGTTTTGATTTTGTCCCTTTCTTCTTTTTTGACATGTGCATCTATTGCTATAAATTGTCCTCTGAAGACTGCCTTTGCTGTGTCCCACAGGTTTTGGTATGGTGTGTTTTCATTCTCATTTGATTCTAGGAATTTTTTTATTCCATCTCTGATTTCTTCTATTACCCATTGATGTGTAAGCAGGGTATTATTCAGTTTCCATTTAATTGATTTTTTTTTCCTTGCTCTTTCTGTTGTTAATTTCTACCTTGATGGCATTGTGGTCAGAGAAGGTACTTGGAATTATCTCACCATTTTGGATCTTGTTGAGGATTGCTCTGTGGCCTAAGATGTGGTCTATTCTGAAGACTGTTCCATGTGCATTGGAAAAGAATGTGTACTTTAGAGCTGTTGGATGGAATGTTCTCTTATGTCTATGAGGGCAAGTTGGCTGACTGTGTCCTTTAGGTCTTCTGTATCTTTGCTGACTTTCTTTTTAGTTGTTCTGTCCTTTACTGAGAGTGGTGTTGAAGTCTCTTACTATTATTGTGGAACTGTCAGTTTCTCTTTTCAGTGTCTTTAGAGTTTGTTTTATGTATTTTGGAGCCTTGTCATTGGGTGCATAGATGTTTATTATGGTTATGTCTTCATGATGGATCATCCCCTCAGTCATAGTTTCCTTCTTTGTCTTTTATGGTGGATTTTGTTTTAAAGTCTATTTCATCTGAGATTAGTATTGCCACTCCTGCTTGTTTTGGGTAGTTGTTAGCCTTATATATTTTTTTTCCAAACTTTGACTTTTAATAAATTCACATCTTTGTTCCTAAGGTGTGTCTCTTATAGACAGTATATTGATGGATCCTGTTTTCTTATCCATTCTGTCATTCTCCATCTCTTTATGGGTGCATTGAGTCCATTTACATTCAGTAATTATTGATAGATGTGTTTGTTGCTATCAGTTTGTAGTGCTTTTTTTTTTTTGGTGGTCCTGACGTTTTCTTTGTTCCTCTTAGACTCTTTTGCTGAATTCCTTTTGTTTTTGGATTTTTTTTTTCTTTTTTTTTGTAGATTTTGTTTTTACTGAGACTTTATGTTTTTCTTCTTTATTTGGATGAGAAGGTTTGTCAACTTTCTTTGTGGTTAACTTGAAATTTACCCTTATCTTCCTAGGTTTGAACCAGTCTATTATTACTTTGTATCAGTTTGCCTTCCCCTCCATTAGGAAGTTGTATACCTACACTGTTTACTCCCTTTTTTATTGTTTTGATGTTGTTCTCTTTTACAGATTAGCCTCTCTTATTCCTTGCTGTAATTCTTTTGGTTTTGACTAGTCCTTGAGAGTTCATTTCCTAGGTTCGCATCTGGCTGGTACAACCTTGAGTCGTAGATTCATCCTGTGGTCTGATGTTGTTTGTTCTCTGACTGAAGTATTCCCTTTAATAATTCTTGTAAGTTTAGTTTGGTTTTTCCTATTCCCTTAATTTCTGTTTATCTGGAAGTGTTCTAATTTCACTATCATATTTGAATGAGAGTTTTGCAGGATATATTATTCTTGGTAGGCAATTTTTTTCTTTCAGGTTTTATATATGCATCCCATTGCCTTCTTGCTTGCATAGTTTCTGCCGAATAATCAGAGCTTAGTCTTATTGTTTCTCCCGTGTATGTGACTTTTTATTTTTCTCTAGTTGCTCTCGGGATTCTTTGTTTGTCTTTAGTTTTAGCGAGTGTGATTATGATATGCCATGATGATTTTCTTTTGGGGTTTAACCTATATGTGTTTCGTTGAGCTTCTTGGATGGTTAGCTTTTCATCTTTCATGATATTGGGGAAGTTTTCTGTCAGCAATTCTTCAATGATCTTCTTTGTGTTATCCATTTTCTCCCCGGTTCTGGAACTCAGATCACTCGCAAATTTTTGCTTTTAATTTTATCCCACATAATTTGCAGAATTTCTTCATTTTCTCCATTCTTTTTTCTGATTTCTCCTCAAACAGAGTTGTAGCCTAATGTTTGTCTTTAATGTCGCTGATCCTGTCTTCCATCATTTCAAACCTGCTCCTCATCCTTTCTACGACACTGTGCATTTCTGAAATCTTGTTGTTTATCTTTTGGATTTCTAGTTGTTTTTTGTGTGAGTTCTAGTTGAGAATTTATTTTGGCATATTTTCCTGAATTCTTCCATTTTTTGTCTATATTTTCCATGAGTTTGTCTGCCTTTTCCATGAATTTGTCTTTTTTTTTTCCTCTGCTTTTTGCTTCAACTCTTGGAAGGCTCTGAATATTAGAGTTTTGATTTCTCTCTCAGGTAATTCTAGTGCCTTTTCTTCTACTGGAAACTCATCTGGTGTTTTATTTTGGATGTCTACTGAAACCATCCTGTCCTGTTTTTTAAATATGTTTTTACATTGTCTGCTGCCTTTGGGACATTTTGTAGTTATTTTCTGTGTTTATTGATTGTAGATTTGTTTGTTTTGTCCTGCCTTTTTGTTTTATTTGGTTATGTCTGAGCAGGAGAGCTGTGTGTTCTGTGTTGTTTGTTCATCTGTTGGCATGATACTTTTCACGTCCTTGTGCAGTAGGCAGGGCCAGTTGCTCAGCTATAGTGCAGCAGGGCAGGTCCTGCTGAAGGGGAGTGGCTGGGATGAGTTGTTTGTGACTCTTACTAGAGCTGACAGGGCAGGCCAGTAATCAGTGCAGGGCAGGTTCTGGTAGGCTTTGCCTGGGCTTCTTGGTGGTGTGATGTTCAGCGCATAGTGCAGTTAGGCAGGAAGGAGGGGGAGATTTTGATGTGTGGAGCTAAGGTGGATATGGAAAAGTGAAGAAAGAGGACGGAGAAACAGCAGACAAAAACAAACAAAAACAGTGTTAGGGAAGCTTGCCATTGGAGTGGAGAGAGGAGAATCTGAGAAATGGAGAAAAACAAAATGGGAGGGAAAAAAAGAGAAAAAGAAAAATAAAAAAGCAAACCCCCCGGATGTCCCACCAGTGCAGCTGTGAAGACTGAGGAAGTGGCTCCAAAGCCACAAAGTACAGTCCAGCTAGAAGGGGCTCCCAAGCTGCGATTAGAAAAAGAAAATAAACATACAAAACAGAAAAAAATGAAACAAAACAAAAACGAACCCCCAGGGATCCCAGTTGAGTGGTACGTCACCGCCTTTCAAGAAGGAGCAAAGATGGCACATGGAGCCAGGTGTTCAAGAGAAATGAGGTGGAGGTGGTGAGAGGCATGGAAGAAACCAAAAGAAGTGGAAAAAAGCAACACCAGCAACTAACAAATGGCACCCAGGGAGCCAGCCTGTGTGGGCAGGGCAAATCCTGGTTGCTGATGAGAAGCAGAGGAGGCCGAGTAGGGGGAAGAAGGAGGGGTGTGGGAAAGCACTGGTTACCGGTTGTTCCAAATAGGTGTTTTTAAAGATACTCTGTGTATCCACTACCCATCTGTCAGTTTGTCATAGTATGGTGGCTTATGTGTTGTTATAATGCCCGAAGCTCTGCCACTGGTATTTCAAACACCAGCACGGTTACCCACGGTGGACAGGCTTGAGCAGAGCTTCCAGACTAAAACAAACTAGGAAGAAAGGCCTAGTGATCTACTTCCAAAAATTAGCCAATAAAAACCTTAAGGATCACAACAGAATATTGTCCAATACAGTGCTGGATGATGAACCCACTGAATTGGAAGACACTACACAATAGCTGCAACAATGGACTCAAACACACCAACAATCATAAAGATGGCTCAGGACTGGGCAACATTTTGTGCCATTACACATAAAGTTGCATGAGTCAGAGCCAACTTGATGGCAATTAACAACAACACTATAGTATTGAACAAATATTTTATTGACAGCCCACTATTGTAAGAGGAAATGGCACTGTTCTAGGCACTGAGCTTAGCAATCTAACACCTTCTTACCAACATATTTAATATCAATCTTATACTTGCTTGAGGCTCCCAGGTACCAATAAATGCTTTTTCTTTTTTAGGCAAGCATTTCCAAACTGAACATGAGAAGCAAAGTCATCTGGTTGTGTACTCTATACAAACCTAATGGGCAGAAATAGAGTGAAGACTAGGTGGCTGGGAGGGCAGGAGGGCCAGTGAGGCCTGAACACAGCATCCTTTGAGACATATAGTGGAATAAAAACCAGAGAGGTAGATAGAAGCTAAAATGTAGGGTTCTTTGAATGACATGTTGTCTAGTTGGGACTTTATCTCACAAGCTGTTGTAAGGCAGACAAATGATTTGATCTATGTTTTACAAAGACCTCTCTGGGGCAGAGTAGGGGATGTTTGGAGAGGGCTCAGTCTGGAGGCAGGACTGTTAGAAGACAATCACTGAGGCTCTGGGAAGAGGTCACAGTAGGCCCAAACTGGTTGGTCTAAGTGGAAGGGGCATTACTGAGGCTGACCTAACTAAATTTAGTGATTTAGTTAAAAATCACTTAATTTTATAAAATTGTGATTTATTTCATAAATTATAATTTTTATTAAATTATGACAATGATTAGAAGCAAGAGTCATTGATGGTGATCCTTCTATTTTTAATTAAATATAAAAAATATGGAGAAAAATATAATTAATATCCACTCATTCACAAACCAGCTTAAAAAATAATATGCTACAAATATAAATAAAGGCATCTGTGTTCCTCCCAAAGCCCAATTCCTCCCTCCTTCCCTAAATATGACTCTGTCCTAAATTTAGTGTTTCTTCATCTTCTCTATTTCCCCTTCCCCGTATCCCTTTCCTGGTCTGCTGTTACCACTATCTTTACTCAATAAAGAGATATTCACTTGCTAAGCCACGGTTTCAAACAGTTGTTTAAAATATGTCTGCATTATAGAGGAATTTTCTAACAGGTCTCTACAGATAGGGCTCCCTCGCTATGATCATAGCAATCTCCTTCTCCACATGTGCTGAGGCTACATACATTGACCCAATGACTCCTCAAACATTTTTTGAAAACCAATTATGAGCCAGTTACTCCCCTAGGGACTGAAAATACAGTGACAAAAGACTTCGTAGGTCTATTGTAATTGCTTAGTAGGCATTTGTTGAATAAGAGAGTAATTGACTCTATTCCTACATTCAAGAGAATCCAGAATAATGGAGAAAAACACAGTCACTATTGATAAATGATAGTGGAGGGAAAAATAAAGGGCTATAGGAATACAAGCCCAAACCAAAACCTAAACCATTGCCATCAAGTTGATTCTGACTCTTAGCGACCCTGTATGAGTAGAACTGCCCCATAGGGTTTCCAAGGCTGTAATCTTTGTGAAAGCAGACTGCCATGTCTTTCTCCCACAGAGCAGCTGGGGGGTTCTAACTACCAATCTTTTGGTTAGCAGCTGAGGGCTTAACCACTGCACCACCAGGGCTCTTTAATACAAGCCCAGATATCCCATAAAAATAATTCCTTTGCGTATCCAAATCTGATGGCTTGTCACTTAAACATCTGCAGACTATCACCATTCTTATGCCCCTATGAGGCAGAAATGTTAATAGGCTTACTAACTGTGGTGTGATGGATTGTTTTTATATTGCCCTTCTGACCATGGTCTTGTAACTCCCACCAAAGTTATTGGGTAAAAAACAAAACCCGTTGCCATCAAGTCAGTTCTGACTCATAGCAACCCTATAGGACTGAGTAGAACTGCCCCATAGAGTTTCCAAGGAGAGGGTGGTAGATTCAAACTGCCCACCTTTTGATTAGCAGCCAAGCGCTTAACCACTGTGCCACCAGTGATCGGGTAGGACAGTATAAATAAGGTAATTATGGCACCCAAGGGGATTAGATAGCTTGCTAATAATGCAAATAAAAAGTTCATGACACCCATGTGGAGGTGGAACCATGAAAATAAGGCCTATGGAACCCTAACAAAGGGATTGCTCAGTTTTGTCATCCCACTAGACTTAAATGAGCCACCCCAGTGGCAGGAGAAGAGGACATCACTACCACCAAGGAAGAAAAGCCAGGAGTGGAGCACATCTTTTAGACCCGGGATGCCTGTGCTGAGAAGGCTAGAACCAGGAGACACAGAGAAAAAGAGAGAGAGAGCTGTGACATGGAAGATGACAAGAAGTAGCAGAGAAAGGTGGCAAGAGAACCAGGAGACCAGCAGGAGATGTTTTGGACTATGGAGCGAGAAAGCTAAGTGCCTTTGGGCAGGAAGATTGCTGGCAGAGTAGGGTGCCTCTGGGTACTTGGTGGAGCTAGGTTTGCCAACCCACAGAACTAGAGCTTGGTACTTTTGCGCCAAGGCTTACTGGCGAAATGGGTTGCCTCAGTGCACTTATCGGCAGAGCTGAAAGAGCTTTGTAACACTTGCTCAAGCAGAGCAGAGGCCAAGGGTCCAGAGAGGGGCCTGCCTGTGGGCACAGCAGAGAAGAGGCTGTCTTGATGGAAGAACTGTACCTTGAGCATTCTTGAACATGAGCTGTAACCTGTTACTTCCACTAGCTGCTCCTTGGAAACCCTATGGGGCAGTTCTACTCTGTCCTATAGGGTTGCTATGAGTCGGAACTGACTCAATGGCACCTAACAACAACAACACTTTCCTAATAAACCCCATAATCATAAGTATTGTCTTTCAGTTCTGTGTGGCCATTGCAATGAATTATCGAACTCAGCAGAGAAGTAGAGAGGGTCCTGGGAGCAGGGCTGGATTACACAATAAGCATGGTACGCATGGGCCCAGTTGTGCCTCCCCACCAATCTGCAGTGTGCAATTTCACCTGTCCCCCACCACATTTGCTGAAGATCATTCAAAAGCAGTTGCAACTGTACATCAACAGGGAACTGCCAGAAATTCAAGCCAGATTCAGAAAAGGACTTTGAAAGAAGGATATCATTGCTGATGTCGGATGGATCATGGCTGAAAGAAGAGAATACCAGAAAGATGTTTACCTGTGTTTTATTGACTATGCAAAAGCATTCGACTCTGTGGATCAAAACAAATTATGGATAACATTGCAAAGAATGGGAATCCCAGAACACTTAATTGTGCTCATGCAGAACCTGTACATAGACCAAGAGGCAGTTGTTCAAACAGAACAAGGGGGTACTGTGTGGTTTAAAGTTAGGAAAGGTGTGTGTCAAAGTTGTATCCTTTCATCATATTTATTCAGTCTGTATGCTGAGCAAATAATCTGAGAAGCTGGACTATATGAAGGAGAATGGGGCATCAGGATTGGAGGAAGACTCATTAACAACCTGCGTTATGCAGATGATAGAACCTTGCTGCTGAAAGTGAAGAGGACTTGAAGCACTTACTGATGAAGATCAAAACCTACAGCCTGTAGTACGGATTACACCTCAACATAAAGAAAACAAAAATCCTCACAATGGACCAATAAACAACATCACGACAGACGGAGAAAAGATTATAGTTGTCAAGGATTTCATTTTACTTGGATCCACAATCAACGTCCATATAAGCAGCAGTCAAGAAATCAAAAGACACGTTGAATTGCGTAAATCTGCTGTAAACAGCGTCTTTAAAGTGTTCAAAAGCAAAGATATCACTTTAAGGGCTAAAGTGTACCTGACCCAAGCCATGATGTTTTCAATCCACTCATATGCATGCTAAAGCTGGACAAGGAATAAGGGAGACAAAAGAAGAGTTGATGCCTTTGAATTATGGTGTTGATGAATAGTATTGAATATACCATGGAATGCCAAAAGAATGAACAAATCTATCTTGGAGTACAGCCAGATGCTGCTTAGAAGCAAGGATGGGGAGACTTAGTTTCACAGACTTTGGACATATTATTATCAGGAGGGACAAGTCCCTGGAGAAGGACATCATGCTTGGTAAAGTAGAGGGTCAACAAAAAACAGGAAGACCTTCAACAAGATGGACTGACACAGTGGCTGCAACAATGGGCTCAAACATAACAACAATTGTGAGGATTGCGCAGGACCAGGCAGTGTTTTGTTCTGTTGTACTTCGGGTGGCTATGAGTTGGAACCAACTTGACGATACCTAACAACAACCCAGCACATCAAAGATGTGGTGAAACCTATGTGAAATTTCTCACCACAGATTGGCAAGTAAATACAATTAAGCTTTTTATTTCTTACTGGTTAATCCGTGGTTGGTGTCAGAATTGATAAAGATGATGGAGACAGAAAGCACGTCTGACCTCTGCCTCAGAGGAATCAGCCTTGGGCTGTTGAACTTGATTATCCTTCCCTCTTGTGAAGTTAGAGGAAGTCAGACACTGCCCCCACACCATTTTTACACTAACCAAGGTGAGAATCCCCTAAAAGATATTCATTTACTGACCAGAGAATGTCCACTTCCCCCAAAGTGATGGTGAAGGACTATGCCAGCTCATTGTTAGACATCCAGTAGGATGCAATCTTGACCAACCTCTGGAAGCTCTGCTTACACAGAGCCACTCCAGAGAGATTTCCCTACTTCTGCTTTCCAAGAGAGATGTACTTTGCCTATGGGATGGAGAAGGACTACTCCCTAGTCATACTTACCCAATAATAGTAATAAGCATAGTAAAGCTAATAATCATAACTAACACATATTGAGTACTTGTTATTTAAGTTATATGTATATATATACACACACACATATATATGTAGAAGGTCACATGTAATACGATGTAATCTTACAGCCTTACTATTAAAAATCAGGTCCCATTATTGCCTCGAATATCTCCATGAAATTTTAAAACAATTGGCCTTCAGGGATGTTAAGTAATCTGTCTGTTACGGACTGAATTCTGTCCCCCAAAAAGGTATGCTGAAGTTCTAACCCTGTACCTGTAAGTGTGACCCTTTTGGGGGAAATAGGGTCTTTCTTCTAAGATATTATTAGTTAGGTCATAGTGGAGTAAAGTGGGTCCTAATCCTAATCCCAGGGCCCTGGTGGCACAGTGGTTAGGAGTTCAGGCTGCTAACCAAAGAGTCGGCAGTTCGAATCCACCAGCCACTCCTTAGAAACCCCATGAGTCAGTTCTATTCCGTCCTATAGGGTCACTATGAGTCGGAATGGACTCAACGGCAACAGGTTGTTGTTGTTTTGTTTGTTTAATCCTAATCCTAATCCCCTCTGAGCATTGTTTTATAAAAGGGGAAAACAGACACGGAAACAGGGTCGAATAGAGACAAGGAGAAGATACTATGAGAGGATCCATCTACAAGCCAAGGAATACCAAGGACTGCCAGCAGCCACAGGAAACTGAAAGAGACAAGGAAGTATCTTCCCTTAGTGCTGACAGAGAGAGAGAGCGAGAGCGTGGCCCTGTCAAACCCCTGGATTTGCACCTTAGCCTCCAGAAATGAGACAATAAATTGCTGTTCTTTCAAGACACCATCTTTTGGTATTTTGTTATGGCAGCCCTTGGAGGCTAAGAGACTCTCCAAGGACACAAATCGAGAAAAGATGGGTCTCTTAAAATTACTAATCCTTTAGAAAAATGCCATGGTAATAAAAGTAAGCATTGGTGCATTAGCAACTAATCATTGACAAAACACTAGCAGTAATAAGAAGAATACTAACATAGTAACTGAAAATGGGCAGCAAGGGCAGCAAGAGGCGTGATCCTTGGTGGAGGAGGCATCCTGTGGAAGGCAAGTGAAGCGACTGTATTGATTGCATTGCTCATTTGTTTATTAGACAACTAAGAATGGGGCTGAGGACTCACCTTTTCTTCTTCACTTGTCACACCATTCTGTGGTTTCATATTGCCTGAGGCAGCGGCCCCAGTTGCAGTTTGTGTTAGTAACAGAAAGTCATTACCATGGTTCCCTTATGTTTCTAGAGACAATAATATATATTTTTAAAACTTGGCTGATTTTATTCATGGAATCCACCCAATAGTTGACACATCAAAAGTGGCATAAGTCCATATTTTTAATGTGTATCAACATCTCACAGTTATGAAATATTGCATTCTAGAGTAGAAAAGTCTTTAAAAAATGGTATGATCTATCATTCAGTGTCCCACTTAGAGCACTAACTTGGTGGCCCCTGTTGCTGATGGGAGCCAGGGTATCCTCATCAGTCCTTACTGTTCACTGATCCCCGGGACAGTACAGATGCAGAATGGCAAAAGAACTCACCGCAGGGGTTGTCCTAGTCACCTGGGGCTGAGTAAGACAAAAATACAAGTGAGTGGCTGTAAAGAACAGAAATTTATTGTTTCACAGTTGTGGCGTCTAGAAGTCCAAATCAGGGCATCAGCTGTAAGGCAGAGAGGGCCCTTCTTTGTTGACAGTCGCGGAAGTTCCATGACATTTCTTGGCGTTCCTTGGATTCCTTGGCATTCCTTGGTGTCTGTCTTCCTCCAGTTCTAGTCTCTATTTCTATTCTGCTCTTTTTATAACTCCAAAGTGATTTGGTATAAGACCCACCATACTCTTCATTAACAAAACAAAAAACCCACCTACTCTTTCCACTAACATAACAAAAGAAAACTCTTATTTCTAAACAGGGTCATATTTACAGGTACAGGGGTTAGGATTTCAACCTATATTTTGGGGGGACTTCATTCAGCCCATAACAGGTGTCAATGCCTATGCGTGGTAAACGGCGCAGAGAGCAATTTGCTGGTGGAAGAGAGGGATTTGTAAATAAACTCTTAGGAAAGAATGTGGTCTATTCTTTAGCATTGTTTAGGACCAGATGATTAACTCTTCTAGAGCACCTTCTTCCCAAAAAAAATGTCCACAGAAAGTATAGTATTTGAGTTGAATTTTAAACGAAAAGTAAGAATTTATCAGGTGGCGAAGTTGGTGAAGGCTCAGCAGATGCAAAAACATACAAGCATTAGAATGTTCTCAGCCTGTGTCAAGATGAATTGTGACGTGCGTGTGCATTTTTTATGTGAGATCATTCTATATATACAGTTTTGTGTAAGGCTTCTTTTTAAATATTATGTTAGAATTATATTTACAATTCTTAAAAATACCATTATTAAATGATATTTTATTATGTAGATGGACCCTAATTTATTTAACCATTCATTTATTGTCAGGCATTTAGATTTTCTCCAACTTTTCAGTATTATAAATAAGGCTGCAAAGAATATCATTGTGTATAAATTCCCATTTGATTTTCCGATTATTTATTTAGTACATAGTCCCACAAATAGAATTGCCGAGTATAAAGGCATGGAAATATATAAATTTCTTGATGTTTTATTAACAAATTCCTTTCCAGAAAGGTTGAGTCATTTGACTTTTCATCCAGCTATATAAGAGAACTATTGTTTTGCCAAAACATTTTTACCTTTGGCTTCCAATTTTAATCAAAATTTGATAATGTGATAGAGGTAAATGATATGTCATTGTCTGAATTTGTGTGTCTTTGAACACTTTCTTGTCAGTCTAAAATAGCTATTTGTCCATTGTGTATAATTACACCCCTCCACTTTTGAGCAAGTTGTTCTGACAGAGACAGTATCAATTTCCATACTGCTTCTATCTAGAGTCTTGGCTGTGGGAGAGGAGTACTGCCTAACATTTTGATCCGGCCTAAGTAGTCTAAGTACCCATGGAAGCAGCAGTTAGGAAATCAAACGACATACTGCACTGAATAAAGTTGCTCCAAATAGCTCTTTAAAATCTTTAAAAAGCATAGACATCACTTTGATGACTAAGGTGCCCCTGACCCAGTCTGTGGTATTTTCCATCACTTCAAAGGAATGCAAAACCTGGACAATGAAAAAGTAAGACTGAAGAAGAATTGACACATTTAAATTGTGTTGTTCTTGAAGAATATTGACAATACCACAGACTGTTAGAAGAATGAATAAAGTAGTCTTGGAGAAAATACAGCCAGAATTCTCATTAGAAACAAGGACAGTGAGATTTCAGTTCACTTAGCACCTCATCAGGAGGGAATTAATTCCTGGAGAAGGACACCATGTTTGATAAAATAGAGGGTCAGTAAAAAAGAAGGAGACCCTCAATGAGATGGATTGACACAATGGCTGCAACAATGAGCTCAAGCATAATGATGACTGTGAGGATGGTGCAGGATTAGGCAACATTTCCAGCTGTTATACATAAGGTTTCCATGAGTTGAAGCCAACTCAACTGCACCTAACAACGAGAACAAATGCGATAGGGGACTTCAGTTTTAAACCTTCTGCCTGGCTAACGTTTGCTGGGTGTGTGGTCTGGTAAGCCAATTGTCATTATCTAGAAGCAGAAGGGTAAGGAAAGGAGACTTGACATTGCTCTGCATAATAATGTAATGCTCCACATTGCCTGTAGGAAAACGCTTCTCTTCCTTATTATCTGAAAAGTATTGCTTGCCACTGGGAAATGTGTGTGTATATGTGTATATGTCATGCTCATGCCTATATAAGTCAAAATTTACATGGTCACATGTGACAGAAACCGAATTCAAAATAGCTAAAGCAATAATAGACATTTATTAGCTAGAGAAACTGAAATATAGTCAATCCAGGGATTGACAGATAAGACAGGTAAGTCTTTTCCATCAGTTTGTCATACTGTGGTAGCTTGTGTGTTCCTGTGATGCTAGAAGCTAGGTGACTGATATTTCAAACACCAGAAGGGTCAGCCATGGTGGACATGTTTCAGAGGAGCTTGCAGAATTAGACAGACTAGGAAGAAGAAACTGGCAGTCTACTTCCAAAAAAGATTGGCCAGTGAAAACTTTATGGATAGAAGCAAAACATTGTCTGATATAGTGCTGGAAAACAAGCCCCTCAGGTTGGAAGACACTCAAAATATGACTAGAGAAGAACAGCCCCCTCAAAATAGAGTAGACTTTAATGACGTGGATGGAGTAAAGCTTTCAGGATCTTCATTTGCTATGTGGCATGATTTAAAATGAGAATAAACAGCTGCAAACATTCATTAGTAATCGGAATATGAATCAAGGAAAATTAGAAGTTGTGAAAATATGAAATCAAGGAAAGTTAGACGTTGTTAAAAATGAAATGGAATGCATAAAGATCAATATCCTAGGCATTAATGAGCTGAAATGCACTGATATTGACCATCTTGAATTGGACAATCTTATGGTCTACTATGACAGGAATGACAAATTGAAGAGGAATGGAGTCACGTTCGGAGCCCTGGTGGCACAATGGTTAAGGGCTCAGCCACTAACCAAAGTTTCGGCAGTTTGAATCCACCAGCCTCTCCTTGGAAACTCTATGGGGCAGTTCTACTCTATCTATAGGGTCGCTATGAGTCAAAATGGACTCTATGGTAATGGGTTTGGTTTTTTGTTTGGTTTGGTGTCACATTCATCTTCAAAAATAACATTTCAAGGTCTATTCTAAAGTATAACACTGTCAGAGATAGGAAAATGTCCATACAACTACAAGGAAGACAAGTTAATTCAACTATCATTCAAATTTACTCACCAACCACTAATGCCAAAGATGAAGAAATGGAAGATTTTTACCAACTTCTACAGTCTGAAACTGATCAAACATGAAATCAAGATGCATTGATAATTACTGGTGGTTGGAATGTGAAAGTTAGAAACAAAGAAAAAGGATCTGTAGGTGGAAAGTATGGCCATGGTAATAGAAATGACAACAGATATTGCACAATAGAATTTTGCAAGACCAATGACCTATTCACTGGAAATACTTTTTTTAACTACATAAATGACAACTATACACATGGACTTTGCCAGATGGAATACACAGGAATGAAATCGACAACATCTGTGGAAAGAGACAATGGAGAAGCTTAATATCATCAGTCAGAACAAGGCCAGTAGCTGACTGCAGAACAGACCATCAATTGCTCATATACAAGTTCAAGTTGAAGCTTAAGAAAATTAAAACAAGTCCACAAGAGCCAAAGTATGACTTTGAGTATATCCCACCTGAATTTAGAGACCATCTCAAGAATAGATTTAACACATTGAACACTAATGACTAAAGACCAGGCAGATTGTGGGATGACATCAAGGACCTTATACATGAAGAAAGCAAAAGGTCATTAAAAAGACAGGAAAGAAATAAAAGATCAAAATGGATGTCAGAAAAGACTATGAAACTGCTATTCAGTGTAGAGTAGCTAAAGCAAGTGGATGAAATGATGACGTAAAAGAGCTGAACAGAAGATTTCAAAGGGCTGCTAGAAAAGATAAAGCAAAGTATTATAATGAAATGTACAAGGACATGGAGTTAGAAAACCAAAAGAGAAGAATATGCTCAGCATTTCTACAGCTGAAAGAACTGAAGAAGAAATTCAAGCCTCAAGTTGCAATATTGAAGGATTCTATGGGCAAAAATATTGAATGACACAGGAAGTGTCAAAAGAAGATGGAAAGAATACATAGAGTCACTGTACCTAAAAGAATTGGTTTGATGTTCAACCATTTCAGGAGGTAGCATACAATCAAGACCCGATGATATTGAAGGAAGAAATCCAAGCACACTGGTGAAAAACAAGGCTCCAGGGATAGATGGAATATCAATGAGATATTTCAAAAAATGGATGCAAAGCAGGAAGCACTCATTCATCTATGCCAAGATATTTGGAAGACAGCTACCTGGCCAACTGACTGAAAGAGATCCATATTTGTGCCCATTCCAAACAAAAGTGATCCAATGGGATATGGAAATTATGAAGTAATATCATCAATATCACATGTAAATAAAATTTTGCTGAAGATAATTGAAAAATGTTTGCAGCCGTACATCTACAGGCAACTGCCAGAAATTCAAGCCAGATTTAGAAGAGGACATGGAACGAGGGCTATTGTTGCTAATGTCGGATGAAACTTGGCTGAAAGCAGAGACTTCCAGAAAGATGTTTACTTGTGTATTATTGACTTTACAAAGGCGTTTGACTCTATGAATCATAACAAATTATGGTTAACATTGTGAGGAATGGGAATTCAAGAACACTTAATTGTGCTTGGGAGGAACCTGTACATAGACCAAGAGGCAGTTGTTCAAATAGAACAAGGGGATACTATATGGTTTAAAGTCAGAAAAGGTGTGCGTCAGGGTTGTGTCCTTTCACCACACTTATTCAATCTGTATGCTGAGTAAATAATCCCAGAAGCTGGACTATATGAAGAAGAACATGGCATCAGGATTGGAGGAGAACTCATTAATAACCTGCTTTACGCAGATGACACAACCTTGCTTGTGGAAAGTGAAGAGGACTTCAAGCAGTTACTGATGAAGATCAAAGACTACAGCCTTCAGTATGGATTATACCTCAACATAAAGAAAACAAAAATCTTTACAACTAGACCAATAAGCAACATCATGATAAACAGTGAAAATATTGAAGTTGTCAAGGATTTCATTTTACTTGGATCCACAATCAATTCCCATGTAATCAGCAGTCAAGAAATCAAAGGACATACTGCATAAGGCAAATCTGCTGCAAAAGACCTCTTTAAAGTGTTAAAAAGCAAAGATGTCACTTTGAGGACAAGGTGCTCTGGTATTTTCAATTACCTCATATGCAAGTAAAAGCTGGATAATGATTAAGGAAGACTGAAAAAGAATTGATGCAGTTGAATTGTGTTGGCGAAAAATATTGAATATACCATGAACTGCCAAAAGAACGAACAAATCTACCTTACAAGAAGCACAGCCAGAGTGCTCCTTAGAAGGGAGGATAGCTCACTTACTTTGGACATGTTCTGAGGAGGGACCAGTCCCTGGAGAAGGACGTCATGCTTGGTAGAGAGTCAGTGAAAAAAAGGAAGACTCTCAAGGAGATGAATTGACACAGTGGCTGCAACAATGGGCTCAAACATAGCAATGATTGTGAGGATAGCACAGGACCGGGCAGTGTTTCACTCTGTTGTACATGGGGTCACCATAAGTCTGAAACAGCTCGACGGTACCTAACAACAACATTCAAAGATGAAAATGATGATTCACTCTTTTGTTCTTCTCATGTTTAGGCTTTATTTTCCTCTGGGCTGACTTCATTCTTAAGCAGGTGTTCCCTATATAGTTGTCCACGTGGCCCTCACCAGTTCCAGACCCTCAGAGTCCTTAGTGTCCAAGATCTCAAAAGAAGAGGGTGCCTCTTTCCCAATTATTTCAGAGAACGTCCCAGAGAGGGCTTTCATTGTCCATCTTAGAATACCTTCCCATTTTTATACCAATTACCAACATAAAGACGGGTGCTTACTCTTGGAGCCAGGGAATAGGGTCAGCCTCATGTGAATCACCTGAGCTACTAAGGGAAGAATTGCAGTCCCCCCAAAAGATGTTGGGACGGGGTGGTGTGTGGGTAAATGTTTAACAATTCACTCTCTGAGGTATAAATAAATATCTGATTTGTAACGATTTCCAATTTCCACAGTGTAAATATTCCCACTATGATCGATTTCAAGCTACTAACAAGATGTCACCGAAGGAAGAGTTGGGAAAATTACGCACAATCAACTCTCTCACATCATTGTAGCTGGACTAAAAAGAAGACGCAGGCAGAGAGCACCAGATCCTTTCTGAATGGTTTTGCTGAACTCCCAACCCCAGTCTACTTCCTTTAGGCATGCTGAAGTATTATTATTATAGGTTAGACTGATAAATTAGACGTTGGGAAATTTTATTCCAGGGGTTACCCTGATAGGAAAAGGAAGATAAAACCAGGAGATAATTAAACCTTGTCTTAGTCATCTAGTGCTACTATAACAGAAACACCACAAGTGGATGGCTTTAACAAAGAGAAATTTATTCTCTCATAGCCTCGGAGGCTACAAGTCCAAATTCAGGACGTCGGCTCCAGGGTAAGGCTTTCTCTCTCTGTTGGCTCTGGAGGAAGGTCCTTGTCATCAATCTTCCCTTGGATGAGAAGCTTCTCAGCACAAGGACCCCAAGTCCAAAGGATGTGCTATTCTCCTGGCTCTTGTTTCTTGGTAGTATGAGAACCCCCTGTCTTTCTGCTTGCTTTTCTCTTTTATATCTCGGAAGAGATTGACTTAAGACAGAACCTAATCTTGTAGATTGAGTCCTGCCTCATTAACATAACTTCCATTAATCCCACCTCATTAACATCACAGAGATAGGATTTACAACACATAGGAAAATCATGTCAGATGACAAAATGGTGGACAATCACTCAGTACTGGGACTCATGGCCTAGCCAAATTGACACACGTTTTTGGGGGACACAATTCAATCTATAACAAACCCTATGTCAGAGAATAAAATTTTCCTAAAGTGGGATGGAGATTACACAATATGGATTGACAGACCCTCCTTCAGAGAAAGAGTAGAGTAAGGTGGACCTCAAAACTAAGAAGTATACAGCCGTGGTGCCCAATAAAGGGTTTGACTCTCCCATCCCCACCTTAGTTTTAAGAACAGTCACATTTAGACTTCTGTTTTAAGGTTTTAATTTCTACATTGAAATGTTTTCTACCTATTCCTGAACGTTCAGTACAATATGTTACATACATACAGAGGGAAGTAAATGAAAGCTGGTCTTCCTAGCATCACCATCCACAGAGGCCAGGATCATAGTTGAATTAAGGAAGAAATATAGGCTCAGGGTTTCAGGTGCTGCAGCAAAGCAAGACAACACTCAAACTAGAGCTGAGAGGACTGGAGAGTTGGAAGCATTGTGTAGAAATGACTGAACTACTAAATGACTAGGGAGCAGATGAGACAAAAATCTCCTTTTCTCCCAAATACACTAAAGAAAGGTTACCCATGGAAAGGATGAATTTTCTCTTTGTGTGTGTGTGAATTATTAGTGACCCTAGCTCATTTTTTTTCTGCTGTTAGTGTTTTTGCTTTGATTTATGACTTAAATTGGGTTCCCTAGACAAAGACTTTGCGATGCAGATTTGTACAAAAGTGATTAATTAGCAAGTGTTCTCAGGGAAAATTAGTAGGAAAGTGGAGAAGCAAGAAGAAAAGGAAGGGGACCGAGTAAGTTTGTATTAGCAAATGAACTCCCATGAAGGGTAGTTTTGGTTCTGGAGACAATAAAGGTTACATTTCTAAATTTTCCTTGTCAGAGGACATGGGAGCTTTGTCTCTTAGTCTTTGGTTAAGGATTATCGCTGAGTGAAGGTCGGGGTGTCACATAAATTCCAAGGCAGTTCCAACTCTCCGCGTACACAGGCAAAACATATTCAGGAAACCTAAGGGCAGTCTCTAGAAGAAAAGAAGAGGCAAGTATTGGTGTTTAGAAGAGAATCCACACCAGGAGCCAGTGTGACAAAAAAATGGTAAAGAATGCAAGGGAATATGAGTAATGTACTGGGAATCTTTGCTGTAATTTACTACATGTGTTCTTTACACACTAATGATATTAACTTTTTTCATACTTACTGAATATGTTTTCCCAAGTTCGTTGTTGGATTTTTAGTTCTGGGTATGTTATTTCCTGATGTACAGATGTTTTCAATGGTTATGTAGAGGAATGTTAATTATAATTTCTTTATAAAGAAGGGACTACATCAATCTTGCTTATCAGTACCTACCAAAAAGCTTAATGCACATTAGGAGGTTAATTAATATTAGGATTATACTGAACGTGCAAAACTGTTTTTTATATTCAGTATTTTCCAGTCGTGGAAACTGCTGTTAAAATTACGTCATAAGAGATTTGCCACATTTTAAAATATCTCTGTTGAGAGTTTCAATTCAACATATGATGTAGAAAGACGTAAGAAAATATTGTTCCCAACTTAAAAATGAAAAAAATCTATATAATCTACAAAATCATTCTTAAGATCATAAGCAAGCTGAGGTAAAATGTTGATGAGAAGGGAGTAAAAGCAAAAGCTATCTACCCTTGTAGGAGGGAAAGAAAATGCATTTGGAAGCAGGATATGGCTCTGATGAGAAGCAAAGTTCTGCCACAGTTGGTAGAGGGACAGGAAACACTCTCCTTCTAAAGGCCCTCTACATACACAAGGCAGGGTTTAACCATCATAATGGGAGTAGGTGGAGGTGGGAGGTAGGGAGAGGTGGGAATGCTGAGAAAGCCCCACCCCAAGGCCCAGGTGCACAAAGCCCGGTTAAGACTGAGGTTGAACCGGTAAACAGAGGACCCCTTGCCAAGATGCTCACTACAAGCCTCACACTGAGTAACAAGTACAGTCAGTCTCCCACTAAAGGAAGATCGAGAACATGAAGAGAGACTTCTTCTCTAGTGCAGGTAGGCAGTGTCTGCTGAAAGCTAAGGGTGGAGCAAGAATACTGAGAAAAGCCTTCAAGTGCCCCAGTGTCTTAGTTATCTAGGGCTGCTGTAACAGAAATACCACAAATGGATGGCTTTAACAGAGAAATTTATTCTCTCAAATTCTAGGAAGCTAAAAGTCTGAATTCAGGGTGCCAGCTCCAGGGGAAGGCTTTCTCTTTCTGTCAGCTCTGGGAGAAGGTCCTTGTCATCAGTCTTACCCTGCTCTTAGAACTTCTCAGCTCAGGGACCCTGGGTCCAAAGGACGCATGCTCCTGGCTCTACTTTCTTGGTACCCCTGTCTCTTTACTGGCTTCTCTCTTTTATATCTCAGAAGAGATTGGCTTAAGACACAACTGAATCTTGTAGATTGAGTCCTGCCTCATTAATAAAACTGTCTCTAATTCTACCTCATTAACATCATAGAGGTAGGATTTACAACACATAGAACAATCACATCAGATGACAAAATGCTGGATAATCACACAATACTGTAAATCATGGCCTAGCCAATTGATACACATTTTTGGAGGACACAAGTCAATCCCTGATACCCAGCCCCACGCTAAGCACAATATAGCAGTGGCCCACTGTTGAAGGAAATGAAAGACTGTGCATACTGAAGGCAATCATAGCAACAAAAAACTCAAACCCAACTTCAGTACTAACTGTTGTTGTTGTTAGTTGTCCCTGAGTTTGCTCTAATGGCATTCTTGTGTACAGTAGAAGGAAACATTGCCTGGTCCTATGCTATCTTCACGATCTCTGGTGTGTTTGAGTCCATTCATGAGGTCACTGTGTATTTTGAATGCCTTCCAACCTTGGGACTCAACTTCTGGCACTAATTAGGCAATACTCTATTGTGACCCATAAGATTTTTATTGGCTAATTTTTGGAAGTAGATGTCCAGGTCTTTTCTCTTAGTCTGTCTTAGCCTGGAAGTTCCACTGAAACCTGTCCACCATGGGTGACCTTGCTGGTATTTGAAATACTGATGGCATAGATTGCAGCACCATCGCAACATGCAAGCCACCACAGTACAACAAACTGACAGACAGATAGTGAAAGTACCAACCAGACTGACTCAAGTCCCTATACTATCAGCTTGAAAGAAGAAAAGGCATGATCATTTCTAGGCAAAAATAATATTTTGCTCACTCTCTATTCTTCTTCTTCATGCAATGTCCAGTATTCCTTAAAAATTATGAGATACATAAAAAATTAAAGGAAAAAACGATCCATTTATCAAGAGATAGATTAGATAGCAGAACCACACCCAGAGATGTCTCAGATGTTGGCACTGTCGGACAGGGACTTTCATCCAAGTATGATTAATATGTTCAAAGATCTAGTGGGAAATATGGACAACATGCATGACTATATGGAGTTTTTCAGCAGTAAGATACAAATGATAATAAAGAGTCAAAAGAAAATGCTAGAAATAAAAAACACCTAATGACAGAACGTCGGCATACAGACAGAAAAACTGGATAGAACTGAAAGAGAAGTAGGTAAATCCGTAATTACAATTAGAGATTTCAAAACTCCTCTCTCAGTAGTAAAAGAACAAACAGAAAATCAATAAAGTTATAGGAGACTTGAAAAACACTAAAAATTGACATTTACAGAATATTCCATCCAATCCTAAACAATAGAATACACATTCTTTTCAGGGGTACATGGAACACTCATGTAGACAGACCATGCTCTAAGATAAAAAATAAATTTCAATACATATAAAAGGAATGAAATCATACAAAATGCGTTCCCTGACCACAAAGGAATTGTCTAGAAATCTGTAATAGAGCTATCTGAGAAATCCCCAGATATTGATAAAATAAACAAGATTCTTCTAAGTAACCCATAAATTCAAGAAAAAATCAAAAGGAAAATAACAAAATACTTTTAATTGAATATAAGGAAAGCACAACATATCAGTGTTGCTAAAATAGTGCTATGTGGGAAATTTATAAATTAAATATTCATATTAAAAAAGGAAGAACTTATTTTTCTAAGCTCCACCTTAAGAAATTAGAAAAAGAAGAAGAAAAATTAAACCTACAGCAAGCAGAAAGAAGGAAATAATAAAGATAAATGTTAAATAAACAAACAAACCCCAAACCAATTGCCGTCAAGTCGAGGCCAAATCACAGTGGTTAAAAGTTTGGCTGCTAACCAGAAGGTTAGGTTGGCAGTTTGAATCCACCAGCCACTTCTTGAAACCTTATGGGGCAGTTCTACTCTGTCCTATAGGGTTGCTATGAGTGGCTATGAGTCAAGATAAGTGTAGATATGAATAACATGGAAAACTAAAAAAATAGAGAAAATCAAGGCACTCAAAGGACAGATCTTTCAAAAGATCAACAAAATGGATAAATCTCCAGTCAGACTAATCAGAGAGAGAGAAAAGCGGAAAAGCTTTAGGGGAAGAAGAATTTGATTACCAGTATCTGAACTGAAAGAAAGGACATAACTGTACACCATACAAACATTGAAGGGATAAGGAATATCATGAGCTATCCTATGCCAATAAATTTGATAACTTTAGTAAAATGACAAATCCCTTAAAATACACAAATTAGCAAAACTTATTCAAGAAGAAATAGGTAGCCTGAATTGCCCTATATCTATTAACTAAATGAATTATTAGTTCAAAAGTTTCCCACAAAGGAAACCCCAGGACCAGATGACTTCACTGGTAAATTCTCCCAAATATTTAAGGAAGAAATAATAACAATTATACCAAACTCTCACATAATCTAGAAGAGGAGGAAATAATTACTCTGGTTCAAACACCAGAAAAATATATTAAACAAAAATTCGGACAAATATCTCTCATGAACATATCTCTCATGTACAGATACAAAAATTTATAATCAAGGGAGATTTATCCTGGGAATGAAAAGTATATTTAACATTTGTAAGTCAATTAATACAATTCACTGTATCAAAAGACTAGCATTGAAAAACCATACAATCATCTCAATAGATTCAGAAAAAGCGTAAGGCAAAATTCAACATCCATTCATGATAAAATCTTTTAATGAAGTAGCAACAGAAGCGAACTTTCTCAACCTGATAAAGGAAATCTGTGTGGGGGGAAGAAAAGCTACCACCAACATCATACTTGCTGGTGAAAAACTGAATGCTTCCCTAAAATATTAGAAAAAGACAAGGAAAAAACTTCTATTCAACATTGGACTCGAGCTCCTAACCAGTTCAAAAAGGCAGGAACAATAAATAAAATACATAAAGAATAGAAATAAAGGAATAAAACTGTCTTTATTTTCAGATAATTGATCATCTACAGAGATAATCCCAAGGAATCTACAAAAAATAAAGTAAAAACTACTAGTCCTAATAAGTAAGTTTAGTGAGTTGCAAGATACAAGCTTATTACACAAAAATAAATTGTATTTCTATATACGAACAGTAAGCACTTGGAAACTGAAAAAACACACAAACAAAAATAAATAAATATAAAACAAAACACCATTTCCAATAGTATCAAAAACATGAAATACTTAGTGATAAATACAGCAGAATATATTCAAGGTTTATACACCAAAACCAATAAAACATTACTGAAGGAAATTAAACACCTAAATAAATTCAAAAATACATTGTACTGTATGTTGTTTACATGTCAGTTTTCCCCTTGGCAAGCTAATTCTAAAATTTATATGAGAAAGTCAAGGACCTCGAATAGACAAAGCTATTTTGAGAAAGAAAAATGAGGTTAGAGGACGGCCATCACCTGAGTTAAAGACTTATTATAAAGCTACAATAATCATGTGGTGTGGTGTTGATGTAAGAATAACCATATAAATAGACTCCACAGAATACAGAAGTTTAGAAATAGACTCACATGTATTTGTCAACTGACTTTTGACAAAGATGTCAAGGTAATTTAATGGGGAAAATAGTCTTTTCAGCAAACGGTGCTGAAACAACTGGACAAGTACATGCCAAAAGATGAATAAATTTCAACTCTTACATTGCCTCATGTATAAAAATTAACTCAAAATGGATCATAGGCTTAAATGAAAGGGTTAAAAAACTAGAAAGCTTCTAGAAAGAAAACTTATATAAAAGAGTCTTTATGGCCATGGGTTAGAAAAGTTTCCTTGGATAAGAAACAAAAAGGATACACCATAAAAGGAAGAATTAATAAATTGGACTTTAGCCCTCAGCCCAGTAATTCAGTCCCTCGGGGGACCATGGTCTCGGGGAACATCTAACTCAGTTGGCATAACATAGTTTATAAAAAGAATGTTCTACATTCTACTTTGGTGAGTAGTGTCTGGGGGTCTTAAAAGCCTATGAGCGACCATCTAAGATCCTCCACTGGTCTCACCACTTCGGGAGCAAGGGAGAATGAAGAAAACTAAAGATACAAGGGAAAGATTATTACAAAAGACTAATGGACCACAACTACCACGGTCTCCACCAGACTGAGTCCAGTACAACTAGATGGTGCCCGGCCACCACCACAGACTGCTCTGACAGAGATCACAACAGAGGATCCCCGACAGAGCTGAAGAAAAATGTAGAACAAAATTCTAACTCACACAAAAAAAGACCAGACTTACTGGCCTGAGAGAGACAGGAGAAACCCTGAGACATACCTTTAGCTTAGTAATGAAGTCATTCTTCAGATTCACACTTTAGCCAAAGGTAAGAAAGGCCCATAAAACAAAACAAGACTAAAGGGGCACACCAGCCCAGGAGCAAGGACAAGAAGGCAGGAAAGGCAGGAGTGGACAGGAAAGCTGGTAATAGGGAACTCAAGGTTGAGAAGGGAGAGTGTTGACCTGTTGTGGGGTTGTTAACCAATGTCATAAAACAATATGTGTACTAACTTTAATGAGAAGCTAGTTTGTTCCATAAACCTTCATCTATAGTAAATAAAAAAATAAATAAATTGGACTTCATCAAAATTAAAACCTTGTGTTCTTTGAAAGCACTCTTACAGACAGGTAGTCCCCGACTTACAAGGGGGTTCTGTTCCAATGACTTCATCATATGTCTGTTCTGATGTAAGTCGAATACCTCATTTTTTTTTTAGGTTTTCATTATTATCAGTATATTTATAAATCCAATCTTTGTTTGTCTTTGGGGGTTGGTGTAAGAATGATAACATCAGCAAATTACACACTGCAACATTGTATGTAGTCCATATTACTAACAATAAAATGTACCAAAAAAAAAAAAAAATAGAGGACGGTTATAAGTACAGTTTGTCATAACTTGAATACGTGGTAATTTGGGGACTAACTGTAACTAAAAAAAGACAAGCTACAGACTGGGAAAAACTATTTACAAAATATATATCTGATAAAGAATTTATATCCAGAATATACAAGGACTCTTAACAACTCAATAAAAAGAAACAGCCAAATCTTAAAAAAAAAAAAAAAAGGGCAAACTATTTGGATACTTTACCAAAGAAAATACATGAATGGCAAATAAGCGTGTGCAAAGATGCTTAACATTCAGAAGCAGATCACCAGGTCATTCTTCCGAGGCATCTCCAGGTGGGTTTGAACCACCAACATTTCGGTTGATAGCCAAGCACTTAACTGTAGACACCGCCCAGGGACTTCTAATCGTCATTAAACCCGAAACCAAACCAAACTCGTTGGCATTGAGTCGATTCCTACTCATAGACATTAGGGAAAGCAAATTAAGATCACAGTGAGCAGGCAGGAAAGGGTTAACTCAGCAGGCCTGGGTTGTTCAAACCCTGCACATTCCAAAGAAAGACCTGTTTCCAGGACTGGCCCTGGCCAGCTCCTGAAAGATAACCTCTGAACCCTTGGAATATTCTACCTAGTAAGAGTGCTTTTGTATGCCTGAGGCGTTGGGCCATGCTGTACTAGTTCAGCAATATTGGTTTATCCTGACAATGTGATGTATGGTGAATGCCTATTTTTGCTTTGTGGGTAGAGGAGGCTGGAGTCTGAGTAGCTGCATGCCTGCGTGGACCCCAATAAAATTCTGGGCACCAAGGTTCAGGTGGGCTTCTCTGGTTGTTAACATTTCCCACATGTTGCTACACATCATTGCTGGGAGAATTAAATGTGTCCCTCTGCAACTCTACTGGGGAGAGAACACCTGGAGACTCATACCTGGTTTCCCCTGGACTTCACCCACGCAGCTTTTCCCATTGCTGATTGTAATCTGTATCCTTTCACTGTAAAAAACCATCACCAGGAATATAACTGTTTTCTAAGTCCTTCTAGCAAATCATTGAGCCTGTGGGTGGTATTGGGAACCCTTGACACTGACACCATGAGATAATACTACACCTGAGCTTGAATGGCTAAAATTAAAAAAGACTGACACACCAAGAGTTAGCGAGGATTGGAAGCAACTGGAAAGTTTATATATTGTTGGTGATGGGAATGCAAAATGGTACATACAGCTACTTTGGGAAACAGTTTGGCAGTTTTTTTTGAATAAAATTAAATGTATTAATCATATGGCCCAGCAATCCTGCTTCTAGCTATATAACAGAAAAATGAAATATATGTCCACACAAAGATATGTATTCCAATGTCTTTGCCAGTTTTACCCATAATAGCCCAAAACTGCAAATACCCAATGCAAGGTGAATGGATAAACAAATTGTGGAACATATATACAATGGAATGCTACTTAACAAATTACTAATACATACAACAACATGCATGAATCTCAAACACATTATGCTATATAAAAAGACACTGTGTGATGTCATTTTTATGATTTTGGAAAAAAGGAAAACTATAGGCACATAAATCAGACTAGTGGTTGCTGGGGGCTGGGGGTGGGAGGGAAAGGTTGCAAAAAGAGTATGAGAAAAGATTTTGAGGTGATGGAAATACGCTATCTGTTTATTATAGTGGTTGCTACATGTTATATGGTTTTGTAAATAAGAAAAAAAAAAACAACTTACGGGCCTAAAAATAATCTATGGGAAACATGTCTGATAAAACATTTTCTGATTTAAAAAACACTAAACCATCATAGATGGAGAGTTAGGTACATATTCAAGATGTTCAAGGACTGAAATATCATTGCCTAAATTCTGCATGCCTAACACAATACACGTGGATCGATTAAGTTCTATGAGCCAAGCACAGTGTACTGAATAAATGCCTGATAATTTGAAAACAAAAATCTCTCTACAGCATGCATAGTATTCTACCATAAAAAATGTCTTAATTAATTTCACTATCCCCCTTTGTAGGACATGTCAGTAACTTCCAATCTTTTACTATTGTAAGAGATGTTACAAGAACTTCCTTATATCTTTTTTCTCCATCTTTTCTTACATTATTTTTTAATAGCTTTTATTTTTAACTCTTTCATCTCATAGTGATCAGAGAATCTCTTAAAATTTCTTTTTTTCTTTTTTTTAGTTTTCTTGAAAAAATGAACTATTAAATTTCTCTGGAATTTATTAAGGTCTGATTTTTTTTTTTTTTTTTTTTTTTTTGGCTCCTATTGCTTTTAAGTCCTATATTTGAATGAGGACCTTCCTAGATTCCTCCTTGGTATCTCTTTTGCCATCTTTAAGGACGTGGTTCAAACCACTGTTTTAACAATTCCATGCTGCCTATAATCAACTGTGTGTCTGATTCTCCCCCATTGCACAGTGATCTCCTCATGAAAAGAAACCACTTTTTATTCATTTTCCAGTGTCCCTATCACTGACCACAGTATTTGGCACATAGCTGGGACTTGACAATGGTATCTTGGCTAAATAAATGAATGACAGCATTCTAAACACCTGAGTCCTACTCCTATCTCCTCCACTATGACAGTGTAAACACAGGCCTACTTACCGCAAAGTTTATACAAGGTCAATCCCGGCTTCTCGCTGTCTTCTTGTATAATCCTCAAAAAACTGAGCAAAATTCACCATGGAAGCATAGAAGGTTGTACACTTTTCTTTGCCCTTTGCCTTCTAGGACACTGGAGGGCCCCATTAACTTCTTCTCAGTGAAGAACTTTTCTTTGCTAGAGGTTCAACTCATAGGCACTGGGAATAGAATTCTTGGAATTATAAGTGAGCTTTGTTATTAACTAGATGCCACTTGGGAAAGTTAGCGTCTCCCCCTGCATTATGAACTGAATTGTGTTCCCCCAAAATACAAGCTGGACTCCTAACCCCTATTCCTGTAGATGTAATCCTGTTTGTAAATAGGGTTTTCTTTGTTATGTTAATGAGGTCATGCCAGTGTAGGGTTTGTCCTAAACTGAATTACTTCTGAGCTCTAAAAATAGCAGATTAGACACAGACCTGGGCACATACTGGATATGACGGATGTTATATGAGGATCGCCAAGAACCAAGGGATGCCCAGGGCTACCGATAAGGAAAGAATTGACACGGCTGAGATACTGATTTGGACTTTTATCTTCCAGAACTGTGAGGAAATAAATTTCTGTTCTTTAAAGCTACCCACTTGTGGTATTTGTGTTACAGCAGCCCTAGCCAACTAAGACACCCATCCTGTAAATTGGGAAAATAACTATACACCTTTTGTTTTGCAGATTAGTGGAGATAAGGATATAAAGGTCCCAGAGCAGCTCCTAGCACAGAGGAGAGGCACTGTAAACGTGAGCTCTCTTTCTTAGTTCTGCCCTCCCTGTATCTTACCGTTACTGAGTGTCTACATTTCGTTGGAAGTTCCTGAGTGGTGTAAACGCATAATGCACTCAGCTGTTAACCAAAAGGTTGGTGGTTCCAGTCCAACCAGAGGTGTCTTAGAAGAAAGGCCTGACAGATCTACTTCCGAAAAATCAGCCATTGAAACACTTATGGAGCACAGTTCTACTCTGACAGGAGTCAGAATCAGGAGTCACCAGGAGTCAGAATCAACTCCAGTTACTGGTAACATTTCATTGAGGGTTAGAAGCTGTTCCCTGGTAGGCTAGCACGTTGGGAAGAGGACCAGGGGTAGCGCGGGGATGTGGGCTTCCCCACAAAGGCAAACTCCCTTAACTGCTCTGGTCATGTGCAAAATGAGGAGGCTGCACTGAATCGCCTCCACAGTGGGTCCTACAGCTCTGGGACTATCTGCTGCCGGCAGATAGGAGAGCCTTCCAGGCAGTCTTTGCTCTTGTGCTCCATCTGCACAAAGATGAACCATTATTTTTCATCTCACGCCTGCCATCAGTGTCCCTCAATCATCTCTTAGTGCTTCCTGCCATTTATGTACTGGCTGAAAGTTCTGAAAACCCGGAGACCACCCTTATTCCAGCTCCATTCATGCTGTGATTTCTCACCTATTGAAAACTGTTCTATCTGGGTGTTGTTCCAGCATCTGGCTTCCTCCTGCTCTTTTTATTTCTCTTGTTTGCTTTACAAATTAGAGAGAAAAATTCTCTCCTCGTTTTTTATTTCTGTCATGGGGCTGGGGCTGGGTGGAAGCTGGCTCTAGCAAATGCCCCCTTCTCGATGCCCAGAAAACAGGAACTCCAAGGGAACTGTAGAATTTGCTTTTAAGATGAAGTACACCTGGGATTTTACCCGCTGGCTTTGTAGGCTGTAAATAAATACCAAACTAATGGTGATTTCACCAGGATTTTAACTACAGTCTCATCTTCTCATGTGAAATTTGAAGTGAGACTCATTTTTTAAATAGCTGGTGAAGAGACACTACAAACCCTGTACTCTAAGCGAACGCTATAGCCTCCCAAGGCCATCCACCATCTGCCAGCTATGTGTCTAAATTGCTACAGCTCAAATCCCACTCCAGTAAACCACATTAACCGGAAGGTTCACTTTGCTGAATCATTTTCGAGTCCTGAAAAGTGGTCCACACTGACATTCAGCATGGCATAGGGGTAAAAACGTCACTGTAGAGGAAGGATAATCTGAAGAGAACTATGAGGATTAACAATAATAAAATAATAATAGATAATGCTTACTGAGCATTTACTCCCTTGGTCCTGGGCTTAGCACTTCACCAATATTATCTCATTGAATTCTCAACACATCTCTCTGAGGTGAGTACTAGAAGTACCCAGTTTTACAGTTGACGAAAGTGAGGTTTAGAGACCTTAAATGACTTACCAAAGTAGCATAGATGACAAATAGTAAAATCAGGACTCAGACTCAGACTTTAGACTCTGTCTAAAATTCCAAACTGTGCTCTCAACTAGTGTCCCCCAAGCCAGGACTGCATCACTGTTCTTCCTTAGTTACACATGAACCCTCTGAAGAGCTTGTTAGAAGTAGAATCCCCTAGATCTCCCCCTTAGAGATACTGACTCAGTGGGTCTCAGATGAGACCCAAGGACCTCTGGGGGCAACCACAGTTTAGCCTCTACGATAATGTCTCCTGGATTCTGGACATGTGTCACAAGACTATGGAAAGAAGAGGGAGGAAGCACTGCACAGGGAAAGACAACTGGGTTAGCAGTTAGAAGACCTAGGTTTTTATCACGTGAGTAAATTCCACCATGTTTTCATTGCATGTCAGTTTCACATATTTGAAATGGGTATCCTAACACGTGCCCCTGTATCTTTTAGGATTGTAATGAAGATCAAAAAAGATAATGTGGCAGGGAGAGCTTTGAAAAGGTACAGCGCTCTATCCACACATATAATACGTTCCTTCCTATGTTTTATTTCTTGTTGCTTGGGTGCAGCAGACAACTTCAGTGTTGTCTGTCTAAAACCACTTGAAGCCCTTTTTACCATTTTAATGCAAACTTTCCAGTCCTCTTTCTTCCCAAGTGCCTTTGTTCCCAACAGCCTGTACCTACAGCCCTTCTGAGGACTGTCCTGCGGCAATTGAGGCTGCTTTGTCCCTAGAAGTTTACTTTTGCAGAGAGAAGTTCTTGCTCAAAGGCTGGCAGCTGAAGGAGTAAGAAAGCCCAGCCCTCTTGCTGAGGCTGGGACAACTCAGAAGCATAGCTTATTCTCCAGACGACTCTGCAGAATTAGGGCTCTATAGGATTCAGCCTGAGACCACACCTTAGCGGGGCTTTCTCCTCTTTCCTGTCTAGTTCCCTCATTTCCTGCTAGTCTCTTCTATCTTCTGGAATGGAAGCCCTTTCTTAATAAATGACCCTCCCAGGAATCCTCAACTTAGAGTCTGCTTCTGGGAAGCCCAGCCTCTAAGTCTTTGTTCTGGAGTCTAGGAGCAGTGCCCTTCTGTCCAGGACCCATCAACATAGACACACTCATTGCTTCCTCTTTGTCTTTCCTTCTCCCCAAGCCCAGTATCATTTTCTAGTTTGGGGTGGTAATAGAGCCCTAGACTCTTCAACGTGCTCGTCAGCATTTTTTGCCTCTCAGGTGATAAAAACACCCAAGACATTGGGAAAAGTGGTAGAATGGCCAGGAAGAGACCACAGGCCATTTGCTTAGTACCTTCCCATATCCCTTCCCTGAAACAATGAACAGCATAGTTGGTCAAGTGGGAGGAAGGGGAAAAGAGGAGGGGTTGATGGGGTGACACTAATTAACGTTTCAAAAATGTTACTATGCCCCACTACTCGGTATCACAATGGCTTTTTCAGCTTCTGTTTGTTGTTTGTTTGCTTTTTACTTATTGGTTCTTAAGAATGAAGATTCCCAAAAGTCACTACTGCCCCCACAGAACTTATTTGCTTCTGGTCTCTTCTGGATGGCAAGCCAGGGGCCCTGGAAATATGGCTCCGTGACTTCTGACCCCTGTCTTTGACTATCTCATCCTGGGTTGGACAGGATTCCCGGAGTGTGAGAGAAGTCTAAACTCCTGAAATTGCTAGATGAAAAACACAAAATCTGTAAATACCAGCAAGATTAGTCTTTTGAGAAACCAAATATTTTTCACAGTATAACTATTTTATTTTGGCTTATTTATTCAAACTACAGTAAAAACTCTCTTTAAAAAAACAAAACCTGTGCACTTGGAATTGATTCATCCTATTGCCTGAATATTGGGCAGTCCCCGAGTGGTGCAGATGGATAAGCTATCAACTACTAACCGAAAGGGTGGCGGTTCAAACCCACCCAAAGGTGCCTCGGAAGAAAGGCTTGGTGATCTGCTTCCAAAAGGCCACAGCCTTGAAAACCCTGCAGAATACAGTTCTACTGTGATACACATGGGGCCCGCCATGAGTAAAGTCAACTCCACAACAACGAGTTTGGATTTTTTGGTATTTTTATTGCCTACAGGTTGACCAAATGTAGACCCAAAGTAACTGTAAGAAACTATTTTAGGTAAGTATTAACACAGTAATCCTAAAATGAATGTTACCAACCGCTTCATTTCATATGTTTAGAAGGAATCAGGATAGCACAGACAATTAAGAGCTTGACTACTAGCTGAAAAGTTGGTGGTTTGAACCCACCCAGAGGCGCACTGGAAGACAGGCCTGGTGACCTACTTCTGAAAGGTCACAGCCTCAAAAACCCTAAGGAGCAGTTCTACTCTGCACACATGGGGTAGTCATGAGTCAGAATCGACTTGATGGCAACTAATAACAAGAACAACAATGGATAAAATCTGAATGGTTTAATCACCTTTCAAAAATCAAATAATGTTTATTTTGACAAATGTCCTTATTGGCTGAGGATTTCAAACCCTAGTCACATAGAGTGCTTTTTAAGCAAGCAAAAAGAAGGCACTCTGGGGACTGTGGATAACAGAAAGAATCATCACACACCACAGTGTAATGCCTGGCACAATCCACATGACACTGAAGCAACCAGCTGAAAACCAAAACATTTCAACACTCCAACAGTTGTTTTGGCTGCACCGTGACAAATCATTGGATTTATTGTGTTTTACTTTTGGCTAAGAGATTTAAGTTTTTAAAATTAAATACAGAGACTACTGGATTTTGAAAAAATAAATTTACAACTGAGATGTCTTAGAAAGGAAAGTGACATAAGAAAAGAGGATCACTTTCCAACCAATTTGAAAATGATTTAAAATTCTATAAATAACCCTAACTCAGGCCAGTGATACTAAGCTACTTAAAGCTTGTTGTTGTTGTTGCGTGCAGTGGAGTCAATTACAACTCATAGTTACCCCGTAGGGTTTCCCAGGCTGTAATTTGTATGGAGGAGCCCTGGTAGCACACTGGTTAATCGCTGGGCCCCTAAACAAGAGGTCGGTGGTTCAAACCCACAAGCTGCTCCGCAGGAGGAAGATGTGGCAGTCTGCTTCAGTAAAGATTATGGCCTTGGAAACTCTATGGAACAGTTCTACTCAGTCCTATACAGTCGCTGTGAGTCAATGGCACTAGGTTTGGTGTGGGTTTGAATCTGTATGGGAGCAGATTGCGAGGTCTTTTTTTGCCTCGGAGCGAATGGTGAGTTCAAACTGGGGATCTTTCGGTTAGCAGCCCAGCGCTTAACCTTTGCACCACCGGGGCTCCACTTAAAGCCTACTGAGAAGGAAAAAAAAAAAGCCCTCGAATAAGAAAAAGGCATGAATACTTTCTGGCACCCGGGATGAAAAAGACTGAATCCCATCTTAGAATCTCTTCAGAAAAATTTTAAATGATTATAAACACACTGTAGTAACCTGAAAAGAATAAAAACTACTAGTATATAATTTTATTTTACATATATGAGAAGTTTAGTGTACAAAATTTCATGTAATCAATTACTACATCTATGTTAATGTTAAGAAATACACAAAAATACACTTTTTTTCCTTTTCTCTGTCTTCAAACTTTCTGTAATGAGGTTAATTATTTATAAAATTACAAAAATATAAATTCATTGAAAAACAAAATGCATCATTTTTATAATGAGCACTTCTGCACACTTAAAAAAAACTCTGAAATAGAGTTGTGTCTTTCAATGGCTGTCAATTGGTCAGCAGTCACAAGGTAGCTGCTCCCTGAAACTTAGAAAACATAAGCCAGTGGCTTTAGAAAATTCCCACAGACAATGGCAGAGCTCTCCTTAAACATTCATCCACGACTGTGAGTTGATCAAGTGATTCAGAATATCTGGACTCTTTAATGTTTTCAGGAGCCCTGGTGGTGCAGTGCTTAAGTGTTCAGTTGCTAACCAAAAGGTTGGAAGTTCGAATCCACCAGCACATCCTTGGAAACCCTATGGGGCAGTTCTACTCTGTGCTATAGAATTGCTATGAGTCAGAATCAACTCGATGGCAAATGGTTTGCTGTTGGTTTTTTTGTTGTTGTTGTGGGGGAGGTGGTTTATAACATCTTCAAGGATTCATTTTACTTGGATCCATGATCAATGCCCATGGAAACAGCAGTCAAGAAATCAAACGGCATATTGCATTGAGCAAATCTGCTGCAAAAGACCTCTTTAAAGTGTTAAAAAACAAAGATGTCACTTTGAGGACTAAAGTGCACCTAAACCAAGCCATGGTATTTTCATCACCTCATATGCCTGTGAAAGCTGGACAATGAATAAGGAAGATCAAAGAAGAATTGAAGCCTTTAAATTATGCATACCAGACTCTGTTACTATTAATATGTGTAAACTTTAATAAGATCTTAAAAAGTGTTCCTGTGAAGGTATTTCGTAGATGTGGTTAAAATCTATAATCAGTTGACTTTAAGTAAAGAAGATGATCCTCTATAATGTGGGTAGGCTTCCAATCAGTTGAAGGCTTCAAGAAAAAAATATTGAGGCTTCCGAAAGAAGAAGAAATTCTAAGTCAAGACTTCGGCATCAATTTCTGCCTGAGTTTCAAACCTGTCAGCCTGTCCTACAAAATTTCAAACTTGCCAGCCTCCACAATTGCATGAACCAATTCCTTAAAATAAATCTCTGTATGTATACATATACCTATGTATCTATATATCTGTAGTGGGGACAGTGATGGTTCAGTGGTAGGGTTCTTGCCATCCATGTGGGAGACCCAGGTTTGACTCCTGGCCAGTGCCCCTCATGCACAGCTACCACCCGTCTGTCAGTGGAGGCTTGTGTGTTGCTATGATGCTAAACAGGTTTCAACAGAGCTTCCACACTTCCTAGCTTCCAGACTAGGAGGAAAGATCTGATAATCTACTTTCAAGAATCAGCCAGTGAAAGCCCTATGGATCACAATGGTCCAATCTCATTGTATGTGGGGTTGCCAGGAGTCAGGGACCCTACTCGAGGGCAGCTAACAGCAACAATATGTCTGTAGATAGATAGACAAGATAGAAATAGAGAGATACAGTATTGGTTGTTTCTTGAGAGAGACCCTGACTGATACAGGGAGTAATAATAGAATCTGCCCCAGAGGGTTATTGTGAAGATTGAATCAGTTAACTAATAGAACAGCACTTGATACATGGTGAGAGCTATATTAGCGTAAGCAGCTATCATCATCATCAGTATTCTGAGGATTTATGGTACCTAAAGAATCAGGTAGAGAGAAAAAGAAAAGCAAGAGATTAGATTCCAGCATCCTTACTTCCCACTCCCACCAAATGGGGAGAGTGGTGTAGCCTCAAGGTGGGGATGGACAAGGTGGGTTGGGGGGAATCTAAGAACATCGAAGCTAGTGCCCCATTTCTTGGAGAGGCTAAGTTGAAAGCCTCTCGAAGAAACATTCAGTTCAGTCTCAGACTCAATGTGGCTCAAGTGACCTAGCACACTGTCTTAGCTACGTGGTGCTGCAGTAACAGATATGCCCCAAGTGAGTGACTTTAAAAAACAAATTTATGTTCTCATAGTTCAGGAGGCTAGGAGTCCAAATTCAAGGTTTGGTTCCAGGGGGAGGTCGTTCCTTGTTTGTTTCAGCTTCTAGTATCTGCCAACAAGATGCAATAGATGCGTCCATCTCTGTTGTCTCTCTTCCTCTTCTCCCTGTGTGTGTCTGTGTCTTTTCTGCTCTTTTTATAACTCATAAGTGATTAGATTTAGGATCCACTCTACACTGGTATGACTTCATTAACCTAACAAGAGAAAAAATCCCTGTTTCCAAAAGGGTCATATCCACGGGTACAAAGGTTAGGATTTCAACACATATTTTGGGAGACACAGTTCAATCCATAACACACAATATTGGTGGAGAGAGGTGAGAGCAGTAATGCCCTGGTTCTTCGTTGACTGCAAATATGTACAAGGGGACCCTGAAGCTCCTGCATGGGCAGAGATGGAGGGCAGGGAGCGCATGAAGGAGTGGTAATGCAGAGAATGCTGAGAGAATGGGGAACCAGAAGACCCCTGGAGCAAGAAGGTCAAATCTACTGGACCTTGAGAGCTGAGCTATGGTAGAGACCACAGCCATCATCAGGGGCTGTCAGCAGAAAGACCAGGACCAGAGCAGATCTCACCAGCTACCAGCACCCAATACCACTGGATATCCAAATGAGGGAAAATCAAAGGAGACCAGCCATTACTGGGAAAACAGCTCACAGGCAGGGCCACTTGTCCCCACCCCACCCCCAAGGAAGCTATCTTTGCTTTTCCTTGCAGATACTAACCAACTTAGGAAGGTACATGTGTGTGGAGGGGATCTTTAAGAGAGAAGAAATATTCCTGACAGAGAGTGGAACTTTGAATTGATTAAATATGTACTGGAGAAACTGGGAACCCAAGGAGACTGAGCTATATTTTCCTAGAAAATTTAAGTTTACTCCATCAGAGTGGAGAAGGATTCTGGTCGAAGTGGCATCAGTTATAGACCATAAAGGAAATTATATTTTCTTTCTTTCTTTCTTTCTTTTTTTTTTTTTTTTTTTTTGCACATCAGAAGAATTCTCAGAAATAATCGAGGATTTAAAAAACAACTGTGGAACTCAGGTGGGTAGAGTGCTTATTTCTGACAATAAAATTCTTTGGTACTTCTAACACTGAACTTTAAAATCTTTACATCTTTAAAAATTCCCTGGACATTAATATTATCCCCTTCAGGCCACTCCCACTTAATATTATTGATTTACCTACAGAGGAGGGCTTGGGGGCTGGTGATGGTGGAGTACCAGGCATTTAATGTGTCTGAAACCAGAAGGGAGGGTCAGCTCTGTTCATTCTGAATGGGCAGGGTATTCAGCCCGATTTTCAATGAGGTGAACAGCACATATTCCTTAAGGTCAAGCAAGTACAGAATCTCAAGCATGAATAATTAATAAGGATGTTCAAGATGTCAGAATGCATGGTTCCTGAATTTGCTAAGATACAGATAAATTGGAATCTGACAAAAACAAATTGTGTCTAATAACCGTTAAAGACGTGATCCCTGAAGCATTCTGCACTGCTCCGGTTGCTCCTTGTCCAAGTTCTTCTATCTTAATTTACAGTTGACAAAGACTAGTAAGAAAAAAAAAATGTTTGAACTTAAGTAATAAAGTCAGTTACAGAAAGACTTACTTTATCACGTATTTAATGTGCTTCCATACCACTTTTTTATAACTTTCTAATCTCTGTATTTAGGGAACACACATAAAGTATCGTTTAGTTTCAGCTGAGAAAGCGTCTCCCAGAGCCAACACTGGGCTCAGCGTCGTGAAGTGCATCCTTTTCCTCCTAACTTTTTTAAATGAAAGAGATGGCTGGAGGGGAGGGGAGTGAAAACTAGGCTCTTGTATAGCAGGAAAATAGAACGTCCTTTGACACTTCAAAGCAGAACTTCCCAAGGTTGGACATAGTTATATTCCGGGTCAAAATTTGAAACCAGGGAGAAGTGATGTTACAGCATCTGTATTCCCTCAAGTCTTTATTCACCATTTCCCCTTGGGGGATTTTTCAGTCTCTCCATTAAAAAACGAAAAATTAAACTCGTTGCCATCGAGTCGATTCCGACTCACAGCGACCCTATAGGACAGGGTAGAACTGACCCATAGGGTTTCCAAGGAGCAGCTGGTGGATTCGAACTGCCGACCTTTTGTTTAGCAGCCTAGCTCCGTGCTATCCATCTGCCTTTCTAAAATTGTCCATGAACTGTCTCCCTTCTAGGATAGATGGGCCAAGTTAGGGATCAAATGCACACGCTCCACGACTAAAGGAAAGAAAACATGGTAAGTTACTTCCAAGGGAATATAATACAAATAACTTTCAAAACAAGCAGGAGAACATTACCAAAACACAAAGTTGCATTTAAACTTAAATGGACTCGAATTTTCAGCAACTCTATAATTCTGTCAGAGTTAAATTATGTCTTCCAGGTATTTCTTTCACAGTGGTGTGTGTGTTTGTGTGTGTGTGTTACAAAAGAGTACTAATTACACAACTTTTCTTCAGAGTCTCAACAAAAATATCCCTTTTTTCCATCTCAAGTAGTTAATCTAGTTTGATATTAAGAAAAATTATGGGACTAAAAGTAGAAAATTAAAAATTAAAATTATGGGACTCAAAGCTGCATTACTAGGTGAGAAGGAAAAAATACATTTTTAAAGTTACCAACATTTTAACAGTACATTAAAAATAGCATTTTCTGACAAAGCTGGAGCTTTCAATCACTGAGGAAAATATTTATTGTTCACTAAATGGTAATGCAGTAAATTACTAACCATTTATAAGACAAATTAAAGGAGTTCATATACTATACAACACTAAAATAAATTCCATGTGGATTACAGATTGAAATATAAAAAGGAAAACCATAAAATGTTATGCAATCATGGTGTGGAGAAGGCCTTTCTAAGCACTGTGCCAAAGACAGAAACCATTAAAAAAAGATATTGATAAATTTGATCACATACAAATTAAAACTTATGTCAAAAATCCACTGTGAACAAAATGAAAGCAATAAGACAACTTCAGGGGAAAAAGAGGAAGGGAAAAGAATTAAGGTGCTTAAAGCTTCTCAGACACAAATTAGAAAAATGAAAGCACCAATACAAAAACTGAGCAAATGAATGAAATATCACCTCCCAAGATAACAATCTCCCAGTAAGTATATAAAAAAATGTACAAAACACTGATAATCAAGGCAATGCCCATTAAAACAATAATGAGACGCTATTTTTCATCCCTCAAATTGCCAAAGACATTTTAAAGCGGTAATTCTAGGAGCTGGCAAGTGTTCAGAAAAATGGTCCCTCAGAGGAGTATAAATTGATACGCATCTTCCGGAAGTCAGTTTGGGGATATGTATGAAAAGATTAGAATTCTTAAGGATTTTCCCAAGGCTCCCACTCCTGAAAATTACCCCAAGGTAATAATCATGAATGGCAATTTATTAATATATACCTGAGAATCACAGAGAAGACTGGTTCATTCGCCTCCATTCCAACTTCCTTGTAACCTATTTCTGTCCATAAATATAGATCTACATAAACAATTTTAATGGCTTTGGAATATTGCATTGTGTTGACGTATAATAACATATATGGCTATTTCCGAGCAATTAACCACTGTGCCACCGGGGATTCAGTCATTGAGGATGCTTTGAGATTTCATTTTTGTTAACAATATTTCAGAGAACATCCTACTAAATGCACCTTTGTACACCTCTCCAATTATTTCCCTAAGATCAATTCCTAGAGGTGGAATTACTGAGTCAAGAAGTGCACCTATTTAAAATTTAAATACACAGTTTTTAAAAGTTGTAACGATTTATTCCCACCAGTAATGAGTGCGTGCCATTTTTCCACACCCTTGCTTCAGAGAATGTTAACAATCTTCTCAAACATTATCTTTCTTACAGATAAAGAAAAAAAATGATCATTACATTTGGCAATTCTTTTTTTTACATACTTGAATATGGATTTGCCAATTTTTTCTATTCCCACTTTTCCTGTTTTTAAAAGACTTTATTATATTAAGAACATTAGTCTTGTGTAAATATATGTTGTAAGTAGTTTTATCCAAATATATTTGTTTTTGAACTTTATGTTGATTTTTTTTTAATCTACAATGCTTAAATTCTTATATCTTTAAATTTTCCTTTGTGGTTTCTAGACTTGGTGTCATTTCCAGCTCAATTTTATGGAAATATTCACTACGTTTACTTTTTAAAAAACGTTTTCTTTTGAAAATTTTCAAAGATACATAAAAACAGAGAATAACACATAGATTAATCACAGGGTCAGCAATGATCAATCTTTTGCAACTTCTGCTGCATTTGTCCGTTTTCCTTTTTTGACTGTTTTTCTTTGCTAAAGTATTTTAACAAAAATATCTGACGTCATATAACCCCTACGTCATTCATTATGAATCTTTAAAAAGTGTTTTCTTACAAATCCACAAAAACATTTCACAACTAACAAAATCCTTGGTCTCATATAATATCCCAACCATAATCAAATTTCTCCAACTGACTAAAAAAATGTCTTTCAACAGCTAGTTGGTTTGAATCAGTATTTAAACAAGGCCCCCAGGCTACACTTGGATTTCATGTCTTGTAGGTCTTTTTTAACCTAGGGAGGTCCTGCTCTTCTTATTTTTTGCAACCGACTTGTGGCAGAAGCTAGACCAACTCTAGTAAAGAGTAGGCCCACTTTCTAGCTGTGGCTCTCTTCTTCCTTGTGATGTCATTTACCCGACTCCTCTGTCTCCACAATTCCTTTAAATAGAAGTTAGCTGTATAGGCTTGATTAGACTTGGGTTTAACCTTTTTTTTGTAAGAATGCTTCATAGGTGTTACTATATAGGCTTCAAATAGCGTCCATCATAAGTCAAACAACAGCTGATTGTCCTCTTTTTAGTGATGTTAATATTGATCAATGAATTGATTCGTTCCCATATCATCTAGAGCTACATGGTTACTCTAAATTCTATTCTTTTAATTGCAAATTTTCAGAGTAAGAATTTGGCACCAGTTATTTCAAATAGTTTTCAATGAGGTTTCTTGGTTTTGTAGCATCGTGAACCTATATGGGTTTTTGTACATTCAATGTGTCAGTCATTTGTATTTTCTTGATGCTCAAATTGTCCTTCCCCTGGCTAATGAGAGCCCTTTCATATTGATGCGTATGTACTTTGACATAGTATTAATAGCTTCTGAAAACTAAACTTTAAACCTTAGAATTATTTTAGATTTACAGAAAAATTGCGAAGACAGAACAGAGAGTTCCCATATAACCCACATCTAGCTTCCTCTGTTATTAACATTTTACATTAGCGTGGTACTTTTGTCACAATTAATGAGACAATATTGACATATGATTATTAACTAAAGTCCATACTTCATTCATATTTCCTTAGTTTTTACCTAAAGTGTTATCTCTATTCCAGGATCCCGTTCAGAATACCACATTGCATTTAGTTGCAATGTCTTCTTAGGCTCCTCTTGGCTGTGACACTTTCTCAGATTTTCCTTGATTATTAATAGTTCTTAATATCTGAATTTCTTCTTTCATAAATCCTGCCCTAGAACTGTAACCAGTCATGCCTCAAGGTAGTCTGGTTACTTTCGTGGGAAATTGTATTCAAGGACTATAATATTGCCAGTAGGTGTTATCATTGCCTTTAGGCCTTTTAAGCAAACAAAGCTAGGAAATACATATTTTGAGGGGAAATGAATTTATAATGATATTTCCAATGCAAAGTTAATATTATAAGATTTTTGTCTGAATTATTTTAATTTATGACTTTTATCTATTTTCTCTTAAGTGAAACTTTTGGTTCATAATAACAAACATAATTACTCACTAGTACAACTTTGAAATATGTATAAAACAATTTCAAAATAATAATAGATAATTAGGCTACTAAATACACTTTAAGATTTTTTGGCAGTTTTTTTTTTTATTGTTGTGCTTTAAGTGAAAGTTTACAATTCAAGTTAGTCTCTCATATAAAAATTTCTACATACATTGTTATGTGACTCTAGTTGGTCTCCCTATACTGTGACAGCACACTCCTCCTTTCCACCCCTGATTTCCCGTGTCCATTCAACCAGCTCCTGACCCTCTCTGCCTTCTCAACTCGCCTCCAGACAGGAGCTGCCCATTTAGTCTCATGTATCTACTTGAGCTAATAAGCCCACCCTTCGTGAGTATCATTTTATGTCCCATAGTCCAGTCTAATCTTTGTCTGAAGGGTTGGCTTCGGGAATGGTTTTAGTTTTGGGCTAACAGAGAGTCCAGGGGCCATGTCCTCCAGGGTCCCTCCAATCTCAGTCAAACCAGTAAGTCTGTTTTTTTTTTTTACTAGAATTTGAGTTCTGCACTCCACTTTTCTCCTGATCCATCAGGGACTCTCTGTTGTGTTCCCTGTCAGGGCGGTCATTGGTAGTAGCCAGGCACCATCTAATTCTTCTGGTTTCAGGCTGTTGAATTCTCTGGTTTACGTGGCCATTTCTGTCTCTTGGGCTAATACTTTACTTGTGTCTTTGGTGTTATTCACTCTCCTTTGCTCCAGGTGGGTTGGGACCAATTGAAGCATCTTAGATGGCTGCTCATTAGCTTTTAAGACACCAGACTCTACTCACCAAAGTGGGATGCAGAATATTTTCTTCATAAATTTTGTTATGCCCTGGATATCTATATGCAAGAAATTGAAACAAGACCCATACCTCACACCATGCACAAAAACTAACTCCAAATGGATCAAAGACTTAAATATAAAATCGAAAACGATAAAGATCATGGAAGAAAAAATAGGGACAACTCTAGGAGCCCTAATACACGGTGTAAACTCAATACAAACCATAAGTAACAATGCACAAGCACCAGAAGACAGACTATATAAATGAGAGCTCCTACAAATCAAACACTTATACTCATCAAAAGACTTCAACGAAAGAGTAAAAAGACAACCTACAGACCAGGAAAAAATTTTTGGCTAAGACATATCCTATCAGGGTCTAATCTCTAAAATCTACAAGATGCTGCAAAACCTCAACAACAAAAAGAAAAATAACCCAATTACAAAATGGGCAAAGCATATGAACAGACACTTCACCAAAGAAGAAATTCAGGTGGCTAACAGACGCAAGAAGAAATGCTCACGATCATTAGCCATTAGAGAAATGCAGATCAAAACTACAATGAGATATCATCTCACCCCAACGAGGCTAGCATTAATCCAAAAAATGCAAAATCCTAACTGTTGGAGAAGTCATGGAGAGACTAGAACACTTATACAGTGTTGGTGGGAATGTAAAATGGTACAACCACTTTTGAAATTGATTTGACACTTCCTTAAAAAGCTAGAAATAGAAGTACCATATGATCTAGCAATCCCACTCTTTGAAATATATCCTAGAGAAATAAGAGCCATCACATGAATAGACATATGCACACTCATGTTCACTGCAGCATTGTTCACAATAGCAAAAAGATGGAAGCAACCTAGATGCCCATAAATGGACGAATGGCTAAACAAATTATGGTATATCTGCACAATGGAATATTACATAATGATAAAGAACAATGAAGAAGCTGTGAAACATTGTATAACATGGTGGAAACTGAACTTATTATGCTGAGTGGATTTAGTCAGTCACAGAAGAACAAATACTGTATAAGACCACTATTATAAGAACTCAAGAAAAGTTTTAAACACAGAAGAAAACATTCTTTGATGGTTACAGGGGTGGGGAGGGAGGGAGAGGGTATTCACTAACTAGATAGTAGACAAGAATCATCTTAGGTAAAGAGGAGGACAGTGCACGCTACGGGAAGTCAGCACAACTGGACTAAACCAAAGCTAAGAAGTTTCCTGAATACAATCAAATACTTTGAGAGACAGAGTAGGAGGGATGGGGGGTCTGGGGACCATGCTTTCAGGGGAGATCTAGGTCAAGTGGCATAACAAAGCTTATTAAGAAAATGTTCTGCATCCTACTTTGGTGAGTGGCGTCTGGGGTCTTAAAAGCTTGCAAGCGGCCATCTAAGATACATCAGTTGGTCTCAACTACTTGGAGTAAAGGAGAACAAAGAACACCTAAGACACAGGGAAAGTATTAGCCCAAGAGACAGAATGGGCCACATAAACCAGACACTTCATCAGCCTGAGACCAGAAGAACTGGATGGTGCCTGGCTACCACCAATGAATGTCCTGACAGGGACTACAACAGAGGGTCCCTGATGGAGCAGTAGAAGGATGGGGTGCAGAACTCAAATTCCAGTAGGAAGACCAGACTTAATGGTCTGACTGAGACTGGAGGCGCCCCAGAAGGCATGGCCCCTGGACTGTCTATCAGCCCAGAACTAAAACAATTTCTGAGGCCAGGTATTCAGACAGGGATTGGACTGGACTGTGGGACATGAAGTGATACTCGTTAAGAGTGTTTCTCTTAGTCAAGTAGATACAAGAGACCAAAGGGGCAGAGGTGAGACGTCCAGAGGTGAGATTGGAAGGCAGAGAGAGTTAGGAGCTGGTTGAATGGTCATGGGGAATCAGGGGCGGAAAAGAGGAGTGTGCTGTCGCAGAATGGGGTGAGCAATCAGGGTCTCATAACAATGTATGTAAAAAACAATTTTTGTATGGGAGACTAACTTGAAATGCAAACTTCATTTAACTACAACAATAAAAAAATAAATAAATAAATTTTGTTATGCCAATTGACCTAGATATCCCCTGAAACCATGGTCCCCAGACCCCTGCCCCTGCTACTCTGTCCTTCGAAGTGTTTGGTTGTATTCAGGAAACTTCTTAGCTTTGATTTAATCCAGTTGTGCTGACTTCCTGTAGTGTGGGTTGTCCTTTCCTTCACCTAAGATAATTCTTGTCTACTATCTAGTTAGTGAATATCCCTCTCCCTCCCTCCCCACCCTCATAACCATCAAAGAATGTTTTCTTCTGTGTTTAAACCTTTTCTTGAGTTCGTATAATAGTTGTCTTATACAATATTTGTCCTAGCATTGTCCCTATTTTTCTTCCATGATCTTTAACGTTTTTGATTATATGTTTAGGTCTTTGATCCATTATGAGTTCGTTTTTGTGCATGGTGTGAGGTATGGGTCTTGTTTCAGTTTTTTGCAGATGGATATCCAGTTATGCCAGCACCGTTTGTTAAAGAGACTGTCTTTTCCCCAATTAACAGACTTTGGGCCTTTGTCAAATATCAGCTGCTTATAAGTGGATGGCTTTTGTCTGGATTATCAGTTCTGTTCCATTGGTCTACGTATCTGTTGTTGTACCAGTACGAGGCTGTTTTCACTACCGCAAGCGTATGATAGGTTCTAAAATCAGGTAGTGTGAGGCCTCCCACTTTGTTCTTCTTCTTGAGTAATGCTTTACTTATCCGGGGCCTCTTCCCTTTCCATATGAAGTTGGTGATTTGTTTCTCCATCTCATTAAAAAATGCTGTTGGAATTTGAATCAAGATTGCATTGTATCTGTAGATTGCTTTAGGTAGAAATGACATTTTCACAATGGTGAATCTTCCTATCCAGGAGCAAGATACGTTTTTCCACTTATGGAGGTCTCTTTTGGTTTCTTACAGTAGTGTCTTGTAGTTTTCATTGTATAGGTCTTTTACGTCTCTGGTTAGATTTATTCCTAAGTATTTTATGTTCTTGGGGACTATTGTAAATGGTATTGATTTGGTGATTTACTCTTCAAAGTTCTCTTTGTTGGTGTAGAGGAAGCCAACTAATTTTTGTGTATTTATCTTGTATCCCGATACTTTGCTGTAATATTCTATTAGTTCCAGTAGTTTTCTTGTGTATTCTTTGGGGTTTTCTGTGTATAAGATTATATCATCTGCAAATAGAGATACTTTTACTTCTTCCTTATCAATCTGGATGCCCTTTATTTCTTTTTCTAGCCTAATTGTTCTGGCTAGGACCTCCAGCACAATATTGAATAAGAGCAGTGATAAAAGGTATCCCTGTCTGGTTCCCATTCTCAAGGGGAATGCTTTCAAACTCTCTCCATTTAGGAGGTTGTTGGCTGTTGGCTTAGTATAAATTAGTAGGTTTTTTTTTTTTTGTCCTTAGAATGTATTTCACTAAAAATGTATAAGTAAAATATTGTATTCTAAACTCACTTGAAATAATGATTTTCTCTCTACAATCTGATAGAGTTGGGTTCATTTATTTCCATTTGGTTTCCATTTTTATGGATTTTTTTATTAAGTTTAATTTTTGATTATGCAAAACATTTGTTTCCAAAGCCATTTATAAGATATGTATGTGTGTGTGTGTGTGTGTACTTAAAATTATTTTATGTTCTTCTAATTAAATTTAAAATACATTTAAAATACATTTATGTATAAAATGTTGCTGTTGTTGTGTGCCATCAAGTCAATTCTGACTCATAGCGACCCTGTGTGACAGAGTCGAACTGCCCCATTAGGTTTTCTAGGCCGCAATGTTTACAGGAGCAGATCTCCAGGTCTTTCTCTCTCAGAGCCACTAGGTAGGTTGGAAAAATGTACCTTTCGGTTAGCAGCCAAGCACTTAACCATTGTGCCACCAGGGCTCCTTATTTATAAAATAAATAATATTATATTAAAAAAATAAGGATATTCAAAATAGTCTCTTTTCCCTGTCTGGTCCCTCTACTCTATCCCTGCCATGTCTCCTATAATAGATTGAATTGTGTCCCCAAAAAAGATGTATTGAAGTCCTAACCCCTGTACCTATGAACGTGATCTTGTTTGAGAATAGGATTGTTCCTTTTGTTATGTTAATGATGTCATACCAGAGCAGGGTAGGTCCTAAACCTAATCTTTTCTGAGTGGTGTCTTATAAAAAGGGCAAATAGACAAGGAGAAAGACAAACACAGGGGGAAGAAACCACTGTCTACAGTCCAAAGAACACCAAGAAACGCCTGGAGATACCAATAAGAAGGAAATCTCCGATAGATGTGATGCCCTGATTTTGACTTCTAGTGACCAAAACTGTGAGACAATAAATTCTATCTTTAAAACTATCCATTCGTGGTATTTTTTGTTACAGCGACACTAGGTAACTAAGATGCCCTATAGGAAACCACTTTCATTTAGTTTTGTTTATCTTTCCAGTGTTTGTTTGGGCAATGTAAGTATATACATATTTGTACATGCGTATTACATCTATGCGGTCCCTGGGTGGTGCAAATGGTTAAACACTCTAATACTAGCTAAAATATTGGCAGTTCAAACCTATCCAGAGACTCCTTGGAAGACAGGCCTGGCAATCTGCTTCCAAAAGGTCACAGCCTTGAAAATCCTGTGGAGCAGTTCTACTGTGCACACTTTGGGTTGCCATGAGTCAGAATCAACTCAATGGCAACTAAAAGCAACAACAACAAAATATTATATCTGTAGATAGACAAATATATCCCTTTCTAATTGTCAACAATAATATTGGTATTGTTATCATTTTCCTGTTATTCTATATATATTATAACCTATTGCAGGTAAGTCAATTCTGACTCATAGCAACCCTATAGGACAGAATAGAGCCGGCCCATTGGGTTTCCAAGGCTGTAATCTTTCTGGAAGCAAACTGTCACATCTTCCTTCTGCAGAGCACCTGGTGGGTTTGAACTGCCAATCTTTCAGTTAGCAGCTGAGTGCTTTAACCACTGCGTCAACCAGGGCTCTTTATATTACAGGATAATATATATTATAGTATATATATACTTATGCATATATAAGGAGCCCTGGTAGCACCGTGGTTAAGAGCTTGGCTGCTAACCAAAAGGTAGCAGTTGGAATTCACCAGCCGCTCCTTGGAAACCACATGGGACAATTCTACTCTGACCTATAAGGTCATTATGAGTCGGAATCAACTCAATGCAACAGGTATGCATATATATATGTATATATATATAATAGGATAACATAAATTAATTATCCTAGTAACTTTGTTAGGAACAAAAATTTTCAGTGTGAGAAGATGTTTTCTTCTTGTATTTTAATATCATGATCATACTTGACTTTGCTGTCGTTAGGTGTCTTGGAGTAGGTTCCAACTCAGAGCGACTCCAAGTACAACCAAACAAAACACTACCTGGTCCTGGGCCATCCTAACAATCATTACTATGTTTGAATCCACTGTTGCAGTCACTATGTAAATCCATCTCTTTGAGGGTCTTTCTCTTTTGTGCTGACTCTCTACCAAGTATGATCTCCTTCTCCAGGGATTGGTCCCTCCTGATAACATGTCCAAAGTATGTAAGTCTCACCATCCTTGCTTCTAAGGAACATTCTAGCTGTACTTCTTCTGAGACAGATTTGTTCATTTTTCTGAAAGTCCATGGCATATTCAATATTCTTTGCCAACATCATAATTTAAAGGCATCAATTCTTCTTTGGTTTTCCTTATTCATTCTTCAGCTTTTGCATGCACATGAGGCGAATGAAAATACCATGGCTTGGGTCAGGAGCACCTTAGTTCTCAAAGTGATATCTTTGCTTTTTAACACTTTAAGGAGGTCTCTTTTTTTTTTTTTGCCCAATGCAATACGTTGTTTGATTTCTTGACTGCTGCTTCCATTGTGGATCCAAGTAAAATGAAATCCTTGACAACTTTAATATTTTCTACGTTTATCATGATGTTCCTTATTGGTCCAGTTGTGAGGATTTTTGTTTTCTTTATGTTGAGGTGTAGTCCATATTGAAGGCTGTAGTCTTTGATCTTCATCAGTAAGTGCTTCAAGTCTTCACTTTCAGCAAGCAAGGTTGTGTCATCTGCATATTGCAGGTTGTTAATGAATCTTCCTCCAATCTTGATGCCTCGTTCTTATTCATATAGTCCAGCTCCTCGGATTATTTTTCTCAGCATACAGACAGAATAAGTATGATGAAAGGATACAACCCTGATGCACACCTTTCCTGGTTTTAAACCACACTGTATCCCCTTGTTCTATTAGAAGGAATACCTATGTCCAGGTCTATGTACAGGTTCCTCATGAGCGCAATTAAGTTTCTGGAATTCCAATTCTCTCAATGTTATCCATAATTTGTTATGATCCACACAGTTCAGTGCCTTTGCATAGTCAATAAAACACAGGTAAATATCTTTCTAGTATCCTCTGCTTTCGGCCAAGATCCATCTGACGTCATTCCACGTCCTCTTCTGAATCTGGCTTGAATTTCTGGCAGTTCCCTGTCAATGTGCCGCTGCAACTGTTTTTGAATTATCTTCAGCAAAATTTTACTTGTGTGTGATATTAATGATACTGTTCAATAATTTCCCCACTCTGTTGGATCAACTTTCTTTGGAATGTGCACAAATATGGATCCCTTCCTGTTGGTTGGCCAGGTGGCAGTACACAAGTGAGTGCTTCCTGAGTGGCATCTGTTTGTTGAAACATCTCAGTTGGTATTCCATCAATTCCTGGAGGCTTGTTTTTCTCCAATGCCTTCATTGCAGCTTCAACTTCTTCCTTCAATACCATTGATTCTTGATCATATGCTACCTCTTGAAATGGTTGAACATCAACCAATTCTTTTTTCGAAAGTTACTGTGTTTATTCCTCCCATCTTCTTTTTTTTTTTTTTAATATTTTATTGTACTTCAGGTGAAGGCTTACAGAACAAATAGTTTCTCATGAAACACTAGTACAAATGTTGTTTTATGACATTGGTTAACAACCCCACAACATATTAACCCTCTAACTTCTCAACATTTTTTTTGGTGAAAATACACAAAGCCAAAGGTACACCATTTCAAAAATTTCTACATGCACAGTTCAGTAACATTAACTATGCTCTTCCAATTGTGCTGTTATTCTCACTTAAGATGAAGGCTTACAGAACAAAATAGTTTCTCATTTAACAATTACTATAAATGTTGCCCTATGACAATGGTTAACAATCTCACAACACATCAACAATATCCTTACTCAACCTTGGGTTCCCTATCAACAGCTTCCTTGTCCCCTTCTGCCTTCTGGCCCTTGTCACTGGACTACTGTACCTCGTTAGTTTCACTTGGTTCTACGGGACTGTCCACTCCCAGGCTGAACAGTGAACCTCGGAGGTAACTTCACCACTGAGCTAAAAGGGTGTCTGGGGGCCATACTCTCGAGGTTTCTCCAGTCTCCTGTAGGCCAGTAAATCTGGTCTTTTTTTTGTGAGTTAGAATTATGCTCTACATCCTTCTCCAGCTCTGTCCAGAACCCTCTGTTGTGATCCTGGTCAGAGCAGTCAGTGGTGGTAACCGGACACCATCTAGCTGTACTGAACTCAGTCCGGTGGAGGCCTTGGTAGCTGTGGACGATTAGTCATTTGGACTAATCTTTTCCTTGTATCCTGTTCTCTTCATTTTCCCTTGCTCCCGAAGGGATGAGACCAGTGCAGTATATTAGATGGTCTCTCACAGGCTTTTAAGACCCCAGACACTACTCACCAAGGTAGAATGTAGAGCATTGTCTTTATAAGCTGTGTCATGCCAATTGAGCTAGATGTTCCCCGAGACCACGGTCCGCACAGCCCTCCGCCCAGCAATTCAGTCCCTCAGGGAGTTTGGATGTGTCTATGGGGCTTCCATGACCTTTCCTTGTACAGGTTGTGCTACTTTCCCCTGTATTGTGTACTGTCTCACCCTTCACCAAAAATACCACTTATCTATTGCCTATTTAGTATTTCCCCCCCACTCCTCCCATCCTTGGTAACCAACAAAGATTGTTACATTTTGTGTGTGAACTTTTTCATGGGTTTTTACAATAGAGGTCTCATACAATATTTGTCCTTTTGTGATTGACTTAGTTCACTCATCATAATGTCCTCCAGTTTCATCCATGTTATGAGGTGGTTCACAGGTTCATTGTTGTTCTTTCACGTTGCATAGTACTCCATTGTGTGTATGTACCATAGTTTGTTTATCCATTCATCTGTTGATGGGCATCTAGGTTGTTTCCATCACTTTGTTATTGTGAACAACGCTGCCATGAACATAGGTGTGCATATGTCTATTCGAGTGATGACTCTTATTTCTCTAGGATATATTCCTAGGAGTGGGATTGCTGGATCGAATGGTATGTCTATTTCTAGCTTTCTGAGGAAGCGCCATATCATTTTCCAAAATGGTTTTATCATTTTGCATTCCCACCAGCAGTGCATAAGAGTTCCGATCTCCCCGCAGCCCCTCCAACATTTGTTATTTCCAGTGTTTTTGATTCGTGCCAGTAATGCCGGGGTGAGATGGCATCTCATTGTGGTTTTAATTTGCATTTCTCTAATGGCTAGTGATGGTGAGCATTTCCTCATATGTCTGTTGACCGCTTGAATATCTTCTTTGGTGAAGTGTCTGTTCATTTCCTTTGCCCATTTTTTAATAGGATTATTTTTCTTTTTGTTGTAGAAGTGTTGGATTTTCTTGTAGATTACAGAGATTAGACCTTTGTCTGACTTGTACTGTCCAAAAATGTTTTCCCAGTCTGTAGGTTCTCTTTTTACTCTTTTGGTGAAGTCTTTTGAAGAGCATAGGTGTTTGATTTTTAGAAGATCCCAGTTATCTAGCTTATCTTTTGGGGTTAGTGTGTTGATGGTTATGGTTTGTATCCTGTTAATGCTGTGTATTAAGGCCTGTAGCATTGCTCCTATTTTTTCTTCTATGAACTTTATAGTTTTTGGCTTTATATTCAGGTCTTTGATCCATTGTGAAGTAGTTTTTGAATATGGCATGAGGAATGGGTCCTGTTTCATTTTTTTGCAGATGGATATCCAGTTTTGCTAGCACCATTTGTTAAAAAGACTGTCTTTTCCCCATTTGATGGACTTTGGGTCCTTGTCGAAGATCAGGTGATCGTAGGTGGATGGATTTACATCTGGGTTCTCAATTCTGTTCCATTGGTCAATGTATCTGTCATTGTACCAGTACCAGACTGTTTTGACTACTCTAGCTGCATAGTAGGTTCTGAAGTCAGGTAGTGCGAGTCCTCCAACTTTATTCTTCTTCTTCAGTAGTACTTTACTTATTCAGGGATTCTTCCCTTTCCATATAAAGTTAATGATTAGTTTTTCCATCTCTTTGAAGAATGTTGTTGGTATTTGGATTTGGATTGCATTGTATTTGTAAATTGCTTTGGGTAGAATTGTCATTTTCACAATGTTGAGTCTGCCTATCCATGAGCATGGTATGTTTTTCCATTTATGTAGATCCCTTTGGGGTTCATGCAGTAGTGTTTTGTAGTTTTCTTTGTATAGGTCTTTTACATCCCTGGTCAGATTTATTCCTAAGTATTTTATCTTTTTAGGGGCTATTGAAAATGGTATTGTTTTCCTGATTTCCTTTTCATCGTTCTCCTTACTGGTGTATAGGAATCCAGCTGATTTTTGAATGTTTATCTTGTATCCTGCTACTCTGCTGAATCTTTCTATTAGTTCCCATAGATTTCTCATGGAGTCTTTAGGGTTTTCTATGTATAGTATCATATCATCTGCAAACAGGGACAGTTTAACGTCTTCATTACTAATTTGGATGTCCCTTATTTCTTTTTGTTGCCTTATTACTCTAGCTAGAACTTCCAGCACAATGTTAAATAGGAGTGGTGATAAAGGGCATCCTTGTCTTGTTCCTGTTTTCAAGGGGAATGTTTTCAGCTTCTCTCCATTCAGAATGATGTTGGCCGTTTGTTTTGCATAGATGTCCTTTATTATGTTGAGAAATTTTCCTTCTTTACCTATTTTATTGAGAGTTTTTATCAGGAATGGGTGTTGGACTTTGTCAAATGCCTTTTCTGCGTCCATTGAGATGATCATGTGATTCTTTTCTTTCCTTTTATTTATGTGGTGGATTACGTTGATTGATTTTCTAATGTTGAACCATCCTTGCATACCTGGTATGAATCCTACTTGGTCGTGGTGCATTATTTTTTTGACATTATGCTGAATTCTACTGGCTAGAATTTTGTTCAGGATTTTTGCATCTATATTCATAAGAGATATTGGTCTGTAATTTTCCTTTTTTGTGACATCCTTCCTGGTTTTGGTATCAGCTTTATGGTGGCTTCATAGAATGAATTTGGAAGTGTTGCTTCCTCTTCTATGCTCTGAAATAGCTTGAGTAGTACTGGTAAAAGCTCTTCTGTAAATGTTTTGTAGAATTCTCCAGTGAAGCCATCTGGGCCAGGGCTTTTTTTGGTTGGGAGTTTTTTTATTACCTTTTCAATCTCTTCTCTTGTTATAGATCTGTTCAGATTTTCAACGTCACTTTGTTGTAGTTTGGGTAGGCCCTGTGATTCTAGAAATTTATCCATTTCCTCTATGTTTTCAAATTTGTTGGAGTATAGTTTTTCATAATATTCTGTTATAATCCTTTTTATTTCAGTTGGGTCTGTTGTAATGTCCCCCATTTCATTTCTTATTTGGGTTATTTGTGTCCTCTCCTGTTTTTCTTTTGTCAGTCTGGCCGGTGGTTTGTCGATTTTGTTGATTCTTTCAAAGAACTAACTTTTGGTTTTGTTGATTCTTTCTATTGTTTTTCTGTTCTCTATTTCATTTATTTCTGCTCTGATCTTTACTATTTCCTTTCTTCTGTTGGTTGTGGGCTTTTTTTGCTGTTCTCTTTCTATTTGTTTGAGTTCTGTAGTTAATGTTTTGATTTCGTCCCTTTCTTTCTTCTTTTTTGATATATGCATCTATTGCTATAAATTGTCCCTGAGGACTGCCTTTGCTGCATCCCAAAGGTTTTGGTACGATGTGTTTTCATTCTCATTTGATTCTAGGAATTTTTTGACTCCATCTCTGATTTCTTCTATTACCCATTGATGTGTAAGCAGGGTATTATTCAGTTTCCATGTAGTTGATTTTTTTTCCTTGCTGTTTCTATTGTTAATTTCTACCTTGATGGCATTGTGGTCAGAGAAGATACTTTGAATTATCTCAACATTTTGGATCTTGTTGAGGATTGCTCTGTGCCCTAAGACGTGGTCTATTCTGGAGAATGTTTCATGTGCATTGGAAAAGAATGTGTACTTTGCAGCAGTTGGATGGAGTGTTCTCTATATGTCTATGAGGTCAAGTTGGCTGATTGTGCCCTTTAGGTCTTCTGTATCTTTGCTGAGTTTCTTCTTATTTGTTCTGTCCTTCACTGAGAGTGGTGTGTTGAACTCTCCTACTATTATTGTGGAACTGTCAGTTTCTCTTTTCAGTGTTGTTAGAGTTTGTTTTATGTATTTTGGAGCCCTGTCACTGGATGCGTAGATGTTTATTGTGGTTATGTCTTCATGATGGATCATCCCCTCAGTCATAGTGTCCTTCTTTGTCTTTTATGGTGGATTTTGTTTTAAAGTCTATTTCATCTGAGATTAGTATTGCCACTCCTGCTCGTTTTGGGTAGTTGTTAGCTTGATATATTTTTTTCCAACCTTTGACTTTTAATAAATTCACATCTTTGTTTCTAAGGTGTGTCTCTTGTAGACAGCATATTGATGGATCCTGTTTTCTTATCCATTCTGCCACTCTCCGTCTCTTTATGGGTGCATTGAATCCATTTACATTCAGTGTAATTATTGATAGATGTGAGTTTGTTGCTGTCATTTTGTAGTGTTTTTTTTTTTTGTGGTGCTGAAATTTTCTTTGATCTTCTTACTCTCATGTGCTGAGTTACTTTTCTTTGTGGATTTTTTTTTTTCATTTCTTTTGTTTTTGTAGGTTTTGTTTTTGTGGAGACTTTATGTTATTCGTTTTTATTTTTATGAGTTGGTTTATTTAACTTTCTTTGTGGTTACCATGAATGTTACCCTTATCTTTCTAAGTTTGAAGCAGTCTACCATTACTTGCTATCGCCTTGCCTTCCTCTCCATTAGAAGGTTCTATACCTATGCCGTTTATTCCCTTTTATTGTTTTGATGTTGTTGTCATTTATTGATTAACTGCTCTGATTCCCTGTTGTATTTCTTTTGGTTTTGGATAGTCCTCGAGAGTCATTTCCTAGATTGGTATCTGGCTGGTACGATCCTGCATCCTAGGTTCTGGCTGTGAGCTGAAGCTGTTTGTCTTCAGATCGAAGAACTCCCTTTAATAATTCTTGTAAGTTTGGTTTGACTTTTACATATTCCCTTAATTTCTGTTTATCTGGAAATGATCTAATTTCACCATCAAATTTGAACGAGAGTTTTGCAGGATATATTATTCTTGGCTGACAATTTTTTTCTTTCAAGATTTTATATACGTCATCCCATTGCCTTCTTGCCTGCATGGTTTCTGCCCGATAATCTGAGCTTAGTCTTATTGTTTCTCCTCTGTATGTGACTTCTTGTTTTTCACGAGCTGCTCTCAGGATCTTTGTTTGTCTTTGGTTTTGGCGAGTGTGACTATGATATGCCTTGGTGATTTTCTGTTGGGGTCTCTTCTATATGGGGTTCGTTGAGCTTCTTGGATGGTCAGCTTTTCATCTTTCATGATATTGGGGAAGTTTTCTTTCAGCAGTTCCTCAATGATCCTCTCTGTGTTTTCTGTTTTCTCCCCCTATTCTGGAATTCCAATCACTTGTGAATTTTTGCTTTTAATTGTGTCCCACATAACTCTCAGGGTCTCTTCATTTTTCTTTGTTCTTTTTTCTGAGTTTTCCTGAAACAGAGTTGTATCCAAGTGTTTGTCTTCAGTTCCACTGATCCTGTCTTCCACCATTTCAAATCTGCTTCTCAGCCCTTCTATGACACCATCCAGTTCTGAAATCTTGTTGTTTATCTTTTGGATTTCTAATTGTTGTGTTTGTATAATTTCTAGTTGTGAATTTATTTTGACATTTTGTTCCTGCACCATCTTCCTGAATTCTTCCAATTTTTTGTCTGTATTTTCCATGAATTTGTCTATTTTTTCCTCATGTTTGTCAGCTTTTTGCCTCAGTTCTTGGAGAATTCCAAGTATTAGAGATTTGAATTCCCTATCAGGTAGTTCTAGAGCATTTTCTTCCACAGGAGAGTCATCAGGTGTTTTATTTTGGATGCCTACTGGAACCATCCTGTCCAGTTTTTGTAAATGTTTTGATATTGTCTGCTGTTTTGGGGGCATTCAGTAGTTATTTTTCTCATTTATTGATTGTAGATATGTTTGTTTCATCCCTTTTTTAAAAAAAAAAATTTGACTATGTCTGAGCAGGCGGACTGTGTGTTCTTTGTTGTTTGCTCGTCTGTGCACCCAGTACTTTTTGCCTCCTTCTCCAACCGGCAGGTTCAGTCACTCAGATATGGTACAGCAGGGCAGGTTTAGCTGAAGAGGAGTTACTGGGACGGGTTGTTTGTGGCACTTACTACAGCCACCAGGACGGGTCAGTAATCAGTTCAGGGCAGGTTCCAGTAGGCCTTGCCCGTGCTGCTTGGTGGTGTGATGTCAAGCGCACAGTGCAGGTAGGCATGATGCAGTGGGGAGATGGTTATGTGTGGAGCTAAGATGGATATGGGAGAGAGGAGAGAGGAACAGGAGCCAAAAAACATACAAACAAAAAAGAATGCTAGGGGAGCTTGCCGTTGGAATGGAGAGATGAGAGACTATGAAATGGAGAAAAACAGAAAGGGGAAGAGGAGGAAAAGAAAAGAATGAATAAATAAAAATCAGAAAGGTTAAAGAACTGCAAAGTTCCCAGGGATCCCACTGATGCAGCTATGAGGTCTGGGGAACTCACTCTCAGGTGTTGCAGTACAGCCTGGCTAGAAGGCGTAGAGGTATACAAAGCCTGGTATTCAGGGATCAAAAAGAGAAGGAAGATATAGAGAGACAAGAAACTGAGCAATGAAGAAAGACAAAAGGGAAAAAGATGGAAAAGAAAGCAAAACAAATTTAAAAAAAAAAAAGAACAAGAAAGGCCCCCCAAAAAACAGAAACAAAAAAAAAAAAACAACGAAGAAAGAAATACTCTCAGGGATCCCTCTGCACGTCTGTGGAAGCTGAAGGGGAGTTCCTTGCCACGCAGCTGTGCCTGGCCAGAAAGGGCTCCCAACTCAAGAAAAGGAAAAGAAAACAGAGAAACAAGTCAAAACGAACAAAAGAACAAAAGCCCCGGGATCCCACCAGTGTGGTAGCCCAGACCGGGAAGCAGCTCCACACTCAAATGGAGCTCCGCATTCCCTCAGGAAGAAGCAAAGATGGCTCGAGGAGCCAGGCACTCGAGTGAAAGGAGGGGGAGGCGGTGAGAGGCAAGCAAGAAATCAAAAGAAGCAGGAAAAAAAAAAAGCAACACCAGCAGCAGCCAACGAATGGCACTCAGAGAGCCAGCTAGTGCAGGCTGATGTTTTTGGACAAGAGACTGTGTCCGCGGAAAGCAGTGGAGGCCAAGTGTGAGTGAAGAAGGGTAGAAAGTGGGAAAGCATATATCACAAATTGCCAGCGCTCTGCAGCCCCTCAGGAAGAAGCAAAGGTGGCGCACGGAGCCAGGCACTCGAGTGAAAGGTGGGGGAGGTGGCAAGAGGCAAGTGAGAAATCAAAAGAAGCAGAAAAAAAAAGCAACACTAACAGCCAACAAATGGCACCCAGAGAGCCACCCACTTGGGTGTGTGGAATCCAAGCAGCTGGCACTTCCTGGTCAAGAGACCATGGCTGCGGGAAGCAGAGGAGTCCGAGCCGGGGCGAAAAGGGTTGGGTGGTGGCAAGCACACACCGCAAATTACCGGTTGTTTTGTCTCCCGCTGGATGCTCCATGAGGCTGCTTTCTTGTACCCTCTTTTGCTGGTTTCAGATAGGAGTCCAAGATGGTGGTTCCGTGCTGTCTTAGCTGGTAGGGGACCTCTGCATGAATCTCTCGTCGCTCTCCGCTCTCTGTCAGTTTTCTCACTCCATTTGGTGCTTGGCTGAGTTCTTTATCTCTTCATTTGATGTTTTAGGGTTTCAGGATTGTTGAATTCTCTGTTTGGCTTAGTTTTTCGGATCTTTGCTTTGGAGGGATGGCGTGGTGCTTCTGCCTAGAGCGCCTTTTTGCCGGAACTCTCCCATCTTCTGTTTATGCCACCTGTGTCATTCAATATTGTGTCCATAGACTCCTTCAGTATTGATACTCAAGGCTTGAATTTATTCTTCAGTTCTTTTAGCTTGAGAAATGCTGACAGTGTTCTTCCCTTTTGGTCTTCTAACTCCAGGTCTTTGCACATTTCATTTATAATACTTGGCTTCCTCTTCTTGAGCCACCTTTTGAAATCTTCTATTCAGCTCTTTTACTTCATCATTTCTTCCATTTGCTTTAGTTACTATATGTTCAAGAGCAAGTATCAACATCTCTTCTGACATCCATTTGGTCTTTTCTATCTTTCCTGTCTTTTTAACAACCTTTTGTTTTCTTCATGTGTGATGTTCTGATGTCATCCCACAACCTGTCTGGTCTTTAGTCTTCAGCGTTTAGTGCTTCAAATCCATTCTTGAGAAGATCTCTAAGTTCAGTGGGAATTTAGTGGGACTTTGGTGGGAATTAATCCCTCATTTAGCAAGAATCTGTCTTTCATATTGAGGAATATATATTTCATATTAACAAAGTATCCATCAATTCCTATTTTATTGAATTCCTAAAAATCAGGAATGGATGTTCAGTTTTGTTAAATGTCTCTTCTGTATCCATGGAGATTATTGTATTGAACATCTTCACATTTCTTCAGTGAATTCCACTTAAATAATATGTGTTATATTTTAATGTGCTGATGGATAACATTTTCTACTAGTTTAAAGATTTTTTATATCAATATCATTAATTTTCTTCTGTCTATTGGTTTATTTTTGTACAATCTTAATCAGAGTTTGATATGAATATTGTATTCATATCATAAAAATTTGGATTTTTTTATTTTTCTATCATCTGGAACAATTTAAGAAAAATCAAGATTATCTAGTCTTTAAAATTTTGATAGAATTCATTATAAAGCCAGATAGTAGTCCTGGTCTTTTTTGTGGAGGAATATGCTTTGTCAATTTTCTCTGTATTTTGTCTGTACTAACTGATGTATGTAAACTTTATGTACTTGGGTTAGTTTAATCATATTATCTTAGTTATCTGCGATAACAGAAATACCACAAGTAGATGGCTTTAACAAAGAAAAATTTATTCTCTCACAGTCTCAGAGGCTATAAGTCCAAATTTGGGGTGATAGCTCCAGGAGAAGGCTTTCTGTCTCTGTTGGCTCTGGGGGAAGGTCCTTGTCAACAATCTTCCCTGGTCAAGGATGTTCTCAGGGCAGGGGCCCCGGGTCCAAAGGACACGCTATTCCCCTGGCTCTTGTTTCTTGGTGGTATGAGGTCCCCATGTCTCTCTGCTCGCTTCTCTTTTATACCTCAAAAGACATTGACTTAAAACAAAATTTAATCTTGTAGATTGATTCCTGCCTCATTAACATAACTCTCTAATCTTGCCTCATTAACAACATAGAGGTAGAATATACAACACATAGGACATTCATGCCAGATGACAAAAAGGTAGACAATTACACAATACTGGGAAGTACGACCTTGCCAGATTGACATATATTTTTGGGGGACACAATTCAATCCATGACATATATGTTCGTAAAAGGTCTCCATCTAAGTTTTCAACATTCTTTATTTGTATATAGTTGTTCAACTATAATTTTTTTTTAATTTTCTGTTTCATTGAGTAATTTTCCCTTTTGTCATATTTTACTTGTGCCTCTCCTTTATTAAATTAGGTTGGATAGATGTTTTGTTTTGTTTTCAAAAAGCCAGTTTTGTTGGAGTGGTTTTGTCTCTACTGTTTTTCCATTTTCTGATGTGTATATTTCTACTTTTATCTTTATTATTTATTTCTTTCATCTTTCTTTTGGTTTGCTTTGTTGAGCAATTTTAACTTTGAGGTTTGTTTTTTTTTTAATTCATTTACTTCCTTTTTATTTTGTATTGATGTAAGTATTAAATGCTGTGAGTTTTTCTTCAAACACTGCTTTAACTGTTTCCCGTAGATGTTTATGTCACATGTTCTCTACCATTATTTTCTAGAAATTCTGCAATTTCAATTTATGTTCCCCTTTAACCCAACAGCAGAGCCCTGGTGGCACAGTGGTCAAGAGCTAGGCTGATAATCAAAATGTTGGCAGTTTGAATCCACCAGGTCCTTGGATACTATGGGACAGTTCTACTCTGTCCTATAGAGTCACTATGAGTTGGAATCAACTCAATAGCAACGGGTTTTTTTTTTTTAAGTTTTAACCAAAGAATTGTTTAATGGTTTTCAATTCTTACAAGCATATTTTCTTTAAAAATATGTACTTTCTTATAAACTTCTAGTTTTATTAAATTATGGTGAAAGAATGCTGTTTGCATCATGTCTGCTTTCTGGAATTTATTGATGTTTCCCTTGTAGTTAATTTTATAGATGATCCATGTGCACTGGAAAAGACGTATTCTTTATTAGTGAGGAAATAATTTAATTGCTATCTTTAAGGTTACTTATTAATTTTGCTGTTTGGGTTTTCTATATCTTTATTAATTTTTGTCCCTTTGATTTGTCTGGTTCTGAGGGCAGTGTGCTAAAATCTCCTATTATTAGTTTGTCTCTCTGTCTTGTTTCCTCTCCTGTAGTGACTGATTTATAAATGTTGCTCTTGTGTGAGTTGTTGTGAGTTATAGGCTCTAGCTTCATAAAGTGAACTTCTCTGTCTTGGTTAATGGTTCCGTGGCCTGAACTTTACCTTGTCTGATATCAAAATGTGGCCCCTGTTTATTTTTAATTCCATTTGTCTATTATATCTTTGCTCATCCTTTCAATTTTACCTTTTTGAACTGGTTTCTTTTAATTGTGTGTCTTGGATAGAGCATAGAATTGGGTTAGCTTTGTTAGCCAATATGAAAATCTATTTTCTTTTGGTAACTGAGTCAAACCATTACTTTGTTGTGTATCCAATCACCACCCACCTGAACAGGACCAGAAAGAGTGAATGAGATCAGAAGAAGCACTCTCTAAATGGTTGGGCCATTAACAGGGGAAAAGGATAGGCAGAAAGATGGTGCCAAAAAGACACTACAAAATTTTGCACAGATTTGGTTTTGTTAGTCAGAGATCTCTAGGAAAATTTGCTTAAGTTAAGATCCAAAGCAAACATCCTATGATGCAGTTGGAAGCAGCCCGTTAAACTGCTAGCTTGCCAAGTTTTAAATGCATTTGATTATTTCTCTGAAGCAGTCCTTGTGTTGCAAAGCAACTCATAACAAAGGGCTTTATTTACATTGAAGAACACAATAGAGAAGTTTTTGAAAACTAAGGAATGAAGAGTTACAAAAAATATTGACATTACAGGTCCAGAACTGAGTAATGACCGGACATTTATAATTGAATTTCCAATCATAGTGCTCCTTCATCACCCCAGTACTTAGTGAAAATGGTTTGTCAGAGTCAAAATTCTTTGTCAGAGACAAAGTAGCTGATTGACATGCTGATAGTAAAAGGACTAAAAGTTGGTAGCAAGAATCAGAATAATTTTTTAAAAACACACTTTTTCATTTATTCATTCATAATTTATTCAGAACATATTAATGGCAAGGTACTGACTATGGTACACTAGACAACTTTGAACTATGTAAATGAGGTGACTCATGGTGAGAGGTAGGTGATCTCAGGCATAGTACCTCATAGTACCTAATACAGATACTGTGAAGATTGAAGGATTTAATGCACTTAAGGTTTATACCATGGTGTCTCATGCATTGTTGGGCCTCAAGAAATAACTGCTAGTTTTTCTCCAGTTATAAACATCCATTAGTATTGGACCACGGGGAAGGAGTTTAGCACAGATGTATGTAAAACAAAGCATACCTCCATTTGTCCCTCACTGAGCTGGCAATTTATCAAAAAAAAAAAAAAAAAAAGATATAATTTATTTATATCCGTGGAATGTTGTGACAACTTATTAATTAATGCTGTAAAGTGCTTTGGAAACACTAAATGAAATTAAAATTGCTAAATATTCTATAACAGCTCTCTTTTGAATCACATCTTCAATACATAATAATGTAGCTGATTTAATTAAACAATAGAAAGTTAAATAATAAAGAACAGAGGAAGAAATAAATTAAGAGGCATAACCCAAGGAGCAAGTATATGTTTTCAGATGAGATTTGAAAAGAGATGGTGAGTCAATGAGGCAGAGAGACACTAGAAAGCTGTTTTAGTTGAGAGAAGATATAGATAAAGTCCCTCCTTAGACAATCTGTTACATTCCCTGGGACCTAATTATAACATTCAATGCATCAGCATCTCAAATAACAGTGAATGTTAACGGTGATCATTGGAGAGACACAAAAGAGCACTTAATTACCCTTTGGGACAGTAAATGCGATCATTACTTAGAATTTTTGAAGTCATATAAAAGTTGAAAAATGTAATAAGTTGTGGCTGGCTAACACTGAAGGTCTGTGCTCCCCTTGTCTAGTTTAGAGTTGCTGCTGGGAAGCACTCGTCCAACCAGGAACTCCAGTTCCCAGCTACCTTGTGCCTAAGGGAGGCCATGTAGCTACTCTGGCTGATGGAATGTTAGAAGTGATGTGTGTCACTTGCAAACTGAGTGTGGATAATTATCAGTTTGCTCTTTCCATTATCATTTTCCTTCCACAGTGACCTTGGAGTCTGTATGTTAAAGATAGTAACATCAAAAAATGGAAGAAGCCTGAATCCCATTTGAGCTCAACTAGGAACACTGACATTGGGCCAAGCATGAGTGAGAAGCAAAGTTTATTTGTTAAACCACTGAAATTATAGAGTTGCTTCTTACCATTCCTAGTAATATATTAATATCACTAGTAATATATATTAATACTCAGTTTGGATTTTTGACCTAAACAACTAGTTATTAGAATAAATAACTATCATAGACCATGCAATGAATGGAGTGAAGGGGTGGGGAGAGAAGTAGAAGCTCTAGATAGAAATAATACATATGCAAAGTGGAGAAGTGAGAAGGAATGGGGCATGTGGGTAGTAGAGCTGGAGTGTGGAGTTAAAAGGCTGAGAAAGACTGATGAAGAGTGGAATATGAGGCTAGACTAGGGTTCAGTAAGGGCCAAGGATATGCATGTAATGGTGCAAAAGAATTTGGAATCAACCCTGAAGGCTATGAGGAGCCAGTGAGTAATTTGAAGCAAGAAAGTTAGAGGATCCAATTTGCATTTTATAAAGATCGCCCACAGGGTAGAGATTTCATCGGAATAGGTTAAACCTACAGTGGGATGAGTTAGGAGGCCTTTGAAGTAATCTAGATGGCAGACTGTGATTACCTGATCCAGGTAGTAGTTTAGGAACAGAGAAGGAGATGGATTTGAGTGCTATTAAGAAGGTGAAGAGTCCCTGGGTAGCCCAAATGGTTACGCCCTCAACTACTAGCTGAAAGGTTGGGGGTTCTAACACACCAAGAGATACCTCTGAGGACAGAAAACCTTATGGGGTGCAGTTCTACTTCACACATATGGAGTCGCCATGAGTCAGAGCTGACTAGACAGCACTAACAACAAGGTAGAATGAGAAAGAAAACTTTGACTGATTGGATGTGTTGGGTAAGAAAGGATAACAGTAAGTTTTTATTACTAACGGACTGAAGAAACAGTTTTCCTGGATAGGGAATATGATAGAAAGATCAGGTTTGGGGAAAAAGATACTTTACCCTTGGACATACTGAGTTTAATGGTGAGCTGTGCAGGCTGAGATTTTCAATAAGCACTTGGATGAGTGAATATGGATTTTACACAAACACACAAAAGATGTAAGAGCTGTAAATGGTGGATACAAGTGGTACTTGAAGCCATAGGAGTGAATTAGATCACACAGAGAAACTGTGAAATAATAATAGCGATAACCAAAAACCAAAAACCCCACCGCCATCAAGTCAATTCTGACTCATAGCAACCTCATAGTGTTTCCAAGGCTGTAAATCTCTACAGAAGCAGACTGCCACATCTTTCTTCTTCGGAGCCGCTGGTGGTTTCGAACCACGAAACTTTCAGTTAGCAATCGCTTTAATCGCTGAGCCGCCAATAGTAACAATAGCTAAAAAAATACTGTTTATAGCTATGTGCTAGGCATTATTCTAAGAGTTTTATATATTACAACATTTACTCCTGACAACGACCCTATAAGATCTGTTCTCTTAATCACACTCAGTTGCCTCTTTACATTGTACATAGTGAGAAGAGAAGAGTGCAGAGGCAAAAGTTCTCTGGAATTCTTAACATTTAAAGTTTAATCAGAGTGAAAGAGCCCAAGAAAAGGAAAAACCAAAAAGGTAAGCATATAACCAAGAAAGAATGGCACCACAGAAGCTGTGTCAGTTATCAATTTATTATCTCTCAGCTCCAAACCCACCCTCTTTACTCTGCTTTCGTTCTCAATGATCAGCTAGCGCCATGTTAGGCCTTGTCAGTAGAAGACAATGGGGAGGCACTGCAGGAGTTCCACCAGCACCCTGGTAGGAAGTTTCCAAGGGAAACTCACCATCATCTAAGTGGATTCCTAGCAAGCTCCACGAGTTTTGCCACACCCTAATGGGCAGCTTCCTGCCCACCAGCTCCAGCCTCCAGCACCTCAGTAAACTTCCCTGCCATACAGTGGTTCTCTTACTAATTAATCCCCCACTCATGGAGACCCCATGCAAAACAGAACTAAACACTGCCCTGTCCTGTGCCATCCACATGATCAGTTTTTGATCAGAACACTGTGATCCATAGGGTTTTCACTGGCTGATTTTCAGAAGTAGATCACCGGGCCTTTCATCCTAGTCAGTACTAGTCTGGAAGCACTGCTGAAAAATGTTCAACATCATAGCAACTCATAGCAACACACAACGCTGACAGACAGGTGGTGGCTGTGCATGAGGTGCACTGCTGCAATTCATCTGGTGTCTCCTGCATGGAAGGGGAGAATTCTACCGCTGCAGTAATCCTCTGTTACTAGTTAATAATTATAATAAATTCTCCCTGCTCAGATTACAGGTATAGTTTCTGTCTCTTAACTGGACCTCTCTCCTGACTGATAGAGAAGTTAAGGAAATGTTTTTAGAAAGAGGCAATGGTCTGCTCTTAGTTACATAGGTAGAGAGGTCGAGATAGATAAGAAAAAAATTCTGAAACGTGCACTGAATTTGGGAACCAGGATGTCATAAGTGCCCTTAGTAAAAACAATTTTCACTGAGTGTTGGTACGATAAATCGGACGACAGTGGGGTGAGGACTGAAGGAGAACTGGCACAGAGAAAAGAAATGTAGAATACTTACTGTTGAGAGAAGCATAGCAATAAAGGGAAGTAAACAGAAGATAGCTAAAAGATAGAAGGAAGCTGTAAGCATGAGGGACAATCTTGCTTTGTCTTTTTGGATTGAAATGACTGAAGGATACTTAAATGCAATGCGGAATGCTACAAGCAGAAAGGGCATAGTGTGAGAGACAGGAGAGTTCCCAGAGAACATGACAGCATGGACAAAGTACACATGGAGCAGCTTGCCTTAGGTGGTAGGAAAGGTGGCTCTTCCTGGAAAACCAGCAAGATGCAAGAACAGGGGCTTCTGCAAATGGTGGGAGGAGTGGGTGCCTACACTCACTATGGGGACTACAAAGAATTTAGAAAGTATGGGCAATAATGTTTCAAAGATATAAAACCAAGGGGGAAACTATAAGGATAGATATATAGAAGTATGTATACAGACTTAAATATTAGGATACAAGTTTTAAATGTCAAACGACAACATATAGAGGAAAACAGATTTTTTTCGTAGATACTGGCAATATATTTGATACTCATCTTGTAAATATTCTGAGTTTTTAAGTGAAGAAAAAGAAAACTAATTACTATCAAGGGACTACAGTGTGCCAGAAAATGGGACAACTGTTTTGCACATATTCTCTCATTTGTTCCACATTGCAATCCCATGAGGCATCATCTCCATTATTGTTTTAATTTGAGAAAACTGCAGTTCAATTCAACATCATTAAATAACAGAGCTAGGATTCAAGCTCATGTCTGACTTAAAAACTCATATTCTCACTATGCTTCAAAGCTGCTAATGCTGGGCACAAATATATGGCATAAATAAAATATCAAACATAACTAAAAATGCACACACAACAGAAGATGAACTAGATAAATAGGACCACCTAAAAATTAGACACTTATACTTAACAAAAGACTTCTCCATAAGAGTCAAAAGAGAACCTACAGACTGGGAAAAAATTACAGGTAATGGCATATCCGACAAGGGACTAATTTCTAAAATTTATAGAAAATGTCAACATGTCAACAATAAAAAGACAAATACTTCAATTTAAAAATGGGCAAAGGATATGAACAGACATTTCACCAAAGAAGACATTTAGGTGGCTAACAAACATAAGGAAGTGCTCAAGATCATTAACAATTAGAGAGACACAAATCAAAACTGCAATGCGATACTGTCTTAGTCATCTAGTGCTGCTATAACAGAGATACCACAAGTGGATGGCTTTAACAAAGAGAAGTTTATTCTCTCACAGTCCGTAGGCTACAAGTCTAAATTCAGGGCATCAGCTCCAGGAGAAGGCTCTCTCTCTCTGTCGGCTCTGGAGGAAGGTCCTTGTGATGCATCAGTCTTGCCTTGGTCTGGGAGCATCTCAGTGCAGGAACCTCAAGTCCAAAGGACGCACTCTGCTCCCGGCACTGCTTTCTCGGCGGTGTGAGGTTCCCATGTGTCTCTGCTTGCTTCGTTCTTTTATATCTCAAAAGAGATTGGATTAAGACACTATCTAATCTTGTAAACCTCATCGGTATAACCTCATCACAGTGACAAAATTTACAACACATAAGGAGATCACGTATAACCTCATCATAGTGATAGAGTTTACAACACATAAGGAAATCACATCAGATTGCATAATCATACAACACTGGGAATCATGACCCAGCCAAGTTGACAGATTTTTGGGGGGACACAATTCAATCCATAACAGATACCATCTCACCCTGACTTTATTGTCAATTAAAAAAAAAAGAAAACCAGAACATAGCAAATGTTGACGAGGTTGTGGGGAGATTAGAATTCTTATACACTGTTGATGGGAATGTAAAATGGTCCAACCACTATGGAAAACAGTATGGCACTTCTTTGAAAAACTAGAAATAGAAATACCCTGTGATCCAGCAATCCCACTTCTAGGTATATACCCTAAAGAAATAAGAGACATGATTCAAACAGACATATGGACACTATGTTCCTTGCAAGATTATTCACAATAGCAAAAAGATGGAAACAACCTAATTGTCCATCAACAGATGAATGGATTAACGAACAGTAGTACATACACACAATGGACTACTACATAATGATAAAGAATAAAGGTAAATCTGCAAAACATCTCACAGCATGGCTGAATTTGGAGGGCATTATGCTGACTGAAATAAACCAATCACAAAAGGATAAATACTGTATGAGATCACTACTATAAAGTAATAATGGAAGGTTTACACAGAGGGGGAAAAGAAAAAAGGAAAAATATTCTTTGATGGTTACCAGGGATGGGAGGGAAAGGCAGGGAAAATTACCAATTAGATAGAAAACACATGTTAATATTGGTGAAGGGAAAGGCAATACATAATATGGGGGAAGTCAGCAAAACATGACCAAAGCAAGAGAGAACACTGAGAGGAAAGCAAGAATAAAGGGAAACTATGGTAACTTAGTTACTTAGACAATCCTCCAACAATAGTATTAACAAACAATAATCTATGAATGCATAAATAGGTAGATAGATATGCCAAGAGGTGTAGGAGAGTGTAAGGAAACACACCTACTGTCAGATACAGGTTTTGTGATGGATATTTCTACATACATGGTTGTAGGTGAAGCTCATATAGAGCAGACAAGGAGAAACCTCTTAGACATAATAAAACCTCTCACAGAACAAAGTTCTTAGGCTAGAAGACAACAGACTATAGACTCAGGGGCCATGTACATTAATTGGCACAACAGAGTCCATAAAGACAATGTTCTGCATTCTTCTTTGGTGAGTAGCATCTGGGGTCTTAAAAGCTTTTGAGTGGCCATCTAAGATATATCTACTGGTCTCTTTCCATCTGGAGCAAAGGAGAGTGAAGAAAACCAAAGACTCAAGGGAGCAATTAGTCCAAAGGACTAATGCACCACATGAGCTACAGCCTACATGACCCTTAGACCAGAAAAACTAGATGGTGCCCAGCTACCACTACCTACTGCTCTGACTGGAATCACATCAGAGGGTCCTGGACAGAGCAGGAGAAAAAAGTAAAACAAAAAATCAAATTCACAAAAAAGACCAGATTTACTGGTCTGACAGAGACTGAAGGAACCCCCGAGACTATGGCCTTTAGACACCCTTCTGACAGTGGAACTTATGCCACTGTCAGTGCACAAGGATGCACATTCCTGCTCTATGTCAGATTCTAGTACTTTTAAGTTGGTGCACTCAGAAAGTCTACACAACATTGTCGCCAATTAACCACTATCAAATATTCTAAAAATACCCTGTTTTTTCCAAAACCTAAATTGAATTTTAAAATTACATTTCTGAGTTCTTGTGGCAAAAGATTCTTTATTAAATTGACTTTAACCCTTTCTCAGGTTCCATTTCGGAAGTCCAAAGAATGATTCTTTTAAAACCCAGAATATATTGCATACAGTTTTAATAATAAGGAGTTAAGAGTTTGGAAGCAAAATAATGCATATTCTAACAAAAGTTCACAGTTTTAGGTATCAAAGGGAATCATAATATGCATAATGTACAATCAGCACCATTTGCAAACTACAAGCATGGAGTGTGGGTACATCTGGTATAATATTTGATGAGAATACTAGCTTTGTGTTATGCACTCAGCATGTCAAATAGTATCAGTTATCAACATTCCCCAAATTAACAAAATTTTTAAACTTCTTCACCCCAAGTGTATACTCAGCAAATACACAAACCAAAAATTATACCAAGAGGGAATGATGTGAACTAGTTAAAACACCGGATTGTATTCTTTTATTTAAATAGTACTTTATTGCTTTTATAGGATGATACATGTTTATTTATGAACTCCAAGTGCAAGAACAAAGAAATAATGACTTCAAATCCAACCTCCTAGAAATTATTTTCATAAGTAATAGATGAATATTAGCCAAGACATCTCTATATGCATTATCACCACCACTACCAGTTGCTGTCGAGTCACCTCTGACTCATGGCAACCCCATGTGTGTCGGAGTAGAACTGTGCTCCAGAGGATTTTCAATGGCTGATTTTTTGGAAGTAGATTGCCCGGCCTTCCTTCCTTTGGGTGGACTTGAACCTCCAAGGCTTCAGTTAGCAGCCGACAGCAATAATGTTTGTACCACACACGGACTCCCAATATGTATAAATGGAAATAATAGATAGATAAATGACTATAAAATGGGGATTATTCTGTGCATGTTTTAAAAATTATTTAATCCTATTTGCATTTAATAACAAAACAGAAGTGAAATATAAAACATTTTTAATTTTAGATAAATGTTTCCTTACTTCCAAAATTAATAAAAATCATAAAGAAAAAAATTGAGTGGTTGAAGTTATTATGGTTGTTCTTACTTTTAAATACTATTGATTGGTAATATTGTAAAATGAGGAACTTATCACAATTACACTTTCTCCTGACTTTCATTTCATTTTTTGTTAGTTATTTTTGGACTGTCAAGTTTCACCACATTTATATTATATCCCATTCTAATAATTTCCATAGATGTTTAGCCTTAGTTTTATTTTGGAATGAAATGATGCTCACCTCCATGCCTCTATCCGTCTTCCTCATTCCTGAATTCTTTATTTCGTTTAATCGTTGGCTAATTTTCAACATCAAGTAGTTTTTCCAGGAAGGCTTTGACAAAGTTGAGTTTGTTCATGTTTAAGAATGGCCTTCTCTTGCCCTCACACTTAATGGGCAGCTTTGATGGCTATAATATTCTTGGGCACACTTTGCCTCAGAATTAAGCTTATTTTACTCCATTATCTTTGGACATTGAAGACACGAAGAAATCTGAGACCAATCTGATCTTCCTTCTTATAAATGACATCCAATTTTTGCTTAAATGCCTCAAACATTTTTTATTTGTAAAGTTTTGTAATTTAAGACATGAGTCAGGATTACACATTCTGTATTAACCTTCTCTGGAGCATGGTGTTCCCTTACAATCTGAAGATTCAGTTCTCCCTTTATTTTATGAAAAATTTTTAAGTTTTATGTCTTTCTATTATTTCTGTCTTTTATTTGTCATATTGTCTACTTCAGAAACATCAGTTATCCTAATACTGGAACGTCTCTTTCTTCCATATGTGATTTTGCTCTAATTTCATAAGATGTTTTACTTTTTCTTTTGAATTCAATTTTGTCTTCTATATCATTCATTTGATTTTCAGTTATGTTTCTGTTCCTTAGTATTAATTTTTCAATGGTGTTGTTTGGCACTTCAAAAAACAAACCCTGCACATTACAGTATAACCATTAAAAAGGAAGTCAGGACACAGCTAATAGACAACAGGCAGTTATAAAAAAAATTAATTTACTGTGCTTATTTCAATAAAAATAAGAGATTTTTCTGATAATATGAATCTATGTTTTTGAATCTATCCCTGCCTCAAACATCCTTATAATGGCAATTCTAATTAGGTACCCTGAACTCACTTTATTTAAAAACAACAACAATAACAACAGCAGTCTCGCAAGCTTCTGACATGATGTGCTCTGGTTATCATATGAACCATACCGGCCAATAATTTGACTATTTACGTAGTCACACACTCTGTGCCCAATATCCAGTGCTTTTCTGCCTAGCAACCTAGATAAGACTATTCAAAATCAAGTTTACTGAATGCTGATTTTTCTGCCAGGTCCTAATTCACTTAAAAGAAAACAAAGGTTTTTTAAAAACAACTTTTTTTTTCTACCTTGGAAAACAACTTGCCTAGCATTTTGAGGGCATCATAGAGTTTCTGGAAAAGCTAGAATGTGTGGATCATTTTATTTCCTTTTAAGTTTTTTCTTTTTCTTTTCTTTGCAAAGTTTTTCTTTGCAAAGAAGCAGATGGCCTAAAATAAGACTAAAATGGAGTAAATAGAATCTTGAAATAAAGAGCAATAAAAAGAATGATAATGACAAAATTAAATATCACAATAAGGGAGTAAAAATTTAGTCCAAGGTTGTATAATTAATGAGAAAACTGGCATCAGAATCAAGGTCACGTGGCTTCTTGAGGTTCCTAAGAGAAATGCAGAAAAACACTAGGTTTAGTTTGCTATGCATCCTATTTTCTTTTCTTTCCATGAATATCATGCTTGAATCCATGTCAGTAGATGGCTGTTCCTTACTTATTTCACCTAGTGCTGCTCTGGAACATGAAGGAGCGAACAATGGAGCAATCTACATTTCTGTATATGGTTCAGAAGTATGACTGCAAGCAATTTTTTTCTCTTTAAAAAATAAGATAAAGTATATAATTATTCACAGTCACAAATTAAAGTAAAATCACAATGGAAATAAGATGAAATTCAAATATGATTAATACAAAATACCAAATACTTTTTATAGATATAATAAAAAAGAGAAAGCTGACTTTCTTTTAAGGCATTCACTAGTCAACTTTAAAAATCTCAAGTAATTACAGCAATTTGAAGAACTGAAATTATGTTATGCATTTGCCCAAACGGAAAAATTCATAAAATGTATTTTTATTTTATAAAATGAAATTTTAAGACATACCTTTTTGTCTATCTAATGACTCATTTTGGAATAAGTGCCTTTGTAAACTCCAAATAAATTCACAGGCCTAGCAGGTTATGACTATTTTCCATCTCTTTTCTAAAGTAAACTCTGTATATGTAATTGTGAAGGCAATGGAGATGTATACAGAGTTAAGAATGGGAGATAGCAATAAAAGGGTGTGTCTTCAGAAAAAGACCAGACTTGTTGGTCTGACAGAAACTGGAGAAACCCCAAGAGTATGGCCCCTGGACACTATTTTAACTCAGTACTTAAGTCATTCTTGAGGTTCACGCTTCAGCCAAAGATTAGACAGGCCTATAAAACAAACAACAATAAACATAGCTCAACCACGTATATGAGACTAAATGAGCACACCAGCACAGGGGCAAGGACGGGAAGGTAGAAGGGGACAGGAAAGCTGGATGAAGGGAAATGGGGAACCCAAGGTCAAGAAGGGGAGAGTGTTGACATGTAGCAGGGTTGGCAACCAATGTCACAAAACAGTATGTGTATTAACTGTTTAGTGAGAAACTAATTTGCTCTATAAACCTTCATCTAAAGCACAATAAAATAAATAAATCAAAGGGTGTGTCTTAAAAAATTAAATTTTGCTGCTTTAAATAAATGGTAAAGAATTTCTTTTATGAAAATTAATATAAATGTTTCAGCAACTGAAATTACTGTGAATTAACCAGAAACTCTGTATGAGCATATAGCTAGCACCAACCCACTGCCAACGAGTCAATTCCAAATCATAGAGACTCTACAGGACAGAGTAGAACTGCCCCATAGAGTTTCCAAGGAGCTCCTAGTGGATTCAAACTGCCAAACTTTTGGTTAGCTGCTGTAGCTCTTAACCACTGTGCCACCAGGGTTTCCTGTAGCTAGCACCTTGTCTAAAAATTCAGGTAGTTACTACTAGGTGACACTGCCACCATCTGGGTTAATGCTTTTGTGGTTAGTTTCCGTGGAGTGTATTCTGACTCATGGGACCCCACATGCGCAGAGCAGAGCTGCTCCGTAGGGTTTTCAAGGCGGTGACCTTTGGGAAGCAGTTTTTCTGGTCTGTCTTCTGAGGAGCCTCAGGGTGGGTTGGAACTTCCAAACTTTCTTTTTTTTTTTTAACTTATTTTTTATTGTACTTCAGGTGAAGGTTTACAGAACAAATAGTTTCTCATGAAACAGTAGTACACATATTGTTTTATGACATTGGTTAACAACCCCCCGACATATCAACCCTCTCCCTTCTCCACCTTTTTTTTGGTGAAAATATACGTAGCCAAACATACACCATTTCAAAAATTTCCACACGCACAATTCAGTGACATCAACTACGCTCTTCTGCTTGTGCTGCTATTTTCACTTCAGATGAAGGTTTACGGAACAAAATAGTTTCTCATTAAACAGCTAGTACACATGTTGCCCTATGACAATGGTTAACAAACTCACAACACATCAACACTGTCCTTACCCAACCTTGAGTTCCCTATCACCAGCTTTCCTGTCCCCTTCTGCCTTCTAGTCCTTGTCCCCGGACTGCTGTGCCTCATTAGTCCCGTTTTGTTTTATGGGGCTGTTCAATCCCCGGCTGAACCGTGAAGCTTGGAAGTGACTTCACCATGGAGTTAAAAGGGTGTCTGGGAGCCATATACTCTTGGGGTTTCTCCAGTCTCCTTTAGGCCAGTGAATCTGTTTTTGTGTGTGTGTGTGTTAGAATTTTGTTCTACATCCTTCTCCGGCTCTGTCCAGAACCCTTTGTTGTGATCCTGGTCAGAGCAGTCAGTGGTGGTAGCCAGGCACCATCTAGCTGTACTGAACTCAGTCTGGTGGAGGCCTTGGTAGCTGTGGTCCATTAGTCCTTCGGACTAATCTTTTCCGTGTATCCTCTTCTCTTCATTCTCCCTTGCTCCCAAAGGGGTGAGACCAATGGAATATCTTAGATGGCTGCTCACAGGCTTTTCAGACCCCAGATGCTACTCACCAAGATAGAGTGTAGAACATTGTCTTTATAAACTGTGTTATGCCAATTGAGCTAGAAGTCCCCCGAGACCATGGTCTCCACAGCCCTCCGCCCAGCAATTCAGTCCCTCAGGGAGTTTGGATGTGTCTAGGGAGCTTCCGTGATCTTTCTTGTACAAGCTGTGCTAGTTTCCCCAATATCGTGTACTGTCTCACCCTTCACCAAAAATACCACTATTCTATTGCCTATTTAGTATTTCCCCCCGACCCCTCCCATCCCTGGTAACCAACAAAGATTGTTACATTTTGTGTGTGAACTTTTTCATGGGTTTTTACGATAGAGGTCTCATACAATATTTGTCCTTTTGTGATTGATTTATTTCACCATCATAGTGTCCTGCAGTTTCATCCATGTTATGAGATGCTTCACAGATTCATCATTGTTCTTTCTCGTTGCATAGTACTCCATTGTGTGTATGTACCATAGTTTGTTTATCCATTCATCTGTTGATGGGCATCTAGGTTGTTTCCATCGTTTTGCTATTGTGAACAATGCTGCCGTGAACATAGGTGTGCATACGTCTATTCAAGTGATGACTCTTATTTCTCTAGGATATATTCCTAGGAGTGGGATTGCTGGATCGAATGGTATGTCTATTTCTAGCTTTCTGAGGAAGCGCCATATCATTTTCCAAAATGGTTGTATCATTTTGCATTCCCACCAGCAGTGTATAAGAGTTCCCATCTCCTCGCAGCCCCTCCAACATTTGTTATTTCCAGTGTTTTTGATTCGTGCCAGTAATTCCAGGGTGAAATGGTATCTCATTGTGGTTTTAATTTCCATTTCTCTAATGGCTAGTGATCGCGAGCATTTCCTCATGTGTCTGTTGACCACTTGAATGTCTTCTTCGGTGAAGTGTCTGTTCATTTCCTTTACCCATTTTTTAATAGGGATTGTTTGACTTTTTGTTGCAGAGGTGTTGGATTTTCTTGTAGATTATGAAGATTAGACCTTTGTCTGACTTTTACTGTCCAAAATTTTTTTCCCAGTCTGTAGGTTCTCTTTTTACTCTTTTGGTGAAGTCTTTTGAAGAGCATAGGTGTTTGATTTTTAGAAGATCCCAGTTATCTAGCTTATCTTTTGGGGTATGTGTGTTGATGCTTATGGTTTGTATCCTGATAATGGGGTGTATTAGGGCCTGTAGCGTTGGTCCTATTTTTTCTTCTACGAACTTTATAGTTTTAGGCTTTATACTCAGGTCTTTGATCCATTTTGAAGTAGTTTTTGTATACGGTGTGAGGTATGGGTCCTGTTTCATTTTTTTGCAGATGGATATCCAGTTTTGCTAGCACCATTTGTTAAAAAGACTGTCTTTTCCCCATTTGATGGACTTTGGGTCCTTGTCGAAGATCAGGTGACCGTAGGTGGATGGATTTACATCTGGGTTCTCAATTCTGTTCCATTGGTCAATGGATCTATCATTGTACCGGTACCAGGCTGTTTTGATTACTGTAGCTGTATAGCAGATTCTGAGGTCAGGTAGCGTGAGTCCTCCAACTTTATTCTTCTTCTTCAGTAGTGCTTTACTTATTCGGGGCTTCTTCCCTTTCCATATAAAGTGAATGATTAGTTCTTCCATCTCTTTGAAGAATGTTGTTGGTATTTGGATTGGGATTGCGTTGTATTTGTAAATTTCTTTGGATAGAATTGTCATTTTCACAAAGTTGAGTCTACCTATCCATGAGCATGGTATGTTTTTCCATGTACGTAGATCCCTTTGGGTTTCTTGCAGTAGTGTTTTGTAGTTTTCTTTGTATAGGTCTTTTACATCCCTGGTTAGATTTATTCCTAAGTATTTTTTTTTTTAGGGGGTATTATAAATGGTATTGTTTTCCTGATTTCCTTTTCATCGTTCTCCTTATTGGTGTATAGGAATCCAGCTGATTTTTGAATGTTTATCTTGTATCCTGCTACTCTGCTGAATCTTTCTATTAGTTCCAGTAGATTTCTCGTGGAGTCTTTAGGGTTTTCTATGTATAGTATCATATCATCTGCAAACAGGGACAGTTTAACTTCTTCATTACCAATTTGGATGCTCTTTATTTCTTTTTCTTGCCTTATTACTCTAGCTAGAACTTCCAGCACAATGTTAAATAGGAGTGGTGATTAAGGGCATCCTTGTCTTGCTCCTATTCTCAAGGGGAATGTTTTCAGCCTCTCTCCCTTAAGAATGATGTTGGCCTTTCGTTTTGCATAGATGCCCCTTATTACGTTCAGAAATTTTCCTTCTTTACCTATTTTATAGAGAGTTTGTATCAGGAATGGGTGTTGGACTTTGTCGAATGCCTTTTCTGCGTCAATTGAGAAGATCATGTGATTCTTTTCTTTCCTTTTATTTATGTGGTCGATTACATTGATTGATTTTCTAATGTTGAACCATCCTTGCATAACTGGTATGAATCCTACTTGGTCATGGTGTATTATTTTTTTGATATGATGCTGAATTATTTGGCTGGAATTTTGTTGAGAATTTTTGCATCTATATTCAAGAGAGATATTGGTCTGTAATTTTGTTTTTTTTGTGGCATCTTTGCCTGGTTTTGGTATCAGCATTATGCTGGCTTCATAGAATGAATTTGGAAGTGTTGCTTCCTTTTTCCCTTTCTACGCTCTGAAATAGCTTGAGTAGTACAGGTACAAGCTCTTCTATGAGTGTTTTGTAGAATTCTCCAGTGAAGTCATCTGGGCGAGGGCTTTTTTTGTTGGTTTTTTTTTTTTTTTTTTTATTACCTTTTCAATCTCTTCTCTTGTTAATGGGTCTGTTCAGATTTTCAACATCACTTTGTTGTATTTTATGTAGGCCGTGTGTTTCTAGAAATTTATCCATTTCCTCTAGGTTTTCATATTTGTTGGAGTATAGTTTTTCATAATATTCTGTTATGATCCTTTTTATTTCAGTTGGGTCTGTTGTAATGTCACCCATTTCATTTCTTATTTGGGTTATTTGTGTCCTCTCTTGTTTTTCTTTTTCAGTCTGGTCAGTGGTTTGTTAATTTTGTTGATTCTTTCAAAGAACCAACTTTTGGTTTTGTTGATACTTTCTATTGTTTTTCTGTTCTCTATTTCATTTATTTCTGCTCTGATCTTTACTATTTCCTTTCTTCCAATGGTTGTCGGCTGTTTTTGCTGTTCTCTTTCTATTTGTTTGAGTTGTATAGCTAATGTCTTGATTTTGTCCCTTTCTTCTTTTTTGATGTGTGCATCTATTGCCATAAGTTGTCCTCTGAGGACTGCCTTTGCTGTGTCCCAAAGGTTTTGGTATGATGTGTTTTCATTCTTATTTGATTCTAGGAATTTTTTGATTCCATCTCTGATTTCTTCTATTACCCAGTGAGGTGTAAGCATGGTATTATTCCGTTTCCAAGTAATTGATTTTTTTTTTTTTCTTGTTCTTTCTGTTGTTAATTTCTACCTTGATGGCATTGTGGTCAGAGAAGATACTTTGAATTATCTCAACGTTTGGATCTTGTTGAGGATTGCTCTGTGGCCTAAGATGTGGTCTATTCTGGAGAACGTTCCATGTGCATTGGAAAAAAATGTGTACTTTGCAGCTGTTCTCTATATGTCTGTGAGGTCAAGTTAGCTGATTGTACCCTTTAGGTCTTCTGTATCTTTGCTGAGTTTCTTCTTAGTTGTTCTGTCCTTTACTGAGAGTGGTGTGTTGAAGTCTCCTACTGTTATTGTGGAACTGTCAGTTTCTCTTTTCAGTGTTGTTAGAGTTTGTTTTATGTATTTTGGAGCACTGTCATTGGGTGCGTAGATGTTTATTATGGTTATGTCTTCATGATGCATCATCCCCTTAATCATTATATAGTGTCCTTCTTTGTCTTTTATGGTAGATTTTGTTTTAAAGTCTATTTTATCTGAGATTAGTGTTGCCAATCCTGCTCGTTTTTGGTAGTTGTTAGCTTGATATATTTTTTTCCAACCTTTGACTTTTAATAAATTCACATCTTTGTTCCTAAGGTGTGTCTCTTGTAGACAGCATATTGATGGATCCTGTTTTCTTATCCCTTCTGCCACTCTCCGTCTCTTTATGGGTGCATTGAGTCCATTTACATTCAGTGTAATTATTGATTGAAGTGAGTCTGTTGCTGTCATTTTGAAGTGCTTTTTTTGTGGTGCTGACATTTTCTTTGTTCCTCTTAGTCTCTTTGCTGAATTCCTTTTGTTTGTGGATTTTTTTTTTCATTTCTTTTGTTTTTGTAGGTTTTGTTTTTGCTGAGACTTTATGTTTTTCCTGTTTATTTTTATGAGTAGGTTTGTTAACTTTCTTTGTGGTTACCATGAAATTTACCCTTATCTTTCTTAGTTTGAAGCAATCTATTACTACTTTGTATTGCCTTGCCTTCCTCTCCATTAGAAGGTTCTATACCTGTGGGTACAATTATTGCTTTAGTATTGTTAGCCATAAAATATGGCTGCACTTATGCTAAGTGAAGCCCCCTACAGGCCTCTGTGTTATCTACGTCAGTATAAATGACTAAGGCCAGCCACGTCTTGTTTTATTGCCCTGTTTTTCCGAAACTATCTTGTGATCTGTTTTATTGCTTGCCATGTACATACCCAAATTCCTTTCCCCTTACCCAAAACTGATTGTTATCCACCTGAAAACTCACTGTCTTGTGATCTGCTTTATTGCTTGCTGTATCTATTATAAATAAATGCCTGGGACAGAGGTGGGGGTTGACTCAGCGCAACCCTCCTAGCCCCACTTCTGTGTAAGAGTTGTGCAGTTGGTTACTGTCTTCGCTGTCCCGATTACCATCGCTGCTGCGACATATATCTACACCATTTATTCCCTCTTTTATTGTTCTGATGTTGTTGTCATTTACAAATCAACTGCTCTGATTTCCTGTTGTATTTCTTTTAGTTTTGGATAGTTCTTGAGAGTTCATTTCCTAGATTGGTATCTGGCTGGTACGATCCTGCATCCTAGATTCAGTCTGTGAGCTGAAGTTGTTTTTTCTCAGATCAAAGAACTCCCTTTAATAATTCTTGTAAGTTTGGTTTTACTTTTACATATTCCCTTAACTTCTGTTTATCTGGAAATGTCCTAATTTCACCATCATATTTGAACGAGAGTTTTGCAGGATGTATAATTCTTGGCTGACAATTTTTTTCTTTCAAGATTTTATATATGTCATCCCATTGCCTTCTTGCCTGCATGGTTTCTGCCCAATAATCTGAGCTTAGTCTTATTGTTTCTCCTCTGTATGTGACTTCTTGTTTTTCATGAGCTGCTCTCAGGATTCTTTGTTTGTCTTTGGTTTTGGCAAGTGTGATTATGATATGTCTTGGTGATTTTCTTTTGGGGTCTACCCTATATGGGGTTCGTTGAGCTTCTTGGATTGCCAGCTTTTCATCTTTCATGATATTGGGGAAGTTTTCTGTCAGCAGTTCTTCAATGATCCTCTCTGTTTTTTCTGTTTTATCCCCCTGTTCTGCAACTCTGATCACTCAAAGATTTTTGCTTTTGATTGTATCCCACATAACTCGCAGGGTCCCTTCACTTTTATTTGTTCTTTTATCTGAGTTTTCCTCAAACAGAGTTGTATCCAAGTGTTTGTCTTCAATTCCGTTGATCCTGTCTTCCACCATTTCAAATCTGCTCCTCAGCCCTTCTATGACACTGTCCATTTCTGAAATCTTGTTGTTTACCTTTTGGATTTCTAATTGTTGTTTTTGTATAATTTCTAGTTGTGAATTTATTTTGGTATTTTCTTCCTGCATTATTTTCCTGAATTCTTCCATATTTTCGTCTGCATTTTCCATGAATTTGTTTATTTTTTCCTCTTTTTTGTCTACTTTTTGCTTCAACTCTTGGATAATTCTGAGTATTAGAGATTCGAATTCCCTGTCAGGTAGTTCTAGTGCCTTTTCTTCCACTGGAAGTCATCTGGTGTTTTATTTTGGATGCCTGCTTGAACCATCCTGTCTTGTTTTTGTAAATGTTTTGATATTGTCTGCTGTCTTTTTGGCATTCAGTAGTTATTTTTCTCATTTATTGATTGCAGATTTGTTTGTTTCATCCTCTTTTATTTTATGCTATGTCTGAGTAGGCGGGCTATGTGTTCTTTGTTGTTTGCTCTTCTGTGGGCATGATACTTTTCGCTTCCTTCTCCAATTGGTAGGGTCAGTCACTCTATATAGTACAGCAGGGCAGGTCTAGCTGAAGAGGAGTTACTGGGATGGGTTGTTTGTGGCACTTAGTACAGCCACCAGGGCAGGTAGGTAATCAGTGCAGGTCAGGTTCTGGTAGGCTGTGCCTATGCTGCTTGGTGGTGTGATGCCAAGCATACTGTGCAGGTAGGTAGAATGGAGGGGGGAGATTGTTATGTGTGGAGCTAAGATGGATATGGTTGAGAGGAGAGAGGAACAGGAGCCAAAAACATACAAACAAACAAAAAAGAGTGCTAGGGGAGCTTGCTGTTGGAGTGGAGAGATGAGAGACTATGAAATGGAGAAAAGCAAAAAGGGGAAGAAGAAGAAAAAGAAAAAAAGAAAAGAATGAATAAATAAAAATTAGACAGGAAGAACAGCAAAGCTCCCAGGGATCCCACCAGTGTGCCTACGAGGTCTGGGGAAGCTGTTCTCATGTGTTGCAGTACAGCCTGGCTAGAAGGCGTAGAAGTATTCAGTGCCAGGTATTCAGGGAACAGGAAGAGAAGGAAGGCATAGAGAGATGAGAAACTGAGTATTGAAGAAAGACAAAAAGGGAAAAAGAGGGAAAAGAAAACAAAACAAATTAAAAAAAAAAAGAACAAGAAAAGCCCCCCAAAAAAACAGAAAAAAAAAAAAACACCAAAAAATAAATGTGCTCAGGGATCCCTCTGCGCATCTGTGCAAGCTGAGGGGGTAGGTCCCAAGCTGCGCAGCACCACCCGGCCAGAATTGGCTCCCAACTCGAGGAAAGGAAAAGAAAACAAACAAAAAATTCAAAACAAATAAACAAACGAAAGCCCCGGGATCCCAGCAGTGTGGCAGCCCAGACCAGGAAGCAGTTCCACACTCGAACGGAGCTCCGCAGCCCCTCAGGAAGAAGCAAAGATGGCTCACGGAGCCAGGTACTTGAGAGAAAGGGGGGTGGTGGTGAGATGTAAGGAAGAAATCAAAAGAAGCAGAAAAAAGCAACACCAGCAGCCAACAAATTGCACTCAGGGAGCCAGCCAGTGCAGGCGGGTGGAATACAAACAGCCAGTGCTTCCCGAACAAGAGACTGTGGCTGCGGGAAGCAGAGGAGTCCTGGTGGGGGTGAAGAAGGGTGAGGGATGGGAAAGCGTATATCACAAATTACCAGTTGTTTTGTCCCTTGCTGGAAGCTCCGTGAAGCTGCTTTCTCATACCCCCTATTTGCTGGTCTCCGATAGGAGTCCAAGATGGCAGATCCGCACTGAGTTAACTGATAGGGGACTTCTGCATGAATCTCTCCTCGCTCTCCATTCTCTGTCAGTTTTCTCACTCCATTTGGTGCTTGGTTGAGTTCTTTATCTCTTTGTTTGATGTTTTAGGGTTTCAGGATTGCTCTTTTCTCTGTTTGGCTTAGTTTTTCGGATCTTTGCTGTGGCGGGATGGCATGGTGCTTCTGCCTAGAGTGCCATTTTGCCAGAAGTCCTCGGAACTTCCAACCTTTCTGCTAGTAGTCTAGCACTTAACTGTTTGTGCTGTAGTGAGCTCATAGAACAGCTTCAGCTAGATTATGTAACAACGTCTCTCCTCTATCATTTCTGAAGCTACATATCAATTGACACATGTGTCTTTCAGAATTCTTCAGTTATTAAAGTGCAACTGAATTCATAAACAAAACATTAGTTAGTTATCTGTTTCTAAAAGAAATAATACTAGAATCAAAACTTAAAGAAAGATAGTCCCATAGGGGACCATTTGATATTTGCTGCTTTGTTTTGCCTTGAATTGAGTTGAACTGTCCTGAGCTGAACCAAGCTGGCACAGATAGATGCACTGTTGGGATGTTAAATAGGTTTTGTCACCCCTTACATTAATTTAGGTTACAAAATTACTCTGACATGCTTCAGAGAGGCAGGCACTTTTCTGATTCTGTGCCTTCAGTTGAGTTTTAAACTCCCTGCTTACTCTCATCAGGACAAAGCATCACATCTTATCCCAGCTTATGAGCTTTGAAGCCCAGTTTCTCCTCGCAGGAGTCTTCAAATACAGGCTGACGAAATTCTTGCTGGGCCCTCTGGTTTTCCTTTTACCTCTCAGACCTACCCATGGTTCAAAATTGTCACCTCTGTTATGAATCCCCCTCAGTATGAATCAGTGTTTTCTTAGATACATTATCATTATTCAAACCTCTCATATATTTCCTGTTTTGGAGCTTCTTTTAATATGCAAGTTTTTTTTTTTTTCCACATAGTATTATTCAGCTCAGCTGCTAAGGAAAATGTTGGCCCTTCAATACACCCAGTCACTCCTTGGAAACTTAGGGGCAGTTCTACTCTGTCTTATAGGGTCGCTATGAGTCAGAACTGACTCCACGGCAATGGGTTTGATTTATTAAGTTAAGGAGCCCTGGTTTCACAATGGTTAAGCACTTGGTGGCTAACCAAGAGGTCGGTTGTTCAAGCACACAAGCCCCAGATGTGGCAGTTTGCTTCGTTAAAAATTACAGCCTTGGAAATCCTATGGGGCAGTTCTACTCTCTCCGAAAGTGTCACTATGAGTCGGAGTTTACTGAACAGCAACGAATATTAAGTAAGTTAACAGTTTTCAGATCTCTCCAAGTCTCTCCTTAGAGAAGTTCGGCTCTTTCGTTTTTCATTTTTCAATATATTTTGAAGTTTACAGAAGAGAATGATTTAAAAACTGCTAAAACAATTCCGCTGCAATGGGTTTGGTTTTTTGTTTTTTTTCCGGTGTATAGAATAACCGTGTCCTCACATTCTAACTAGCATCAAGTTCTAAAAACAGCCCCTGCGTTCATTAAATAAGGACAAAGTAGTCCTCTTATCTATAGTGAGAGTTGTTTTCAAGATGTCTATTTCTGTGCCATAATATATTTTAAATTAAAAAATAAGCTCATTCAGTTAAAAAAAAAAAAAGCTATAACATTAGCTTCAGTAACTAGAAAATAAAGGGGATTTGATTGTAACCCCCCCACCAAAAAAAACGCAGCATAGAACTGCTCTGACCTCAAGTAGTATGCAAGTTGCTTTCTTTTAAATGGTAGCACGATCAACAAGAACGATATTTCTGAGTCTTGGCACATCTAACTACCCACAGATGAAGGATGACTTAATTGCTTTGACCACAGTCCGAGTCAGAATAGCTCAGTTGGCAAATATAAAAATAGCTTGGTGCTATTTGCATTTGCATTGAAGCAAGGAGTGATTTCATTTTAATGTCCAAAGTCTGGACAGCAAAGCAACCCACAGGTAGTCAAGCACACCCTGTGAGCAAGGGATGCAATTCCTGACCGGAGTGTCCAAGAGTTGCGGCAGACACATTGATCTTGTCAGCTCCGTTCGCGCGCACCGGAAATAACGCCGTCAACGCAGCTCCTTCAAATTCAGGTCGCAATATATCGAGAGTTTATGTTTTTAGATGTTAAGCATCCACAGGGATTTGTGGCCTGTGCCACCACCTTTAAATAACCTCCTAAAAATTTTCTAAAAATCAGTTGTTAATCTGAATGTCTAATGCTACTGTTAATAACTTAAATTGCTTCTACTGATTTCACCGAACAAAATATTCCTAATAAAGAATAGCAGGGGGAGGCTTACTATATTTTAGACTTTACTATGTAACAGTCCAAATGAAGTAAACATATATAGAAAGGAAAAATATGACACAAAGAATAGAAATTTTCTCCAGGCCTTGTATTAAATGGTATTCCAAAGCAAGTCACGGTAAACTGTGGGCTATAGACCCTCCATTTCTCCTAACCAGCTATCTTTGAGAAGATCTTACTTTCATATTTTCTCAACTTTGTAATATAAACAGCAAACTTAATTCAGAAAAAAAAAATCCACCATAACTGATTACCATAACCAGAATCACAGACATTTAAATCAAGTCACTTGAGTTGGAAAAGGTTTAAGTTTTTTCAATAAATTATTTTTTATAATGACTATAAAAGTTATATAGTACACAGAGGCTAGCTGGAGCTAGATGCTTTACTGTACCTGAATTGCAGGGAATACTTTCTGAGACATAAAGCTGACAATCAGACATCTGAGTGTGACTGGAAAAAAGCAGCCTCTGAAAGATTAAATCGTGAATTTTGGTAACCTCGAAGGCAAAACTATTGTTCTTCCACCTTTGAACCAGGAGACAGAATGGCCAAATTAGAATACAAACACAAAAAAATCACCCCAAGATAACAAGCTGAAAGTGACAATTTTGGCTTACAAAAATTCACATTTCTTCTGCTATTTAAAAAAAAAGTTCTACAATCATGCTAAAAAAAAAAAAAGCATAAAACGGCTTCGTTTACAAAGCTGAATTGCTCTTTTATTGAAACTCAGTAAAGTTGTTAACTTTGTAATATGATTGCCAAGTGGTTTTAGTGTCATAAATTTTCTTCAAGAATTTCATGAGGAGAAATATCTGTGGTAAAGCAAGTATATATAGAGAGAGACAGAGAGCTCATGAAGTAATTATTATTTTAAAACACATTCTTGATCAAAATAATATGAAAGAAAATGACGTTATGTAATGAAATTTAGGGGCAAAATTGTGGAGAGCTAGTGTTTAAAATCAAGAAAATTGTTGTTACTTTTTAAATGAGGAAAAAATTGATAATGTTACAAAGAAATCTAGGGCACATATTAGCACTTTTACTTATTTTATCTTTTTTTCTTAAGCTTTTTTAGTTGCTAAAAAAAAAAAATGCAAAAAAACAGATAGTAAATATCGCCGTAATCTCTCCACTTTTTGGTTGAAGTATTTAAAATAATTTAGGAAAAAAATCCCACTCCTGACCCTCAAATCCTAGTTCTGCAGAGGGAACAGGAGTTAACTGTTCAGTAAAATTCTTTCAGATTTTTTTCCTTCATGTACACACACACACTCATATACTTTTTTAAAATAAGAAATTTTTATTCTACTTCTTCTGTTTTTTTTCAATTTAATTATGCCCCAGAAATGTCTTTCTAGGTCGGTATATACAGATCTGTCTCATTTACTTTTTATAACAGCATACTATTTTATGCAATGGATGTACCATAATTTATTTAATCATTTGCTTACTAGAGGTATTTAGGTTGTTTCATATTTTCTGCCATTTCAGAAAACCCATATATATATATATATATATATATATATATATATATATATATACCTATATGTATTCATGCCATTACTTCTGTTGGATGGGTTCTTAGATGTCAGATTCCAAATTACCTTCCCCAAAAGATTGTTTACCAGTTTTCACTACAACTGTTTTCCTCAAAACTGTGCATATTGTTATTTTTTTTAAAGTTTGTCTGTTTTTAAATTGTTTTAGTTGGCATTTTCTTTTATTTATGAGACTGAATATCTTTTTGTGTCATTTTTGGACATTTATATTTCCTCTGTTAATTGCCAGATCAAATCTTTTTCCTATTTTTTTATTATATAACTTCTTGTTATTTTGTAGAAGCTCTGTTTATTTGATGTGTTTATTTTCTCCCATCATTTGTCTTTTAACTTGTTTTATTGTCTCTTTCTTTGAAAAAATAGGAATTTTAACTTTTTTGAGCAGTTAAAGTATCAATCTATTCCTGTGTTACTCTTTGGATTTTGTCTTGCTTATGAAGGTCTTTTCAACTCAAGTCTATAAAAAAAGTCATGGCATGGTTTCATTACTTTAATAGTATTTCTTAATCCAAGTAGAATTTATTTAATTCTGATTCTAGTAAAATAATAAAACAAATGCGAGTAAAGATGATCTTCAAGCACTTAGAGCATAATGAAAGGTAGAGCAATAAATAACTGAGGTTTAAAAAGGAAAAATCAGACAAATTTGATTACCTTTCTTCAATTTTTTTTTATTGTGATTAAGTGAAAGTTTACAGAGCAAATTACTTTCCCCTTAGATAGTTTGCACATAAAGTGATCCAAGACATTGGTTTCATTCCCCACAATGTGCCATCACTCCTCCCATTTCCATCCTAGGTTCCCCATTTCATTTCATCCTGATTTTCTACCCCTTCCTGCCTTCTCATCTTTGCTTTTGGGCAAATGTTACCCTTTTGATCTCGTATAATTGATTGTTCTGATGAGCACGTTCTTTTCAGGTGTCATTGTTTATTTTATGGGCCTGTCTATGGTTTGGCTGAAGGGTGGTCTCTGGGAATGGCATCAGTTCCAGCTCAGAAGGGTGTCTTAGAGTCACAGTTTCAGGGATTCCTCCAGTCTCTGTCAGACCAGTAAGTCTGTTTTTTTTTTTTTGTTTTGTGAATTTGATTTTTCGTTCTGCAGTTTTTCTCCCATACCATCTGGGACCTCTGTTGTAATCCCAGTCCCAGTGGTCTGTAGTGGTAGCTGGGTACCATCTAGTTCTGGTCTTGGGGTCATGTAGGCTGTGCTTCATGTGGTCCTTTAGTCCTTTGGACTAAATTCTCCTTTGAGTCTTTGGTTTTCTTCATTCTCCTTTGCTCTGGACAGTAAGAGACCAATAGTTGTATCCTAGATGGTCAATACTCACCAAAGTGGAATACAGAACTTTGTCTTTATGGACTATGTTATGCCAATTGACATAGACATCCCCCGAGTCTATGGTCCTTCACCTTTGAGCTTAGGAACTTCATTCTGCCTAAGAAGTTGCCCTGACTGTGGCCCACCTGGCTACCTTTCTTGATTAAAAAAACTGAAGTAGTGGGTAAGGGAAGGCAAGATGTGTAATAAATTTAGACCTTTGATGTACATCGTGTCCATAAATCTTCCATAAAAAAAACTTAATTCAAATTGGCTTCAAGGTGAATACTGTCAACTGAATTTAAAACTTCATGGACAGTAAAAAAGGAAAATAATAGCATTAATATATCCAGCCACAGGAAGAAGAAACAAATGCTATACTAACATCAGTGGTAGATCTGGAGCCACAGAGCTGTTATATAAATGATCTAGAAGGAGGAAAGAAAAATGATGCAATCATTAATTTAAATGTCCCTGAACTGAAAAGCACGCTACACCCATTGGGAAGCATTCTAATAGAAGACTGTTGTGAAGGCTAGAAACAGATTGGGATCCCCAAAGAAGACCGGACTGTGAGCCAACGTTACAGCCATTTCTCTATGTCCCAGTCAGTTCAGTCAAATCATCATGGTGACCACATTGTAACTGACTTGAGACAAATCCATTCAGTTCTAGACAACACAAAGGCAGCAAGAAAGGTAGGGATATCAAGACAGGAAGACCGAGTGGTGTGCACGGGTGCTGTAGGTGTGAGATAAAAAGTAAAAACGGCGGCGTCTCCTAGTGTTACCGAACGCAATGGTTGCGCCCTTGTACTCTTGTTAAGAATAACTAAGAGTCAAGTGGATTTAAAGCAAGGCATAGATTATTACCTCCAGCAAGTAAGGAGACAAGGGGATGACTCCCAAACCACTGTCTCACCAAACAAAGGGCTGGAGGAAGTTTTGTGCTACTCGGGAAAGGGGAAGTCATACATATCCATTAACTTCATACATATTCAAACAGAGGTCGGGGTAGATAGGACCTGGCATGGAAGTGGCTGACAGACTTCTTGCTTCTGAAATGGGCTCGGTCACCGTTCGATGACGTATGTCCGGTGATTTTGGTTCCTAGGCAATACTTATTATGGGATGAGGCCATCTGACGGTCAACCTGGTCTCTTACTGCACATGCCCAGGACTCTAGTTGTAACTGGCTGATCTGAAAGGCCGCTACAAGCGGACAGATTAGGAGGAAGCAAACAACGTTTGCCCCATTCTTCTTGTAGAAAAAATTTTTTAAGCCACATAACTGGCGTTTAAGGCCTTTTCTGTGCCTAGCTGGTCTCACTAGGTCTGTGACTTCCAAACACAGACCCAAGCAAGCAGTGAGGGGTGCTCTGACATCCTCCAAGATCTGAAAGCTGTGATAGAAAAAGTAAACAAAAATAAAACCATAAATGATAATTGAAGGTGACCAAAATAGTTTAGATGAAATAGTCAAAGTAGCAAATAAAGTGCTGACATTAAATTCACATAACATCTCAGTGTTTATAAAATGCTTCCATATACGTACTCGCCTTTGATGAATACCCTGAGGTAGCCTAGAAATGCACCGCTAATAGATCCATTTTCCTCCTGAAGCTGAGTGGGATGAAGGAAATCGCCGAAGATTACATAGTTACTTTGCCAATGATCTACTCTACTACACCTATTCATACCTTTTAAAACAGTTCACAGAAAAGTACAGATTTGAATATGTGTAAAAAATCACCATAAAGTTTTTTAAAAAAAGAAAATCAGACTGTATCTTTGTGGGACATGTACTTCACAAATACAGTGAATATACTGAATGCTTTCTTTGGCCCCAAACCTGCATACCTACCTTTCCTCTGCCTTCCTTTCTCCTGTATTTCTTACCTTTTTTTCCTTCCTACTTACCTGCCCTGCCATATATATATGTACGTATATATCTATATATACATATTTTTTTTCTCATGACCCTTGTTCTTGAAAATATAGGAAGCAAAGGAATAAAAATATTCAAACGCATGGATTGCAAAACAACCTTCCTGGAAAAAAAATCTCACCTTCTCATCTATGAAGGCAATGGGAGAAAAGTTTTTCCAGAACAAGTCTAAGGTTCTGGACCTAAATTCCAGGAGGCTCTTAAATCATTTTTGGGATTAGCACTAATGCCTCGGGTTCCCAGCCTGTGTGGCAATATCTGTTCTACAGGTGGGCATTTCACTACAATAGACAGGCTGATGGCCCCCTGCAGGCAGGCTGGATGAGAGGGTTCATCTGAGGAATGTTATTTGTATGTTAAAGCCTGTTATCATAATGCCTTGCAGCTGTGGATTCCTTTTGCCAACGCTTACTTCTTGTTGTTTTTGTTATTGCTGTGTGCCATCAAGCCTATTCCGACACATAGCAACCCTATATGACAGAGTAGAACTGCCCCACAGGGTTTCTTTACCGAAGCATAAATATTATGGTATAATACTGTATATTATATGTTATATTACATCATACTATACTATACTATGGAGCCATGGGGGCTCACTGGTTAAGAACTCGGCTGCTAACCGAAAGATTGGCAGTTCAAATCCACCAGACGCTCCTTGGAAACCCTATGGGGCAGTTCTACTTTGTCCTATAGGGTCACTATAATTTGGAATTGACTCGATGGCAATATGTTTTTCTTTCTTTCTTTTTTAATACTATACTGTACTATATTAGGAGCCCTGGTGGTGTAGTGGTTAAGAGCTCATCTGCTAACCAAAAGGTGGGCCGTTTGAATCCCCCAGCTGCTCTTTGGAAACTCAGTAGGGCAGTTATTTCTACTCTGTCTTATAGGGTCACTGTGAGTCGGAATCGACTCCACAGCAACGGGTTTGGTTTTTTTTTTTTTGTTATACTATATATGTATTTTTTTGTCCTGAGTGGAAAACACAATCAGTATGATTTGCAGTGAAATAAATCATTAATGAAAAAGCCAAGTTAAATCAATGTCTCTCAAACTTAAGTTAAAATGATTATGTGCAAGATTCTGAACTGCTAGAATAGATAAAATGACCTCATCAAAAATGTTTGAGAAGGTGTCAAATTTATCCATGTTAAATTTCAAAATTTAACTGTGAAAAGCTCTCTAGCTAACCATCTGTTTATCCAGTTCCTCCTATATATAATCAAATTTCTTTCAAACAGAACTCTTACATTGACAGAATAAATGAATCCAAATATTTAGCTTAATAGATCTTCACTTTAACTAATCAAATAAAATTACTCTTTCAACTGAAGTAAAGTTGACATTTATCTGTTTGATCTACAATACTTTTGAAAGATATTAATAATATTTTGTATACCACAAAAAGCATATCTACTTTTACTTGTTTCAAGCAGCTTTCCTGTGTGTGTAAGCATAGATGGTAAACGCTTTTAATTGGGATAACATCTCTAAGTTTTATTGGATTTCAACCTTATTTGTAAGGGAGCAAAGCTTACAAAAATACTCAATCACACTTCAAAAACATTTTAATTCACAAAAGTGTTATGTATCCATGACTTTCTCCTGTGTACTAAATTTTTGCAAAGTATTTAGCATCAGACTATATTTCAGTTTCAGAAAAACTAAATAAAGCATTCTGAAAGAGTGTGTGATGAGAGGAGAAGACTTGGAGAAAGGAAGCGAAGGAATACTGAGGAAAAATGGGGCTGGGATTACTTACTAACGGTGATTAGCAAAATGCAATGAGTATCTAAGGCAATATATGTTTCAACTCATCAGCATTTCACTTTAGCCTCCTTTCTACCATATATAGGAAGCACCGTGAACAAAAAGAAAAGTAAACAGACAAAACTGATTTTACTAAAAATACCTATACTTGAAAAAAGAAATACTTTATTCATCAAAGTAGCTGAATAGTAACTCACCACTTGGTTTTCTTTTCAACTAATTCTTGAACATGCTGAGGTATTTATACAGTTACAGTATCTTTTGCAAAAAATGAGTAGCTCAAATAATGATTTAGAAACTGATTTATTCCATCAAAGTATTTTCTTGTGATAAATTAAAGACTCATATGATATTATAAATCTCCAGGATAATAACTATCTGCATCAATAAAAATTATGTAAGTGTAAATATAACATACAAACTTCTATTTTCAAATAATTAGCTTCTAGAATTGAGTCTGAAAACTTTTAATGGACATAAATTTCCAGTTCATGTTTTAAACTCATAATCAACCTTTCACTGAAATAATTGTTGAGGCATAAAATAAACCGTGTTTCTCTATTTCGTATTCAGCCACTGAGAAGTCATCCACCCCGATATTCTCCCTATTACCAGCAGATGGCGCTGTGGGTTTTAAATAAAACCAAAAAAACAAACCTCGTTGGCTTGGAGTTTATTCTGATTCACAGCGACCCTATAGATCACACTAGAACTGCCCCATAGGGTTTCTAAGGCTGTAAATCTTTATCAGAGCAAGACTACCACATCTTTTTGCCGAAGAGCGGCTGGTGGGTTTGAACTGCCCACATTTCGGTTCGCAGCTGAGCGCTTAACCACTGCGCCACCAGGGCTTCTTTAAGAGCAGAGCTAAAATCCTAGAGCAGAGCTGAGCCCTGTTTTCAGTCTGTTTCTTCCTTAATTCGTGGACATGGGGCAAGCCCTAAAGTGTTGATCTTTTTTGTTTAAATATTTTTTTCCTTTAAAAATCAGTTTGAGTTTTTTTTTCAACAATTTGTGTGTAACACAAATAAGTATATCAGTCCTTAGGGAGGACAACTGTATGCAGGACAATGTCCCAAGTAGCCAAGGCGGGTGTGAGTTCTTAGGGACTCTTTTCAGTATTTTTTCCTCCATCTCCATCCGCATAATCCTTCATTGTTATCTAGGGGCTCGGCAGTGATAGGAAGGCGCCAAATCATCCAAACATCGATCTACCCTCCTACTCTTAAAAATCTCTGAAACCCGGAAGACCACGGAGGAGCCAGGTGCGCCCTTGGCCGCGAGCTGGGGGACTTGCCAGCAGGCTCGCGTCTGTCGACCGTTCGAATCGCGATGAGAAACCTGCGACTCCGCGGCTGAAGGTTTCTCTTCCACTTCTGTTCAAAATTAAGCCAATGTGTCGCCAAACATTCACGAGGATTAACTCTTTTCTTTAAAAGAACAAAAGAAAATCTTCTCGAAGCAACTTTATATCAACAGGTTGCAAGTTTTCCGTGGTCAAAGTGGAAACTACTAAGTGAGATTGGGACCCTGGGCGCAATGCCAGGAAAGTTCCAGCGCCATTTGTCCCCTGGCCCATGCACCCTCTCTCCCCTCCAGCCATCCACTCCCGCCAGCCCCCAGGACGTACGTGGACCCACAGTATCTCTCTCTGCAGAGAGCTCTGTAGGACCTGCGGAAGAAAATGCGACAAAACTATGCGAAGTGACTCGAGTTCGGCGATTTAAACCTGGGTTAGAATCAATCTGCCTAAATCCCAGCGCGGGTGCAACATGGTGAACCCCATCCTCCCCATCCGGGCAAATTTCAAGCCGACCGAGGCGCCATCAGACTGTACGGCCATGGCCCGCAGTCCAGAAAAGTGGTAGGCGGGGGGCAAACGCAACTTCCAGGTCAGCGTGCTTTTGGGGGCTGGAGGGCGGCCAAGGGTGCCCCCGCCTCAAGCGCTGGAGGCGCGCCCTGCTTCTTAGAGTTGGGTGCAGCCAGGAGGGGCACGGAGGTCGCACCCCGGGACAGTTTCCCAGGGAGGGGCCCAGATGCGACCTTCCCAGCTGGACTCTTCGTCGGCGGGGAGAGCGCAGTCTGGAAGGCTCTCCATCGCTCTCGGGGAATTCGCTTTTCCAGAGCGGCGCCCAAGCGAAAGTTGATGCCATTTTTGTCAAACTTTCCTTTTACATCCTAGAAGGTTCTCGAATTGATAAATAGACACGCGCACACGGACAATTCTCCCTCTCAGAAAACACACAGCCACCCAATCCCAGTGTTCTGGGCTTCTCCTAATTTTTTTAATCCAAGTTAAGCAATAAACTGCTAATCACGGCTATAGAAATAACAAAAAGGAACTGCTGGCTTTGCTCTTAAAAGGTGGGTTAGATGCTATTCTGATCTAATTAGCCTCCTATTTCATATTCCAAGCAAATACTAATAAAGAAGATCACTAAAAATTTAAGTATGACGTAATAATTAGTCTGGTTTGAAACTCAATGCCCTAATTTCAATGTGGTGCTTTTTGCTGTATATTTTAGAATTCTTTCAGAACTCCTGCTGTAACAAAACGTGTATTCATCTTTGCAGAACATGCTCCGGCGTCTGTACATTTGGTATGTAACACTCGGCCGAGAGTGCTGCGGGTCCTTGATGTCGTGTCGGGCAAAGGGCCACGCTGCGCTAACCAGCCCCGCATCAGGGGCGCCCTGCTGGGGTGTTCGGGATGGCGCCCGCCCGCGGAGTGGCCAGAACTGCCCCCACCCCGCTGCGAGCAGAGGGAAGAGTCCCTTGTGTTTCCAGTTCCCCAGATGCTCGGGTACCTAGCAGTGGCCGCTGAAACCGCGCAAAGTCCGAGGAATTCTCTTCCAATGCTTCATTCTAAGGGGTCATCTGTGGGTCAGGGGATTTCGCGGCGGGATAATTTCCCCCCTCTTTCTGCGCGTATAATCAGAAGGCGCTTATTTGGGCTTTCCCTCTACCACTTGTTCAACTTGCCAGTTACTTCTGAAGCCTGGGCCCTTTCCCTGCGTCTTGGAGAAACAAAGTTCGAGAGCACAGATCTCCCGAGCTCCCGCGTCCAGTGGGCACTGTGTGAACGGCTGACGTCACCCTACCGCTCTGCCCGAAACTGGGCGGCGGGATCCCTCTCAAGGTAGGAGAGAGAGGCGAGGCCACGACTTAGAGATGACAACAATTAAACTAGGTAACGAGACACCGGGCAGCTGTGTTTTCATTGCCCTGTAAGATAAATGCAGTATTAAGTGCCCGACAACTTCCCAGAAGCAGTCATCAAAAGTTTACGAATGCATGTACCTCAAAGACATTCCCCGAGGGCTGTTAGAAGACCCGCATTTAAAGCTTCTATAAATTCTTCGGCCATTTCCCAAAGCAAAGTTTCCAGTAACTATTAAGCAGCCACCTCCTCCAAGGAGACTGGGGGGATTTACTCAAACCTCAAGAAGTTACTCCAAAGTTTGTTGCAAATGTTTGGGTGGCAGGGGAGAGTAGGAGAGGAATGAAGGACGACGTGGAGATGGGGTCTGGGGAGGGCCGAGAAAGCACGAGTTATCCGAGGGTCGTGGGTTCAGCCCTGGCTGGCGGCGCGTTTCCCGCCCTCGAAGGTCGCCCCTGCTCGGCTCTCCCGGCCCCGCAGGTCACCGCCACGGCCACGTGGCGCCCGCAGCTAAGCCTGCGCTCCCACCCGGCCAGGGCACGGTTGGTTCTTCGCCCTTCCAGTGCCCACTCTGCGGCCCGCAGGAGTCAGGTGCCTCGCGGAAAGCGTCAGCCCCACGAGAAAGGCAGGCTGGAGAACGGGGTCAGGCATTCGGGAACGTATGGAGCGAGCCAGGACGGTGCCATCCTTGGTGCTCCTTATAAGTGGCCTGAGGACTCTGATAAGTTAGTACCAGGCACACAGGACCCACCTATGTTTATAGGGAACCTTTTGTTTATGATCCCAGCGAAAACAAAGAGGCTAATTGAAAAACAATAACGCGAGCGTGTCTTTAGCATCCTAAAGGGAGAGGTTAACAGCTGCTAGAGCCGGAGGAAGGAGGGAGAAAGAAAAGGGAGGGTGCTGTGAGCAAGCAGCTGCTTGAATGAATATAAACGTGCCTTCGGGTCCCCAGCGGACGCGTGGGCCGACTCAAGCCTTCAGACCCTCCAGCGTGGATCCCAGGCAGGAAAGCCTCCGGCAGCCCGGCGCTCCTTCGCAATCTTTGGATACCAGTAAACCCGAAGGCGCGTAGGTAACCCATGACCGAGTAGTATTTCTATCCCTGTGAGACTTGACTCTCGGGCAATTACTTTCCAAAGGTGCCGCCGGGCCCCTTTTCATCCTCTCCTGGTGAAAATGCAGACGTTTCTGTGTCGCCCTTACCCTCTCCTTTATGAAATAAGGCTCCCAACTGTCCGGATATTACCATTCGAAGACAGGTTCTGTGGCGGACCTCATTTGTGAATCTGTTACAGAGATTAATAGATTATCTCTCCTTTTTCAACTAATTCTCAGTGGGGAAATTTAACCATATGGTAAGGAGAGAATTAGAATTTCATCACATTAGAGCAAAATGTAATGAAAAGAGTCCAACACCTGGGGCCAACTCTGAAAGACACAATTAAAAGGTTTTTAATGAAACCAGAGAAACCAAAAATTTCATAGCCTTCAGTAATTCTGCCACATAAGAAAGATTTATTGGAAGTGTTGGGAAATACTGTTTTTACTTCTGTCATAAGGATGAAAACCAGCCGCTAAATACCATGTGCTACCAAAGTCTGAAATCAAGAGCCAGAGGACCGCGTGTACCCTTCTGTCTGCGGAGAGCACTTGTTTTCAGAGCTCCCTTTACCGACCCTCCAAGAACAACCGAGGCAGATCCAGATGTCTCCTGAATGGCTTCCTAGCTGTGGCGGTTACGTTTCCGGATAAACAAATATGCACAAATGCCCCACCCTGTGGGTGAGAGGATTTAACTCCTCATGAAGTTGAGAATTCCGAAACGACTGGATTTTAATCTTGTGGAAAGTTTGAGAAACCTGTTTTTTCTGTTTAGGAAATCGTGTGTTTCGTAATCAGCATCCCTACAGCAGTTATTTGCAGACGGCTGCAGAAACAGCCCCCCACCCCCACCCCTTTATAAAATCTAATGGGCTGCATAATCAACTTGCTAGGTTTTTTTTTTTTTTGTATCCTTGTAGGAAACGGGGAGGGGTAGGTGGGAACAAGGCAGTGTGTTCAGAAGGGGGAAACGGTTGCTTTTGCTCTCTTACCAGCTGAAAATCTAGGGTGAATTTTGGGCAAGCCAGCGGGGGACACTACCCCCTCCCCCCACTGACAAGTCGCATCTCCAAATCCAAACTGGAGTCCTCCTGCGAACAGGAGTGGAGTATAATTCTCTCTCGGAAGGGTAACTGAGCACAAGCTGACAGAGTAGTGGCGAGGGAAGGGCAGAGGGGGTGGGGTGGGGTGGGGTGGGGTGCGGTGGTTGGGGGCGTCAGCTTTCCACGGGACTCCCAGGCTTCGCCGTCGATCTACAATTTGCTGAAGGAGCAAAGAACATCCTCGGCTCTAAGTAGGGCTTTTAGTGTGCTCATTGATGAGTGAAAGTCGCCACACATGTCAAGCTAAAGGCAGTTGTTGGGTTACTAACAGGACCCAGCGCCTTGCAAACATATGCGCTAAGCTGTGTATACAGATGGCGGGCAGAATAATGGAGCAGGCGCCTTTTATAAAGCTCTAGCTGCTGCCTGTCTTCAGACCTGGGAAATGAAACTATTCAGACTCGCGGCCAGATAGCGCCTGCGATTGTTTGTTACCGTTTTAATCCTATTAATTAAAACGTTAACCTGATTGGGTAGAAAGGCGCTGTCCCAACAGGCGAGTCTTCTTCATAATAACCTACTCAGAGATAATGATGTAAAAGACTCCCCCGTCTGTGGCGGCGGCTGGTTGATGGGTCCGGAAATCTCTTGAAGGTGAATCCAAGCAAGATAAACGGTGCGGAGAGAAGGCGCCTGGCTGGGCTCAACGCGGCGGCGGCGGCGTCTCGACTCCCTGCGCGCCCACCCTCCCACCATGCGGGGCCGCGGCCCATGGTGAGCCCCAGCAACCAGCACCATCGGCTGGAGACGAAGAAGAAGAAGAAGAGGAGGCGGCGAGCGCGGGGGAAGGCGAAAAAGAAAAAGAAAGAAGGGGAGAAGGCTGCGGGCAGCGCGGGAACCGACGCGCACACCAGTCTCGGAGCCCGGCTCCAGCGCGTCTGCGGCGCCGCCTGACTCCCGAGCCCAGGCGGCGGCGGCGGGAGCGGCGGGCCCGGGCTGCGCGTCGGCGCCGGACCATGGAGCGCGGGCTGCACCTTGGCGCGGCCGCCGCGGCCGAAGACGACCTCTTCCTGCACAAAAGCCTGAGCGCCTCCACCGCCAAGCGCTTGGAAACGGCTTTTCGGTCCACGCCGCCGGGCATGGACCTGTCCCTGGCGCCGCCGCCTCGGGAGCGCCCGGCGTCCTCGTCTTCGTCTCCCCTCGGCTGCTTCGAGCCGGCTGACCCCGAGGGGGCAGGGCTGTTGCTGCCGCCGCCGGGAGGCGGCGGCGGCGGCGCAGGAGGCGGCGGCGGCGGCGGTGGGGTGGGTGTCCCGGGGCTGCTCGTGGGCTCTGCTGGCGTTGGGGGCGACCCTAACCTGAGCAGCCTGCCGGCCGGGGCCGCCCTCTGCCTCAAATACGGCGAGAGCGCCAGCCGGGGCTCGGTGGCCGAGAGCAGCGGCGGCGAGCAGAGCCCCGACGACGACAGCGACGGGCGCTGCGAGCTGGTGCTGCGGGCCGGAGGCGCGGACCCGCGGGCCTCCCCGGGCGCGGGGGGCGGTGGCACCAAGGCGGCCGAGGGCTGCTCCAACGCCCACCTCCACGGCGGCGCCCCCCCGGGGGGCCCCGGCGGCGGCGGCGGGGGCAGCGGTGGCGGTGGCGGCGGCGGCAGCAGCAAGAAATCCAAAGAGCAAAAGGCGCTGCGGCTCAACATCAACGCCCGGGAGCGCCGGCGGATGCATGACCTGAACGACGCGCTGGACGAGCTGCGCGCCGTGATACCCTACGCGCACAGCCCCTCGGTGCGGAAGCTTTCCAAGATTGCCACGCTGCTGCTTGCCAAGAACTACATCCTCATGCAGGCTCAGGCCCTGGAGGAAATGCGGCGCCTTGTCGCCTACCTCAACCAGGGCCAGGCTATCTCGGCCGCCTCTCTTCCCAGCTCGGCTGCTGCGGCGGCGGCGGCCGCTGCCCTGCACCCGGCGCTCGGCGCCTACGAGCAGGCGGCCGGCTACCCGTTCAGCGCCGGGCTGCCCCCGGCCGCCTCCTGCCCGGAGAAGTGCGCCCTGTTTAACAGCGTCTCCTCCAGCCTCTGCAAACAGTGCACGGAGAAGCCTTAAACACAGTCCCGAAAAACACAAGACCTTCCCAAAAGCTAGAGGAAAGCGAAAAGCTGCCCCCCCCACCCCCTTATTTTGGTCCTCTCCTAGTTGTGAGCCACTTGCAGAGGAAACAAAGCAGAGGCGAGAAGTATCAGAGACAAACGGGACTTTCAACCTGTCATCCCCAGAATCTCAGTCTTTGGGGCGGGGAGGGAGGGGTGAGGGAGGTGGAGTTGGGATGGAGTGTGGATTTTTTTTCTCAGAAAAGTGGCAACTTCGGTGGCAACCTAGATCAGAGGAAGCGACATCTTCCTTCCTGGTGAAAAATAAATTGAGAAGTTAGTAGCTTGGTTATGAAGGCGTGGAGAGTACTGAATAGCAAAATACTAACCCTACTAATATTTACGAATTTGGAGGGGGAGAGAAGCCCGGGCTTGGGTGGCAAGTTGAACAGAATATTCATTCAGACAAATCAGAAAGGGCACTGAAAATACATTTTGATTCTGAGCCAGGAGAAAAACTTGAAATGTAAACTTATTTAAGTGAAAAAAAAAGAGAGACAGAGAGACGTTGCTATGAAAGACTTGATTTTTTATTGTCTCTGAACTTTAATCCTGTGAAAATGCTCAAAGTTTTGGCAAGAGTGATATAACAACTGACTGGCTGAAAGAATTGCATTTAAAAATATTTATGTGCACCTTGTTCCCTTCCACTTTGCAATGATGTATAACGATTCATGGTATTTATTTGTTATCTTCAATGATGACCCTTCCACATCAACAGTATTTATCATGTGTTAAGGTCACGGGTCTTAGGTGCAAAGTTTTTTTTAATGCCTCTAAAATTCTGTGTTATAGATTAACATATACTGTGTACCAAGTGTTTAAAAGGTTTATTTGCCAACAAGTATGAAGAGAAATATTGATGTATCTGAGCTGTTTAGGTTTATGAAAGATCACCTGGATATTTTCAGTTGCATCATCCCTGTATTTAAATTGAGCTTTAATAAATTGCTTCAGTCCAAAAATTACAGGAAAGGTGTATTCTTAATTGATGAATGAATTGATCTCTTTTTTGAAAGGGGACTCGTTTGCATTCTAAAAGAGAAAGATATCACAGCAATAGATCCTATAAGTAACAACATGTTAAGCAAATATTTTTCCAGGCTGTGCTGTGCATTTTAAAAAGGTCTAATTTAACTGCTTTTAATATATATATATATATATAAGTTATTTTAACTGTGAAGAGTTATTTAAGTTAAAAGGCTGCTTTGATTTGCCTATAGTGTAAAATTCTTCGTTATTTTTCTAAAAAAAAATAAAATTTAAAAAGAAAATAAAACTGAGGAACAGCAAGAAGCTATTTACCCAAAGTGAGCTTTCAGTTTTAGTTTGCATGGCTGTTTGCCTGCCTTTCTGTCCTATGAAAATCAAGAAAACGTTTTAAAAAATGGGAGTCCTGCTATTTTCCACTCCTTGCAGATAATACAAATTCAGTTGGTCAGGTTGGATGGCAAGTTGTGAGCTGTGATGGATCCCTTGGCGGGTTTTGGATGTGTAAAGAATGATATATATATTTAATAGGTCAATCAGACTATGACAGCTATGTATGACCATTTGTATGTGTATATGTCAGAAAGAATCTTTATTAAAATATTTTGATCAAACATTTTATTATGCTGTGCTTTGTGGAAGGAGCAATCACCTCTCTCCAGTGTTACTCTTTGCTTGAAAAGTAAAAAAGAAAGGAGTTTGAACGAAGGTGGAACTAATGTTTTGGCAGGGATGCACAATTAGGAGTAGCTCTGGTATTAGTAACATTCACTTGTTAAAAGGACATTGGCTGGACCTGGTCGTTGGAGGAGAGATGAATGGGTCAGTGCTGAGACCCAGAGGAGGCTGGGAGCTCTTGGCCTTTGGCATGAACTTTGAAGGCCGTGCACTTCCTGGAATTCTTTTCCCACTTGTATGCCCTTGTTAAGCATGACAGGGCCCATCAAAAAGGGTAAAGTTTCTAAGTTTCTTAAAGAGAGTTTTTATCAAAACGTCTGTCTCCAGCTACCTGGAGGCCAAGGGAAAGAGATGAATTTGGATTCTCTGAACCCTAGTTTTATTGTGGCTTTCCACATTTTTTTTTTTTTTTTTTTTTGTGACAGAACATCAACTAGATTGAATTTTAAGTGTAAACAATGCCCATGGAGATTCTTAGAGCTTTCTAGTGTTGTTTGTTAATGAAATTTTTAGGGACTATGTTTGGATTGGGTTGGGTGTTGATTCTGTCATAGAATGTCCTATAGTCTTGTTGTTGGACCTTAATATTGCCCTAAAGTGTTGAAGGTTTGATTTTTATTGTGGTAGAGGTTGCAGAAGAGATGGTGGTGGTGGTGGTGGTGATTGTGATGAGGATGAAGAAGTTACAGTGTTTTTGCTGTACCTGGCATGCTAAATGCATTTTAGCCTGTATAGTCTCAGCTCATAATGATATCCCTAAATGCTATCAGACTTAGTAGGGGGTGATGAGGGATATTTTCTGCTCCACTTGCCATCAAAAAAGATTAATCAGAACCTGTAACTTTTCAGAAAACATAACAGCAAAGGGCCTTGAAGCTGGAGCCCTCCCACACTGGTGGTGGAGGTAGAGGGAGGGAAGAGACCAGGGCAGCCCCCAGGCAGAAGGAGACCTGTCTCTGAGCATTTACCAGACAAAGCCTGGGTGCGTCTAATTATGATTATTAAAACAATTTCCATGACGATGTCTAATATTATGTTAATTTGAAAACAACTGTGTATGAAAACTGTCGACTATAATACCTAAATTCATTTAATGAAACACATCGTTAAGGCAATTAAACCTCCTGGATGTGATTAAGAAACATAATTACGACACTGTTCTGCGCCATAATTGTGTGTCTTTAATCAAGGGGTAAAGTGATCAGCAACACAGCCATTAGTTTGTATTGTTCTGGCCCTGCTGTCCATCATTCTGATTAGGAATTAACCACAGCCATCACCAGTTGAATTTTTTTTTTCTCTCTTTTGCATATTAACATTGCAGGGGACACAATTTGCTGCAAGATTTGCTGCTTAATATTTCTTATCATTAAGAAGGCTTCCTTAAAATACTTTCTCTGTAACCTCTGTGCTGTTCAAGCATTATTAAAAATTGTACAGAACAATCTTGAACTTTAGGAGAAAAAGTAATGTTTATCCTCTCCTCACCCTTTAATAGCTCAGCCTAGAGTCTTAGTCCTGAAATAGACTTGAAATAACGGGGGGGGGGGGGGGGGAGGGGGGGAGGGTTGAGGGAAGGGAATGCTGACAAAATTGGAATGTCAGAAGAGTAGGTACATTTATTGAAAGTAGCAGGGTTAATAATATTCACTTTCATTTTGATAATTGCAACCCTTTTTCCAAACCTAGGAGTTAGCCACTGTGTGGTTTTGGGGACACATCCAGGCAATCTGAAGGAAACTGGAGAGGGGTTTTCGGGGATTTACTTAGGTGGCGCTCCCTGCTCTAATCCCAACCTTTCTAGAGTTTCTGCAGCAGCAGCTAGAAAGAAGGATCCGGTGGTTGAAGAGAGAGCTCTTCCCCTGCCCAGCAAAAACCCGGCTGCTTTCTTCGAATTCTGAGGCTTGAGCTCTGAGTTTCGCCCAGGCTGGAGAGTTGGCCACACACCAATGGGCCCCAAATGCCCCGTGCGGTATGGAGCACCCACGTCGGGACTGGGTGACTGAGCAACAGTGTGGTTTTCTTGTCCAAGTGCCCCTGGGTCAGACAGCCTGGCTCCTAAGGACTGCAGCATCTTCCAGGCTACCTTGGCCTGGGCCGGCAACTTTCTCCGGCATCCATAGTGCTTGAGGGGCTCCTCCCTGACGCCCCCGCGGCAGGCCAATCCCGCTGTTCATGTTCCTCGGGGAGCTGAGAATGGGCAGATGAGGCTGAGCAAGGACTCAGGGTCCCACTTGGCCTTTTAGTCCCATCTCCAGGTTCATTCTGGGTAGCTTTGCATCTAATTGTACAGGAGCAGCAAATGATCGTCTTCCAAGAGCTCTCTCATCACCCCTCCTTCTCCACCCGAGTGGTTCCTGTGAGTGAGTGTGTGTGTGTGTGTGTGTGTGTGTGCGCGCGCGCGCGCGCGCTCTTCGATGCGCTCTCGGCTCTCCGCAGCTGTACATTCCCTCCAAGACCCTGTGTGGCCTTTAAATTTCACTCCCTCCTACCCCATCCACAACCCACCCTAACTTGACTGAAGAGTAGGGTGGGCCCACTAAGGAGAGTCGAGGTTTCCAGATAGCCCTTCTCCACGCACTGTTGGTCTGGGCCGACGGAACCGAATCTTTCCACGCGCCCCGGACCCTTGGCGATTGCTCCAGCTTGAATGGCATTGACTTTTCCAATGTAATGACTTATGAAAGATACAATCATGTGTTAAACTGAATCCTCCGTTTAACTGTTAATGGTGTGCTCTGGGCACATTTACGTATTAGATGCTATGGTAACTAATTACCACTAGGAAAAAGGATAATACACTTCCCAGACTTTGAAAAATAATGATGAGAGTTCACTTCCCGGCTGGCAGCGCGTTGTGGCGACTCTGCCCGGTGGAGCGCGGGAGCCAGTGGAGACCCGAAAGTGTGCGCTTGAAAGGCAGGAGGTAATGAATTCTGGTCGAGGGAGGCTGCGTAGTAAAATCTTTAGTGAAAATGTGATTCCGAAGGGGAAGGAAAGGGAGGAGGTCAACTACACAACGGTGCTGCTAAACAAAATTACGTGGCAAAGTATAAACATCAGAAAAAATACCTCTTCTTTTCATTAAAATGCAGGTCAGATTAAATTATCCACGTGCCAAGAAGCTTTACGTCAATTGACATTTTTTGTGGTGGTTGTTGTGCCGGCAAAATAAATGAGCCCGTCTCCTGCGCGCTCTCTGTTAGCGTTTAGAACTCGGATGTCCTTGGATTTGCCAAGCTAATGAGCTGCAGGTTGATTGAAATTTGGTCCTTTAAAGCAAACGTTAGGCACAGCGGATGGATGCACGGGAGAGAAAACCAGAAGAAAGTAAGTTCAGTTTAAGAGAAACACAACTCTCAGTGTGAGAGTCTTTTCCCACTCTCGCCGGATCTCTTGCTCTTTGGATCTATTTGGGTGTGTTTACTAGAACCCTGGTCTGTAGGCTGTGCGGGACAACCAGGCGCCTGGTCTACACCGGGGCCAGGGCGAGTGTTTGTGCTGGGGGACCTGGAAGAGCGGAGGAGGCAGGGGCGCCTCCCCGCAGGGCCTCCAGTCCTGGGGTGCAGACGGACCGAATGACCACTACCACGCTCGTGCCCACCGCACCCCTCTGCTCGCGCTGCTTCTCCGGAGGGACTCGGAATCGCAGCCTCAGAGCACCCCTTCTCCCGGCTTCCCCTGGACCGGGGTTCCTGGTCCCTCCTGAGGGCGCAATTGCCGTCGAACCTCCAGGTTCCTTGGGACAAATAGCGAACTTCAGACGCTTTAGGAGAGTGGCACTAGAGCGGGTTGTCACCTGCACCCCGGCAGCCAGGTGGGTTCATTCTAAGGAGCACCCCGTACGCGCGCCAAACCCGGTATTCTGAATGCTTCCCTGTTTTAAACCCCAAAGAGCTCTTCACTTCCTCACACGGCAGGGAAACTTTGCTCGCCTTCCCTGAGGTTTGATTTGGGTTACATTCCACCATTTTTTCTAAGTTACTGGGCTTAACTCGATCCAGGAGACTTTTCTGGACTATTGCAAAATTACCAGGTACACCAAATGTGTGTGTGTGTGTGTGTGTGTGTGTGTGGGTAACTTTCTTTCCCTCCACCGGTATTCTCTAATTCAGACAATACAGACTAGGGAGCTCTGGAAGAGAAATGACTGCAAAGGTTAGACTGCAAAAAGAAAGTAAGATTTTGCGGTTATCCCCTCGGTCTCCCCCTCCTCCTTTACATAGATGAGCAGCAAACCAATCTTACAAATCACCAGGATGCTTTGATGGGAAGTTGCCTTTAATTATGCACAATGTGATAGCATCCTCCTTTCCCAGCTTGGGAAAGAGTTAATTCTTTCCCGAAGACCATAGTTGCCCTTGTCTTCCCAACCTGATTCAGAGATGCAATAAAATATGAAGCAAATTTATGGTCTGTTTCAAGCATTTTATTGCTGTATTTTTAAATTCATACATGCACATATAAGAACTATGATCTGTGAATAATTTGAAATGCTATAGTGGAATGATACATTTTAGATAAAACATAACCATCTCTTTATATAATTGCCTCAGATTAAAATAAAGAAGAAAAATATATTTCGAATGTGAACCAAACTAAAAAACTAGTGAGAGCCATAAACTGCTAACCAACCATAAATTAACATCTTCATCAAATGCTAAAATGGTATCAGTGGTTACATAAAGCAATTATTGTTTCTCCTTATAAGTTTTAGAGTAAAGTTCATGGATATTTAAAGGATCCATTATTTACAAATGCTTCACGACCTTAAAGATTTCATATTTTATTAGGGGGATGGTTGCAACTCAAATCTGCTATGTTAATAGAAGTGTTTAGAGAGGAGAATTTAAACATAAAAATGCTTCATGATTTAACCTCATTTTATGTATCTATCTTGCTCTGGCAATTACTGAAGAACTTGGGGCAAGGATTTCTGTTCAATACCCTTATCTACTCTTAGAAAAGAGCACACAAATAATGTCCCATCATGGGAGAGACTGAGATTATGTACCTAGCTAGTTAAAGAATTAAATCATACACCGTCTGTTCAAGAAAGTACAGCTACATTTGCCATGAGCAGTTTCTCTCTGTAGTGCTATGGTCAAAATTCAGGTCCAGGCTCACCTTCTGCCCTCCGTCATAGACTTTTCATGAAATGAGTTGATCTTCCTAATCAGGCCTGTACAGAGACATAAAGAGGCACAGAGGAGTAGAGGACATCTATCTGTTAAATGCCCAAATGCCCAAGGTATCAGGAAGCAGTATCAGTTAATACCTGGGTCTGAATAATTTATTTTTCTTTTGGAGAAGCATCAGGCACACACATCTTTAAACTGTAGACTTCTCAGGAGAGTAAAATCAAGTAAAATATGGACTTATTCAAAAAGTAAGCCCTTTTAAAAATTTCAAAAATTATTTATTTTATGAAAACAGAATAATTAATTGGCTGATGGAGGATCTGGGTGGCAGACATACTCAAATTATCTCTGCCACTCATTTGTGGTTTACAATATATTACTTACAGGGTTCATCATCTTCAAAGGTCAAGAATTAACAAAGATCTTCAACTGGTTAAGTCCGAGGACCACTCCCTAGTTTAATTTTTTGCAAGCATTGTTTAATTAGAGGACTTTCTTTATAAAGACTATTTTTATAACTTTTCTGTAAGGCTAAAATTAGTTCAAAATAAAGATTTAAAAGCTTAACACCTAATTGCAAAATATGGAGGAAGTACTACATGCAAACTTTTAGCTTCATAAAAAGAATTCAAAAGTACTTTCAAATACTTCAGAAATATTCCATTTAAGGTATAAAAACAAAGGCATTTATAAAACTTTAAATATACTGACTAGTTCTTAGTTATGGAATAAAGCTACATATCATTTAAACATTAAAATAAAAGACAAAAGCATTTTTTAAAAAGGTGGGTGATTGTTCTACTAACAGTGACATACCTTTTATGTTAACTATAGTGGCTAGTTCTTAGAAGTCAGTTATGTGGAGTAAATGTTCTTTGACAAATAAAACTCTCTAATATGTGCTTATTATTTATAAATGTTTAAATTTGACTCAATGATGAATCATTAGATATTAATATCATTACCTGTTATTTCTATTTCTCTAGTTCCTCCTATAAGCACAAATTGTTGTAAGGGAAAATGCTTCAAGAGTCTTTCTCTAAACATTTATTTCAGTGTATTCTGCAATATATTATGTCTCTCTTTATAAAAATCAATGTGTTTAGGAATTGAGAAAGGAGCCCTGGTGGCATAGTGTTTAAGGACTCGCCTGCTAACTGAAAGGTCAGCAGTTCGAACCCACCAGCCACTCCGAGAAAGATGTGGCAGTCTGCTTCTGTAAAGATTACAGCCTTGGAAACACTATGGGGCAGTTCTACTCTGTCCTACAGGGTCTCCATGAGTCGAGTGGACTCGATGGCACACATCAACAACAAGGAATTGAGAGAATGTGCACTGTATTTCAAGTAATTAATGATAAACAATATCAAACACTCTAAAAAAAAGCCAGAATACTCATTGAGTAATTACTTTCTTTTAATCCAGCAAGATCCTGAATGGCAAATGGACATTATTACTCGCATGATCATGGCTAATTCCAGAAAGTTCTGCAAATTTTCATTTACTTAATGTTTTTTTTTTAGAGTAAAATTAAAGCCAAAGATAATTATTTCATAGAATGCCAATTTAATGACACAATTTCCCCTAGTTGTTACATAAACAATAGTAAACAAGTTCAGTGAACCTGGTTCAAATGAACAGCAACACTTTCCAAGTCTTCGGCAAGTTCCTGTAGAATGATAGTGACTCACAGTATTCTAAGAAAAGCCACATGTCCTAGCGAGATATTGTATATATAGTTACGGAAGGGGCCTCATTTCATTCTGTATTATGTGCTTTATTTACAGTTTGCAATTGAGTTTTATGAATAAATACAATATTGTCCAAATATTATTCAGCTTCATTCATTCTCTGTGTAGAGTGAAAAAATCTGCAGAAAACAAAGACATGTGCACTGAAATCTCTCTCCCGTTTCTTGTTCTTATACACATCTTCACAGAATAACAGTGATTATTAAGGATTATAGCCTAGCAGGGTCAGCCCGATGATTAAAATATATTTGTTAAAAAACTTATTAGTCTGATATTCTTGAATTAGAATAACTGATATTTCTTGGATCTTTTTTCATTTTCCATATAAATAACTAAGTTAAAATATACTGAAAAATCCTATGAATATAACACTTAATTGACTTTAGGGAGTGCATCATAAAATAAGAATATATGTATGTGTGTGTAGTGGTGGGCGGGGCGGGGGCGGAGATGTAAAGGGTATTCAGACAACAAAACTATTTTCCAATGCAGTTGAATCCTTTGTCACCCAGCATGTTCCTGGTAGGGAAATAAGGAGATGTTGTCATTCTTCTGTCCTTTAAAGTTAATTTGTTGAATTCTTGTTGTAAATAAAGGAACATTACATATTAGATTTGCACAGCACTTTCATTTTGTCATCTAACATCTTTTTAAGACAAATTTCTTCTTTATAAATCCAAACATATGCATTTTAAAATCAAAAGAATATTAAACAAGCACATTTTAAATAATACACAGCACTCTGTTGCCTAAAAATATGTAAAAACCTAAGTATTGCCAGATTACTACCTATTTAAGATTGTGCAGTGAGTTTTTCATGAATTCAGTTTATCTCCTTAGAAAGTACTAGAAACAAAATAAACAAGCTAAAAAGTTCAAAAATCAATGATGACTGATTTAGATTAACACTATGAAGTAGAGTAATAACTGCTTTAAATAAATACTAGAGGTTTATGAAATGGCTCATTATATTTTAAAATAATGCTATGGGAATGTAATCTTGGCTTGTAAACTTTTTCTTAATTAAGTATGTGAATATGAATACCTAACAACCATGCAAGTAAATTAGTTTGCAATATTGGCAAATTTAATAGGTTAGAAAAAGGGCACATTCTAAGGGCATGCCATTCTTATTTATATAATATTGACATTATACTATATCAGCATCAAAAACTAGATAATTTTTATGTTTTGATCTTTGACATTGGTTTTAAATTTCCACTGTTAAATTAGAAGACAGTTACAGGAAATACTGCCTAATTTATTATTTCTTTATTGTGCTTTAGCTGAAAGTTTACAATGCAAGTTAGTCATTCAAAAATTTCTAACACAAATGTGACATTGATTGCAATCCTTATATTGTGTCAGCACTCCTACCCTGTCCCTCCCCAGCCCAGGTTCCCTGTGTCCATTCGTCCAGTTTTCTTGTCCCTGCCTGCCTTCTCAGGCATTGCTTTTGGACAGGTGTTGCCCATTTGGTCTCATATACTTGATTGAACAAAGAAACACGTTCCTCATGAGTGTTAATGTTTGTTTTATAGGCTTGTGTAACCTTTGGCTAAAAGGTGGACTTCAGGAGTAGCTTCAGTTCTGAGTTAGCAGGGTGTCTGAGTCTATAGTCTTGGGGGTTTCTCTAGTCTCTGTCAGATAAGTATGTCTGGTCTTTTTTTTTTTTGTGTGTGTGTGTGAATTTGAATTTTGTTCTATATTTTTCTCCTGCTCTGTCTGGGACCTTCTATTGTGATATCTGTCAGAGCTGTTGGTGGTGTAGCCAAGCACCATCTAGTTCTTCTGGGCTTAGGTTGGTGGAGGCAGTGGTTTGTGTGGTCCATTAGTCCTTTGGGCTAGAACATTCCTTGTATCTTTGGTTTTCTTCATTCTCCTTTGCTCCAGACAGGATGGGACCAATAGATGAACCTTAGATGGCTGCTTGCAAGCTTTTAAGACCCGAGATGCTATTCACCAAAGTAGGATGTAGAACATCTTCTTTCTGAACTGTTATGCCAGTTGACCTAGATGTCCCCTGAGACCATGATCCCCAGCCCTCATCCCCAGTAACTTGGTCCCTCAAGGTGTTCGGATGTATCTAGGAAGCTTCTATGACTTTGTCTTTGTGCTGCCTTCCCCTATATTGTATGTTGTCTTTCCCTTCACCAAAGTTAACACTTGTCTACTACCTAGTGATTTTCCCTCTCCACTCCTCCCCTCCCCTCCCTCGTAACCATCAAAGATTGTTTTTTTCTGTGTGTAAACCTTTTATTGGGTTTTTATAATAGTGGTCTCATACAATACTTGTCCTTTTGTTACTGACTTACTTCAACCTACATAATGCCCTCCAGATTCATCCATGTTGTGAGATGTTTTGCGGATTCATCCTTGTTCTTTATCGTTCTGTAGTATTCCATTGTGTGTATGTACCATAGTTTGTTTATCCATTCATCTGTTGATGGGCACTTGGGTTGCTTCCGTCTTTTTGCTATTGTGAATAATGCTGCAATGAACATAAGTGTGCACATGTTTATTCATGTGACATCACTTATTTCTCTAGAATATATTCCAAGTAGTGGGATTGCTGGAATGTGTGGTATTCTATTTCTAGCTTTTTAAGGAGGCGCCATATCGTTTTCCATAGTGGTTGTACCATTTTATATTCCCACCAGCAGTACATAAGACTTCCAATCTCCCTACAACTTCTCCAACATTTGTTGTTTTCTGTTTTTTTGATTAATGCCAGTAATGTTGGGGTGAGATGGTATCTCATTGTAGTTTTGATTTGCATTTATTTAATTGCTAATGATTGTGAGCATTTTCTCAAATGTCTGCTAGCCACCTGAATGTCTTCATTGGTGAAGTGTCTGTTCATACTCTGCCCATTTTTGATTGGATTATTTGTATTTTTGTTGTTAAGGTATTGCAGTAGCTTGTAGATTTTAGAGATTAGACCCTTGTCCGATATGTCGTAGCCAAAAAATTTTTCCCATCGGTAGGTTCTTTTTACTCTTCTGGTAAAGTATTTTGATGAGCTTAAGTGTTTAATTTTTTGGAACTTCCAGTTATCTAGTTTATCTTCTGGTGTTTGTGCACTGTTAGTTACGGTTTGTATTGTATTTACGCCCCTATTGTTTCTTCCGTGGTCTTTATTGTTTAGGTTTTATATTTAGGTCTTTGATTCATTTTAAGTTAGTTTTTGTGTATGGTGTGAGGTATGGGTCCCTTTTCATTTTTTTACAGATAGAATTTTGTTAAAAAGACTGTCTTTTCCTCATTTAATGGACTTTGGTCCTTTGCCAAAGATCAGCTGACCATAAGTGGATGGATTTACACCTGGATTCTTGATTTTGTTCCATTGGTCTATGTGTCTGTCATTGTACCAGTACCAAGATGTTTTGACCACCGGGACTGTATAGTAAGTTCTGAGATAGGGTAGCGTGAGGTCTCCTACTTTGTACTTTTTCTTCACGTAATGATTAGCTTATCCAGGGCCTCTTTCCTTTTTATATAAAGTTGGTGAATAGTTTTTCCATATCATTAAAGAATGCTGTTGGTATTTGGATTGAAGTTGCATTATATCTGTAGACTGCTTTGGGTAGAATTGACATTTTCACAATGTTGAGTTTTCCTACCCATGAGCATGGTATGTTTTTCCATATATGTAGGCCTCTTGGTTTCTTGCAATAGTGTTTTGTAGTTTTCTTTGTATAGGGCTTTTATGTCCTTGGTTAGATTTATTCCTAAGTACTTTATCTTTTTAGGGGTTATTATAAATGGTATTGTTTTCCTGATTTCCTTTTTGAAGTTCTCTTTGTTGGTGTATAGGAATCCAACTGATTTTTGTATGTTTACCTTGTTTCCTGATACTTTGCTGAAATCTTCTATTAGTTCCAGTGATTTTCCTGTGGAATCTTTGGGGTCTCTGTGTATAGTATCGTATCATTTGCAAATAGGGCTAGTTTTACTTCTTCCTGTCCAGTTTGGGTGCCCTTTATTTCTTTTCCTTCCGTTAGTGCTCTAGCTATGACTTCTAGCACAATGTTAAATAGGAGTGGTGATAAAGGTCAACCTTGTCTTGTTACTACATAATTATTTTTAATAATAAAAATAAGTCAAAGTGATCTTGCAAATTTTGAGTATGGACACTCCTTTGCCCTAGATGTGTGAGTCAAAACTTAATGATAAAATGTAGAAGAGTGCCAGGAAACCCCAAACTAGACAGATTAAAGGTCCCATGTAGGTTGCTTGTCAAAAAACCAAAGCACACCTGCTGCCGTCGAGTAAATTCCGACTCAGCTACCCTATGGGACAGAGTAGAACTTCCTCATAGAGTGTCCAAGGCTGTAATATTTATGGAAGAAGATTGCCACATCCTTTTCCCCAGGAGCTGCTGTTCAGTTCTAACCACTGACCTTTTGCATAGCAGCTGAGCACTTAACCACTGCATCACCAGGGTTCCTTATGTTGCTCATCAGTGCTCCTTAATTAGTGATAAATTAGCTTTATCTTAATATTTTCAAGGCTCTTAGTTTTATTATTGCTTCATTATTGTTGCTTATTGATATAAGCAATATCTTATTTATTTCCTTTAATATGAAATGTAAGGGAGCCTGTAAAAATGAAAAGATGAGGTTTTTTAGGATATGTAAAATACACTTTTCAAAAATTTAGGAGCCTCAATGACTGTATTTAGTTTTGGTTGTTCTTACCATATAATGAAAATACATGATATATAAGTTTTCATTGTGTAGTTATGCACATGGTAATTCCTCATTACAGAAGACTCCTTTGGAATGACTGATGGAAGTAGGTTAGTAAGAACTAGTGATAAATATGGATTTTAGAATACTTATCAGGGAATGAATTTATTACTTGCAACTACATCTATATTATTTTATAATTACTTGTGTATATGTTATTTTCCCTAATGAAGTGTGTGTTCCTAAATGGGAAGGGTAATCTAGTATATAGCTTCATCTCTAGAATAAAGGAAATGTTCAATAAATGTGCGGTTGAATAAATGCGTACTGAATTAACTAGTGACTAAAAAATTATACCCGTTAACAAATACATAAGAACCATTTTAAAAAACACAACATGATTAAAGTATCTCCTTTATTAATTTGTGTATTACATTATGCTTTTCAAAATAGGCTTACGCACATTCCTGTGTTTAATCCTCATGGTTCTTGTCAATTCTAATCAATCCTCCTGATCTCTAAAAGGCCTTATTATTTGTTTTGCAAATGAACAAAGTGAAGTGCTGAGAGGAAAAGTAACTTGTTGATGGTAACAAAACCAGTTGTGTCACAGCTAGAATCCATGTCTTTGAACTTATTTCTTTATGACATTTGGTTTATTCATAACCATTCTTCAGTTACAGGATGTAAGCCTGTCTCAAGACTTCCTCTCTCATTTTGTTTTGGTTCTATTGGCCATTGCCTTTATACAATCTTTTTTCAACCATTTTATTTATTCTTACTTTTCATTCTCAATTCCTGTATACACTTCTAGTCATAATTTGAGCAGAAACTGGAATGGAATAATTTCATGTGCTCTCTCTGCTGTAACATCACAAAACTGTAATAAGTTGAATTGAAAAATATGGCAGTTTCCACTTCAGGCAATATGGTGGACTATTTGTCCTAGTACAAGAGAAATGGGCTATGCTCTGTGGCAGGCAAGAGTAAAGTCTAGGCCCTGTGTGTGTATGTGAAATCCAGACTTCTGCATAAAGACAGAAACTTCCAGAGGCAACATCCTCAGCAGGTGAACTAGAAAGAAACCTTGACCCAACAGAGAAAGACTGTGAGTGTGCCTGCCTGTTTCAGCATTGGCCCTAGGTGAAGGGAAAAACAAAAACAAAAGAAAAACAAAACAAAAAAAATCAGGATGTCTCTCCTATCCCTAATCATACGGTTGTTTTGAGCTGTGTAAGACTAAAACCCACACTAGCCTCCTTTTCCCATAATACTCGAGCTGAAAATTTAATAAGTGATCTGAGTTTAGTAGTGACATCAGACAAAAGTAAACAAATTTTTTCTGTAGGGATGAACTCTCCAACCAGGTGTTAACAAATTTCCAGAAATGAAATTCCAAGGAACATTAGCTCAATGTGGAAAAAAAAAAAAATACAGGAACAAGCCATCCTGAGTAAAAAGCAAAAGAAAATTCTGCAGAATCAGATCCACAAAAGACCGATGATTTAGAATATCAGATACAGAATATAAACTATATATGATTAATATATTTAAAGAGATAAAAAAAGAGGCTATTGAATGTATAATGAAGAAACAATATATTATAAACATGATCAAGCAGATATGAAGATACAGATAGAACTCTCAAACTGACAATGACCTTAGAAAACTCAATGGAATTAGAAAACTTGAAAGCTGATTAAGTTGGCGGCTGGCACCCTGATGCTAAATCCTCCCTGCAGACACTAAAAAGAGAGGGAGGTATGGATCTAAGGATGTAAGATAGTGAGGGTAGAACATCTTAGGGGGAATGAAGGCTGTCATGTACTGAATGTGTATGTTTGTAGGGGATGGGGGTTTGTGGCAGCCCAGGATGAGCATGGTTGGGCACAGCAGTGGGAGGGTTGGTGGGGATAGAGTTTCCAAGTTCTGCTCTTGCCTTTATCCCACATTAACTGTTCAACTGGCAAAGAAACAGATACTACAGATCACGGTGAATCCTTGACCACAGGAGTTGCCTGGTTGAAAGTGTTCTATAATATTTGGGGTTCTCAGCCTAGGGGCTCATCCCATCCTTCTTTTTACTCCCCGGGAGTAACACAAATTAAAGGTTGACTTTTGGTCCTTCCATCAAACACACTATCAGATAAGGTAGCTGACAACCCTAGGGTAACATGAGTGCATAGTTAAAAACAGGCACCTGAGGGGCAAAATCTTTATGAAAGAAAAACAAACCATCTGAAGCAACATTACTGGAATAGACATACCAATTCTTTAAGCTAGATAAAGGAAAATATGCATTTAGATACATTATGGTAAAACTGAAGAACATCAAATAGTAAAATAAAATTCTAAAAATTTCCAGAAAGAAATAGCAGGTCACCTAGAAAGGAATAGTTTTAAGATTAGCTTATGACATCTTGACAACAACACTGGATGCAAGAAGACAGTGAAAAAATATTTTATATGCAATAAGTTTAAAAAAAGCCTTTGAGTCTAGAATTTAATTCCCAGCCAGCCACATTGTTATTTAAATGAGTGGCTCAATAAAAATAATCTCAGGAATGTAATTCTTTATAAAGTTTGAAACAGAAGATCAATTATGAAAATAGTCTCGGAAGAAGTATTCAAATAATAAGAGAAACAAACCTTGTTATGTGTTAACTCTTAAAGGAATACGTTCTAAGTTTTTCCATTAAGTAAAATGCTAACTATAGATTTTTTTGTTATTTAACTTTTACCAAGTTAGGGAATTTCCCTTCTATTCTTAATTTGCTAAATTTTTCATTGTAAATAGGCAAGATTTTATGAAACCGTTTTCTGCATCAATGGAGATACTCATCTGATCTTTCTTCTTTTGCTTGCTAGTGTAGGGAATTACTTTGATTTTTTTTCTGATGCTAAATCAACAAAAACTCCATAATACGAGTTAAGAACTGAAAAATAGACCAAGAAGACGTCGGAGAGAGTTCAGACACAGTGTTGGCAATGAATAGGGAAAGATCAGACAATTGGCAGAAGATATCTGTATTATCTAAACCAACAAAGGGCAAATATAAAAAAATCTTTAAGAAACTCCAGAAAATTAAGAAGAAAAAGATAAAAATACAATAAAAAAGTGGGTAAAGATATGTACAGAAATTCACGGAAAAGGAAATCCAAAGACCTAACAGGCACATGACGAGATACTCAAATTCTTTTAGTCATTACAACCAAAAACCAAGCCAAACCCGTTACTGTTGAGTTGATTCAGGCTCACAGAGACCCAATGAGACAGAGTAGAACTGCCCCATAGGGTTTCCAAGGAGCAGCTGGTGGACTCCAACTGCCGACTTCCTGGTTAGCAACCAAGCTCTTAACCACTGCACCATCAGTTATTAGGGAAATATAAATTAAAATGAGATATTTCTTATGATATATCAGATAAGCCAAATGCAGGAAGCTAGATGATGCCACATAAGGGCAGGTGCATACAGATAATGGAACCTCATATTTCTTGTGGGAAGAAGAAACTGGTGCCACTTTCTGGAGACTGAACTGATAATAATATCTCAATTACATATACGTACTCCCGTCTCAGTGATTCTACTCCTAGATAGGAGAAATTCTCAGAAGTCCATAAAGGAACATGGATGAGGATATTTATCATGCTGGTGTTTGGACTAGTGCAGAGTTAGAAGCGATTCATCCATCCCTGGGTGAATAGATAATTAAAGCATGATGGGGGCACATTATGGAATACTATGCAGCAGTAAGAATAGATTAAATACATACAAAGCAACATGGATGCATCTTTAAGAATATATAGTTTAGTAAGAAAATAAAGAAGGATACACCTTACAGAAAATACAATCATGTGAATTAAAAGTACATGAACTCAAGATAGCAATATATGTCTAATAAGGACACATACAAATAAAATAATGCATATTAACCATTAGAATGGTCGCCTGTGGTGGGGAAAGGCATGGCACTGGGGTTTAGGAATAATATGGAATAAGTAAATAAAACCAGAGTGTCTTTGCTTGAACTAATGATAAGTGTGTACCATGAACTAAGGAGTATAAGGAGTATAATTACTCAGTCCTCTAAACCTGAGGTTAAAATAAAAAAGAAAGAAGAAACAAACTCAATGTATGAGTTAAAGAGCAGAATAGATACGATGTATGAAGAATAAACTTAAAGACAGATCTAAAGAAATTACCTAGACTGTAAATTAGTGACACAAAGAGATAGAATACATGGAGAGAAAAGGTTATACACCATGGAATACTGAGTGAGAAGGTGTAATATAGAATCTGAGAGAGAGGTAATATTCAAAGAGATGATGGTTAAGAATGTTCCATACTTGATGAAACACACTCAGTCAAGAAGAGTCAAGAAGCTCAATGACACACAAGCACAATAAATAGAAATAAACTACTCTTGGCACATAGTAATGTAACCTCTATCAAAGACAAAGAGAACATGTTACAGTAGTTTGAGAGAAGAGACAGATTACCAACTAAGGAGTAATGAAAATGACTGATGGCTGACTTCTCAATAACAAGAAAGCCTGAAGAACATGCAATCTTCCAAGTACTGTGAGGAAATAGCTGTTAACCTAGACTTGTCCACCCAGCAAAGCCATCTTTCCAGAACTAGGGCAAAATAAAGATGCCATCAATCAAGAAAAAATAAAGTTTATACCAGCAGATCTTCACTAAAAGAATTTTTAGAATATGTAACTCAGGAAGGAGAAAATAAATGCTATAAAATCTTATTTACTTAGTAAGTATGGTGAGTATTATATAATCTTAGTATAAAAATTAATTTTTTAAAAAAAAATTAGCAAATGTCAGAATTATTAGAAATTCCAATTAACATACCTGAATTAACTTGGATTTATTATGTATAATTCTACCTGTGTCTTGCCTATTTATATCTCATATCATCATGCCAGTCAATCATTTGTTAATCTGGTGTAAGAAATCTGAGTAATTAGCATAAAGCTCCAGTGTGTCTTATCAAATTACACTGTATTACATAAAATTGTTAATTTAAAATAATACAAATAAACTCCAAGTCCAAAAGCTGATGTGTCAAAAAACCAAAAAACAAACACTAGTTTTTCAGTTTATAAAAATGGAACATTTAAGGGGTTAATTGCAATATTGACATCAACCTTTATTAAGAAAAAAAAAACAAAACTGTTGCTGTCGAGTCAATTCCAACTCATAGTGACCTTACAGGACAGAGTAGAACTGCCCCATAGGGTTACCAAGGAGTGGCTGGTGGATTCCAACTGCAGACCTTTTGGTTAGCAGCCAAGCTCTTAACCACTGTGCCACCAGGGCTCCGAAACCTTTATAGTTTACACTAAAGCCAAAATGCCACCTCAATGCTGTAATGATCTCAATATTTGCTTCTACAGTAAACCTAGTATTAATGCCTAGATCAGCTGCTGAATATATAATAATATGTTTTGTGTTTTCTTATATATTAAATCTTATCAGCACCTAATTTGAACATGGGAGGCCTTATACAACAAGAAATTTTTTTCTATGGAGCCATAGTATACAAAGTAATAAAAAGTATTTACGGATGATTAAATAGGGAAGGGAAGGAGAAACATTTAATCGACTGCAAAACTCATTTAATGCAAATGTACCTGGGCAATACAGATATTATTGGTATTATACCTGAAGGGAACATTTTCATCCAATGCATCTCACAGAAATTAAACTTCCTTCTTCTCTGTGAGTTTGGAATTTGTTAGACTGGGTCCAGTTCCAGCACAAATTTCCAGTAATACATAAAGTGTATTTGAACATATTATAGAAGAGTGTGAGTGACTTAAAAAACTCTACAGTGCCAAAGATACTGTTGTGGAAATGCAAAAGCAGAAACTAAAAAGGGCTGTCCTGACCTTATCAGAGAGTTCGTTCTGATGCTTTCTTTCATTCTGCCCTCCTGTTGTATTTTATAATAGGCTTTGTGACCAAGTATAAACTGAACCGATCTTAGAAGAAATGGAAATTGGCACATTTAAAAACAAACAAACAAAAAACAATTACATTTGCAGAAATTAAAAAAAAAATGAGCTGAGAACATTGAGGTTAGCGTACTTTTAACTTCTTCAAGATTTTACCTTATACCTAAATAAAACATCTGATTTTGGATACTGAACACCAAACAACATTCGTCTGTAGCTCATTTCTACAGGTTTATCATCAATTATTTCTAAATCAAAATAAGTTACAAGTGCAAACAACAACTGCTTCATTTCAGAAACTGCAAAAAATCGGCCCGGGCATTTGGAGATTCCAGATCCAAATGGCATTATGCAATGCTTCAGCTTTTTTCCTCTTTTGAAAAAGGTGGTTTTCTTCTTACCATCTTCTACAAAACGATCATATCTAAACTCCTGTAAAGAAGAACGGAGTGTTAAAATTTAAAAGTTAGCACAAAATAGTTGGAGGTCAGTTCCACAAAGCTGTCAGTTCTTCCTTGTTGTCTTAAAAAAAGTCTTTTTTTTTTAATCTGGCAAGCACCAGAAAGTAAAACTTGACTAAGTGCAAATAACGTTGGAATTTAAAAAAAAAAAACCTCAAATGCTACTAGGAAATGACTTCTGCCACATCAAAATGAAATCCAAATACCAATATGATTTTTCTTCCCTATTCATATTTATCTCATACCCTGAGCTTTCTAAGTATAGAGGCCTTCTCTCAATTTTTGCTCTGTAAGGCGGGTGCTGATTCGTGGGCCTTTGATATTCCAGTGTTTTGTGAAAGGTAGGAAGGGCTTCATCACCACCATTGTTATCATGGAATAATGAATCCCACTGACCGCAGGAGCTGCCTAACTGCAAATCCCAAATGTACTTTTGTCTTATCCCTCATGCCTTCCCCGGTGGATGAGAACTAAGGGTTTACATGTACTAGTGTTGGGATTAAACAGATATTTAATAGTAAGATTCAGATGAAATACTAGGGAGGAAGTACGCCACAAACTAGGTCTTGCTTGTTTTTTTGATGTTGTAATGACTTTCCCCTATGACATTTCTATTAGAATGAACTCTAGGGTGGCAGGTGGTTGTGATACGTTTTCAGAAATAAGTTACATTATTTTTTACAGAAAATTATGGGACTGGATTTCCTAGGAGGATGTTTGGCCCACCATCTTAATTTTGCCTTGCCATCAAAGGGTGATGGTTCAGCTCTCACTTGAGCTTCCGAGAGGAGACGAGTGACCTTATTTCAGCCCGTGCTGAATTAAGCCATTGATTAAATTAACGCTCATGGTACGCATGAAAATGACCAAGTATTTCCCGTACTTGGTGCTCATTAGCATTAGGCCAGTATACAACTTTGAAATGAACTACATGGAGGCAAATACAAAGAAGCAGGTCAGATTAAAAGCATTTATGTTACAGTGAAAACCCTACACTAAATGGGCAGAATCCATACAGTCCATTACAAATGATCTAATTTTCTCACTCAATGTCGGTGTTGTTAAAATCAGCAGATCATTTCCTTTAAAAGTACTGGTTTTAATTTTTTCCCATTTACCTAGGATCCTTATTTGATAAGTATTCATGCTTAGAAAAATACACGGAGTCTATTTTTTTCTTTGCCTTCAATTTGGAAGTTGATGCAATCATAATGGCAAAATGATCTGCATTTTTATAACTCTTTAATGCCTGACAACTAATTCTTGAGCTCTTTAGAACAGAAGTATATGTTATCACAGATAGTTCCTGGATGAATCTGAAAAGGCTCTAACCAGTGCTAAACTTAAAATACCTGTTTATCCCTTACCAAAGAGTCCCTGGGTTGCACAAATGGTTAACCACTTGACCAGGGTGAGATTAAGGCATGTGAGGGCCCTAAACACTGATTGTCTGTGGTGCCCCCCTCTGCTTACTCACATATTCAAACGGGATATGTGAATTATATATATACATATATTATATATGTGTGTGTGTCTTAGCTATCCATGATGTAACTTCTTTTTAAATGCAACTATAATATTAGCCACTGAATGTAAAAGTAGCATATGCCATTTTAGTGGAATGAGATGAACGGGATTATAAAATTTTTAGTGGGTATAGGGTACTTATATTTTTACTAAATACCACATTTTCTACAAAAAGAATATTCTATATATTCTACAACAAAGAAAACAAGTCAGTGAACTTAGTTGCTTCAATAATCAATGTAAAATTCTGTTGATCTTCCACAATGAAAAACTAGCAAGAGTTAGACTCGACAGCCTACCCCTACCTCTAGTTCATTAGAAAGAAACAGTATACTCCCAAGAGATCTGCTGAGATGAGGAGTTTCAATTACATGGGAGGGGACCATAGGAGACAGATGTCAATGAAGGTGTTGAAGTGGTAGGCGCCTCAAAGCTTAAACAGCCTTGTGCGTGGGCACCCTCGTGGCCCTGCGTGAACTTTATTTCTGCCCAGCACAGTCTCACGAACTGGAGTTGGTATCAGTTTCATTTAGTGTCCTGCTATTTCCCTTCCACTGTGGCGCCTGCTTGTGTTCTGTCTGCTTGGTATCTATAGGTCTTTGCTGTAGACAACTGGTGCCTCTGTTTTGTTGATGCCCTAAGCAAGTGCTTACTTTGCTTATTGGGTAATCCGTCCCTGTTCTCAACTACTAGCCAAAAAGTTGGCAGTTCAAACCCACCCAGAGGCACTTCAGAAGGCAGGCCTGACAATCTGCTTCCGAAAGATCACAACCTTGAAAACTCTATGGAGCACTTCTAATCTGCACATGTCGTTGCCATGAGTCGGACTCAACTTGATGGAAACCACCACCACCACCACCAGCAACACCAAATACATCCTTATAGCAACAAACAAGGACACCCTTTGATAACATACACTTTATTACTAGAGGCAGAGTTACTAACTATAAGGCACTTTCTCCTGGTGACCCTTTCCACTACTGAAGCCAGGCCTACTTGCCTGAAGTCAGTACTACTTCCTCCTCCTCCTCACTGACCAATGTGAGACCAGCAGTCTCCCCAACACCTTCCTGCCTGGGCAAATCAGTTTAAGTGAACTTTGCTCTGAAATGATTTATTAAACAAGGTTTAAGCCAGAAAATGCTAAAAAGAAAGCTTAGCTTGGGTTATAAAGTTATAGTATCCTGATATCACAAATATGCCAGAAACTATCATGGATTTCATGTTCTTTGTGAAAATCTATGTGCTGCCACCCTCTAGGAGGCCACAGTGATAAACCTGCCATGTCTGAGTGTCCTCCATCCTGACTACCTTCTGTTAGCATTGACATGCAATTCTCTCAAATTTCTAGTCAATCAGTTACGTCACTTCTGTAGTTCCCATCCACCTTCTACACTATTTTCTCTTAATAAAAATCTTAGAAATTCCTATTTCATTGTTTATTATATGAAACAAGAAAGAGAAAGGCCAACTTCTTTTGCTCTGTGACCACCAACAAGCTCAAAGGGTGCAAGGCCATAAATATGTTTTTGAGTTAAAATTTCTTTTTAGTTTGTTGCATTGCCAGTGTCTGGGCAGTCTGAGCAGTAACAAAGTTAGGAAGGGCCTATGGTAGTTGCTAGGAATATAGACAGGTTTTAGCCCAAAAGGGGAAGGGTTAAGTCTCACCCCTGAGATTTCAGGGTCACAATGACATAGAACAAACGGTCAGGAAGTTCAAGATATGCACACTCATTTGGGACAACTGAAATCCAGGATTCTCCATGCTGACTTAAACTCTTCTTGCAGTAACGATAATAAGCTTAGCACTTCACAATTAAAGAGGATCAATTCAATGAAATATTATAGGGGTGACAATATAGGAATCATAAGAGAAGGTATATGACAAATTCCCCAGTGTGCCTCTAGTAATTGTTGTGGTTAGCTCCCCAATATCATTCCTCTGCATAAGATTTGTCTAAGCATAAATCATGGTAGTCACATTTCCCTTGCCAGTGGCTAATCTAGGATAAGGTGTGTGTGAACCAATCTAGTCAGTGTTACATGGATGAAAGTCTGTGAGGACATCTGGGAGAAGTTCCGTTCTTGTGAAGAAAAAAAAACAAAAGCAAAACACACACAAATAAACGGCTCATTCCCCTTTCTTTCTCTGGACCTAGTCATGTGGGAATTCTTTTTTTATCTCTATATTTTCAAAGCGCCCAACACAACACTATGCCCATAGTAAAGTTTCCATATATTTGTTGAATTAATGAATGACTAAATGAGAATGAAGTAGAATTTAAAAGCAATCTTCAAGCTTTTTAAAAAAACGCAGATACTGAATGAATAAGTAAACATGTAGTGAATGGGGAATAAATGAACATTCAGTGTTTACAAAAATAGAAAATGGTATAACATTGAAACATTAGAAATCCAGATTGGATAGATGATATAAATTTCTGGATAGAAGAGAATTTTTGGTATAGGGGCCTGGAGAAGATTGCAAAACACCTTAATTTGTGTTCTCCAAATACTATGCTAAGTTCATTTCAAGAGATTTTTCTAGCACCTCCTCTATGTGAGGCACTGACGTTACAAAGGAATAATACATGATCTAGCTGAGGTAGGTGATACACAATATGATCATGAAGTGCATCCACTCATTTATAATTTTGGGTATAGACATCTAAGTTAAACGAAAGATATGACTTCCTAGAAATAAACAAAAACTGCCAGCTTTTTGAATGAATGACTAAGGGCTATACTGTTGCTGCTGGTTTACAGCCCTCCTGGGGCAAGATGACAGAACACAGAAGTCCCTTTTTATCTCCCTGATTTGGGTTCCGATCAGTGGTGTGCCTCAGCCCGCTTGTACCAGCTCATGAGAGTATGTACATTTCTTCCTAACTCTGTGTTATAATGTCACACTGGGAGCCTGAAATCAGCCATGGTGTGAATGTTTACACCCCAGAAGCTGACAAATGCTCAAATCAGGGATTTTTTTTTTTTTTTTTGAGACCTGGTTTACCTGCACACTACTAGTTCCAATGCTGCAGGTACCAGTAACCAGTTGCTGCAGAGTTGATTTAGACTCAGGATGACCTATGTGTGTCACAGTGGAACTATGCTCCCATAGGGTTTTTAGTGGCTGGTTTTTCAAAAGGTGATCAAGAGACCTTTCTTTCGCAGTGCCTCTGGGTGGACTTGAACTATCAACCATTTGGACCACCTTTTGTTGTTAGGGGTTATCGAATCCATTCTGACTCATAGTGACCCTGTGTACAACCGAACGAAACACTGCCAGTCCTGCACCATCCTCACAATCGTTGTTATGCTTGAGCCCATTTTTGTAGCCACTGTGTTAATCCATCTCAGTGAGGGTCTTCCTCTTTTTCACTGACTGTCTGCTTTACCAAGCATGATGTCCTTCGCCAGGGATCCCTCCTGATAACATGTTCAAAGCACGTGAGACATAATCTTGCCATTCTTGCTTCTAAGAAGCATTCTGGCTGTGCTTCTTCCAAGACTACCCAGGGACTCCCAATTTACTGGTAGGGCAGAAACCTTCTCCTCATGAAGCATCTGGCTATGAGAACACAGCCATGTGATAAGGTCACTGAGTCCCTAAAAACTGTAAGCTCTTAAGGGCAGGGGCCACATTGTATTTATGTCTGGTGTCACCCACTGTGCCTATCAAAGTGCTTTTGGGGTGCTGATGCTCAGTGTGCTTGTTTCCTTGAAGTATACTCTGTTTAGTTTGAGATATAGACAAAAATTATCCAGAATATTTCCTCATATGTTGTGACTTGTATATTCTAGGAACAATGAAAATAATCAAAATGGTATCGATACCACAGTTTGTAAAGTAATTTAGGATTTTTTGAAGGGCTTTCAAATTTACTTATTATTTTATAATCCCTACTACTCTGAGAAGTAGATGGGGCAGATTTGTATAAGATCAAACAAGGTCTTTAAAGTTCAGAGGTCATAATTAGTTTATGTTCATAAAAACTCTGTGTTTCCCTTCCTTAGAAGGCCATGCAGAAATGATAACGTGTTACCATCTTAAATGTTTGCTATTTCTCCTCCATAACCCAACATTGCCCCCACGGCAACTTTCTCCCTTAGCCCTGCAGGCCATAGAATAACTAAACAATACATTTGGTCTTCTCCACAGCTCCAATTCTTGATGCTGCATTTTGGCAGAAAAGAAATCATTACCGTTTACTGATTGCGAGCCAGTTGCATGAATTCTGGCTGATAATTGAGCTAAGTTTGGGGGTGCATTCAGAAAATTTTTGAAAGCTATCCATTCATAAGTAATTAATAGATCATCTAGGCTTTCTTGAATATAGATTGCCTTGGTAGCATTTGTACTGATAAAGAGAGTGGAAGAAAGAGTTGAGAAGTGGTGTTTTCTTTTCTCTGTCATTGTTTTAGATTTCACTTGCCAATTTGTGCTGCCACATAGATAAGAGCTCACCTGAGTTGCAAAGGATAACGTAACACAGGTGTTACATATTGGTATCCTACAGGCATAATCTTTTTTTCCCCTAAATTTTATTTTGTTGCTGTTGTTGAGAATATACACAGCAAAACATACACCAATTCAACAGTTTCTACGTGTACCATTTAGTGACATGGATTACATTCTTTGAGTTGTGCAATCATTCTCACCCTCCTTTTCTGAGTTGTTCCTCCCCCATTAACATAAACTCACTGCCCCCTAAGGTTCCTATCTAATCTTCCGAGAGTTGCTGTTGTCAATTTGATCCCATATAAATAGTTCATAAAAGAGCATAATGCTCAAGGCAGACCGTTTTTTACCAGTTAAGCTGAACTATTGTTTGGTTTTAAGATGACTTCAGGGATATTTTTGGTTTAAGGTTTAAAGATTATTTCAAGGTTTTAGTTTTAGAGCTTCATCCATCCTCCATGGTTCCAGAAAATGTGGACTCCATGAGAATTTTGAATCATGTTCTACATTTTCCCTCTTTTGATCAGGAGTCTTCTATGGAATCTTTGCTCAAAATGTTCAGTAATAGTAGCCAGGCACCATCCAGTTCTCCTGGTCTCATGGCAAAGGAGGCAGTTGTTCATGGAGGTAATTGGCCACACATTCCATTTCCTCCTCCTATTCCTGACTCTCATTGTTCCTTTTCTGTTGTTCCAGATGAATAGAGACCAATTGTTGCGCCTTGGATGGCTGTTTGCAACCTTTTAAGACTCCAGGCACTATGCAACGAACTAGGAGGTAGAACAGAAGCACTAAACACCTTCTTAGACCAATTAACTGGGATGTCCCATGAAACTATGACCCTAAACCTCCAAACTAAGGAACCAAATCTTATCAGGTGTTTGGTTGTACATAAGCAGCTTCAGCAGCTACTCTTTTGTTGTTGTTGTTGTAAATATATCACATAATTTTTGCCAATTCAACTTTTTACAGGTGTACAACTTATTGACAGCAATTACAATAATCAAATGTGCAACCCTACCCTTAATCAATGCTATTTTTCCATCACCGTTAGCCCCCCATTTTTCTCCTCCTTCCTGCCCCTGGTAACAACTAATAAACTTTGGTCTCTATACACTTGCCTTTTCTCGTCTTTTTATATAAGTGAGGTCATGCAATATTTGTCCTTTTGTGACTGACTTATTTCGCTTAGCATGATGTCTTCAAGCTCCATCTATATCGTAGCATGTATGAAGACTTCATTTCTCCTACTGGCTGGGTAGTATTTTATTATATATCTGTACTACATTTTGTTTATCCATTCACCTGTTGATGAGTATTTATGTTGTTTCCACCTTTTGGCTATTGTGAACAGTGTTCCAATGAACGTTGGTGTACAAGTCTCTTTTTGAGTCTCTGCTTTCAAGTCTTTTTGATATATACCTAGGAGTGGAATTGCTGGGTCATATGGTAGTTCTATTTTTAGTCTTTTGAGGAACCATCACACTGTTTTCCACAACAGCTTTACCATTTCACATTCCTACCAGCAATGGCTAAGAGTTCCAATTTCTCCACATTCTCATCAACTTTTGTTATTTTCTGTTTTTTTTTTTTTTTTTAAATCTTAAGCCACCCTCGTGGGAATGAAATGGTATCTCATTGTGATTTTGTTCTGCATCTCTCTGATGACTGAAGATACTGAGTATCTTTTCACGTGTTTGGTGGCCATTTGAATGTCCTCTTTGGTAAAATGTCTTTTCAAGTCCTTTGTCCATTTTATGACTGGGTTATTTGTCTTTTTGCTGTTGTCAAAGTTTTTTTTATATATTTTGGTTTAGATTTTTGTTTGCTACATGGTTTCCAAAGATATTTTCCCAGTTGGTAGCTTGTGTTTTCTCTTTTCTGGCAAAGTCTTTCGACGAACAAAAGATTTTAATTTTTATGAGGTCCCATTTATTTATTTTGCCTTTTGCTCTTTCTGCTTTTGTTATTATATTAGATAATCCATTGTTAAAAGCTAGGCCTGCCTGACAGTGTTACCCCTGCTTCTTGTTCTTCTAAGAATTTTATGGTTTTAGTTTGCACATTTAGGTCCTTAATCCATTTTGAATTTGTTTTTGTGTATAGTGTGAGTCCTGTTTCATTTTTCTGCATGTGGAAACCCAATTTTCCCAGCACCATTTATTGAAGAAACTCTTCTTTCTCTATTGGATGGACTTAGCACCCTTGTGAAAAATCAGTTGACCACAGATGTGTGGGTTTATTTTTGGACTCTCAATTCTATTCCATTGGTCTATGTGTGTCTATTGTTATACCAGTGCCAGGCTGTTTTGATTACTGTAGCTATATAGTATGTTTTAAAATGAGGAAGTCTGAGTCCTCCTATTTTGTTCTTCTGTTCCAACATTGTTTTAGCTATTTGGGGCCTCTTACCATGCCATATAAAGTTAAGGATTGGTTTTTCTATTTCTGTAAAGAAGGATATTAGAATTTTGATTGAGATTATGTTAAGTCCATAGGTTGCTTAACAATATTAAGTCTTCCAATCCGTGAACAATGAACATCTTTCCATTTATTTAAGTCTTGTTTAGTTTTCACTATATAAGTCCCTCAAATTCCTGGTTAGATTTATTCTTAGGTACTTTATTCTCTTAGATGCTACTGTAAATGGAATTATTTCCCTAATTTCCCTTTCAGATTTCTCATTGCTGGTGTATAGAAACCCAACTGATTTTTGTTTGTTGTCCTTGTACCCTGCAACTTTGCTAAATTCCTCTAGAAGTTAGCTCTAGAAGTTTTCTTGAGTACTGTTTGGGATTTTCCATATATTGGATCATATAATCCACTAATACAGATACTTTTACTTCTCCTTTTCCAATCTACATATCTTTTACTTCTTTTTTCTTATCTTATTGCTGTGGATAGGACTTCTAATACAATACTGAATAGAAATGGTGAGAGTGGCCACCCTTGTCTTGATCCCAACTTCAACGGAAAAGCTGTAAGTCTTTTCTACATTAAGTGTAATGCTGGCTATTGACTTTTCATACATGCCCTGAATCATATTGAGAAATTTCCCTTCTATTTCAATCTTCTTTAGGGTTTTCATCAAGAAAGGGTGTTGGATTTTGTCAAATGCTTTTTCTGCATCTATAGACATAATCATGTGTTCCTTTTCCTTTGTTCTGTTGATGTGGTGTATTATGTTGATTGATTTTCTAATGTTGAAGCATCCCTGCATTCCTGGAATAAATCTCACTTGCTCATGGTGCATGGCTCTTTTAATATTCTGTTTGCTAGTATTTTGTTGAGTATTTTTGCATCCATATTCATAAGAGATATTGGCCTGTATTTTCTTTTCTTGTGGTGTCTTTGTCTCATTTAGGTATCAGGGTTATGTTTACTTCATAGAATGAATCAGAAAGTATTCCTTCCTTCTCTGTCTTTTAGAAGAGTTTAAACAGTATTCATGTCAATTTTTCTCTAAATGTTTGGTAGAGTTCCCCAGTGAAGCCTTCTGGTCCAGGAGTTTTTTTAGGAGGGGGGAAGGGATGGAGGTTTTTGATCATTGATTTGATCTCTTCACTTGTTATGGGTCTGTTGAGACTTTCCATTTCCTCTTGAGTCAGTTTGGGTAGGTTGTGTGTGTCTAAGAATCTGTCCATTTCATCTAGGCTATCCAGTTTGTTGCCATACAGTTGTTCATAATATTTTGTCATAATTCTCTTTATTTCTGTCGGGTCAGTTGTAATGCCTCCTCTTTCTTTCTTTCTTTTTTTTTGTTTATTGGCATCTTTTCTCTTCTTTTCTTTGTCAGTCTAGCTAAAGGTTTGTCAATTTTATTGATCTTTTCAAAGGACCAATTATTTATGGGTTTATTGACTATATTGTTTTTCTGTTTTTGATTTTATTTATTATTGCTCTGATCTTTGTTATTTCCTCTCTTCTTATAGGTTTAGGCTTAGTTTGCTCTTCTATTTCTAGTTCCTGGAGTTGTCAAGTAAGGCTGTTAATTTGAGATCTTTCTTCTTTTTTAATGTAAGCATTTATTGCTATAAGTTTCTCTCTGAGACTGCCTTCGCTGCATCCCATAAGTTTTGGTATGTTGTGCTTTCATTTTCATTGGACTCTAAGAAATCTGTGATTTCTCTTTTGATTTCTTCCTTGACCTACTGATAATTTAATAGTGTGTTGTTTAATTTCCATATGTTTGTGTATTTTCCAGGTTTTTTTCTGTCATTGGTGTCTAGCTTCACTCCACTGTGGTCAGAGAAAATACTTTGTTTGATTTCAACCCTTTTAAATTTATCAAGACTGATTTTGTGACATAAAATGTCATCCATCCTGGAGAATGATCCATGTGCACTGGAGTAGAATGTATATATATATATATTTTTGGGCTGTTTTTGGGTGGAGTGTTCTATATATATCTGTTAAGTCTGGTTGGTTTATAGTGTCATTCAGGTCCCCTGTTTCCTTCTTGATCTTATTTCCAGATGTTCTATAAGCCTAATCTTTTGTTTAGCTCACACTGTATTTTAAACTTTAAAAATAAAATTTCCCAACATTTAAAAATTGGACTTTTCATCTAGAAAAAAAATTTTTCAGGTTCTTATTAAAAAAAAAATTCAAATGACTTGGTTATGCCAGGTCTATATGCTTACAAGAGCTGAGGGTTAATTCAGAAGTAGCCAAATGGTCCCATCTAAATGCCTTCTGGACTCTCCCTTCGCCACAGTCCTCTGCACTCCTATTAATGTGGCTATAGTTATACACAGCCCACTTCCTCTATGTGATTGCTTGGGCCCAGGACATGCTGGTATGTGCGATGTCTATCCTGATATAAAATTTTAACTGAAGTGTATTTTCACCATCAGTCCGTTTATCCATAACACATCCCCTTATTTATTCAACTTATATGGACCATCTCCTGTTGGTTGGTCACCGAGAAAACAGAGATAGAGAAGGCATGATCCTCTCTCTTCCTGAGCTTACAGCATGTGGGAGCCCAGACCCGTAAACAGGTAATTGCAAAATGCCGTGCAATACGTGCCACAACAGAGGTGCACACAGACCACAAAGTGAGCAGTGGCAAACTCTCTGAGGACTGAGGTGGGGAAAACAGACATCATCAAAGGAGAGGTAAGTATTTATGATAACTCTTGGAATAATTTGGAGCCTTCTAGGAGTCCCTGGGTGGCACAAATGGCTAAATGCTTGACTAGTAGTCGAAAGGATGGCAGTTGGAACCAACCAGAGGTGCCTGAGAAGACATGTATGGCAATTTGCTTCCAAAAAGTCATAGTCTTGAAAACCCTATGAAGCAGTTCTACTCTGCACATACATGGTCACCATGAGTTGGAATTGACTTGAAGGCAACTAGCAACAACAGATGGACAAATAAGAGAGGACATTCTAAGAATAGAGAGATACATGTGCAAAAGCCCTAAAGTGTGAAGAAAAAGCATGGTCTGTTTTAGGAATATAATATTCTGGAGTCTCCTGGGGCTCCAAACATTCTGAAAGCATCCCTCATTGGGTCAAAAGAGTCTATTTCTGCTGGGGTTCTTCAGTCTCTATGTTCTTCCAGAATAAAGCCAGTGGCTTTTAAGTGGACTCTGACTCATGGTGACCCTATCTGTGTCACAGTAGAACTGTACTCCATACGGTTTTCAATGGCTGTTTTATTTGGAAGTAGATTGCCAGGCCTTTCTTCCTAGGCTCCTGTGGGTGGATTCAAACATTCAGCCTTTTGGTTAACTGTTTGTATCACAATAACTACATCTATATTCAGAGTTAGTCTTCTTCATATTTTTGGTCTAACAGGTATTGTCTATTTTCTGCATCTAAGTCCTAGTCTTCCCATTCAAGCTCTGTAGGGTACAAAAGGCAGGCAGTGGTGAATATGAGTGTCCAAGGAGCTCCTGGGTCAGAGCTCTCAGGGACAAAAGGTGAAGGGCAGAATTTTTTTCTCTCTTTTATTGTCTGTGCATGATTTGGGGTAGACAGACATCTGTTATATCCGCATCTATAGCTTTTACTGATTACCATCCTAAGTTGTTAAGAACAAAATATAAAAAATTGTATGCCTGGCAGTAGTAGGTGCTCAGTAGGGGTTTACTGAATGAATGGTTTATTGAATAAGATCTTGCTAAATCATATAAAAGTGGTTCAGAACTGTATCATGTATTCTGTGCCAGGAATTATCAGTATACCGCAACTAATTTCTAGAAAACAATAGCATGGCAAAAAGTTAGCTAGTTAATTTTAATATTAGTCAGGCATAATTGGGTAATGTTAAACCTAGTAAATAATAGAAAATCTTCATTAGCTTAGGTTGGAGCCATACTAAGTGTGCTGAATCAGTATTCATAATATTACAAGTCTGTTCTTCCACAGATTGAGTATGACGTAAACCTTTTCGATTACTATTAAGATTGCTTGATTAATTATGTAAAGTCGGAACATTGTTATTTAAATATAAAGTAGCACACTTCTAATTTTTAACTTTGATTTTTTAATTTCTAAATTCTAAATTAAGGTCTTTTCCATCCTTAGGACAGAGGAAGGAAAGCCCAATGAACACTGCCATAAAAATAACGGCAATTTGGTAAACATTTACTGAGGATTTGTTGATAATTTTAATGTTGACTTTACTATCATGACATATGAATATTAAACTTAATGACTAGTGGGATAATCACACAATGAAAATAAATAAAGAGTAGTTAAGTAAATTAAAAATTGTAGATAGAAATGCAACTATTTTAAGATTTAAAAATATATTTCAGATATCGGTTATTCATTTGCTCTATTTAATGAATGTCTACATATGTGTGGGATTTTTTGATACTTACAAACGTGGAGCTAAAGCTTGTTCTCTGCAGAATGTTCCTTCCCTCCCTATTATCCTACTTCCTATATACTCTCCTCATTTGTGTAACGCCTTCCTTCTGAAACATACAGACACCATATGCACGTTTCCCCCTCATTTAAAAAATTCTGCCTTTGCTAATGAAATAAATGCAAATGATCTTATTGTATTTGAAATCTGCTCTCTTATTAATTTTCAAAATCCAGCAATATTCTAATCCAGCCTGGCTGCAAAATATTTAACTGCTTAGAAATTGGGTTTAGGAGTGGCCCAGGTATGAACTAGTCAGGAAGAGCCCAGAAGTTTCCCTTTGAAAACTGGCATTTTATATGCAAAAACACTGTAGCAACAACATGACTTGTGAAGCGCAGGCAGAATATGACTGTATTCAATTTGCATGCAGGTGGTGAACCTTCGAAGTGGTATTAAAGATGAGCCAGGGTGGATTAATTTCCAGCCTTTGATATTCATTAACTCCAGCTTCAGAAAAAAAATACAAGGAGATGACACAATTACCCTCAGAGCTTCACCGTGGGCAGCAGCATTACAACCTCAAGTTCATCATGCTATACTAATTGATCAAGAAGGGGCACCTGCCTTTAGCGAGAGGTTAAAAAAGCGTAAGGGTTTAAGTATGGCAATGATGGTATTTGGCTCCGGGATAGTCAACTACACCTTGGAAACACTTAGAAAATAGTTGTGACTATTTGTTCTCTAAGCTACTTGTCAATCACCAACCCTCCATGGTTTTTAATAATCTCTGCCAAGCAAAACCCAATTTTGGCCTAAAGCTAACGGTAGCCAAGGTATAATGTCCATTTCTTTTGAAGAAATTAGCATTTAGTCTCATCACTGTATTTCTTTCTATGGATCATGAAACCTTTGAAAGATAGATCCTTAGGAAAAATGTCAGTAAACAGGAAAATTCTTCCATTAGAAGGAAAAACTAAAGTCATCAAGTGGTGTCATATCCCTTGTGGAGCCCGGTGGTAAGAGGAAAAGATGAAGATAGATCATGAGAAGGAGCCATGTGCTTGCAGTATCTAAGACGGGGCATCTACAGGCTTGATGTTTACCTCTGGTGCTTCAAAGATTTCGGGGTCATGGTGTAAGACTGGAGGAAAGATGGCCACCAAGTCTCCCTTTCGCAAAAGGCAGTCCCCGGACTCCACAGGTAGAGCCAAATCCTCTTCAACATAACGAAAGGTGGTTGAAAAGGAACACAGCCGTAGAACCTCAAGAATAATGCTTTCTAAAGGAAACAAGTGAACAAAAGATTATTAAAACATGATTGTTACTGAAGGTTCCTGGGTAACGCAAATGGTTTGTACTTAACTACTAACCCAAAGGTTGGCAGTTTGAACCCATCTAGAGGTGCCTCAGAAGAAACATCTGGTGATCTACTCCCATAAAGATTATAGCCAAGAAAGCCCTAAGGAGCACAGTTCTACTCTGTAATACCACATGGGGTTGTCAGGAGTCCAAATTGACTTGAGGGCAATCTTCTTTTTTTTTTTTAATTCCTGGAAAGTGCTCTCTATTTCTTATTAAAGCTCATTACCAATAGCCTTTATTTAAAAGGAAAAATGTTCTTAATCATATCTGTTGAGCACCGACAGAGAGGCACGCAGGGCGGTGGGGGCTGGGGATTAGAGAGAGCGAGGAAGGAGTGTGGGGAGACATAGTTTGGAGGCGCTTCACAGGTAGGAGGCAGCAGCGCTGTGCTTGGGCAGAAAGTCATTGTTAGGAAAGGATGGTCTGAAAGAGAAGAATGCCGTGTTATGGGGATACACTCTGAAAATTACAACTGTATATCGCTGTCAAAGTACACCACTGGTGGGTTATTTCACCAACCTTCAGAACAGTGACACCTTTAAAGCCAGGCTTCACCATTTAATCACCACTTAGGCAGTTAATAGTAAAGTAATTGTAGTAGTGCTTTCTCAGACAGCTTAACACTTAATTTCTTTTATGTTAGCTGTAAATAAAATATGAGTCAGCATTTGCTGGAAAAATTTCAAAGGGAAAATACTTTTATAGGATTCAGGAGAAAAACTATATTTTCCTCAGCATCCAGAGAAAATAACAGCCATCATCATTGCCTGGAAGATTCCAGAAGCCGAATGTCCTTTGCTTTCCCAGTGGCCTTCACCTTTTGCTCCTAGCACGACAGATTTTATGGCTAATTTCCGGCAATTTATCCTGGCAGTTTGAGGAGGAATTCCTTTGGGAATAATATGCATAATTTGCATAAATCATTCTGATAGCATGCATATCAGCATGCAGCTCCTGTCTCTGTCTGTATCTCTCTCTTCATAATCAAAACTGACTATGTTTCCACCAGCGTGAATGGGCCCTGGAATATAAAGCTTGTTTCTTTCTAGTCAGCAATGTGAAAAAGAGCTCCACATTGAGTTTTTTTTCCCCTTCACATTATAACAAATGGTTGTGTTTATGGCTTGTAATTTAGAAATCTCTCTCTCTCTCTCTCTCTCACACACACACACACACACACACACACACAGCCTTAGGGTTCAGCAAAGCTCTGAAACACAGAGTACCCAACGATTACTAGATGATTAAATGTAAGCTCGTCAGAAAAGGCGTGCATCAGTCGACAAATAAAGATGGCTGTTATTTTGTTAAAATTTAAATCCATGCCCAGCTTGCACAGGAATATCAGTAGCTCTGGTACCTTCTCACAAGAGGTTTTTCCTTAAGCACGCATTTGTCTAAAGAAATGAGGCTGTGGCCAGCTCTGTGTAGCCAGTGTGGTGATTCAATGTGACGTACACTGAGGCTGTGCATATTCTTTTGGACTGCCTTTGTTACTATAATCAGCCAGAGTCAAGTCGGCTTGTTGGTGATGAAGCCAGAAAAGAACTTTGGTTTTGGAACACGAACTCCACTGCAGATAGCCTCAAGGCATCTGAAACGATGGATTTCAACTGGCAGTTCACCAGCAACCAAAATTTCTATGGTGCAAAGCAAGGGTCAGTGTCCCATGGATCGTGGCTGGCTCTGCTGGATAAACAATAGCAGAGCATCCTTTTAGCTTGTGGTGTGAAATGGTTGCTGACATGTGTAGGAGCACTGTTCACCCAACAAGTCCACTAGAGGTGTAGGGAGAAGAAACACAAAAGCAAAATAATTGTGGGGTGGCTGCTTTGAAAGGGCAGGCATTTAACAGTCCAAATAACATGGTCCCATCCTATTGGCTGATGAGCCCACAGAAAGCATGGCAGCTTGTGCCCGCTGCAGTATCACAAATGACAATTGGGCGAGCATATCTTATGCAGAAGTTAATCACAGTAATGGAGCACAAAGTGTGGCTTAGCGGTCAGATCGTAAATGACAAATCTGTTTTACCTTCCAGTACCAGTTATGTGCGCAAGGCAGGCTTGGCTCTTGCTCTGAGCGATCATGCCGATAATCATTAGATGACAAAAGTAATGAGTTGCATTATTATCAACAATGGCGAGTGGGGCTCGGGTGAAACCCCAGTACAACATACAGACACAAAAGCAAGCAGCTTTCCCGCTAGCCCCAGGAAGAATGCGGGCAGAGCTGTATGTTGAGAAGAATGACAACCACGCAATAAAACACTGCAGCCCCTACTTGTAGTTGCCATAGTTGAGCACACACCAGCCAGTGCCACTGACAGACCAGCTGGGCCCGGGGAGGGCTTCCATGCTGCACCAGGAGGTACAGTAAATTATCCTGCACGGTAGAGCAACATCTGTTTCTGTGCTAGTGCCGAACAAACAAGTCAATTTAAAACATACCAAGGGATAACCCAGCAACAAATGAACATGACCCTTATTTCTTCCCCCTTCTCACACACGAGGTGCTAAACGTCATTGTGCAAGCACTCCATGAAAGAGAAGCCAGGTTGCTACTTGATAAGGTGTTGTCAGAGAGACTTTACGTATTACCAAAATGGAAAGGAAAAGCTTATAGTATTGTTATTCTTAGAAACTTCCCCCTTCTATCTTCATTTCTTTTATACCAAAGCTAGCACTCAGTTCTCAATTTGCTCTAGAATTAAAAAAAAAAAAAAAAAATTTTCCATATACTTATAAATATTCAGTCTTTAAACCTAATTTGCTATACTTAGTTCACATGCCTTCAAGCATTTGTCTTCCAATTTCCACTGAATAAATGCGTACTAATGAGAACTAGAGCAAGCTGCTGAGGCAAAGCTGGGTGACTTGGGTCTGGCCTGCCACCAGCTTGTGATAGGCGGGCAAATTGAGTTAAAATGAAAAGTCTTGTCAGCTGAAATTCAACATGGTAGCCAAATAGCAAGCTGTCAATCATCCAGCCAAAACAAGGGACCACAGGTAATAAAAGGTCACTGTGATCATTAGTGCACTTGGCTTTCATATGCAAGTTAATTTTAATTAAACATGATCTCATATCTGTAAATGTTTTATAAAACTTATTGTGCATAATGGATTGTTAATTTATACTAACACTTAGCAGGTAATAGGACCCTCTAATTATTAGAATGCATTGCAGAAAAATGACTATCAAGAATGCAAATATTTGGGGGGATCATTTATACCAGGCATTGCAAGGTCCCAACAATTGCAATTGTGATTAAGATAAGGCTGCCCGTGCTTTATTAAGGACTGAGCTTTACCGATCAGTATACACTAAGAAACTGAATTACAAAAGTCCCACAGTGAACTCACAATTCAGAGCCTGCACTACCTTCTTCACCTGGCTAGGTGAGATTTGTTTCTCTTTTCAGGATATAAAACCATTCAGATTAAGCATCCCTTTAACTAAAAAGCTGGGGAACATCTTGGGGCTATGACGTTTTACAACATAACTGCAAAGGAAAACGACAAATGAAAGAAGCTGAGGGTAGAGAAAGGTATACAGACTTTCTCTCGTGACCTCAGATCTCAATTCTGGCTGTAGTAAATGATAGATGATTCTCATTTACAGATTTAAAGGGCCAGAGCAACTCATGACAATCAACAATGCATGTTACAATGCACACACACAAAAGCACATCCGGGTTTCTGCCTGACACTTAGGCCATGACTGTATATGTGTAATGAATGCACTGTGACATGGCCAGGCTCTTAATTTGGGTCACCTTAATGATTGGTGCAGACTGTCATACCATGTGATTAGCCGTGGCGATCAGTAGATAGCAGCGATGGCTGGAATTAAGGAACAGTCATGCCACATGGCAGTCTGCTGGGGCCGACCACTTGGGCATTCTCTAAAAGAAGGCAGAGAGAGGGAGAGGGAGAAGGCGGATGTGGACGTGGCATGCTCTAGAAGGTGCGATGAAATGGGCTGCAGCTCAAAGCATACTTTCTTTTACGTAATTGCCTTCAAGATAGGTGAGCGGGTAAATAAGAAATTGTGATAATTCATCAGATAATTTGAGGCAAAACAACGAATCTCTGGCTCAAAAATTGTATATTTTAAGTAAAGTGAAAAATAAACCTGAAAGGTGGAAACAAGGCACACGTTCATCAAGGGGTGAATGGATAAATAAAATGTGGTACATACATACTTCATTGTTAGGTGCCATTGAGTCTGTTCTGACTCATAGCGACCTTATGTACAACAGAACAAAACACTGCCTGGTCCTGAGCCATCCTCACAATCATTTGCTATGCTTCAGCCCAGTGTTGCAGCCACTGTGTTAACCCATCTTGTTGAGGGTCTTCCTCTTTTTTCACTGACCCTCTATTTTACCAAGCATGATGTCCTTCTCCAGGGACTGGTCCCTCTGGATAACATGTCTAAAGTATGTGAGACGAAGTCTCACCATCCTTGCTTCTAAGGAGCACTGTGGCTATACTTCTTCCAAGACAGATTTGTTCATTCTTCTGGTAGTCCATGGTATATTCAATATTCTTTGCCAACACCATAATTCAAAGGTGCCAGTTCTTCTTCAGTCTTCCTTACTCATTGTCCAGCTTTCACATGCATATGAGGTGATTGAAAATACCATGGCTTGGGTCTGGCGCATCTTATTCCTCAAAGTGACATCCTTGCTTTTTAACAATTTACAGGTCTTTTGCAGCAGATCTGCCCAACGCAATACGTTGTTTGATATCTTGACTGCTGCTTTCATAGGCATTGACTGTGGATACAAGTAAAATGAAATCCTTGACTTTAATATTTTCACTATTTATCATGATGTTGCTTATTGGTCCAGTTGTGAAGATTTCTGTTCTCTTTATGTTGAGGTGTAATCCATACTGAAGGCTGTAGTCTTTGATCTTCACCCACCACTTCTCTGTCAGTTTGTCATACTGAGGTAGCTTGTGTGTTGCTGTGGTGCTGGAAGCTATTCGACTGCTATTTCAAATAACAGCAGGGTCACCCATGGTGGACAGATTTCAGTGGAGCTTCCAGACTAAGACAGACTAGGAAGAAGGACCTGGCGATATACTTCTAAATAAATTGGCCAGTGAAAACCTTATGAATAGCAGTGGAACATTGTCTGATATTGTGCCAAAGATGAGCCCCTCAGGTTGAAAGGCACTCAAAATAAGACTGGGGAAGAGCTGCCTCATTAAAGTGGAGTCGACCTTACTGATGTGGATGGAGTAACATTTTTGGGACCTTCATCTGCTGACATGGCACAACTCAAAAAATGGATGTTGAAGAAACAGCTGCAAACACCCATTAATAATCAGAACATGGACTATGCAAAGTATGAATGTAGGAAAATTGGAAGTTGTCAAAAATGAAATGGAACACTTGAAGATAGATATCCTAGGCATTACTGAGCTGAAATGGACTGGTATTGGCCATTTTGAATCAGTCAATCATATGGTCTACTATGCCATGAATGACAGATTGAAGAGGAACGGCGTTGTGTTGTCATTGTATACACATACAATGGAGTATTATTCAGCTATGTATAAAGAGAAATGAAGGTCTGATATATGCCAACACATGGATGAACCTTGAAAACATTATGCTGAGTGAAAGAAACCAGACATAAAAGTCAAATATTGTATGACTCCACTTTTACAAAATATCTAGAATAGGCAAATCCATGGAGACAAAAGGATTAGTGGTTACCAGAGGCCAGGGGCAGGGAGAATGGGGAAAGAAAAAAAACCTATGAGTATATCTGATATACAGCAGAAGAGGAAAAATAAATCTGGATGGGTACAAATGTCTACCTTCATTCTGCATTGCACAGAATGGCTTACTGCTAAAATACAGAAATGCAAATTTAAAGTTTCATTTATTCATTAAACATTTATTAATGTCCTACTCTGCTCAAGGGTCAGGGCCAATGCTGCTAGGATAAAAAGCGAACACTGGCCCTGTCTTCTGAACGAAAATTTTCCTCCCTCTAATTTCCACCATTTAGAAAACACAAAGGCAAAACATCTAATCACTCTTCCATGTAACAGCTCTTTAAAAATATTGAAAGGCAACTACTATGTGATTCCTTTAAATGTGTCAAACATGATGTGGTCTTCAGTTATTTTTTTCCATCTTGGATGAATTCAGTTAGTCAATGTGCCTCTTAAAATGTGGCAGCACTGGTATGGTGTCCAGAACAAAGAAAGTGATCGTTCTTTTCTATTTTTCCAGCGAAAATACATAATGGCCCTCAGGGACATTGCAATCCAGGCAGCTCAGAGTTGGAAGGTACATATAAATAGGAACACTCCGGCAAGATCCTGACTAAGATACTGCACAATTTATGATTGAATACCTTCAATGATGAGCTTCAGAGAGCCCATATTAGTAGAAAGCTATTTTTCATATTGAGCTGAAATTTTCCTCCAATTTCCACCCTTTAGAAAACACGCAGGCAAAACGTCTAATCCTTTTTCCATGTTACAGCCATTTAAAAATATTTAAAGACAACTATGCCTTGCTTTAAATGTGTCAGAGATGATGTGGTTTTCAGTCTTTTTTGCATCCCGGATGAATTCAATTCGTCAATGTGCCTCTTAAAATGTGGCAGAACCGGGCATATTATTTCCATTAGAAAAGTAGAAAAAAACTATAGCTTTCTTTGCTCCAGACACCATACTTCTATTGATGTCTCTTGGGAGCAGTTGAGCAATAGATTTTTGAAACAATATCACCACTGACTTATTTTAACTTGTCCAATACCTAGTGATTATCAGCCCTGGCTGCCCATCAGAACCAGTGCATTAACTAACCCCTTTAAATTGGTGGTTTTGAACCTTGGCTGCACATTAGAATCAACTAGGGAGCTTTTAAAGCCATCAGCCAGCACCCCAATCCAATTAAATCAAAATCTCTGGGGGTGGGAGCAAGTAGAAGTATGTTTTTAAAGCTCCTCACATGATTCCAATGAGCAGTCAAGGCTGAGAACTATTGTTTTAAACATATAAACCCTTTAAAACATATAAACCCTTTTCTGTCAAGCCACACATCTCCTCATCTTATTCTTATGCAGTTGATTTTTAGACCTAAGTACAAGCAGCTCCCAGGTTACAAACGTTTGACTTATGGACAACTTGTACTTAAGAACGGACTGCCATAAAACCTATTATATTAAAAATCTGAGTTAAATACAATGGTTCATAAAAATGAATGCATGCACTAATCTGTGACATTCATGAAAACACTGATCTATTTGCAAGTGTTTCTTAAGTGCACAGAAAGGTAGAATGTACACTATATAAAAGACAAACATTTGACTACCTGACGCTAAATAAGAAGCATATGTACTTGTTCCGACTTACCTACAAATTTGACTAAAGACAGACTTAGGAGTGAATCTTGCTGGTAACCCGAGGACTGTCTGTACAATAATTTGCATTCTCATTAAATTTGTTCCCATCATTCATTGTATTAGCTCACCCTCTTAGCTTTGAGCTGAGTTGAAAATCTGATAAACATCCAAATCAGTATTCTTTATGTTTTAGCTGATGTTTCCTTATATTTACATATAAAAACCCCACTGCCCATCTCCCCGAGCTTCTGATATACCCATTTGGGGAAGATGCCCCTCCCCACCTCTAGTTAGACGTAAACATGAGGTAGAATTCATACCTCCCGTATATCCTCACCACAAGAGAGGATTTTGTTGATCTTTACTATTGTTGTTTGAATTATACAGGCTTTTAATTTTTCAAATACAAAATTATTTTATACTGCTGAATAAACTATTTCAAAACAACATCCAACAATGTGACAAGCATACCACACTAATGTAAGATGTTAATAAGGGACACTGTGTGGGGTATAGAGGAACTCTCTCTGCTATCTTCATAACTTTTCTGTAAATCTAAAACTATTCTAAAATAAAAAGTTTATTGAAAATTTCACTTTTGAAAGCTTCCTCTCCCTGCATCATTTCTTCTCTTATCTTCTCTCTGAATCATTTTTCCTTTCTCCATTTTTGAGACCTGTGGTTCTTAATCCTCTCCCCTCCCCTCTGCTTTCTCCTTCTGGGAAAACTGAAAAATTGTTAACTTTGTTGTCAGAGTTTCTCAAAGTGCCATTCTACGAGCTCCTCTTTCTACTGGGATTCAGGCCCCAAGCAACAGTTACCTGAACCTTACTGCATTTATTTATGTTTTTTAATTAAAGTTAATTTTAAAATTATTTTAATTTTTTGTTTAAATTTAATAATAAAGACCTTTACAAAACACTAATAGGTATAAAATTTTAGTGAAGTCATGATAAACAGGATCTTATTTAACGGTCATAGAAATACTTAAAACATATAAAGTTGTATTTTCTTTGTCTAAAAGAAAAGACAAAAATGATTTTCAAGAAAGATTCTCAAGAGCATTGGGAAAAAGCACAAGTCTATCACAACCTCTTACAACGTGATGGCACTGAATTACTATAACAGGCTTGATATCTAAAAGCCCAATCTATGCTACACATTTTGATTTTTGCTGACATTAAGTGTGCTAGAGGAAACTTGATACATGTGAGGGTTACAGGATTGGGCCACAAATGTCAATAGCATATACACGATGATTTACACTGTAAACCTATGCCCTATTGGACTCTGTAAGCACTCTGAACAAGAGCAATCGTTTTTGTTCAGGAATAAGATACTCACTTCTATGTCATTCTAACTTTCCTTTTCAAACTTGCTTTGTAATCAGTATACTGACATGCAAAATTCTCTATTAAAAAAAAATCTCCTTTTCTATTGTTGTACCAATATAAAAACTCTCCTTCCTGGTTAAAAAAAAAAAAAAAATGCAGCACGCATTTCTTCAATGTGATGTTTTTTCTTGATAAAAATTTATAAATACCTTTTTAAAAAAATACTTAAAATACATAAAAATCTCTCCTTAAGGAGATGACAAGTGTAGGTACTCGTATGCATGTGACCCTCACATGTGTCAAACTTTACATATTTATTGCTGGTGAAGTTTTGCTTTTCCAAATATAGCTCATGCTTTTTTGATATAAACAGTCATGGTTGAGCCATAACTAGATGTAGAGGTTCTCTGTTACGTCATTGATTCGTGTATAAAACTTGCTCCGATCTGCATAAAACATTCTACCTCGGGAATGAAAACATACACACTCTATTACTGAAAATAATCATCGGGTCCATTATTTTAAATTTTCATAATGAACAACACTGGCCTCTGCTGGTAACCGAGGTAGTGATGAACAAGGATCCATCTTCGAAGGCTGCAAATGCACTGCTCTTATCAAGAAGGATTTAAACTCACTTGGGAATTTTGTTGTTATTGTTGCTGTTGATTTGTTGACAGTTACAGCTATAAGTTTATGAGGTCACCAAGGATGAAACTCTCTTAACTATGGACTCAAATGGATTCAAATTATTTCTCTGGAATTTGCCATTTTTCAGATACTATCAATTAAGATTTTTAACACCACAATTTAAAAATAATCTTATCTTTCATTGACAAGGTGTTGAGAGTAAGAAGAGAATTGAAAATTTTTAACTAAATTTTTAAGAGTAATAACGATGTACAGAACATATATTCTTTGAAGTTTATTTGCATTACTGCCCCATATGAATCATCTGATTCATAAAATGCAATTAAGATTACTTGACTATCTGGCAAATACAACCTAGATCTTCACAGAAACTGTAAATCTTCTTCCCAGAAAATACTGTGTATCCAAGTGAAGACAGCTACCCAGAATTTTATAAAATCTTGTGTATTTGTTCCCCAAAAATCCTACAAAGGAAAATAGAGTATTTGTAATTTAATAATGTTGGGATTATTTCTCTAAGCAAATATAAGACTCCTTTGATAATGTATGCTAAAGATAGAAAACTACAAGGTGACACACTTTTCCTAACTGACTGAACAAGCTAGCCGGCTGCCAGTACAACCCAAGCTTCCTTCTGATTGCCTCTAATGGGTCTTAGCCTGACCAATGGGATTAATCTCTGGAACACATGGGCCATTATTCTCGACGCCAACTGGTGGTCAACACTCATCAAGGCCAGTAAGGTCTTTGCTCCCAGAAGTTCACATCAGAGAACCTGGAACATACTACAAATTTAAAAGATAAAAAAATGGAGGACCCTGACTTGATGGCAATGGGTTTGGTTTTGTTTTTTTTATAGACTAAAATACTCACCTCCATTGCCAAAGAAGTGAAGCAACAGAAATATATAAAGACCTACTTCTGTGTTTGTCCAAAGAGACTTAGAACATTATATCCTAAAGGATGCTGCTGTATGAAAATGACAATACAGAAGGAACAGAGAATAATTCATTGATATTGAATTGAATTCGGAGTGTATGAGTTCATTCACCATACTGTGGTGAAGAGTTACCAATATCAGTAAATGGGGATGCAATCTACTGAGATCAAAACCTCAAGTCGCCGCCTACGGCAGGCCTATGTAAAGACAGATAAACAATTCACCGACCTCAAATATATCTGAAATAGTGACCATGCATATCTATGAGTTAGTGAATATGAAGTGTCCACGTTGCCTGTGTAGCAGTTCGTATTTTTTGTATTTGTTCCTTTTTCTTTTCCCTTCCTCCCTCTCTCCCTCCTTTCTTTTTTCTTTCTCTCTCTTTTTGAGAGAATTGAAATGACGAACTTCCAGTGGAAAGCGTTTTGACTGAATTCTGGAGAAGCACATACTCCTAGCTGTATAAAATGTCCTAATCTGTGCCTGATAATATTGCCATTTTAGGGAGTACTAAGTACATTCTGCACACAGGTTGCTTTTCTGAAGGACTCTTTTTCAATCCCCAAATTCCTTTCTCATCAAGAGAGTGCAGCAGTGTTTAGAAAGCACTAGCACACCAACAGATGCTCAGAATCAAATGACTTAATAGGCATAAACTTTTTTTTCAAATAATTGCAAAGCTTTGGTTTAGCCTTTTGCATACCTTGCATAGTTAATTACCTAGGCCTTCATGTTTACATGCAATGAGAGTATCTACAGCTATAAACTACATAATTTATAATTGATGTAAATGGGTGTTATTATGTCAATTAGGCAGCTGTGTCCTCCACCTCTCGGTAAACAGCTATGAGTGATAAACTGAGTTTTCAGAGAGATACCTTCTTTTCTTCATAATAGATAAAAATAAATTACCTAGGTAGACCAGGCTGTCCAATTGTTCTCTGGTGAAGTTGATGAAAAATTCAGACCCTTTCTTTTGACCTGTTGATTGCAGCAAACGGTCAATTTCGTCACGCATGGCTGCCATAGCTTCTGGGTGCCGCAGAAGATAATACATCGCCCAGAACATAGTTGGAATAGTGTTTGCAGTAGAGGCCCAGAGAAAGGCTGAATAATGTGCTGGGAGAAAATAAGTGAAAAGGAAGATTAATAGCATTTATTACACTGATTAGATTTGCAGTGTGCTAATTAAAAGATGTTAGGACACAGACCCAGCCAAGGATCAGTGCATGCTAATGAGGACCAATAGGCTTCTGAAGTCTAATTTTCTGCTTAATGAGAATAGTTTAAAATGTAATGTGTGGGGGGACGGAAGTTGGGGGATGAGATAAAACGAGTAAATGCAGCTTAGTTATATTCTTTCTCATTATCACTATTAAGTATCTTGTTTTACCACCTCAGCACAAAAAAAAAAAAAAAAAAAAATCAATTATCAGAGTAAAACATTTTATCATTAGCCAATTAGAAAGAGAATAAAAAATTTCAAGGTCACCATTTTGTCTTTTTATTTCAAAGGTCTATTGTGAATTATTTTATTTTAGACAAGAAATCGTTCAGAAATTTCTTACCTCCTATTTCTGAGTCGTCAGGCTCATAGTATTTCTCCAGGACGTCTTGCCTCATTTGAATAACTTCTGACCGTCCTTGCATCTTAGCTAAGTTTTCTTGTGTAAAGCACTTTATGAGTTTCTTCTGCAGAGATATGGCACTTCGTAGAAGCACAGTGGGTGCGTCTGATGCTAAATATGGGAATTGGTCATCAAATTTCATAAAATCATCTCTTAGCTCACTAATAAATTTTTTCCTATCTGCAACAAGGAGTTTTCCATGCAGAGTTGTAAATGTGACTTCAAATATTACCGAGGTACAGAATGTCAACATTTGTACTGTGTCCCAATTTCTAGTTTTGAAAAATTCAGATTCAAAAATGTGCTTTAGATTCTGTGCCATGGTTTCAAAGAGTATGTCCAAAGACTTGCCCTGCAAATACTTATAGCAGGTATGAATCTCACTGTTCAGCTCTTGATTGGTTAGTAGCATTTTGACGGAAAACACTTTAGCTGATAATTTAGTACTAAACATTTGGAAGCTTAATCGTTTGTGATTTTTGGTCACTAACTGGAACTGGAAAGGGTCCAGGACAAATGTTATGTACTTTCCTAAAAGAAATAAATGAAAATATGAGTTCATTTAGTAGCAAAACAAAAGTAAGTACCTGAAATTTGAAAATATTTCAATCAAGATTAGAAGACCTTAATATATAACATCTAGAAAGGTACTAAATTTAATAAAAATCTATTTCATTCAAAGGTCCAGTACATGTTTCCTTTAAAAAGGAAGATGTTGGAAAAACTCTAGAAACTTAAAGGTAAATAGTTTTTAAAAGGATAGTTTGAATACAACCAATGTTTATTTTAACTAAAGTATCCTATTGCTTGAAATATCCTTTAAGTTTTCTCAATATCCATTGACTTAAACAATTCTCGTATTTTTCCCAATAAAACAAACAGAAAAAAGAAAAACCAAACCAAAGTGGTAAGATGCCATTCAATTACTTATATTTATACTTCATATTTTTTTCATACTTTGTATTATTTTAGCTTTGGTAAAATATAATAATTTTAACTCAAATATATGAAGGTGCATTATGAACTAGGTACTCACAAATAAATATATAATTTAACATTAACAACAAATCACAAAAGTAGCATTTTCATTTTTGTATATGAAAAAATAGTGGCTCAAGGAGATTTAGTAACGTGTTCAGGGTCACATAGCTAATTTGTGATTGAATTCCAAACTAGAACCCATTCACTCAACATTGACTGAGATCCAGACACTTGGCTGGACCCTTTCCATCTTGAGATAGAAAGATGCAAACAAACTGTTAGATCAGTATGAACAGTGATATAGCAGAGGTGTGAAGGAAAGCAGAAAATGGAATACAACTCATTCTGCCTGGAAATATCAACAGGGGATCCTTGAGGAGGTGCTATTTGGTCTTCTCCGTATATTAGCGGTGCCCAAACTTATCTAATTAAAAGACTCAGAGTGTTTGTTAAAAATAAAGATTCCTGGAAGATTCTGCTTCATAAGGCATGGAAGTGGGATCACAAATATCTATTTTTGACAAGGGCCTCCATGATTCTCATAAGGAGGCACACTGAGACAGATCATATTATGGTCTGTCTCTCAGAGCTAGCAGGAACCTTAGAGAGTGCCTCATTCAACCTCTGCATTTATCAGTGGAGAAAGCTAAAGAAAAGTCAAGAGGGGTTAGGGGCCAAGGTCCTGCTACCATTTGTAGTGGCGGAACCTGGGTGAGAAGTCATTCCCCATGCAGTGTTCTCTTCCTGACATCATGCTAGTTTCGTCTCCCTACAGTACTATTTTAAGATTCCTTCCAATTAGAAGTATTATGGAGATATTATTCAATAATGGCATTTAAGAAGCCTTTCCTTTAGAACACACATTTAAGACAATAAATAACTAGGCATTAAAGTTTATAGAATCATTTAAACGTTCTTCTCTACCTCATCGTTCCCCTTGGTGAGTGTGAGCATGTGCGTGTGTGTGTAGAACTTTCCTAGGTGAACATCTTCTCACTTGTTATGCATGGTAACTCGAAATGCCTCAAAGAAATGAAATTCAATTTTGTACAGTGCTTAGGATAACATTTTCTATAATTTTCAATTGAATCCTAGAAACAGAATAAATATGTTTTTCTTTCACAATTTAAAAAAAAGATAATTTAAGTGTTTAATATATATGAAAGTACATGTGCTAGAAAATTTTTCTAAGAATGAGTCTTATGACTTCACTTTTATTCACTCCATTGTTCCCAGATTCGTTTCATAAGGCAGCCCAATCTAGACATGAGGGAAAAGCTAGAAATTGCTACTAATTCTGGTCAGATCCCAAGGCTGTAATCTACAAAGTAAACTAGATTTTTTCTCCTCTGGGGAGCTCAAAAAGGAATCAATTGGATTTGGGCATATTTTATTATGACACCTGCTTTACCATAGATAAAATAAGCTTTAATTAAATTAAGTTGCCGGCATCTGCCTAACAAATAATTGAAAAAAAAAAAAGTCGATTATTTTGCAAAACATATAATTTTAGGCAAAGCTGTATATTTTCACAGGTGGCGATTCATACTTTTCTCCTTGCACTAAATGAAAGGATTTTGGTAAATATCTTTACGGCAATTTTAAATTATTCAGTAAAAATCAGACAGTGTATAAAAGATTCAGTTTGAAAACACATAATCTTTAGAGGATATTTGAATCTTTTTCCTACCAATTTTCTACATTCATCCAAATCTAAGTGGAAAGACAGAAACATACTCAGTCATAACAGCGTGAGCGACATGTCACTGGGCCTACTGAAGTAGAGGCCGTATGCATGTGGAAGTTTATGTTTTGTCTACAATTCATTATAAACTCTCTATCTTCCTCTCTTTCTCCCTCTCAGTCTCACTCTCTCTGTCTCCTTGGGGATGAAGATATGGGAAGAAACCATGAGGTTAATTTCAGATAAAAGGTATATTGAGGAAATAGGCTGCCTAGGGGGCACAAATGATTAGGAGCTCAACTACTAGCCAGTAGCGGTTAAAATCCATCCAGAGGTGCCTCAGGAGATAGGCGTGGACATCTGAAAGGTCACAGCCTTGGAAACGCTATGGAGCGGTTCTATTCTGCACACTTGGGGTTGCCATGAGTCAGAACTGACTTGATGGCAACTAACAACAACAATAAAAACACTGAGGAAAAAATTGGTTCTAGTCGGCACAAATTATTAATAAACCGCTTCTAAAATAAACATTTGTGTGTGCGTGGTTTCTTTTAAAAATCATTGATTATTTTAAAGCAATTTGTAGATACAATTCTTTCTCTCTTTTTTTTCAACCTTCTTTTCTTTTTAGGATCTGTGTTTGCTCTTTCTCATTCTTACCATAATTTCAACATCAAGGCATTTTGTTTTACCTACTGTCTTCCTGGTTAAGATGCAGATTGTTTAGAAGTGGATGCTTTGATTTTCTGGATTTTACTTTTCAAGTGGATCTGAAAGTACTAATAACTCTGGAGATGTTAGCTGGCTTTCCAACTTTTAATCTTCAGTATAAACAATTTAAGCTAAGTTTTTCAAAATTAATATTAATTTAAACCATCTGTCCACCATCTGCTAATGTGAGATGCAAAATCAAGATTTTCTTTGTGATCTTTAATGAGACAGTTAGGAAAACACATATACATTCATAACATGAATTTAAATTTCTGTAACAAAGGAAATCTGAAAAGTTATTCTGAAGGCCATGTATTCTTAGAGTAAAAGCAATTTTTGCTAGAGTGTGATTTTCTGTAGATGACTGCCAAGTGTTAACAGTTATGTTGCATAGTTCACAAAGACCACAAGGTAGAAACAATATCTTTCGCCATGTTTTGAAAAAAGAAATAATGCTGTCAGCAGCCCATACGAAACAAATATTGATTGAAAGAAGTTCAGAGTTTGCATTTGTTTAAAACGTAAGTATCAAAATTGAGCCCACTTCTGAAAAAATACAATACAAAATCATCCTTCTGAATAGTAAATTTATTTGAAGTAGGGTCAAAGTTATTAATGTCTTCCTTGCCAATAATTTCATTCTCTTTCCTTTTTTAGGAGCGGACTGGGCCTAAGATATTAACTCTAGTACTCCTAGATGACCTTACATAATTCTTTACTAACTCAAAAGCCTTTTCATTTATGTGAAAATTAATTATTGTAGGAAGATGAACTCATGTGATGAGAAATATGTCAGTACATGTTAAAAAAAATTCAGTCATTTAGCCTGATGTCTTATACATAAGAAGTTTGACATCTAGAGCACTACAGATTGATTTTTGATTTTTCAATTCAGAACTTTTAGTGCTATATAGAGACATAGCTATCAGAATTCAGGGCAACTCTTTAACTGTTTGGAATAAAATTGCCCTGTTAACAAATAGGATACAAATGGGAATTATAAAGAAATTTACCATAATTACAAGGTTTCAAAGTCAGCATTTAGCTGGTTCTTCAATAGATTTTTATTTTTTTTATCTTAAGCTAATAATATTAGTTGGGGGAGTGAAATATGAACCAACTTTTTGTTTTCTTGAGGCTGACCACGTTTCTGTAGTCCCCCTCTTATTAGGGAGATTTCACTGAGCTGTTGACAATGATGTACAGTGGAGTTTCTCTGGGGTGACGTCCAGGGAAATCGGTGCCACTGCATCACCACACAAAACTAATTAGAGAACTATTTTCTGCGACAGGTCACAAATTTATGTGGTTTCTCATAAAAAGATGTACCCTTTAATTTACTTATTAAAATGACACCCGTGTCCCTTGAGACTTTTCAGGATGACAATTATTTGCTCATCCTGCAAGAACACACATTCACTGAAATCACATTGTGGGACAAGGGCAGAAGACTTGTTCCTTGTTTCACATTTTCCATATGAGCTACTTTGCAAGCTGATCATTAGAACCATATACATTAACAACATTTGTTGGCAGGAATTTATTCAAATTATAGGAAGAGACAAAAGGGAAGTAGGAGTACATACTCAAACGTGGTTGCCTACTGTTGGGTTCAAAAACATAGCCATGGTCAAATTATTTAGACATCAGAGATTCAGCAAGTAGCTCAGTATCTAAGATTAAGTTAACCAAGTGTCAGCAGAAAGTGGTTGTTTTTGAAAAGTGAATAAAATTATTCAAATCTGACCCACACCTCTGCTTAATCATCTTAGGTTATATTTCTATAACGTATTAAAAAGGAGGAAACACTGGTGGCATAGTAGTTAAGAACTACGGCTGCTAACCAACAGGTCAGCCGTTCAAATCCACCAGGCACTCCTTGGAAATCCTATGAGGCAGTTCTACTCTGTACTATAGGGTCGCTATGAGTCAGAATCGACTTGACAGCAATTGGTTGGTTGGTTTGTTGGTATTAAAAAGGAAAAGTGAAAATATTAATGATTTGTTCTACTCAGGAAAACAAAAGGTTTAATTTTTTTTAATAAAAGAATTTTAAGAGTATAGTTTTTGAGTATGACTTTTTTTTTTTTTCCTTTAAGAGTGTAGTTTTGGCATTACAAAGCCAAAAAGTCACTTAGAACTGAGGCACCAGCTATGGTCTTTATTTGTATGGTAGTATTTCATCAGTTCTAAAGTATTAGGAATTTACTCATCAAATATTTATTGTGCATCAACCAATGCTGAGCTCTGAACTAAATGCTGCCAACAGAGGGGCTAAGAGAAAAATGAAGGGAGACAGACAAAGGAAATTAGCAATAAAGTCACAATTTGTTAAATGCTGTGACAGACGTGACACCGGGGGTACTTGGAGCCCAGAGAAGAGTCACCAAGCATAGTCTGGGGAGGGGAGATGGTCAGGGAAGGCATTTGGGAAGAAGTGACACCTGACCACGGTGTCAAAGGGTGAGCCCATGTCAGCCAGGTGAAGAACAGTGTTGCAGCACAAAGAACAGCAAGAGAAAACATAGAGGCACGCAAGAGCCTGGTATGTGAAGGGAAAATTTCAAACAGCTTGGTGCATTAATAGGGCCATGAGCACAAGGCAAGCGATAGCAAGAGACTAGGCTGGAGAGGTAGGGATCTTTGTGAGCTGTGTGAGGGTTAGGTTATACACTACATTTCCTCTATTTGTAAGATTCATGACTTTTTTTTTGATACTTCAATTTTTCTGAAATCAGAGTGTATACAATTACTGTTGGGGGAAACTTACCAGCTTCCAGGCAGAGGAGTAAGTTGTGACGAAATGAATGTTACCTGTTCATGTCAGAATTCAACCATGTTTATTGAATTCCATTCAGTTTATTTGTATTTTCCCCTAAATACTACATTAAAGAGGAGCCCTGGTGGTGCAGTGGTTAAGTGCTCAGCTGCTAACCAAAAGGTCTGTGGTTCGAGCCCACCAGCCACTTCACAAGACAAAGATGTGGCAGTCTGCTTCTGTAAAGATTTACAGCCTTGGAAACCCTATGAAGCAGTTCTACCCTGTCCTACAGGATTGCTATGGGTCAGGATCTACTGGAAGGCAATGAATTTTTTTTTTTTTTTAAATTACATTAAAATAATAGCACCAAAATGGTAGCACCAGCTTAGTCTCTTGCTACTGCTCGTTTGTCCTTGAAGCACTTCAATGTACCAAGATGTTTGAAATGTCCCCTTCACACGCCAGGCACTCTTCTACCTCCATGTTTTGTCTTGCTGTTCTTTGTACCGAAATGCTGTTCTTCATCTGGCTAACATGGACTCATCCTTCAAGACTGCAGTCAAACATCACTTCCTCCCAAAGCCTCCCGTGACCATCTCCCCCTCCCTATACTACGTCTGTACAGAACATACTATATATGTACAAAATGTTGCCTCTGAAACTTGGCAAAGTAATTAAAGGCAGAATAAATGGCTGGCCCTCTAGGAATAGAACATAAAATTTCAAAGCTGGGTAGAGAAAGGTATAAGTTGAGCAAAGAAAGAGGCATGCATAAAAATGGTCTTGACAAGGAATATTCCGAGTTTTTTTCTGCGGAAGAACCAGAAGGTGCAGTGTTATGGAGGTCAAGGAGGAGAGTGTTTCAAGAAGGAAGGAGAGATCAGCATTGTCAAACCAGGTAGAGAGGTCCAGTAAAGTGAGGACCCATGAATGACTTTGGCAAGGAAGAGGCCGGATATGATTAGGGGTCTCTAGGAGATAAGCAACTAGAGGTAGCAAATGAAGGCAAATCTCTGGAGAAATCTGGATGTAAATGAGGAAAAAAAAGAAATGAAAAGTAACTAGAGGGATAATATAGGAGAAGCTTAAGCATGTTTATAAATATAAGCTATACATGAGTGAAATAAGTCAATCACAAAAGGACAAATATTGTATGAGACCACTACTATAAAAACTCATGAAAAGGTTTACACACAAAAAGAAACAATCTTTGATGGTTACGAGGGACGGGAGAGGTGGGGATGGAAAAACACTAAATAGCCAATAGGTAAGTGGTAACTTTGGTGAAAGGTAAGATAGTACACAATACTGGGGAAGCCAGCACCACTTGACCAAGGCAAGGTCATGGAAGCTCCATAGACACATCCAAACTCCCTGAGGGACCAAATTACTGAGATGAGGGCTGTGGGGACCATGATCTCAGGGAACGTCTAGCTCAACTGGCATAACACAGTTTATAAAGAAAATGTTCTACATTCTACCTTGATGAGTAGTGTCTGGGGTCTTAATATCTGTGAGCAGCCATCTAAGATACTCCACTGATCTCATCCCTTCGAGAGCAAGGGAGAATGATGAAAACCAAAGACATAAGGGAAAGACGAGTCCAAATGACTGATGGACCACAACTACCACAGCCGTCACCAGACTGAGTCCAGCACAGCTAGATGATGCCCGGCTACCACCACCAGCTGCTCTGACAGGGATCACAACAGAGGGTCCTGGACAGAGCTGGAGAAAAATGTAGAAGGAAATTCTAATTCACTTACAAAAAAAAGAAAGAAAGAAAGAAAAAAGACCGGACTTACTGGTCTGACAGAGACTGGAGAAAACCCGAGAGTATGGCCCTTTTAGCTCAGTAATGAAGTCACTCCTGAGGTTCACCCTCCAGCCAAAGATTAGACAGGCCCATAAAACAAAACAAGACTAAACGGGCACACTAGCCTAGGGGCAAGGATGAAAAGGCAGGAGGGAACAGGAAAGCTGGCAATGGGGAACCCAAGGTCGTGGGGTTGGCAACCCATGTCACAAAACAATATGTGCGCTAATTGTTTAACGAGAAGCTAATTTTTTCTGTAAACCTTCATCTAAAGTACAATAAAAAAAATAATACAAGCTATACAAATGTATATACTAAGAGAGAAGAAAAGAAGAAGTCACCTGTGTGAGAGGAATGAATAATGGAGTACCAGCTCAGACTGGGCAGGAGAAAGGGTCATGGGACAGGTAAACAGATTGTCTTGAACATTCTTTCAAACTGAAGGTAAGGTGGTAAGAATAGTTGTGAGATGTGGTTATCCTTGGTAGATATGTGAGATCACACCTGATGTCTTCAGTTTTCTCATGAAGAAAGGAAGGAGGGTGAACTGTGTTTCCAGAGCCCAGTGGGAGCTGGACCCACTTCCCATCCTTCTACTGCACACTCAGCCAGAAGCCATGGGGCAAGGGAGTGTGGATGATCTAGTCTAGAGGGCCTCCCAGGACATGGATGGGGTAAGGGAAGGAGCAAATGAATAAGTAGCCTCAGTGAAAAGCTGGCATGAGAGACTGTATGCAAAGATAGCCATGATAAGTCCTTCTATCCCTGTACATGGTCTCCTTGGTGACTCTCCCACTCTTCCCATGAAGTGTGGCAGGTTCTATTCTCTACCCTTGGATCTAGACTGGCCGTGTGGCTTGCTCTGGCTAGAACCTGACCTGGAAGTGAGGCTTCGGAACTTCTGAGCTTAGGCCTCAAGAAGCCTTGGCTTTTTCCATTCACCCTCTTGAAACCCTTGCTGCCATGTAAGGAAGCCTAAGGTAGCCTTCTTGAGAATGAAAGACCATGTGGGCAAGGAAGCCCAGCCAAACATGTGATGAAGCCGTCTTGGACCATCTAGCCTCAATCAAGATACCTGATGACTGTAGCCACATAAGTGACTCCATGCAAGACCAGCTGTTGTTCAAAACCATTATATTTGGGGGAAGTTTGTTATGCAGCAATACATACTGATAGAGTTGGATGGCATGGACTTCAAAGGAGGAAGAGCTAAGAACATTCTGGCTTCTTCTCCCTGCCCTGTGATCTGTGATGTTTGGAGTATATAGTAATCTTGCTATTATTTTTGGAGGGAGGGAGAAGGGCAAGAGGATAACAATTTAAAGCATAACAAACATTTTAAAATTAAAAATACATTCTAGTTTATTGTTTGTGGTTATATAAGAGTCATTGAATAAGAGAATTGAACATGAAATAAATACAACAGGTGGTGGAGGCAGGAGATTGGGGTCCCCCAGATATCCTCTGGAGAGTCTTTTTTTTTTTTTTTTTTAGTGTGAGAATTACTGTGCTAAAAAACATGGTTTTCTTTTGTATTAGCTCTGCAAATAAAATAACAATTACAGATATTCCATATTTTGCCTAGAGAACATAAAGACATTAAAGAACAAATGACACATTATGACACATTTAAGAAATATATAGAAGTGCTTCTTACCCTCAAGGAGAACTGTGAAAATATTACCATGTTTCTTTTGAAGAGTTTTTAGGAAACTCAAGGGAGCTTTTTGGAGGTTCAGCATCTGCCCAAGATAAGGAAGCCAGCCTTTTATTAGTGGGGGCTCTCCAGGTCTCCTGTAAAGAAAAACAAATGATAAAAGAAAACAATATTGAATCACTCTTATTTTAACACATGTGAGTTATTTACCCAGTCTGTTATTACTGTCGTGTGCCATTGTCGAGTTGATTCTAACTCATAGCAACCCTACAGGACAGACTAGAACTGCCCTATAGGATTTTCTAGGCTGAAAACTTTACAAGAGCAGATTGCCAGGTGTTTTCTCCCACAGAGCGGCTGCTGGGTTCGAACTGCCAACCTATTGGTTAGCAGTCAAACACTTAACCACTGCCCCGTAGGAAGCTTATAAATGGTTTGGACAAATCACACAGCTCCTTTCAATCCTGTTATTCAATTATTCTTATATAACCATAAATGTGCATTTATTGAATTCTCTAGTATGTGTGGCTCTAGGGTAGACAGTTCAACTCACAAAATTTTTTTCAGAAAATGTGTCCTGCAAGACTTGAATGGCTGCCTGACCAGTTAAATCCCAACTGTTCTATTTATTTTGTGTCCAATTTCCTATCATCATAAGAAGGTATCTGTAGACATGATGGGTATATAAAGCACCCATTGTCGTGGAGTCGATTCTGATTCATAGAGACCCTATAGGACGAGCAGAACTGCCCCAAAAGGTTTCCAAGGAGCGGCTAGTGGATTCGAACTGCCAACCGTTCGGTTAGCAGCTGAATGCTTAACAACTATGCCACCAGGGCTCCAATGGGTATATGTATATTTAAAAAAAAAAAAAATCCAAACCAGTTGCTGTGAGTAAATTCCAACTCCTGGAGACCCTACACTTCACAAGGTTTTCAAGGCTAAGAACTTTCAGAAGCAGACCACCAGATTTTTCTTCCCAAGTGCCTCTGAGAGGGTTTGAACCGCCAGTCTTTTGGTTAGGAGTCAAATGTTTCACTATTTGCACCACCCACCCCGGAACTCGTAATGGGCTTATGACTAATGATATCTTTATGAAGGTAAATCAGCTTGATAGAATTTATTTTGTGAAATTATCAGTTTGGTATAATGTTGATAGAAAAACAATTGAAAACAATCGGTAAGTTTTTTTTTTTTTTTTTCCTCTTCCACAGTTGTATGTTATAAATGCTGCTTGGTAAATTCTGTCATTAATATCTAAACGCAGCATCGTCCAGTAATTTGTGGCTGCCTACTGTGTGCTCAGTGCTGTACTTTGGAACAAGCCAAACCTAACTTCTAGTCAAGCTGCTTGTTGGAAACCATGTAAACAACATATTCCAATTACAGATTTTTTTACATTAGCATGATGTTTTTATAAGCGTCAACCAGTTGCTGGTGGAGATTCTGACTCATGGTGCCCCACTCGTGTCAGGATAGAACTGTGCTCTGTAGGGTTTTCAATGGCTGATTTTTTGGAAGTAGATTTCCAGGCCTTTCTTTCTAGGCACCTCTGGGTGGACTGGAACAAATCTCCAACGTTCTGGTTACAAGCCAGGGCATTAATTGTCTGCACTACCCAGGGACTCCTTTTAGATGTGCATACCCAGTCCAAGTAGCCCCACCTCATTTTAATTCTTGACCCTTACACAGGCATTCAGGTTGCTGCACAAATGAGTGTTTTTAACCTAAAGAAATCTTCAATTATATTCTTAGGTATACATTAAAGGTGTAATGGGATGATACAGTATGGGACTTGAAGTTACGTAAATCACTTAAGTGTACTTAAATTGAATGGAAGGGTATGTTCTTTGGAATGTGCAAGTTATAGTAAATTGTTCATTGTGTATTCACGGAGTTTAGAAGTAGATGTCAGTTTGGTGACAGTTTTTATAAGTAAGGAAGGAATCTTAAGGCTGAGAGGTGAATACATTTTCCTGAAGTCAAGAAGCCACTTAATGGCAAGCTGTGCACAGCCTGCGCCCCACAGCTGCACTGTGCCCCATTTAGGAACTCATTAGTCAGCCTGTGGATCTAGTAAAAAACCCAGTCAGAGCTCACGGAACTAACAGACACATGCAGTAAATATTGTGTGCATGCGTCCTTGAGCTGTCGCTGTGCTCCAGGTATTAGATGTTGGCTAGTTTAATTGCCAAAATAAAGCTTTCTGTTATCAGATGTCAATTAGACAGGAAATCTATAATTGGAAGAGGGAAAGTAAATAATCTGGAAAAAACTGCTTATGCTCTTGAAAATAACAGAAACCTCAACACTATTTTCCACGATGTAGGTTTTAATAAAGGAGCCCTGGTGGTGCACTGGTGAAGCGCTCCGCTGCTAACCGCAAGGTTGGCAGTTCAAACCTACTAGCCACTCTGCAGGAGAAAGAGGTGGCAGTCTGCTTCTGTAACGATTTACAGCCTTGGGAACTCTATGGGGCAGTTCTACTCTGTCCCATAGGGTAGCTATGAGTCGGAATTCAACTCGATGCCAATGGATTTTATGCAATGTTCTAACATATTCTTTTATGAGATATTTTCCTCAAACTACAAATAAATAAGATTATTTGTTAAATTTTACTAATAATTTGACAATATTTTTTTCAACATATGAAGCATCCATAAAATACTACCAAGAACTAAAAAAATCAAGTTTTGTTTCTTTTCGACCTATAATCCCAGCAAAACTGCACTTCAAAATTTCTTCCTCGTCATTTATTTGGTGGACTAAATCTGATTTAAAGTAAAAAAACCCAAAGCTATTTTATCCTAGAAGGGATTAAAACAAATATTCAAAAGAACTCTGAATCTCTATCCCATCTGTGAAGACGACTTATACTACATGCAGTACAATCCGTTTTGATTAATCACAATATATTACTAGCTCAGATCTCATCAAAGATCAAGATTATGATCATACACAGCATGGACTTTTAGGTAGCTAGATTAACCCTAACAAAAGCTTTTATTTTTCCCTAACCCAAAATGGTAGAATTAAACTTAAAAAATAAACATCAGTTCTTCTTCCATGAAGAAAACACAAACCAAAACAAAATAAATCAGAGGTGTCAGAGAGGTATAAGAAAAAGAGGTCAAGACCTGAATTTCCCTTTTTAGAAGACAATTTTTTATACCAATTTACAAAAAGTATGCTGTTGTTTAACTACATATACTTAAGAAACACTGCATAAAAATGTGAATCTTATTTCCCATCCTTTTCTCCATTATTTTCTTGAATGCAACCTTTAGCAATGGAGGCTCACTTTTTCGAGAAATACAAAAATCTACCAAGAAAACACGGTAATAGTTAATTTTATACCCAGAGATTAAATGAGACTGCCTATATGATTATAGAGGTGGGTCCCCAAGTTAGAAACTGCCCTTGCCCGCATGCTACCTACCTATCAATGACCCTTTCAACATTTGTAAGCGATTTAGTTTACCATGTTTCTTTACAAAATACAAACTCTTTTTCCTTCATCTGTTTTTACTCTGGTTTAATGTTGCTTGAACGTTGCATTCTGACAAAGATTTAGAAAGGCTTTTTGTCATATTCTAAATTAATGCAACTAATTTCACCCTCTATGCTCTGGCATTCGGTCAAAAGTTGTATTCTTCACGAGGTTCCTGCAGGGGAGGGGGGACTGTGGTGTGGAAGGAGCTCAGAAATACAAGTGAATATTAACTTACTGTTCAGTTAGGGAAGCACACCAGGAAGCCATTTTATTGTTACAAAGACGGGAGGGTCATCATTCCTTACAGCTGTGTTTATTTCAGCAGCAATAAGCTTGACATTATTAAATACCATGTCACAACTGTGCACATTTTCAGAAAAAAAATATAGTGCTAGTTCAACTTATGACCCATTAAAGACAGATAACAGAAAGCTGTCATCATTGGTATATTTGTAAAAATTATTTAGGGAGGAAAGACATCACCATAATGATCCAGAAAGGCCTGCTGACACATGGCATAGTACCAACAGTGCTATTTATTTCACTTTTGTTCTACAACTTTGAGAATGAAATGCCCACTCTTGTCCGCTACTGAGGGAGGGGATAGGATTTTTCATGTTTATTGAGGATGATCAACTTCCAAAGCTGAAAAGTTCCTGAAGCAATGGTATCCATTGCTGTTGAGTCAACTGTGAGTCATAGTGACACAATGGGACAGAGTAGAACTGCCCCATAGGGTTTCCAAGGAGCTGCTGGTGGATCCAAACTGCTGACCTTCCGGTTAGCAGCTAAGTTCTTAACCAGTGTACCACCAGGGCTCCACAGCAGCAGTAGGTATAACCAAAAAACCCTGCGGCCAATAAAACCGAAAAACCAGTTGCTGTCCAGTCAATCCTAACTCACAGCAACCCCATGGGTATCAGAACAGAATGTCCTCCACAGGGTTTCAGTGACTGATTTTTTGGAAGTGGATTGCCAGGCCTTTCTTCTGAAGTGCCTCTGTGTGGACTTGAACTTTCAATGTTTCAGTTAGGGACTTCTACGGCCAATATCCCCTCTTAATTCCACCCAAACAATATGCACTTCCTCAAACCTTCTCTTCACTACTTATGGGACTACAAGGACACATTCCAGAATTTACACAAATTAGAGCTTACACACATTCTCAGGAGTTACCAAGTGATGCAGACAGTTAACACACTCGGATGCTAACTGAAAGGTTGGAAGTTTGAGTCCACCCAGAGGTACCTCGGAAAAAAGGCCTGGTGATCTACTTCTGAAAAATCAGCCATTCAAAACTCTGTGGAGCACAGTGCCACCCTGAAACACATGAGGTTGCCATGAGCTGCAGTCGACTCCTCATTTAACCTAGTTTAAACATTCTCAATGACTAGTTCTAAGTTCTGTGCATAAACCATTACACCACCACTCACAATGTCTTCTATACGAGCTGTGGGACATATTTTGAAGCTTTTGCAAAGTGTCACTTATAGTCTAACTTTGTCTGGAGGTAAATACTGGAGAACTGAAGTAAGCAGATAAACAATTTCTAAAAATAGGCAAACGGAATACTTAGTTCCCCTTAATATTTGAAGATCATCTTTCTCTATGCTACACATCAGTGAGATGAATAGACAGAACACATGGCTAGTGACCTATCATACTTTGTTCTCCTGGACATTTAAAGCCCAGTATTTTACACAGCAGTCTATACTTGTCAAAATATTCCTTCTTTCCCATTTATCCTGTGGTCATTCTAGGCTGGCTCTCATCTTCATGTCTGGATTATTGTAACAACCTCCTAAATAAGTGGTGAGAAACAGGAGGCACTAGTGATTCAGTGGTAGAATTTTCGCCTTCCCTGTGGGAGACCCAGGTTTGATTCCCAGCCAGTGCAGTTCACGTGCGGCCACCACCCATCTGTCAATGGTGGATTGCAAGTTACTACAATGCTGAACAGATAGCAACACAGGTTTCAGTGGACCTTAGTCCTGTAGGGGGGTTATCATGAGTCAAGGGCCATTTTACATCCATATTAATTTAGGAAAAATAAAAATGTATATTGGTTGAATGTTTTTTAAGGTCAGGATACATTTCATTAAGTCACTTAATATCTGTAGCAGCCCCTGTCTTAGTCATCTAGTGCTGCTATAACAGAAATACCACAAGTGGATGGCTTTAACCAAGAGAAATTTATTCTCTCACAGACTAGTAGGCTAGAAGTACGAATTCAGGGTGCCAGCTCCAGGAAAAGGTTTTCTCTTTCTGTCAGTTCTAGGGGAAGGTCCTTGTCATCAGTCTCCCCCTGGTCTAGGAGCTTCTCCAAGCAGGAACCCTGGATCCAAAGGACACCTTCCCCTCCTGGTTCTTTATTCTTTGTGGCATGAAGTCCCCCTGTCTCTCTGCTCACTTCTCTCTTTTGTATCTCAGAAGAGATTGACTCAGGATACAGCCTAATCTTATAGATTGAGTCCTGCCTCATTAACAAAACTGCCTCTAATCATGCCTCATTAACATCATAGTGGTAGGATTTACAGCACACAGGAAAATCACACCAGATGACAAAATGGTGGACAATCACACAATTCCGGCAATCTAGCCAAATTAATACACATTTTGGGGGTACACAATTCAATCCATAATAGCACCTAATATATTTTTAAAATTTGTCCTAATTAATAAAGATTTTCATTTTATGTATATGGTTAAAATTTCAGAAACCACACAGAATTGCAGATACTACATATTGCAGTATTCGATTATAATACTGGCCTTTGACCAAATTTTGCTGTTGAGCAAGGCACTTATGAAACTGCTCAGTTTTACCATTCCTTTACTGACTTTACTTACTTAGGAAATGTAATTTGTTTCATTGTGTCTCTTAGAAATGTACTCTTTTTTAAAAAAAACTTATTGTGTTTATATATATATATCAAAAAGTTTGCCATTTTAAGCATTTTTAAATGTACAATTCAGTGACATTAATTCACCACGTTGATTAATAAATATCATTACTATCTATGTCCAAAAGTTTTCATCACCCCAAAGAGAAAGTCAGTACCCTTTAAGCAATAACTCCCCACTCCCCACTGCTCCCAGCCGTTAGTAACCACTAATAAAGTTTTGCCTCTGTGCATTTATTCTAGATATTTCGTTTAAGTGGGATTATGCGATATTTGCTCTTTTGTATCTGACTTATTTCACTCATCATGTTTTCAGGGTTCATCCACATCATAGCACGTATCAAAACACTTGGGTTGTTTCCACCTTTTGGCTGTTGTGAATAATGCTGCAATGAGCATTGGTGTACAGGTATCCGTTTGATTCCTTGCTTTCTTGTATACCTAAGAGTGGAATTTCTAGGTCTCATGGTAATTCTGTGTTTAACTTTTTGAAGAACTGCCAAACTATTTTCCACAGCAGCTGTACCATTTTACAATCCCACCAGCAATGCAAGAGGGTAGAACTGTATTCTGCAAACACTCTCTATTTCCCTCACTCTTCCTTGGCTCCAGTGGGGACAGAGAGGATACCTGAAAATGTTACCCTAATACTTGGTAGTTGAGAGGGGGCGTGTTGTCAAGATATTGGGGAGAGGAAGCCTCATTGCAGGGCTGTAGATGGGAGATTCCAAAGCTACTGAGGAGTGGGTGGAGGGCGTGGCTAAGTCTTGGCTCATTTGCAGCCTTAGTAAGAGTCAAGGTGGGGCAAGGGAAGCAGCAAACCACCAGCTATCTTTTCCCGGAAGCTAGATGGAAGTTGCAACCAAGTGGGGATGCTCTGGTTTTGGGTGCAAGGGTAGGACCATGCCCAAAAACCTAGCTGAGGAGGCACCAGGGAAGCCACAGAGGATCAACATGAGCATCTGCACAACAGGACTCACCATTCACATGAAGAAAGAGGAAGAGAGACTCCTAAAATTTACTTAACATTTACACAAAAGACTAAGAGGCTGAAGTACTTTTCATTGGAAAGAGCCAATGTTTTCTGCCATCAGCGAAATAAGGGGCTCATGAGAAATATGAGTTCAGTTACAAGAGAAATAACGTTACATTTTTGCACATCTGAGTCATACTGTGAAATTTTAAATCCAGTATACTAGCTAGGTAGTGTTTCTTCACCTGTAAATGAGAGTTAATATCAACCCTAGAGGCTTACCGTGAAGACTGAGATAGAGTATTTGAAGGTGCCTGGTACACAAAGTGGGATTAGTTTTCCCTGCTATGTGTGTGTTGTATGCAGTTACATGTAAGTGGTTAGATATCAAGTACACTTTCTGCCTGAACTGGTCATTTCTCAACCCTCCCTGCTCGTCTCTACCTTTCATGGAGTTGCTCAAGTCTGAAGCACCTCTCCATCCCTTTGAATCACGGGCTAAATGAAATTGCCAAGTGCCCAGACACACATGTACTTGATAATTTCAGATGAGCAGGGAAAAAGACCGACCTTCTCAGGTAGACAGCCCTCTTTGTTTAAAAGCACAGTCCCACTGGGTGTGTTTGTTTATTAAGATGGGGTCCTCTAGGCATGACCTGGTCTAAGAGATACTGAAGAAGATTTTGAGGGTTTCGGCAGAAAAGCACCAGTGAAAAGAAGAAAGGAAGTGGAAGGATGGTGGACAAAATAGAGAGGCAGGATGGTGGTCAGCTGGGACTCTCTGAGAGGACAGTGATAGGACCAATGGGGTCCCAGGGCCAGAAATGACCAATCTTCTAGTCTGATAAGTTGTTTGCTCTCCTGGAAGACGCATGGCCTTTTTGTCTCAAAATGTTCAGTAAAACGTTGCTACACACACAATCTTATGTCAGTGGTAGTTGAAAAAGTAGAGGAATTAGGGCAGTGTCTACCTGAGGGACACCCTATAAGGGGTGGAGAGAATGGGCCAAGGACAGTAGGTGCAGGGACAAAACATAGAGGATAGACTGAGAATTCAACAGAATGTGGACCAGAGAACACCGGCTCCTCATTCCATTTCATAAAGAATCCTGTGGGCATGAGAAAGGACTCTGGACCTCCCACCACATGTGAGATGGAGGTTTCAGACACATTTATATAAAGCATTTGTTTAAGTAAAAATATTTAAATGTCAAATCATTTGGATAACTTGAATCATCCAAAGAGCTTCTACCTTAGATTAACCCTTTGAATTCTGAAGCCCCAATTTGGTAACTTGCAAATCATAGGTTTTCAATAATTGTTTATTGTTTGAGAAAGAAAATAAAAATCTAGATGTATTTACAGTCTCAGTGTTTTAAAAAAACTGTTTTCACCATTTTAACTGATCACTATTAACCAATTACCAACCACTTAAGAAAAACTAAGGGAGGAAATAAACTAATAGAAAATATCAATTTTCCCATCTAATCATGATCACAGAAACAATCGTATTTAGCAGAATGATCATATAAAAATGGTAGCTCTATATGTGGTTAAAAGGTGTTTAGGACTGCATTTGTGTGTGGCTAGTGGGAGATGCTCTCCAATGCATGAGGCAGCAATACTAATTCATCATCTAATCATAATTTATCTGAGCAAAGAGAATTCTTTGCCCAAGGAAGGAACAAGGGGCAGTAATGGTTCAGTGGGAGAATTCTCATCTTCCGTGTGAGAGATCCAGGTTTTATTTCTGCCCAATGCACCTCATGCACAGCCACCACTTGCCTGTCAGTGGAGGACAGCATGTTGCTATGATGCTGAACAGGTTTCAGCAGAGCTTCTAGACTAAGACAGACTAGGACGAAAGGCCTGGAATCTACTTCCAAAAAATCAGCCAATGAAAATCCTATGGATCACAATGTCCAATCCCATTGTACACGGGGTCTCCATAAGTGGGGGGCCAATTTGAATGCAGCAAACAACAACAACAAAGAAGGGCACACAAGGCTCAATAATGTTCACGGCCATTGTTTCTAGGTGGTGAGATTATGGGCGTTTGGTCATTAGCATCTTCTCATTTATGAACACCATGAACATACTGCTTTTGATGAGTACTGCTCAATTATTTTGTAGAATGTCCCTCAAGGTGGGTTTGTCTGTCCTCATGGTGAGATTTGAGGTTACACATTTTTGGCAAGAATCCCACGGAAGTGATATGCCATTTTTAATGCTTTGTTGTTTTTGTAATAAACAAATGATGTTTGACATGAGACTAAATGGGCAGCTCCTGTCCAGAGGTGAGATGAGAAGGCAAAAAGGGACAGAAGCTGGTTGAATGGACACGGGAAATCCAGGGTGGAAAGGAGGAGTGTGCTGTTACTTTATAGGGAGGGCAACGAGGGTCACATTAACTGTGTGTGTATAAGAAACTAACTTGAACTGTAAACTTTCACTTAAAGGACAATTAAAAAAAAAAAGAAATGATATTTGAGTGTTAAAAATGAAAGCCATGTACAGAAGGCACTGTCTTCTAAAAAAGTAATTGAGAGCCAAAATACCCTCTACCAATGAATACCGGTGAATCCAAAGCTGACTCTAAAAATAAGCTCCACCTTCCCAAGGTGGGTAAGTGGAGGAACAGGCTGAGCTCCCCATAAGGAGAAGAAGCACCCACTCTGAAAATGAAGGGCAGACACTGAAGTCAGACACTGTCACTGTACAGAGTATGGACACACAGCATTGTCCGGGGATACCCCATTACTTCTACCAGGGTCCAGGCAGCATGCTAATCAGGGAGGAGAGTCAGGAGGGGTGCTCTTCACAGCTGGGGGTACAGCTGTCGGACATGTGACAAATGAGGCCCTGAATGTCTCTTCAAGCTTCCACTGGGTGGAAGAAACACACTGTCTCTGCTCCCTTACAAAACTTGTGCAGCTCATGTGCACAGTGAGTGAATAGGTTAATTTTTCCCCTTGCATGTGATAAATTATATACTCTTTAGGACTCTTGTTTCATATGGTGAACATAATAATCTGCTTAATATCTGTTTACTGCTAGAATCAGACATACTGTAATCCTTTTTCAAAATGAACATTAATCCAACTCTGCCTAAAAAAAAAACTATACAATTCATTACCATAAGTAATCTCTATTGTACTCTGAGCTTAACCTTTTTTCCCCCAGTCCTATAATCGTGCAAATCCACTGGTGGTGTATGATTGGCATCTGGTGTTCGCACAACCTCTGCCTCACAAAGAGTAAAGGAAAAATCCCTGGACAAAAATGTCACTTTCCAGGCCATCAGTGATTCTACTCTCTGCTCTTTGGGAACTTCTGTACCACTCTAGAAAGGGCTGTTAACTTTGTAGGTCATAAATCAGCCCTACACTCTTGAAATGTTTTGGCTCTATCAGGATGGCAATTGACCTAAAACTTGATTTAATTTCCTGGCAGCAAAGATATTCACTGTTCAAGCAGTTTTGATCAAAGCATTAAATGTAATGGCAATGTAAAAGCAGGCAGTGCTGAATGGTCACAAATTCTTCCATTATTGGCATGGAATAAGAACAAAACCACTATGAACATAACTGATATGTCTTCACACCCTAGAGCAGAATTCTTCCAGCCATATTCCAGTTGAATCTTCAGCTGTCAGTTCATCTACATGATTGTGTGATCTGAACAAAGCTTTGTCTGGAGAATGTGTCTTGTAAACTGGATTCCATTAGCAGATTTATACTAATGCCTTGATCAAGTGAGTGATTTGTAAATGCTTCTTTGGCTAAGAAGCCAAACCACATCAGTGTAGGATTTCACTGGGGTAATTCTATGACTGAGCCTTTTTTTAGCTGGCAGGGATGCCCAGATTGGCACCGTGGAAATTGTGTCAAAGCATACTTTTTAAAAACTATCATTTTTGACTTGATTCAGTCTCAAGCAGACCCCACAAACAATGAATGACCACAACATTGAAGTACAAAGTTCAGTCCCACATCCTTTCTCACGAGCAGGGCTGCAATAGCCTCCTTGATTAGTCTTGCCACTCTGCACGGCTCAGACCCCAGCCTCTGCCAACTACCAGCTTGGTTACTTTGGCCAATTTAACTTCTCTGTGCCTTGGATCCCTCATCTGTAAAATGGATATACTAGTGTAAAAAACAGCTGTTGTCAAGTTGATTCTGACGGCAATCCCGGGAGCGCTGAGTAGAAGTGCTCCATAGGGTTTTCATAGCTGTTTCCTTTTGGAAACAGATTGCCAGTCTTTTGTCCTGGGGCACCTCTGGGTGGGTTTGGACCACCAACCTTTTGGTTAGTAGCCGTGCACTTAACTGTGTGTGCCAGCCAGGGACTCCTATATACTAGTGTACTTTCCTCATATAAGAATTTAATAAGTTGATGCATGTGAAGAACTTATGGCAATGACTTGCACATACTATTCAAAATGGTAGCTGCTATTATCGTTACTGTTGTTATGATCATTATTATCTCCATCCTGCTACCTGGGATCATCTAAAACACAAATTTAATCATGTCTCTCTCCTGACCCCTCCTTCCTAAATTTTTTTTTTTCAAAAAGACTACTAATTTTTAAGATTTTTTGTTTCATTCACTTGCACACTTCTTTATTTGCCTAATTTACAGTTAAGTTGGGGGCTGCCCATATGTGATTTGTGAGATTGGGGATTTGGTGGATTGGGCACCAGAATCATTGGCCTACTTGGAAAGAAACTACACTTTTTCAGGCTTTGTATTTTCTGAATGAGCACACTCAAGGAAGAAAAGTGGCTCAGAAGAGTGCTGGATCTTAGGAGAAAGTCAGCCAAGAATGATTAAACGGCCCAGACAATCCTAAAACGGGGAAGTCGATTCATAAATGAAAGTCAATTCAACTCCTTAATTAAAATAGAAAACCATGCAACTGAATTTGTAATTTCTGAGATGATCAGTTACTAATTTATTTCACAGACGAGATTTGATTGGGCTCCATGGAAGCGCTATCAATTCCATTAACTCATCATTTCTTCCATTTGATTAAATCATTTGATTTTGAAATGTTTAATAAAAAATTAGAACTCACTGTTTTGCTGAAACTAAATTATAACGGAAGACAAGCCCAGAAAGCCTTGGTAATGACAATACAGATATAAATGCTAACAATGTACAAATGCATAGTCAAGTTATCAAATGAAATTTCATCAACCCAAGCCAATGAAGACACAAAGTTCCAAATTCTGCAGGCCAACACTAAAATAATCAAACATAGCTTATCAGAACCGTAGGAGAGGCAATTCAAGGGTACACTCTGAAGTTTGCTGAGGTGGGAAGCTAATGACAAGCCTGAGAACCACATGCTATACCTGCTTTATAATGTGATAATTCATAACCATATCTTAATATTGGATAAACTATTAACATAGCAAAATCTAGTAGTATCTTTACGTTCTGTAGCACAGCATGTGGCACCAAGAAGGGCAATGTTTTGTTCTTGTCATGAGCTAGAGGACCTTATAAAAGGGAAAATATCATTCTTTTCCAAAGGTTAGTTTTCAACTTTGGCTGATGATTTAAAGTCATTGATCGTTAAAGAATTGTATGGCTATTTCAGGAAACCTGTCATCACCCATATTGGAACATGGAATAGAGAAGACACCGTGTCATACTTATAATACAGAAATCTAAGGCTTGCAAATTCCAAAATTCAATGAAAGGTCATCTTACATATTTTAAACATCACAATTCTTGCAGTGTTCTTTGCTCATGCTACTCCAACTTACTGGCACCCTCCCACCTGTTCTGTGACATCGATTTTCAGTGTTTGTATCAGCATCATTGTTAGGCTGGTGTTCAATTGCTTTGTTTTTTGGTTGCCTTGTTATATATGTATCCATCACTAATTCTCTTCAATCTCCTTCAGTACTCACTAAAAGCTCTCTCAATATGGTCAGACATATGGTCCTGTAATTTACATATATAGCTTCTCTCCTATTTTTCATCATGTTTTCTTTTGCTTCACTTACTGGGAGACTTTCTTGATTTTATCTTTTTCACAGAATATATTATTTCCAAACTTAGATTTTTAAAAAATTTTATTGTGCTTTGGGTGAAAGCTTACAGGGAAAATTAGTTTCTCGTTAAAAAATTTATACACAAATTGTTTTGTGACATCGGTTGCAATCCACGAATAGTGTCGGCACTCTCCGCCTTTCCCTTTTCACCCCGGGTTCTCCCTTGTCCATTCATCAGGTTTTCCTGTCCCTTCCTGTCTTCTCATCTTTGCTTTTGGGCAGGTTTCATATACTTGATTAAAATAAGAAGCACATCCCTCACCTGTGTTATTGTTTGTTTTATAGGCCTGTCTAATCTTTGCTTGGTGGCTGTGAGTTGGAATTGATTTGAGAGCAACGGGTTTGGTTTTTTTGGTTAGTCTTTGACTGAAAGGTAGACTTTGGGAGTGGCTTCAGTTCTGAGTAAGCAGGGTGTCTGGGGTAATCTTAGATTTTTAATTTACAAGGAGTCTTTTATGCTCTCTGATTATATTATATAAAAGTTACATTCTGTTCTTGTTTTATGTATGGAATTTCTTCTCTTATCTAAGACGAATAAACATAGCTCTTTGTAGATACATATACATTTTTCTGCTCCCTGAATTGTCTGTTATCATTTTTTCTTTTTGTTATGATTTCTTTCTCTCATGATAGTCTTTCCTCAAATGTCTGGTGATCCTTAGCTTCCTTTCACATTTAAAAATGGGGACTATGTGTGTTATTGGGACTGGCGAACTTCCCTGTATGGTGGTTGGAAGGGGATCTAATCATTTTGATCAGCTGCTCCTCTTTGCTAGTTAAATGGATGAAGCTGTACCCTTTTATGAGTTTAATTTTAGTTTTGCTTTGGGGACTTTGTGAATAGAACAGAGTCTATAAATATATGTAAATACATCTCTTACAAAGAGTTAACATAAACTGATTTTGAATTTTACTTTTTATAACTTTTTTTAGAGACTGTTGCTGAAGCTATTTGGAGTAATGTTGTAGACAAAAACCTTTACTGTCCATTTCTGTTTACGGAGGTGAGAATAGATAGAAGATGTTATCATCTTCTATGAAAAGCTGGTGTTAGAAGTCAGGAAAGAGGAAGAGATGATAAGCTCTATAGTTATTCAAGTTGTCAGTTACAGTTCCATGGCTGAGTAAGGGGTTTTATTATTTCACTCTGTTGTTCCTGAAATTACCCCTGTACTCCAGCAAGTGATATTAACTTGTTTCAGGCGCTTGGAGCATTAGGGAGAACTGGCAGAGAGAACTTAGAGTAAAGAAATCTGCTTTTTCATTTGGGGAGGGGTGTGTGTGTGTGCGTGCACACTAGCATGAGTATGTGTATTTTAGATTGAGACATGGACGGTAGTAATTCATTAACTCTTTCCACAGATGGCCGCTCAGAAGAGAGATGTCTTAACTCCTAGTAGAACAGAAAGCATTACAGGCAAGGACTCCAGTGTCTCTCACCTCATTGTTCCTCAGGTACTTCCTCTTCCCTCCTCAGAAATATCTAAATTTTACAAAACTCTTACATATCTAAAAGGTATTTTGTCTCCCCTATAAATAGTCCATAAACCAGGAAAGCAGGAGCCACCCTTATGACCATTCTACCATTTTTAGAACTTCCAAGTAAGCCCTCAAAATACTTATTTGATGATTACTAACGAATATTTAAAATATATTTTTTTCCAGAATGAAAAATTCCATCTTATTATTTTCACAGGAATTAATTTCAAAGCATGAGTATGAAAGAAATAAGCAATCTATATTAAAATATACAGATGTCTCTGTCAGGGAAAATCCTCTAAAATACAGAGGCAAATATATAAAGAAGCCTTACCAGCTCTATGAAGAGAAACAACCAGAGATGAAAAATAGGCAAAAAATTTGAATAAACACTTCACCAGAGAAGATATATGAATGGCCAATAAGCACACGAAAAGATGCTCAACATCATTAGTCATTAGGAAAATGCAAATTAATATAAAAATTGAGATAGTACTATACACCCACTAGAATAAGGGAACTAGAACATTCATACACTGCGGATGGGAACATAAAATGATACAGCCATTTTGAAAAACAGTTAGCAGTTTCCTACAATGTTAAACATACACTATCCATACAACTCAGCAATTCCACTCCTAGGTATCTATCCAAGAGAAATGAAAATATGTTCACAGAAAGACTTGCATGGGAATGTTCATAGGCGTATTAGCCATAATAGTCAAAACCTGAAAGTAATTCAAATGTCCATCAGTTGCTGAATGTATTAACAAAAATGTGGTGTATATCTATATAGCGGAATATTTTCAGCAATAAAAAGGAACACACCACTGATATATGCAACAATACGGATAAACATCAAAGACATTATGCGAAGAGAAAGAAGCTAGACACATTCCATTTATATGAAATTTCAAGAAAAGATAAAACTACAGAAGCAGAAAGCAGAACAGTAATCTGCTGACTGAATTCAAACAGGAATGAGGAAACTGTTTGGGGTAATAGAATTGTTCTAAAACTGGATTGTGATAATGGTTGCACAACTGTATCAATTTGCTAAAACTCTTGGTTGAATTTCACAGTATATAAATTTCACCTCAATAAAACTGCTGAAAAAATTAAGAGATATCTTCTATGATTAATTTCACATTTAAATTATCAGACAAGCCTCTAAATGAAAAATATCATTCCAAAAAATTATATTTAAACTTCTATTAGTGAGTCAAGAAAAAGCAAGGATCACTCAACAGAACTTAAACATTTGGTTAGATATCACCGGCAATTTTGGAACCATTTCTTTGTATGAAAGGACACTTTTTTCTTTTCTTTTTTTGCCAAAGCAATGTGTGTTAAGTGCAGAAAACATGGAAGGCAGAAAAGCACAGAGAGATTAAAACAAAACTATTCATAATTCCACCACCCAGAGGGGATTTGTGTTAACATTTTAGTATATATTCTTTCAATCTTTCATATAGACATAGACATATGCAAATGGTTTTGATTTTGTACTGAATATTTATTTCTCTCATTGGTCTATATATTTTTAATAACTTAGTTCTTAATGTATGCTGTCTTCCATATATGGAGGCACCTGATTCTACTTAACCAGTGACCAGTAGTTGATTTTTAGTCCAATTATTCTTTTTAATCTCATATCCCATTGTCTCCACACACCCTGGCCACAGCCTCATCAAGTAGCTCATTGTTTTAATTACATTATTGTTCCCATGCTTTTTTGCTCCTCGGTGCCTTTTAGCAAAGAAACATTCTTATTTTCACACTTTTTAAAACAGGAATCTCTTATGATTTTGCTAAAAAACTGACATGAATTTTACAAAATTCCATAAGTAAAACAAGTTCCTGAAATGGGAAGAGATTTGTGAGACTCATCTAATCCATTCTGTGTTTTACAAACAAGGAAACAGATTCAGAGAAGTAAAAGAAGGTGCCAATGTTACACAGCTGCAAAGCAACAATAAGATCAGGGGCCAGGACTCCTGACTCCCAAGCCCATGATTTGTTTTTCTCTGTACCACACTATCCAAAGAAAGACAGGCACATGTCATGGATAAGGGAATCCTGACTTTCTGAAATCAGTTTTTTCTCTTTTCTGATTGCTTTGCACTTGCAGTGAGCCCAGACATGATAATCCTATGAAGAATATAAACAGAAGATGTTATCTCCCATAGGGCAACTTCTGTTTGTGGCTGAATGAGCCAAGATGAAGAAACACTTCAAATAAAAGACTCAGCTGGAATAACACAGCAAAGAGGCTGCTTAGCTTGCAAGGGAGTCTGGCGCAAAGCCACCGTGATTCATAAACTATAATGTAATAAAGTCGTATGAACAAAAACCTAATTTTCACATTCAAGACTGGTTACCTGAATGAGCCATCTGAGAGCTAATTTTTGGAAACAACATTAATTCTAGGGAAGCAAAATGAGCCACTTGATATCAGCCAGAGTGTAGTAGTTACAGGGTTTTCAAATCCTGGAACCCATAGATACTTTTTCTCCATGTCCACTTTCCATGAAGTGTCCCTAGAAACTCCTTAAATTGAATCTTACTCTAATTTGTCTTTTTTCTTAAATCACCTCTGGTTGATGAACGTGTAATACAGGACCAAAGATTAGGCATCTGAAGCAAAAGAAGAGAAAGATGAGGACATCTGATTCTCAGAAAGTTTGAAAGCTCTTAATAACACCAACTCTGCGAGTTTCATTATTTGTAGCCAAGCGACGAAGAGACTAAAGAATTTTTGGCACTAAAAGTTCTTAAAGAATAGATCCTGCAATATTTACCCAAAAAGACTCGGGCAAACAAATTTGTACTAAAATCTCGGTAAAGTCCCGCAAATGAGAGCTGAAGTTAACTTATTATTATTAAACTTAAGTTTTTAAGGAAACACTGTATGAACTATGATTGTAGTATAGCTCAAAATAGTCTCTCTTCCTCCCTGTGAAAGCATTATTCATTGATGACTCATTGGAGCCCAGCTTAGCCATGTGACCTTCTTTGGCCAATGAACTGTGAGCATTGACACATGCCACTTCCAGGCAGAAACTTTATGAGCCATTGAAGGAATTCACTGTATTCTCTTCCGGTAGTTCCACTCCTTAAAACCTGGGGGACAGTGGCTCCACCCTTTGAAACCTAGGAAGGAGTGGCCTTGCCCCCCTTGCTCTTTTTTTTTTGTTTTTTATTGTGCATTAGGTGAAAGTTTCCAAAGCAAATTAGATTCCCATTGGATAGTTTGTACATAAAGTGTTTCATGGCCTTGGCTTCATTCCCCATCATGTGTCAGCACTCTCCCCATTCCCACCCTGGTTTCCCCGTTTCCTTTCATCCTGATTTTCTACCCCTTCCTGCCTTCTCATGTTTGCTCCTGGGCAAATATTGCCCTTTTGATCTTATATCATAGATCGTTCTAAGGAGCACATTCCTTTCGGGTGTCATTATTTATTTTATGGGTCTGTCTATGGTTTGGCTGAAGGGTGGTCTCTGGGAATGGCATCAGTTCCAGTTCAGAAGGGCGTCTTAGGGCCATAGTCTCAGGGGTTCCTCCGGTCTCTGTCAGACCAGTAAGTCTGGTCTTTTGTGAATTTGATTTTTCGTTCTGCAGTTTTTCTCCAGCACTATCTGGGACCCTCTGTTGTGATTCCAGTCAGAGTGGTCAGTAGTGGTAGCTGGACGCCATCTAGTTCTTCTGGTCTAGGGGCTGTGTAGGCCGTTGTTCCTGTAGTCCTTTAGTCCTTTGAACTAACTTCTCCTTTGGATCTTTGGTTTTCTTCATTCTCCTATGCTCTGAACGGTAAGAGACCAATAGTTGTATATTAGGTGGCCACGCGCAAGCTTTTAAGACTCCAGATGCTACTCACCAAAATAGGATGCAGAACTATTTTGCGCCAATTGACGTAGATGTCCCCTGAGTCTATGGTCTCTGCCTTTGAACCTAGGAACTTCATCCTGCGAGGTATTGAGTTCTCCCCAAGAGGTTTCCCTGACTGTGCCCCTTGTGTGCTCTATTGTCTATATTAATATACGAGGAGCACCTAAGTCATGTATGTAGAGATACCCACCACCAAACCTTTGACTGCCGTGGGTGTGCTCCCTCACACTCTCCCACAGCTCTTGGCGTTTCTATGTATCCATCTGTAAATTACTGTTTGTTAACACTATTGTTGCAGGATTGTCTATGCTGTTGTATTTACCGTAGTCGCCCTTTATTCCTGCGTTCCTCTCAGTGTCTTCTCTTGCTTTGGTCATGTTGTGCTGACTTCCTCCATATTGAGGGACACAGTTCAAGCTATGAAAGCCTTCCACTCACAGAAGACCTTGAATTTGTCTATCTATCTGAACATACAGTTCCTTTCAGGTGCCAGTGATTTCAAATTATTGAAAAAAAATACGGCTCCATGAAGCAATCTCAATTTTCTATATCAGTAATCAATGGATTAATTAATTCGCTAATTCAAACAATTACTCTGTATGCAATTTGTGTCAGGTACTGGGCTAGGTAACGAGGATACAAGGAAGAATAAGAGCTCAGTGTTTATGGGGGTGGGTGTAGATATATACAAAAAGATAATTAAGACACACTGTAGTGATTGTGTAGCCCTGGTGTTGCAGTGGTTAAGAGCTACAGCGAGCTACGGCTGTTAACCAAAAGGTCGGCAGTTTGAATCCACCAGCTGTTCCTTGGAAACCCTACGGGGCAGTTTTACTCTGTCCTATAGGGTCACTATGAGTAAGAATCGACTCGATGGCAACAGGTTGTTTTGGTTTTTTACGGGTAGTGATCGTAGGGTTGCCAGGAGTCAGAATCAACTCAGCCACAATGGGTTAACAGGTAGTGATTGTAATGATAGAAGTTATTATGGATTATGTGCTGTACCTTGTAATTTATTTCTCAGCTTGATTTAGTATCTCTTGGAAACTTCTGCATTTCATTTTTTTCTGTCATCACTCTCTGTTGAATTAAATCCCTAGCCTATGGACCTCCTCTTCTGCCCTGCATATCTGGTTTCCATATTCCCTCACTAAAGGAAAACTGTTGATTAACAGAAATACAGTGATAGTTGATGACTGTGTCCATCCCAGCCACATACAATTACGCTCCAATCTCCTTACAAACATGCAACTCCCACAAGAGTTTATTTACAATTCCTCCAGAAGCACTCACACCATTTTTCAACACATGTCACGAACACGTAATTTAACATTAGTGCCTGTTAAATGGTGTTTCTATGGCCCCTATGCCCTCTCTCATTGCTATCTCTGTATCTGTGTAAAGTAAGGACTCAGAATATTGAATTCATTCTGTTTCGCACTTAGTCTTTGCTTATTCTTGTTGTTAGTTGTCGTTGAGTCTATTCTGACTCATAGTGACCCCACATGTGCAGAGCAGAACTGTTCCATAGGGTTTTCAGGGCTGGGACTTTTGGAAAGTAGATTGCCAGGCCTTTCTTCTGAGGCACCCCTGGGTGGGTTTGAACCACCAACCTTTTGGTTAGTAGTCCAGTGCTTAACGATTTGGGTCAGCCAGGAACTCCTCAGCCTCTGCTAGTAACTGGCAAATCTGTAACAATTACTTTTCTAAATAATGATAATAATCATATCAAAAGAAAGCTACGTTCAAGATATTTCAGAGAGATGAGTGAGAATACCATTCCTGTGTTTGATCTAGAAGATACTAATACCTTGTCTCAAACTTTAATTCCACAGCATTCATATTATAAATTCTGTTTGATGGAATATGAGGGTCAAGTGATCGGTAGATTCTATACCCTAAATCCATCATCTGCCAGCCTCTAAAGTGATATGAGGTTTAGAAATATAACAGGAATGATAACTGATTGTAGCCAAAAGCATTAGCATCAGCCTACCATGCCCACATGCTCTAGAATCTGTGCACATGTTTAAAATAAAATTACTTTCTAGTTTTATTTCAAAATAAACAACTGCATATATTTAGAGGCTTATCTCTAATAATATTATTCCCAGAAGAAAGATACATGTTGAACGCTCAATATGGGTCAAGTTTATACAGACTATTTATCTGCCCCAAATAATAAAATGAAGTAAATAGGCAAAACAAGACATATTACTGTAAACTGCCTTACTGTCCTAAAAATAATTAGAAATAAAGTCATAGCGTTGCCGTGGACACCAGCCTTTGAGAAAAAGAAAATAACTTTAGTGCAACACGCAGAGCAAGGAGCCAGGAGGAAGTTCCTCAGATCCGACTCACCGAGCTATGGGATGGCAGGACTTATGTGATTTGGGTAGCAAGGTAGCAGCCACACAGGAGCACTGGGGAGGAAAAAGCCTAGAAGGAATACATAGGGAAGACGTTGCAAGAATTACGGCGGCCAGGAAACAGGAAGTGATGTGGTTCATGTTGGACCTCTCGCTTTGGAATGGGGTCTGGGTGATGATTTTCCTTCAGATTTGTTCTACCTATTGCTGTGTCCTCTGCTGAGGTCAATTAACGGTCACAGCTAGCCCTTCTTCACATATGGGGTGGGCCAAATCTAGCCTGGGCTAGTTTAAGGACTAATGGAAATCTACTGGCATTTGTCGGGTCGGGTTACAATAGATCATTATATAGAAATATTTAATTTTTTATACCATGGGTAAAATAATTTTCTAATATAAGCCTGCAAACATTTTAAAAAAAAATTATAATATAATAGCTTTGAAATTCATTTTTTAACTTGGACCTTGCAAGAAACTTGTAATTCAACAATCTAAACCAAGAGCAGAAAATTTTCTGTGTGTGGCTTCACAAGTCCTTTCATACAAGTAAATACACCTTACTCTAGAGTGTGCCTGAGAATTTCCCCCATAAAGCACTGTGGGACTGGGGTCAAAAGAGGCCAATACATGACACAGCTTATAAAGACAATACTCTACATTCTACCTTGGTGAGTAGTGTCTGGGGTCTTAAAAGCCTATGAGCAGCCATCTAAGATACTACACTGGTCTCATCCCTTTGGGAGCAAGGGAGAATGAAGAGAACAGGATACAAGGAAAAGATTAGTCCAACGGATTGCCCACAGCTACCAAGGCCTCCACCGGACTGAGTCCAGTACAGCTAGATGGTGCCCGGCTACCACCACTGACTGCTCTGACCAGGATCACAACAGAGGGTTCTGGACAGAGCTGGAGAAGGATGTAGAGCATAATTCTAACTCACAAAAAAAAAAAAAAAAGACCAGATTTACTGGCCTAAAGGAGACTGGAGAAACCTCGAGAGTATGGCCCCCAGACACCCTTTTAGCTCAGTGGTGAAGTCACCTCCGAGGTTCACTGTTCAGCCTGGGAGTGGACAGCCTGGTAAAACCAAATGAGACTAACAAGGTACAGGAGTCCAGTGACAAGGGCCAGAAGGCAGAAGGGGAGAAGGAAGCTGATGATAGGGAACACAAGGTTGAGGAAGGATATTGTTGATGTGTTGTGAGATTGTTAACCATTGTCATAGGGCAACATTTGTAGTAACTGTTAAATGAGAAACTATTTTGTTCTGTAAGCCTTCATCTTAAGTGAGAATAACAGCACAATTGGAAGAGCGTAGTCAATGTCACTGAACTGTGTATGTAGATATTTTTGAAACGGTGTATCTTTGGCTTTGTGTATTTTCACCAAACAAAAAGTTGAGAAGTTAGAGGGTTAATATGTTGTGGGGTTGTTAACCAATGTCATAAAACAACATGTGTACTACTGTTCCATGAGAAGCTATTTGTTCTGTAAGCCTTCACCTGAAGTACAATAAAATATATATAAAAAAAAAAGAGGCCAATGACCTATGGCAACTTTTACAGTTTTCACTGCATATATAAAATGTAATTACAAAAGCTGATCTCAAAGATTTTATATGTGTGTGTGTGTCTGTCTGTCTGTGTATGTGTGTGTGTTTTAAAATGAGGGAAACATGGAAGAGATAAAGAACAAGAGGCTGACACCACCCATAATGAACTCTGATCTTTTGAGCTTTGGGAAAATGCTAGTTGGAGACTGTTGTCAGTGATTGCCCTATATTACCAAAGCTACCAGGTTCTCCTGAAATGGCTTCTCAGCTCTGACAGCTTCAGGATGATGAGCTCACTCTTCTGTTTGCAGTCAGCAGGGCGACAAGCAGACAGAGATACCTATTCCTTTGAGGACACTCTGCTGCCCTGCTTGACCATAAGAGCCAGATTAAGGCTGAAGCTATATTCACAAAATAAAATGGTATGGTTGGAAGACAATCTGGGGAAAGTGGATGAACATATTGAGACTCTGGAATTAAAAAAAAAAAAGTTGCAATACTTCCCCAAAACTGAGGTTGGTAATTCTGGTGGCTAAGAGCACAGGATTAGGAGTAAGACTGCTTGGGTTTGACTCCTGGTTTCACCACCCACTCAGTGTATAATCTTGGGGCAAGATCCCTGTTATGGATTGAATTGTGTCCCCATCCCAAATATGGATTGTAAATCCTAACCCCAATACCTGTGGAGGTCAGCAGTTCGAATCCACCAGCCGCTCCAGAAGTTTTACTCTGTCCTATTAGGGTCACTATGAATCAGAATCGACTCGACGGCAACAGGTATACCTGTGGATGGAGCCATGGTGGCATAGTGGTTAAGAGCTTGGCTGCTAACCAAAAGATCAGCCATTCGAATACACCATCTACTCCTTGGAAATTCTATGGGGCAACTCTACTCTGTCCTATAGGGTTGCTATGAGTCGGAATCAACTGGACAGCAACAGATTTGAGATTTTTGGTTTATACCTGTGGATGCAATTCCATTTGGGACTAGGGCTTTCTTTGTTATGTTAATGAGGCCATCAGTTTGTGTGTGTTTTAAACCAATCACTTTTGAAATATTAAAGAGCTGATTAGGTACAGAAGAAAGCAAGCACAGATGGAGGAAGAGAGATGCCACGCCACATGAAGATCACCAAGCAACCAAGGAACAGACGAAACACTGAGATATAGAAAAGCTAATGACTTGCAAACATCTTCATGAAGATCACCAAGCAACCAAGGAACAGACGAAACACTGAGATATAGAAAAGCTAATGACTTGCAAACATCTTCATGAAGATCACCAAGCAACCAAGGAACAGATGAAACATTGAGATACAGAAAAGCTAATGACTTGCAAACATCTTCATGAAGATCACCAAGCAACCAAGGAACAGACGAAACACTGAGATACAGAAAAGCTAATGACTTGCAAACAGCTTAAAGCTATGAAGACCCAAAACATAAATCTAAGCCTCTTGACTCCTAGCCTGTGATCTTTCCAAATTCCTGATGTTTTCCAAACTTAAGTCATTCATAGACTATTGGCAAAATTTTTTAGCCATGTTCATGAAACATCTGTTCACACTATTAGTATTTTTCTTTAAATTGACTGATCTTTTAGATACATAAATCATCGCCATAAATAAGAAGACAGAAAAATAAAAACGTTATTAAATTCTAGCTGAGTATTCTAGTCCGCTGAAAGTTCAAAGCCAAAGCCTGTTCTCTTGGTTAAAACGGAAGATAGTGTTATGAGGTGTGGGGAGTCTCTGGTTGGTGTAAATGATTAAAGCACTCAGCTGCTAACCGAAAGGCTGGAGGTTCAATTCACCCAGATGCATCTCGGAAGAAAGGCCTGGTGATCTATTTCTGAAAAATGAGCCATTGGAAACCCTATGGAGCACAGCTCTACTCTGACACACATGGGGTTGCCATGAGTCAGAGTCGACTGCATGGCAACTGGTAACTGGTATGAAGGGTGAAGAGTTGATCCTTGACTTACTAATGGTTTAAAGCAAACTGCAAGGGGCTGACTTTCTTACAAGATGATTCACCATTGATGTCACACCTAACATCTCCTCCTGACCCGTGAGGAAAAGTTGTCTATGCTGTGCTGCCTCCCACACAAAGCCCTGCAGAGCCAGGACATCAGGGAAGTTTCTGATGCACCCTTACACCCCCATACACTGACTGGGCAGGCTGGTTCTTAACAAGGCCACAATATCAAAGATAAACCCATTTTTATAAACGAGTTCATTTCCAAAGACCAGAAACAAAATACCCAATTATGCAAGTCTCCCAAACAGTCATTAGAGTTTTTGTTTCCAAATTCCATTTATTGATGTTACGAAGTGTCCCTACATGATGCTGCCAATTTTACGATAAAGTGATCTCACAAATGACTGGGGAAATCATTACATTTTAAACCACTCATGGACACACTGAACTTTAATGTGAAAACTATCAAGACTACAGGCAAAACATCCAGCAGTGACAACGCAGACAGGTAGTCAAAGAGGCCGTCTCTGCCATCACATACCTGGGCCCAGGGCTGAACTGCCTTGGTGTCTCTTGCTATGGGAAATTTGGATTACACAGGTTTGGCTTTTATAAAAAGTGGTGTGAAAAACAACAACAAAGACAGAGCGGTGTGACATCCCTCAGGCCAGGTTTCAGTGACAGAAGGAAGCAGATAAAAAAAGTAACTGAATAATTTTTGGCAAAACATTCTGTGCATTTTGCCATCCCCTAGTTAACTTTGCCTTTATCATTTGTGAGGCCAAGAACTAAAACTAGTTCTTCAGAATGAGGGCTGGAGGTTTCAGTAATCTCCAGTTTAAAATGTCGTGGTCAGTAAGGATCCATTTTTCCTTGGAGAAAATTTGAATTTTGGAGCATAAAAAGACGGAAGCCCCCTCCAACTTCCCCAGGAGGAGTTTAGAGTTTTCTCTTCCTTGTTACCGCCACATTTTTTCACATCTCTAGTATATGTGGCATACAGTGTCAAGATTGTGAGTGATATGGCCAGCTTTCAGACTAGCGCAGGACCTCCTTGTTGGAAAGAACCATGTCTTTTTCATCTTTATTTGTCCAGCACTTACCACACTGCCATGCACTAGTAGAGACTCAGAAATATATGTTAAAGGAAGAGATGCTTAAATAAATAGATTAGATTTAAAAAATCTATATTCATTGCATAACAGTAGAAAATAGAGATAAGCAAAATTCACCCGTAATCCAACCACCCAGAAATAAACATTACTAACATCTAATGTATATTCCAAGACTCTTCTATTAATTTACACAGGTAAGCCACACTCTGCACAGTAGGGCGGGATCATAAAGATGCCCATGGTAGCTGAGACCGTGCAAAGCGATCTTCATAATCAATGAGAAAATAACAATTGTTCTGTCATCTTTAAAAATGTTTGTCAAAGCATTAAAAACTCTCTTATCATTGATATTAAATGTATAGGGATATAAAAAATAGTAAAATTAACATTTAGCACACTGTAATTTAAGTGTTTTATTTCTTTATAAAAGTTTATATTTTATAGTTTAGTATTGTAATTAGTGTTTGTTTCTTTTATAGAAAACATCAAGAATTGTATTAACAGTGAACTTATCAGGAGTAGTTTGACTTCTTCCCCTTGTATAACTGATGACATGGAGCAAGCATCTCTTCTATGCCTTGGCCAATTATCATACTCCTTTCTAAGTTTGGATCAGCTTCCAACATTTTATTCCTTGTGCTTTCAATGTTGTAAAATATCTCTGAGCATTCCTTTGATATGAAGTTATTTGCTGTTGTCACCTCCTCCGGGACATCTTCTTCCTTTTCATCACAGCCACCTTCCTCCTTTACGTCAATACGTCTGCCTTCACTAACTTCCTCTGGCTGCATATCTAGAGTCTCTTTTATAGCAGCAGTTTCAACATTCTCACTATCAGCTATTCCTTATATTAACTCTATTTACATTCAACTCAAATTTCGCTTCCAGCATTATCACTCTTTGTTCCTCTGCTGCACTTTCAACTTTCTTGATACCCTTAATGAATATCCATTTTATCACAAAGTTTTATCACTGGGACAAGGAGGCAACACAACTACGCGCTTTGCTGTCTGTGCATGAACTAACAGACGCACTGTTACCAACTACTGACAGTCTTTCAAAGACGTGATGTGACTGATCACTGATCATGATGTGCAAATGTCATTTACATGTGATTTTTATACTGAAGAGCTAGCAACTATGTTTGCACTTTATGTGTTTTCTCCTAGTAATATACTACAATAACTGACATTTGAAGTGTGTTGTTGGGGAAAAGGTGTTATTTAACTAAACTATGGTAATTGAAATTTGTGCGTATCAAGACTGTGCAAAGTGATTGCCTATAATGAAAAACTATTTACTATATGTATTCACATCTATGCATAGATGTGTTTTAATATTGACCTATTACATGTACTTTTGATATTTTGCTTTTCTCATTTCACCATATTTCGTGAGCATCTTTCTGTATCAGTAAATCTATACCAATGTTATTATGTTGTTAGATGCTGTCATCTCTGACTCATACTAACCCTATGCATAAGAGAGCAAAACGTTGCCTGGTCCTGTGCCATCCTCATAATAGTAGGTATATTTGGGCCTATTGTTGCAGCCACTGTGTCAATCCATCTTGTTTAGAGTCTTCTTCTTTTTTGCTGACCTTCTACTTTACCAAGCATAATATACTTCTCCAGGGATTTCTCCCTCCTGATAATGTGTCCAAAGTAAGTGAGGTGAAGTTTTGCCATCCTCATTTCTAAGGAATATTCTGGCTATACTTCCTCCAAGATAGATTTGTTTTTTCTTCTGGCAGTCCATGATATATTCAATATTCTTCACCAAGATCACAATTCAAACATGTTAATTATTCTTCTGTCTTCCTTTTCCATTGCCCAACTTTCACATGCAAATGAGGTGATTGAAAATACCATGGCTTGGATCAGACATACCTTTGTCATCAAAATGGCATCTTTGCTTTTTAAGATTTTAAAGAGATCTTTTGCAGCTGATTTGTCAAATGAATTACATCATTTGATTTCTTGACTGCTGCTTACATAGGCGTTGACTGCTGATATACGTAAAATGGAATCCTTGACACTTGCAATATTTTCTCTGTTTATCATGATGTTGCGTATTGGTCCAGTTGTGAGAATTTTTGTTTTCTTTATGTTGAAGTGTAATCCATACTGAAGGCTGTAATCTTTGACCTTCATCAGTAAGTGCTTCAAGTTGTCTTCATTTTCAGCAAGCAAGTTGTATCTTCTGCATAACAAAGATTGTTAATCAGTCTTTCTCCAATCCTGATGCCATGTTCTTCTTCATATAGTCCAGCTTTTAGGATTATTTGCTCACACAGGCAAACATGTTTCTGGTATCCTTTAAAATGGACTGTGCATTATTCCACTCAACAAATATAAACAGGGTTGTTGTAATGATTTCAGTGACACAATATATATAATACTCTTAGAATTGTGTGTACCTCATAGCAAGGACTAAATAAATGTTAATTATTATTATTTATGAGCATAATGTTGCTGAATTCTTATTGATGGACATTTAGACAGTTACTAATTTTTAGCACATTATGACAAATATCATTGTACATAGATCATTGCTTGCAATAGTTGCTTTAAAAGATTGGCACAATCTTGGCTATTCATACTCAGAATAAGGGTTCTTAGATAGTGACTCCTAGTGGGTATGAGAATATAGGAACAACAGTTTGGGGCTGGGAGGAAAAGTGAGAGGTAAAACTCTGACTATATTAGTTGAGAAACGTGGGTGGGACAGCCTGGTAGGGGCATCCAACAGGCAACAGTAAATATACATCTTGAGTGCACAGGTGAGAATTAAAGTCCCAGAGTGTATGAGACCCACCCAGAGAGAGCAATAGGAAGAGACTAAGGGACAGAGCACTAGGCAAAGTCAATATTTAAAAATAATGGACATTAAAAACAACAATAACAAAACAGTTAACTTTCATTGAGTACTTATTATATGCCAGGTAGTCTGTCAAACAGTTTACATAATTATCTCAATTAATTCTCAAATAAGCATCTTTATGAAGAAGGTAAGGAGCCCTGATGGCTCAGTAAAGAGCTCTGCCGCTAACCAAAAGTTGGCGGTTTGAACCTACCAGCCACTCTGCAGGAGAACGATGTGGCAATCTGTGTCTATAAAGAGTACAGCCTTGGAAATCCTACGGGGACAGTTCTACTCCATTGTATAGGGTCACTATGAGTCAGAATTGACTTGACTGTAATGGGTTAATGGGATGAAGAAGGTACTATTATTACAGTAGTCTTTTTTATAGAAGAGAAAATGGACTGTTACAAAAGTTAAATAACTTGCCTATGGCTACTTAACTAGAAAATGGTGTAGGCAGGACTTTCATATATATATTCTGATCCTAGACTCTATAATCATAGCATTTTTCTACTAATTGTCATTGCTATGTAACAAACTATCCCCAAACTGAGAGACTTAAACAACTAAGATTTATTATTTCACAGTGTTTGTGGGTCAAGAATCCAGGCAAGGCCTAGGGTGCCTCTGGCTCAAGGTTTCTCATGAGGATGTGTTCAAGCTGTTTGCTGGGGCTGCAGTCTCATTTGAAGTCTTAGTGGGGCAGGGTTGTTGAAGGCCTTGGTCCCTTTTCACATGGTTCTCTTTAGGGTTGCCTCATGACAGAAGAGCTGGCTTCCCCAGAGTGAGCAATCTGACAGACAGACAACTAGCGCCCAAGATGGAAGCCACTGTCTTTTTATAACCTATTTTTGGAAGTGACACCTCATCACTTTTGCTCTATTGTATTCATTAGAAGTGAGTTAATAAGTCCAGCCCACACTCAAGAGAGGGGATTAAGAAGGGCATGAACACCAGGAGGAGGGAATCATTGGGAGCTGTTACAGAGGCTACCACATCATCCTGCGAGGTAACACATGAGGCCAACCAGAGGGCTTCAGGAACTGGACAGTGAGGACTTCCCACTTTACTGACAATACTCTAGAGTCTAGACTAGGATTCTAGTTTTTGGTTCTGCTATGAAGAGAGAGGTTAACATAGAAAATATAAGGAGAAGGAACTAATAATTGATAAGTTGGAAAAACACTAAAATTTTCAAAAGATTGAGGAGAAATTTAATAGAGGCTGTCAAATGGGAACAAGGATGTATGGTGACTTCCTGCTCTCCAACTTAAATGAGAGTGAAATGCAGTGGCCTTGAACTACAACATGCAGGACTTTATTCAAGCACAAGTGATCATGATGGGAATGACTGCTGAGTGCGACAATGGGAAGTCACTGGAATCTGCACATTCTCATGAGTATGAGTGTGAGGTGGCCCTTCTTGACCGTAGGCATTAGATTAAATAGCATAGGTTTCTTCTAGATTAAAGATCTGACCAAAATTAACCAGGACTTTGTAAAGGTTTGGGAGAAAGGGAGCCAGATCTCCCATATAAGGTTAACTTAGTCTCCTTGAAAGTAGTTTCTTCCAGCTTAAGAACCCTGCTATGATTTATTTATTTGCAAGTAGGCCTGTTTTTATTTTCCTTCTTCTCCTTTTTTTTTAATTAAGAACCAGAAAAATGATTTGAACTATTTTTCTATTAGAGTGGAGCCAGAGCAGTTGATCCTAGCTATATCCAGATGGTTTGCATTGCTTAGGCTGATTTCTGTTAAACTATTGAATGTTGTGAATAATCCTTTAATATATTTAAATTTGTGTGGAGGCTAGAGGCGGACAGATCTGGTACAGATTGGAAGTCACAGCTCCTGCAGTACTTCTGTTGATTTGTTAAATCCAACTGTGGTCTCCTTGCTTCTAAGAGAATTCTGGTTGTATTTCTTCTAAGAATGGTTTGTTCATTCTTTTGGCAGTCCACGGTATATTCAGTATTCTACACCAATTGCATCAATTCTTTTGTCTTCCTTTTTCACTGTCCAAATTTTGCATGCATATGAAGCTATTCAAAAGACCATGACTCAAATAATTGTGAAATGCAGGCAATTTCTAAAAGATGCTCTTCACTATATCCAGAAGGTATTTTTCTTCTTGTTCACCTGACAAGCTTCTACACATCATTTAAGACTCAGCTTAAACAACACCTCTCCTTATGAACATTTTCTTGATCTTCTTCCTCCCACCCTCTCCTTACTGGATGATGAGGGCTACTTCATTTTTAACGATACTTTGTAGATAGTTGCTTTATTATAAATGTTTACTTATAATAGACAGTGAGTCATCACATACGGATACATTGTTTTCAGCTAATTATTCCGGAATGCCTACTTTTGTGTCTTATATTTATCTCTGTTTTTCTAGCTTCTGGCACAGGGCTTGACATTTAGATGCTCAAAAATAGCGATATAAATTAATGGCTAAATAAATGGGGACTTTCCTCAGGAGTGTGGAGAAGCTGAATCAATAACAATCATTTCTGAATCAGACTATAAAGCTCCTGAAACACGGTTTACCACAATTCACTTTCCTTCTTTATTTATGGACAGGGCCTGTAAACAACATTTTTTAAAACATGTGCTAAATAGCCAACGAACTCCTCTAACTCCTAAAAATTTAGGGCAAAGTGGAAAGTTGCAAATACAAAAGAAACATTTGCCCAGGTAATTTCAACAGAGTGGCCCTTCAGGTCCTGGGCTCTGGATCTCTATCACCCATCACGTGTAACCGGCATCCAAACTACAAATAACACATACACATGTCTAAGAGACAGGATGAGGGAAGGGGCAGAGATGGCTGTTGTCTTCATCCTTTCTCTACCAAGTTCTAAGTCTTTTCTCTTCAGTGACTGTTTCAATACAAAAAGACTACACTGAGTTCAACTGTATCCCCCGATGCTGAAGACCAAGCACTTCATTTCTGTCTACTCTAACCTGGCAGTGCCATGCTTCTCTCTTGCCCATGCCACCCTCCACCTTTCCCCCTAAGCTGTCTGAATACTCCTTGGGTCTGTGCCCTTGACTGCCCTCCCTGACCAGACCCACTCTGGCTCCTCCAGAAGGGCTGGAAAGACCACAGACTCCCCACGGCTACTGCAGGATCCACGCCTGCCAGGGAAAGAAAATGGCTGCTTGTACTGTTTCTCTCTGCTGCCCTCAAATCACACCCTGCCCACTCCTGAGCTCAGCTGTGGGGTAGGAGTGTACATGTGTGTGGGGGGTGGGTGCTCCAAGGCAGTGTTTGAGATCTGACCTGTCCGTTCATAATCTGAATGACCCAACCAACAAGAGTTCACTATTTTCCAGGCTACTATACCAGAGTCCCTGGGTGACGCAAATGGTTAAGCACTCATCTACTAATCCAAAGGTTGGCAGTTTGAATCCACCCAGGGACACCTCGGAAAAGAGGCCTGGTGATCTACTTCTGAAAGATTATAGCCAATGGAAACCCTACGGGGCACAGTTTTACCCTGACACACATGGGTTGCCATGATTTGGAATCGATTCAACAGCAACGGGTTTGGTTTTTATAGTTACACACACACACAGCTACTACTTCTGTCTATTAATATAATAAAACAATAATTAATAATGTTAACTAATAATAGTAACAATAATAGCCATCATTTATAGAATGTGTATATGTCAAACACTGCTAAACGCTCTGAATGGATTATCTAATTTAATCTTTACAACCACTCTGAGTAGATTTTTATCTTTATTCTTTTATACAGACAGAGAAAGTAAGACTTTGAGAGAGGTAAACAACTTTTCTCATGTTCTATAGCAAGTGAAGCTGGGATTTGAATCCAGTCTCTGCAGCAAGTAGGGAAGAAGCTAGAGTTTGGCTCCCAAGCCTACAAACTTAATGAGCACACCAAAGTCATGCCCAGAACTGTACCTTTCACCCACATTTCATAGACTTCTGCTTGATGGCTGCAGAGGTGTACGGGGTGTAACACGCCAGCACTTGAGAGCTCTGTCATGAGAACAACGCCGTAAGCAGAGCCTTAGTCTCCATGAGAGAGTTATCAGTTTTGCCCTATCCTGTATCTATGAATTCTTGTCGGACCTAAAGTCACTGAAGCATGAGACACAATGAGATAGAACATAGAGATGAAATGCAGACAGAACAATGGCATGATTAGTTTGTCCAAAGGAACCTAAGCCAACGGCAATTTGGCACGATTACTCATGGAATGAAAATTTGTCTCTGCCAGTCACATTGGCATCATCATAGAAAAGGAACCCAGACCATGGCTAGCCAGTGAAGTGGACCCTGGCAACTTAAATAATTATCTCCTATGTGTCATATAGGAAAATGGTGCTAGTCAATTATGGTCAGTGGGACACACATTAATATTTATTAATTAATTCAGCAGACATTTATTGAAAGCCTAATGTGTTGAGGGGATGGGTCAGGCTCTGTGCGCAGCATCCAGATGAAAAGCTAAGATTCTTGCCCTCTTGGAGTTCATTATCAACAAAGGGGGTGGGAGATAAGAATCAGATGATTAGGAAGGAAGATTAAGGCTATATGAGGTATAAAGTGCTCTCTCATTTTGGAGACTGGAGGTCATGTTCTTACGAGGTAATCTGGAAAAGCTTCAAAGAGAAGATGGCATTTTACATATAATGAAAAGGTAGGATTTCAAAAGGCAGCAACATTGGAGGAAGGCATTCTAAGCAAAGAGAATGTCAACTTTTCACATTCTATATAAACTAGACTGGGCAAACAGAGTTTGGGCAAATCATTTTAACTTAGCCAAAGTGCTTCACCTTGAAAGCAACACTTAAAAATTTTAATACAATCTCTTGAGATTTATTTATGGCTGTCTAGTCCTAAAATATTAGCTCTCGCTAATACAGAGAAGTTACACTTTAAGCATTTGAGAAGTTATTGTACTCTTTCTCCAAATAACTTTCAATACTCTGTTTAAAATGATTTACTTTACAAATATATACCCTGACATATAAAAAAGACTTGAAGGATATATGCTACAATGTTAAGAGTGATGATTTCTGGGTATTAGGACTTAGGTTGAATTTTCCTTGTCTTCTTTGTGCTTTTCCGAGTTTTTCAAAATTTTCAGTAATGAAGATGCATTTCTTCTGCGATCAGTTAAAAGCACAACAGTTACTTTAAACGGTCCTTTAAATCTTTTAGTTTAGAGGAAGGGGTAGTAACTCAGTCGAGGCACTCAATAAATATTTGCGCCCCATACATGCTAAGCATTGTCCTTGTTACTGAACCACAGTTCTCTTACAGAGTATGTGACCTATTGAGGGAAAGGAAATGAAGTGCTTGAACAAATAAGTAAAAATATAATTACAATTGTGAAAAAGAAATAAACAGAGTCTTGTGAAGTAGGATAATGGAGACCAATATCAATTAAATGGGAGGTCGGCTCAGACTCACTTGGGCTCAGATCTGAGGGTAAGTAGGAGTCATGCAGGGGAAGACTGGGTCCAGGTGGGGTGACCAAGAGTGCCAGAGCCCTAAGTAGAGAACAGCCTTATGCGGAGGCAGGACTAATGACATTCTGGCCAGGGCACATTGAGGGAGCCGACAGGTTGGAGGAGAGGAACCTGGAGAGATGGGGAGGGTCTAGACCCCTCAGGGAGTTGTAGGCTGTGTATTGCCACTAACTGCAAATCTGTTCTTGAGAATAAATAAGGCAGGAGGTAGGACTGAGAGAACTTCAAGTAAAAGAAACAAACAAGGGTAAACAGCTCAGATGCTGGAGTCTTCCAGACTGCATATAAATCCCAGCTTTGCATTTGTGGAAAGTATGGCGGCCTGGAGGAGCCCTACTGGCGCACTGGTTAGGTGCTTGGCTGCTAACCAAAAGGTCGGAAGCTTCAATTCCCCAGGGGTTCCACGAGAGAAAGATGTGGCAGACTGCTTGCATAAAGATGACAGCCTTGGAAACCCTACAGGGTAGTTCTACTCTGTCGTATAGCGTTGCTAAGAGTTGGAATCACTATACAACGATGGCTTTGGTTTTTTTTGGTTTTGGCGATCTGGAGAAACTTCTACCCAGTCTCTCTAAACCTCACCTTTCTCATCTATAAAAAGGCAATCTCATGAGGTAATTATTAGGAATAAATGAGATAATGTATTTAAAGAACAATGCCTAGAACATTGTAATCATTTTAAAAGCTAGTTATTATTATCAATCAACATCTTGGGTATCAAAATCCTTTCACTACTTCTTTTTAGAGATGAAACTAAAAGTAACAAGTACTAGTTAATAAAATAAAAATGAAAAGAACTACTCCTTAATGAAGAGCCTATTTTTAAGGTCTCAGTTTTTGATGAAAAAGAAACAAGCTTGCATAAATATAGTCATAAATAAACCCAAACACCCATGCACATACACACTATTTTTCTCTTTAAAAACTTTATTTTGGGTTTGCATCATTAAATTTAACTGGGCTCAGACTAAAAAAAAATGTTTTTTTTTACACGGCCAGTAAAACCTAGTTTTTCGTTTTATCATAAACGCATTTTAAAAGGATATGCAAATGGCAAGAGAAGAATCTGACATGACCACACAGCAGAATGCATTTGAGTTCTGCAAAATAGTTAGTTTTGATGACACTAACCAGTAACTATGGGGGAGTGGTGGTTCAGTGGTAGACTTCTCACCTTCCATGCAGGAGGACCAGGTTGCTTTGATGCCTACCTAATACACCTCCTGCACAGCCACCACCCATCTGTCAGTGGAGGCTTGTGTACTGCTATGATGCTGAACAGGTTTCAGCAGAGTTTCCAGACTAAGACAGACTAGAAAGAAAGGCCTGGTGATCTACCTCTGAAAATCAGCCAATGAAAACCCTATGGATCACCGCAGATCGACAACCGCTCAAGAGGAGGATGCAGGACTGGGCAGTGTTTCCTTCTGTTGTGCATGGGGGTGCCATGAGTCAGGGGTTGACTCAATAGCAGCTGCTAACAACCAATAACTGCTTTAACTAAGGAGAATGAGTAGAACTTTCCAGAACACTAAACTGAAGAGAAAAACAGTATGGTAACCAATTATTTGTTTGTATTTATTCCCTTTTTAACAGTATTGGTTGTTTAACATCGTGCTTAGCTGGTTTGCTACAGCCATTATCTTCCTTAAAAATGGAAATACACACAACACCAAACAACAAACAAACAAACAAAAAAAAAAGTTGTGCAAAAGTAATACATTATTATTTAATGCGGGAAATTCAGGTGAAAGCATACCTACCATAGAATGTTAATTTGTTCTATGTCTAATTTCTGTACAACTCTACAGAGGGTGTTTTCACTCCAATTCCCTTATTGCCCTCAGCTTATCACTCAAACAACTTCAATGTTACCCAGATATTATAGAGAGATGCCAGAGTTTTCACATGATCAGATGCCATCCATGGAAATAAGGATTACTGTTGGTTTTTAAGATATTTTCCACCATTAAATATAGCTTTTTATTCTCAAAGGGGGGAAAAGCTTTGAATGTCTGGGGAAAACAGAGGGGAAAAAATAAAAACCAACCCCATCACTACGCACAGGAGTCTCTGGGTGGTACAAACAGTTTGACTACCAGCCAAAAGGTTGGCAGTTTGAACCCACCCAGAAGGTCTTGGAAGACAGGCCTGGTGATCTGCTTCTGAAAGGTCACAACCTTGAAAACCCTATGGAGTAGTTCTACTCTACGCACACAAGTCGCCTTGAGTCCAAATTGACTTAATGGTAACTAACAACAACAAAAAGCATCACTACATACCAAGTTGTGCCAATTACAGACTTGAAAGAAACAAACAAACACAAAAAAGGCTTTCCAGTTTCAAATTACTTGGTTACATATTAGGGGAAAGTAAGTAATTTGAAACTGGACAGAACTATGCATTCCCTCAGGGGCCACATCCTCCATATCAGCCCTTTGGCAGTAGAAAGGTGTGAGGTTACTCAGAGCACTAAGGTACAAGAAGGCCAGGCCAGGAGCAGGAGAAGATTGATTTTCTCCTATTGTAGACACCCACCACCTGTCTGTCAGTTTGCTGTACTGTGGTGGCTTGCATGTTGCCATGATGCTGGAAGTTATACCACTGATATTTCAAATACCAACAGGGTTACCCACAGTGGACAGGTTTCAGTGGAACTTCCAGACTAGTACAGACTAGGAAGTAAGGCCTGGTGATCTACCTCCAAAAAGTAGCCAGTAAAAACCCAATGGATTCACAAGAGAATATTGTCTGATATTGTTCTGGAAGATGAGTCCCCTAGGTTGAAAGGCACTCGAAATTCACAGTCGCTGCAACAATGGACTCAAGCATACCAGTGATCCTGAAGATGGAACAGGACTGGGCAATGTGTTCTTCTGTTGTACATGGGTGGCCATGAGTCAGAGCTGACTGGACAGTAAATAACAGTAACAATTTAAAACCCAAGTAAAAAGGCCCCTAAAAAGCCACCACTCTCCTAATGTTCCCAGAAAACCTTTTAAGAGTTTCAGGACTTAGAGACAATGGTGATCAGATAATTATTACCCGATCCTTTTGTACTAAAGCACACTGCAGTACTTGGTGAGTACTCTACTCACCAAGTTGCAGGGATGAGACTCACATCTCATTAGGTATTAGGGGGGACCCTTATCATTGGGGAATGAAGTTACGTCAATATGTTTCTCATCCGTGCTTGCAAAATATCTGTGATGGAAAAGATCACTGTCTTTTGGCTCTTTGGAGCGGTGGCGGGGTGTGATGGTTAATTCTATGTGCCAGTCTGGCTAGGTTAGGGCTCACAGTGGTTTGCCCAACACCAAATTAGTTGCTATTCCATAATGTAAAGGCAATGCAATCAACCTCCATAATGTAATGTGATATAATATAATCAATCAGTTGAAAAGGGAGTTTCCTTAGGGTATGTTCTGCCTCCAGACTATAAATAGACATTTCGGCAGAACTCCCTCTCTATGCATTCCTGCACTCTTACATCGCCTGACCTACAGATCTTGGGATGCAAGCCTGCAGAAGCCTCCATCCTCCGCCCAACTTACAGATTTTAGACTTGCCAGTCCCCACAATCCTGTGAGTCAACCCCTTCAAGTAGCTATCTTTCTCTGTCTGTGTATATATTTATATTATATATATAGCTCTAACTCATTCCCTTCGAGTTGATTATGACTCACAGCGACCCAGTAGGACGGAACAGAACTGCCCCATACCGTTTCCAAGGCTGTAATCTTTACAGAAGCAGACTGCCACGTCTTTCTTCCACAGAGAGGCTGGTGGGTTCGAACTGGCAAATTTTTGATCAGCAACTGAACACGAACCACAGCTCCACCAGGGCTCCTTTATATGGTTCTGCTTGGCTAGAGAACACTAAGACAATGGGGAAAAATGAATATCTGTTTTTCTTTTTTTTTTTTTTTACATTCAAGTAAGGCATTTTATTTGGATCTTCATTAGCAATACAAATATTTGATATAGCATAACCCATATTAGGTATTTTTCACTGTTTTTATAAACCCACTTAACTCTTCTTAAATAAGAGAAGAATACGATGACACCATCCTCTGTTGAAATATTCCTATCAAATACTCTATACACCTCTGAACTCACACTCTACAGACAACTGCTTAATCTTCCAAAGAGTTCTTACAGTACAGGACTAGTTTCAAAGGGTAATTACTTTTTTTTCAAGGAATATCAACCTTCCTGTCACCAGTAATGTTTGAGATATTTGGGGTTTTACCTTTGAAGAATACCTGACATGCCAAGTTCTATAGGTCTACAGATTCATCGTTCTCCAAATTTATAGGGATGTGTGCAGTGTGATTTGATAAATTGTTTTGTTTTGCCTTTCATCACTCACACGATACTGAAAGCTCCCTGTATATCTTAGGCATCATCTATCAAAAATAACGCTTGGGGAGAACAAATAAAATGCAGCAAAAACTTGTTGAACTGATAACCATATAATACGAATGTGTCATCTCTGAATATGAAGGACTACTATATGAAACTCATATTTTATTTTATTTTATTTTTAGCAAGTGTACATATCTGTTTCCCAGTGGCTTAAACTGTATTTTGGTTCAAATGTTTGCAAACCTTCACAAGCATTTTTGGGAGGAAAAGTGCTATACATTAAAATTATTATTAATCTTACTAAATCTCCTCTTTTTTACGGGCATTAGGAGATCTGTGCTGCCTTATGATGGATTGGTTTGACAACTTGCTTGACATACTACGACATGAAATAAGAAGTCGGAGCTTGATACTTAACTTTCCTTTGTTTTGTTTATAAAAGAAAAAGCTCTCTACTAAACTGACAAGTGACGACAACAAAAATCAGCTACAAAGAGAGTGTTGGGGCTTTATGATTGTTGGACTTGGTGATTTAAATCAAGGTGAAAATGATAATTATTGTTTTAGTAATTAAAATTCTATTTACACCTCATCATGAGAACAACAATCTTTTGATAAATTGATAAAATGTCCTCTATCCAAGGCTACTAATGAGTATGAGTCCATGAAAATATGTTTGAATTCCAGAAGAAAATTGCTTTATATGACCTAAAGTTCTTACCAGAGACAGAAATCATGATACAAAGCATGTTAATCAGACTCTATGGATAAATGTTCATCCCTCTTTAGATCTTAGGTGACCTTTAACCTAACTGATACAGAAAACTTACTCTGCAAACACACAGTACTCAACCAAATGAGCAATCAGAGAAAATAAATGAAAACAACATGAAGTATCAAACTTGCCCTTCTGATAGGAAAAATTTCAAAAATGGTTTGTTTCCAAAGCTATTGGTAAACCAAAATCAAATCTGTTGCCATAGAGTCGATGTCCCCTAAAACGTTGTCAACTTGGCTAGGTTATGACTCCCAGTAACTTGTGTGATTGTCCATCATTCTGTCATCTGATATGATTTTCCTATTTGTTGTAAATCCTACCTCTATGATGTTAATGAGATGGGACTATCTGCAGTTATGTTAATGGGGCAGGGCTCAATCTACAAAATTAGATAGTGTTTTAAACCAATCTCTTTTGAGATATAAACGACAGAAGCGAGCAGAGTGACGGGGACCTCATACCACTAAGAAAGCAGTGCCAGGAGCAGAGTGCATCCTTTGGACCAGGGTTCCTGAGGAGAAGCTCCTCGACTAGGGAAGATTGATGACAAGGACCTTCCTCCCAGAGCCAACAGAAAGAAAAAGCCTTCCCCTGAGCTGGCACCTTGAATTCAGACTTGTAGCCTACTAGACTGCGGGAGAATAAACTTCTCTTTGTTGAAGCCATCCACTCGTGGTATTTCTGTTACAGTAGCCAGCAAACTAAGACAGTGACCATACAGGACAGAGTAGAACTGCCCCATAGGGTTTCCAAGGAGCAGCTGGTGGATTTGAACTGCCCACATTTTGGTCACTACTCGAGTCCTTAACCACTGTGCCACCATGGCTGGGGCAAATGAGAATTCTTGAACACTCTGAGCACTGTTTAGCCAGTAGAAAGAATTCGGTATGTCGTGCTGATACAGAAAGATTTCTAAACATACTCTTAAATGAAAAAAAGTAAGTTATAGAATAACAACTATAACATGATCCAATTTACATAAATGCCTCCCCTCTCCATGTACATATAAAATAAATACAAAAATAAAGTTCTAGAAGGTTACAGAATAAACTTCTAATAGAGCTTGGGGAAGAGGAGAAGTAGGATGAGAGGGCAGGGTGAAGGGACCTTTCACTGTTTACTCTAGATACTCCTGTATTAATTAAACTTAAAAAAATTTTTTTTAATATAATAGCTTTATTGAAATATGATTAACATACCATATAAGCCACCCAATTAAAGTGTAAAAGTAAACGGTTTTAGTGTGTTCGGTTTGTGCACACATCCACCACAATCAATTTTAGAACAGTTTCATCAATCCAGAAAGAAACCCTATACTCATTAGCAGTTGCTCCCATTTCCCACATACCATAGACCCTGTTGTTAGGCGCTATTGAGTCAATTCTGACCCATAGTGACCCTATAGACCCTAGACAACCACTAACCTGTTTCTATAGATTTGCCTCTTCCAGACATTTCATATGATATCTCCTCATATTTCTTATGCAATTATTGTTATTTTTAAGGAGACATCCAAACCCAAACCAAACTCACTGCCGTCGAGTCCGACTCATAGTGACCCCATAGGACAGAGTAGAACTTGCCCTATAGGATTTCTTTATGGAAACAGACTGCTACATCTTTCTCTTTCGACACAGCTGGCGGGCTTGAACTGCCGATCTTTTGGTTAGATTCGAGTGCTTTAACCACCGCGCCATCAGGGCTCCTATGGAAACAGAGCTTTATAAAAACTTTTGAATGAATTTCTTCATTGAAAATTTTTTATAGAATTTTCAAGCAGGAGAGGACATCATCCCATTTTGTTGAATTTGTGGTTTAAACTGTACTCTGGAGCCCTACGGGTTTTCTAGAGTCCCACAGAGGGAAGGAATGAGAGGTGAAGCTGATGGACTTCAGACACACACACACACACACACACACACACACACACACACACACACACACACACACACACACACACACACACACACACACACACACACACACACACACACACACACACACACACACACACACACACACACACACACACACACACACACACACACACACACACACACACACACACACACACACACACACACACACACACACACACACACACACCCGCTCTGGCCTCCAGCTTGGCCTTTCTCTGTTTCACAAACTAGAATGAAAGGTAAGATTTTGTTTTGAGCAGTGCTTCAGGACTTAAAGATGTTTAAGGCCTAGTCCAACTCCATTTTAAATGTGATCTCCAATATTTTCCCAAGGCCTCACCTAGCGGCAGAAGCTAGAGAGTGGCCAGACCTCTGGCCAGGTGCCCTGTCCTATATGGCTTCTCTATCTACAACATCAGGGGTCCTCCCATCTCACATGTACATCCACCTCCTCTGAAAGTCAGAAGGAGCCAGGAGTAGAGCCAAAGTAATGAGGGTTTCCAAGGCTGAAATCTTTACAGAAGCAGATGTCAGGTCTTTTCTCCCCCAGAGCAGGTGATGGGTTCAAACTGCTGATCTTTTCGGTCAGCAGCTGAGCGCTTTAACCACTGTGCCACCAGGGCTCCCTCAGCTCTCCCCTTACATGTTTATTTTTTAGTACCATAAATACATACAATCACTTAAAATCTTCTAGCTTCCTTAAGAAGGATAATTTTGGTAGAAGATATGTAATCTGAACAAGTACCCAAAATAAGAAAAAAGGTAGGTTTTCACTATTTTCCTCAAGATAAAAAGATTGTTAAACTAATGAATAATATGACATTTATTGGAGTCAGTAAAATGCAACACGGAAGTGTCTACATACAAAATAGCTCGAAGGAATCACCTCCCCCACCCAATTAGGAGCTGACCCACAAGATCCAAGAGGATGATAACTCAAAGGAGGCAGAAGCACACCACTCGTTCTGCAGGAACCAAACAGCAGCAGCATGTTCTCCTGAGAAAACAGTTCTCCCCCCGCCTCAGCTCCAGAGATGAATCTGAGACAGACAGGTATATACTCTGAAAGGTTCTTAGTGATCGTTACACGTGGGAAAGTGGCAGTGAAATAGCAACCTGACATACATAACCAGCCCCTCAAATAGGGTCTTTTCCCATTCTTCCTGCTAACAAGAATCTTCTCTTCTCTGAATTCCCAGTCTTTAACATTTTTTGTTTTTGATTTGTGCTCGTATCACTCATTTTAGCTCTTAATCATACATTACTGAGCACTATGGCTGAACACTGCAGGACCGGGCAGTGTTTCATTCTGTTGGACATAGGTTCGCTATGAATTGGAACTGACTCGATGGCACCTAACAACATGGCTTAATTATTTCCTTGTGTGGAATGTATCTTCCCAACTAGATCATAAGGTCAAGGATGGCAGGGCCCTAGCTTATAGGGTATCTTGTGAGGCTTATATAATTATCTAGAATTCATTCATCCAGCAAGTATCGTTGACTACTATGTCAGTTTCCTAGGGTTGCCATAACAAACTACCATAAATTGAGGGGCTTAAAAGAGCAGAAATTTATTCTCTCACAGTTCTGGAGGCTAGAAGTCCAAATTCAGGGTGTTGGCAGGGCCATGCTCTCGGAAAGCTCCTTCCTTGTCTCTTCCAGCTTCTGTAGCCCCATGCAATCCTTGGTTTGTGGCAACATAACTCCAGTCTCTCCCTCTGTCTTCACATGGCCGTCTTCCATCTGTGTCTGTCTGTCTGCATCTCTCCTCTTCTTATAAGACACCAATCATACTGGATTAGGGCCCACCCTACTCCAGTATCACCTCATGTTAACTAATTATATCTGAAAAGACTCTGCTTCTAAATAAGGTCATGATCACAGGTACCGGGGGTAGGACTTCAACATATCTTCTTAGGGGACCAATTCAACCCATAACAACTACCTACCATGTGCCAGGCACTGATCTAAATGCTAGAGACATAGAGGTAAACAAGATACAAGGTTCTGATATCATGGAACTTGCATCGTACTATGGGAAAACTAATAATCACATCAACACATCACTATTAAAAAAAATACAATGAGTGACAAGCTTTGTAGAAAAATAGCAAGATAAGTATCATACCAAGTAACTGGAGAGCTTCATTTAGAATGGGTGGTCAGAGAACATTTCTCTGACACAGTTACATTGAAACTGATACAGGAGTTGACATTCTCATTACTTCTTTTGCTCCTCCTATAGATACTGTGTAAAGTAATCTACATAGTATGCCTTCAATGAATTATTTTAAATAAATAACGAACAGATTAATAATACGATCTTATAGACTATTGGCCATTCTAATTTTAGGTAACTAAGAAACGAGCCAGGTTTCATATCTTAATGAGAAGAAACTCTTTCCTACAAGCTGAAATTACAGCAGCCTGGAGCTGGAGGCTCTTAATTCTGCCTTGATTAATGCATGGAGGCAACTGACCAAGTCGTTTTGTGCATGCAATTCTTATTACCTGTAGTAATTTGAAAACAGTTAATATAGACTTGACATAGTCTGTGGACAAAGTACAAAGCAGAACAAATACCCTTTCTAATCCTATTCTCCTCCCTCTGATCTCTTTCTCCAACTCTTGTCCTAAGCACCCACCCTAAGCCCACCAGAATTGATGGTTATTTGTCAAGAAGAAAAGACCCTGTATTTCATTTTTCTTGTTTATACTTCCTACTATATTGACAATAATGTTTACTATTGTTATTATTGAATGATTATTGTGTGTGTGTGAAAGAGAAAGAGAGAAAGCTGTGGGGGAGGGATGGAGGGGAAATGGTTAAGAGAAATTGATATTCCTCCAAATTTTAACCCAAGAGACGTCTTCATTATCTAAGAGCTAGAACTCATTTCGAAGTGGGGAGATTGGGCCAGACAACCATTCTAGATGGTGCTGCAAGACCCATATCTGCCTCTCAAGGCATGCAGACTTTTCAGTTTATGCTTCTTGGTATACATAAGCCGACTTCTGAGTGTGAGTCTACAAGGTGTATATCATGATCAAAGACCAGAAATCGGCAAAAGCTAGGGTAACCATCAACTAGTGAACCTCCTTTAGTCCTCCCTCCCCAGCGTTTCTTGAATTATAAGTTCAAGGGATATGTAAGAATTGTTGTTTAACTCTGCTTAAAAAAATATTCATTTTGTTCAGTTGGATTTCATGAAGGTCAAGTACAAACAGTTATATTCAAGGCTAAGGAGGAGAAAAACAAGGAAATAAGGTACAACACCAAAATTACAACATCAATTCCAGAAGAAAGCCCGTCTCTAATCCCTTCCTTCCACAGGCTCAAGATATAGCTGCCTAGCTAAAATAAACCCATGTGAAGCAATTCTATAACAGCACCCTTGGAATAATGGAGATTGGGGGCAGGGTAAGAAGCTGGCCTCTTTAAAGGTTCAAAAAGGCTTCTGGTAGAGAATTTATGTCACAAAACAATGACTCCACCTGTAGGGCTGTGCGTTGCTCCCTTCACATGTCATCACTCAGACCTCTTTCTTCCTGTCTTGAGCTGTGATGCAGAAAACATGAGCAGAGGCTAATGCTCTGAACAGAGAAGATGTTTTGGAGAATTTCAATCAGATTCTCCTAGGCAGCAGAGGTTGACTAGAATAGGGAGTGTGCAGAGAGATACAAGGTCATATTAAATAAGCAGTTAACACTTGCGCTCTGAGAAGCAGGTAGAAGACTTTGCCCAACAGGTTTAAACAGGATTTCCACACTCGCAGGGCTGTGTTTTGGAGTGGGTTCCTAAGTGATAGACTTGAAGAATTTTATTCAGCGAAGAGGAAGGAGAAGAGAAAGTCCATGTTAAATTAAGCAGAGGTAATAATGCTCACTTAGAGTCAAGAATCATAGATTTTTAGAATTAAAGTGGACCAACCACAGAGATAACTTCATTCCCCACCTTCATTATCTCAGTGATGAGCCTGCAGCCCAGAGAGAAACACATTGCACCTGAAGAAAACCCACCTTTCTTCAGCCATGAATAGGTATGTCTATTCTCCAGGTGGAGGCTACCCAAGACTATCAATAGGTCCTTGATAGGAAACCATCTCTTTACATGGCTTGCCCTGTGCCCTTGTTATTAATGACATCATAGCAAGAAACCATTTATAAATGAAACGGGTTTTTTTTTTCTGCATTTCATGTGTCAGCCTGCTGTGTTCCCAGCTATTCACACTGACCCAAGCTATGTCCATAATAATAGTAATGTTCATGACAGCCACCACCATTTATGACCCACTATGTGCAGAATGGAGCCCTGGTGGCACAGTGGTTAACAGCTACGGTGAGACACAGCTGCCAACCAAAAGGTTGGTAGTTTGAATCCATCAGCCACCCCTTGGAAACCCTATAGGGCAGTTCTACTCTCTCCTATAGGGTCACTATGAGTTGGAATCAACTTGGTGGAAACAAGTTTGGTTTTTACTTTTGCTCTATGTGCAGAATGTTCTATGCTGTATTGTAGAGCTCTACAGCACCACTGGTCCACCCTTTCTCTGCCCCAAACACACACACATCTTGAAAGCTCATTATACCTACCTAGCCTCCACACTTGCTCTGGTCTCTTGGACTTTCTCCATCTTTCATGGGCTTTGGTAACCCAGATAAGAGTTATGGAGCTGTGCCCTATTGTCATTTCCCCTCACCTTGTTTTTAGATAAATTTCCTTGAACAATTCTGCTCTGCCTAGCGTGTAGTCTGTATTTCTAACCCTAACCCTTCATCAGATCTTCCCTGGCCTTCAACTCTGGTCAGTTGGTGGAATGTATTTGCCATGTCCTTGTTTGAACATGACTTCAGATGGCTTCCTGCCACCTCCACCCTCTGGATTCCCTTCCCATTAATGACTTTCTATTGTGAACAAGATAATACCTGGAGGCCTTCAGCTTATCCTCCCTTGAGCTCGTCTTGGTCCCCCTTCTCTCTGTGTGGCTGCTGTATTTGCACTACTGCTGCTCCCAGGGAGCAAGTCTTAACAACATGCGTCTGAATCTCCTCAGTTCTGGCCATTGTAACTCGGGTAGGAAAGTCAAGGCAGAAAGCATAACTCCAACAAATCTTTTTTTTTTTTTAAAACAGAATTACAACCTGCAAATAATTAATGGTTCTATTAATTGCTCTCTCCTGCTATGGGTGAGATATTAGCCACCACTGAGTGTTTAACCATAATAAACAGGCAGACAAGGTGACAGCAGAAACGGCCTTGATTAAAAATCTATGCCTTGCAAACCTGCAAATTAAATAATCAGACTGGATAGGACAGAGAGTTTCTCAGCAAACACAATCACTCCCATAGAATTCTCAAAAACTAAAAAGCCATAGGTCTAAAGAATATGAGATAAGCGATGTCTGGGAAAGTAGAAAATATCCTTTAAAATGATGGTCTCTGATATCCACCTAAAACATTTTTATAAAAGCATAAAATACCTGGTCCTAAAGAACACCAACAGCTAGCTGGACTGCTCTCCCACATCCCTGTCCCTCTCCTGCCCCTATAGAAATGAGCAAGGTTTTAGCACCTTGTTGACAGAGCCAAGAACTGAATGATCGACCCTAACGGGATTTTCAATCTTCAACCTAATTAACTTAGGTAAAATTAAGGCTTACGAGGAAGAATCGGCACAAAGAAATTAATTAAAGCAACGGAATTTTTGCTGGATACAACAGCTGAGTACTGACTGTATCTATAATGCAAGCAGTGACGGAGATTTTAATTCCTTTCCATTTTTCTTTTGTGTGCTTTGGTGTTTCAGTTTCCAAAAATGCCTGTTTCCAAAGCTGAGAGGGCACTCCTTTGTCAGTGGCGCGGACTGCATTGCACTGTACAGGAGGCTTCCCTGGTCTGTCTACACCACCCTCCATCTTGCAGGGTTTGGTTTGCCTAAGGCCTAGGAAGGCCTCCAGCATATGGCAAGTTTTTGATACGTGTGTGTAGAAAGAATGAATGCATGAATGAGTAAATAATTATAACTTTTAAAAATGGATGGTCGTAATTCACAGCATTGACACTCCAGCTCGCTTCACTCATCTTGTGGTTATTATGCACACAGAAGCAGAGATAAAGTGAACGGGGCATCTTTCTTCCTTGCAGAAACTCAGCAAGTTGCTGTTTACAGCATCACGGAGCGCTCAGAAGAATCTTTCTGAGCCACCTAGCTCTGAGCAGACCCACAACCAACTAAAACTAATGCACAATTGAAGTGCTATTACTAAAAATGCCACGTCTCTGTTTTGGATCATAGAGAAATAGAATACTTTGGATCATTAAACTTCGTATAGTGGGTTATTACATATAGCAAAATGCTCTGTACAGCAATATTTCTAAATTTTATCTCAAATTTCTCTGACCGTATCATTCCACAATGATCATAACTTAAAGATGTTTTTATGACTGGAGTCATCACCAAGAATAGCAAATTATTAAATACTATGTGGCGCAGCAGTTAAGTGTTTGGCTGTTAACCAAAAGGTTGGCAGTTCGAATCTACCAGCCGCTCCTTGGAAACCCTATGGGGAAGTTCTACTCTGTCTTATAGGGTGGCTATGAGTCAGAATCAACTTGAAGGCAACAGGTTTGGTTTCGTCTTTTTTATGCTGTAAAACAATGCTACTTTTCGCCCGCTGAGTTTCACAGAGCTTCTTGTCTATAATCTTTTGAATTCTTCTAAACTTGGCAGTTTGGGTCACGTGACCTCTATCTTCACTCCAGACTCTGGGCAAAATCATACCTGCAAGTAATTCATGAAGTTCCCATGATGTTTACTTTGCACTGACTTTCATCTTTAACTAAGCTTTATTTTTTTTTAACTTAAAGTATCTATAGTGTATCACCAACAACAGTACTAGAAACATGAGATATATACAGTCCCTGCTCTGCAAGACCTGTAGCCAAAGAAACTGTTGCCGTCAAGTTGACTTGTGGTCCGACTCATGGTGACCCTATAGGACAGAGTACAATTGCCCCATAGGGCTTCCAGGGAGTGGCTGGTGGATTGGATTTGAACTGCTGACCTTTTGGTTAGCAGCTGAGCTCTGTAGCCTGTGTAGGAGGCTAGATAGGTTTAAAAGAAGCAAACTGTTGTACGATATAGTAGTCGGTACACAAAGGTGTCCATAAAGTGCCAGAGGAGCAGAGAGAGGGGAGGAGGGGCCTGCTGGGGGTAAGGAAGCGGGTGAAGGAGGCTTCACAGGGGCAATGGTGCATTGGAGGGAAGGCAAGATTTTAGCAGAAGACTACAGGGTCACTATGAGTCAGAATCAACTCAAAGGCAATGGGTTTGGTTTGATTTTGGTTTAGTAGAGGAATGAGGGAAAGTGGTAGCTCAGTAGTAGAATTCTTGCCTTCCATACAGGAGACCCAGGTTCGATTTCTGGCCAGTGCACCCATGTGCAGCCACCCTCTGTCTGTCAGTGGAGGCATGCAGATTGCTACGATGCTGAACAGGTTTCACCAGAGCTTCCAGACTAAGAAAGACTAGGAAGAAAGGCCTGGTAATCTACTTCCAAAAATCAGCCAATAAAAACGCATGGATCACAAAGTTACAAATCCAATCTGCAACTGACTGGGCTGCATTTTGTTCCTTGTGCATTGGGGTTGCCAAGAGTCGGGGGCAAGTCAACAGTAGCTAAGAGGAATGGGGTAAAGAGCATTTCAAAAGGGATTCAGCATGAACAAGCACAGGGACAGGAACTGGTTAGAGATGAGCAGAGAGTACGGGATAGGTCAGAGGGAACACCCTGGTGCCTGGAAAGTGGCTAGAAAGATCTGGACCAAACTGAAAGTAGCAAGTCATTAAAGGTTTTTTTTTTTTTTCTCTCTTTTTTTTTTATTAAGGGTAGGACAGAGCATTTAAAAAAATCACTCGGGTGCCAATACGAAGAATAGACAAACGTGAGGGAAGACTTGTAAAGCTCAGAGAAAACACAAGAAAAGCCTGTCTCACGTCTCTACACTGAGATTGCACAGCAGGAGCAGACGTTATGGAGGCAGAACTGACAGATCCCTACCCAGCAACTTGACAGGATCTGATTCCCTCTCACCAAGCCCACTCACACCCTGGTTCTAGGGACTCTGCCCTGCTTTGGCCCTCCCCAATTGTCTGCTTATTCTGGGACTTCAGCTGAAATCTTGCTCTTGAGCCCCCTTCCCATGGTTGGGACACCTTAGTGGCTGCCGGCACTAATTTCCAGGGTGCTCCCAATGCTTAGGGCTAAATGTGACTGATGCTCTGCTCTGTGCTGGGAATCTCTCCTGGATGCTTGGACCTCCGAATTCCTGCTTGGACCTTCCTCTGAATGGTCTTGCCCTTGTGAATCCTGCTGGTCCTGGGTCACTGCTGTTCCTAATCAGGCCCATCTCACATCAGACCAAGCCCGGGGTCATGAAACTTTACATCTGTGGTTCTTGACTCTGGCTCAACATTAGAAACAACTGCAGAGCTTAAAAAACACTGATGTCTGGGTTCCACCCTTAGAGATTCTCATTTAATTGATCTGACAAAATGTAAGCATGGATTTTTTTTTTAAAGTTCTCCAGTGGATCCTATTTTGTGGGTTGAGGACTATGACTTGACACCTTGCCTCATCCCTAAGAGGACCTCCATGGGTGTACTTGCACATTTCATTGTCCTTTGCCTCAGTCAGTAGATTCTTCCCAGTGTTCTCAGAGCATCTGGTTAAACATTATTGCATCTCGCTCCCACCTCCGGAGCCAATGGAAGAAACTTCACTCATCACTTTGCTACTTCTCACTTGCTGACCACCAAAGCCATGGGTCATGGATTGAATTGTGTCCCCCCAGAATATCTATCAACTTGGCTGGGTCATGATTCCCGGTATTGTATGATTGTGTACCATTTTGTAATCTGATGTGATTACCTTATGTGTTGTAAACTCTATCACTATGATGTAATAAGATGGATTAGCAGGATTTATACTGATGAGGTATACAAGATTAGATAGCGTCTTAAGCCAATGTCTTTTGAGATATAAAAGAGAGAAGTGAGCAGAGACACAGGGGGACCTCATACCACCAAGAAAGCAGTGCTGGGAGCAGAGCACATCCTTTGGACCTGAAGTTCCTGGGCGGAGATGCTCCCAGACTGAGGGAAGACTGATGCATCACAAGGACTTTCCTCCAGAGCCAACAGAGAAAGAAAGCCTTCCCCTGGAGTCGATATCCTGAATTTGGACTTCTAGCCTACTAGACTGTGAGAGAACAAATTTCTCTTTGTTAAAGCCATCCACTTGTGGTATTTCTGTTACAGCAGCACTAGACGCCTAAGACACCATGGAAATGGGATGTACCATGATCAAGCTGGGCCAGCAAACACGTCAGGGAGGGCAGGGGACCAGGGCCAGAAGTTGGCCAAGACAAAAGGTAGGGTGAGCTGACAGTCACATAAGATAGGAAGATCAGTGTCAATACAGGCAAAGAGAGGCAGGTAAGCACACTTAGGTACAGGGAGGCAAGTTATAAAGTCTAGAATATTACTTAAGTCAAGGATTTGTACCAACGTAGGAAAATAACAAAGACACACACTCTGGGAAAATATGGGTCAGATTTCCAGCTCAAACAGCCCCCACAGACAGAGCTCTGGGTCTAGATACGGGTCTGGGTAAGGGTCAGGTGGAGGGAGGCCTAGGTCTACAAGTGGAAGCAGGTGGTCACATGCAGGAGCCAACCAAGGGCAGATTGGTGTAGGTGGTATTAAAAAACAACAACAACAAAAAAAAAACCCGTGGCCATCTAGTCAATTCCGACTCATAGCGACCCTATAGGACAGAGTAGAACTGCCCCATAGGGTTTCCAAGGAGCACCTGGTGGATTCAAACTGTCGACCTTTTGGTTAGCAACTGAGCTCTTAACCACTGCATCACCAGGGCTCCGTAGGTGGTATGGTGAACTGAAAATCATTAACAAAACAATGAAAAGTTGGTGTCCTTTTTATGGTCACCATGTGCCAACAATTCTAAAGAATGTCAGTGATAAAACGCTCTTCCTCCCCAAAATCTTTTCTTGGTCTGCGTTCTAAATGATTGTTACAGCTACTCAAATTAGCATACGTTTCCTTACGTATCTTTTAACGAACATGGTATTCTGCATATAAGTTAATTTGGAGAACAATCAGCTCTCTTGACACAGAAGACTCAGCTATCTGCAGTCATTCTGAGAGTAAGTTCTTACCTGTTTGAAAGGTTTGAACTCACTTCTTGTGTAATGCATCTCCTAACCCCGTGGTTCTACACAGTCCTCCCTTTTAAACAGCAGATTCTAAAGAAAGATGACAGTACAGCGATTGTAAAGACGAAGAAACAGAGGCTATGTTAGAATTCTGTCATTCTATGTAATCACTTGAAATTTTTATTTACGTTTAAAATTCGAAACAATGAAACAGTGCAAACCGCAAGGTGTAGTATTTTTGTTTGGTAATTGCAAACCCCAAAATTGTTCATACATGAAATATTTTGCTGATTTTGAATAACATCTATAAAATTGAAATGTCTTCTTTTTAATTTATTTTTAAAAACAAAAAATATTAAGAAAACAATTACTGATTAAACCAAAAACAAAAGAAAACCAAACCCATTGCTGTTGAGTTGATTCCAACTCACAGTGAGCTGTCCCATAGGATTTCCAAGGAGCGGCCGGTGGATTCGAACTGCCAACCTCTTGGTTAGCAGCCTGAGCTCTTAACCGCTACACCACCAGGGCTCCCATTACTGATTCTTACGTAATTATTATGAAATAACTTTGTCGTACAACAAGAATTAAAAATGAGCTGCTCTGGGTGTCAAATACACTTGGCACAGCACTGGCTCAGAGGGGCTGATGTGGGCTGTATGGCAGCAAGAAGTGAGAGTGGGGCAGCTCCTGAGAGGACACCCTTGAAATATCCAAATGTAATCTCAGGGTTACCCACGTATTGCATCTCTGGGCCCTAAGGGTGGATACATTTTTATTGCTGAGATTTAAAAACAAAAACAACTCTTTTTGCACACAGCTCCGAGGCCAATGCTTAGAGGTCTATGATACTCTGTACTCTTCTATGTCACACCAAGTAGGCCGACATGTCACCGGAGGTCTCTAATTTGATCAGAGTTACTTGGCACAGAAAAGTTAACCGTGGAGCTCCCTGAGGGCAGGGGCTGCACGTTTCATTTCTCAAGTCCCCAGTCCTGTTACAGTGCCTGGAACAGTGTAGGTGTCCCAAGTGTTGACAGAATAAATAAATGAAGGAATCGATTTCAAACAAAGTGAAGGTCTTCTAGCATACCAAAATACTTAAAATTTATCCAGTTGTTCTACTACTTATCTTAACTTTTACATAAATTCTTTTCTTGATCGTTCATTTAACAAACATTCATTGGGTATCTACTCTGTGGCAGCACTATTTTAAGCATTGGGATACAATTGGTGAACAAGACAAAGTGATTGCCCTCATCTGTAAAGTACTTCCTGATTAATGGATAATATAACATCTTGTGTATGCTCCTGCCTATACTTGCTAAAGCAACCTCCCCAATCATTCAAAAAATATGGACTAAATGAGACTCCCCGTTGAATCATCTGAGTGACCTGGGTTTTGTATAATGTGAGACCATTCAAGGCAAAACCTCTGAAGAATCTCTTCAGAGACTGATGGTTGAATTGAAATTTTGTCCTCCTAATTATAAGGGACAGTCACACTGGGTTTGGACTTGGAGCTTGTACTCTCTCATTAAATGTACTGCCTGGCACGTAGTAGACCCTCAGTAAATATTAAATAAGTTAGTCATACGATACCCACAATGGCTCATTTGTGACATTCTAATAATATATAAAATTCTCCATAATATATTCTCTATTGCAACTTGATTTCTATTACCCTCTTTATTTAGTCTTAGTCATTTGCTACCATTTTTTACTAGTTTACTGCATCAAAACACAGCATTCTCCCCCCAAGCTTGTGATTTAAATATGCTAGCAGAAATTTCTATTAATTCCATTCCAAGTATTTGCACAGAACTGATCCGCCATAGCCGTCTGCTAATGATGCATCTGTCATTTTATCGACACCTCTAAACAGCTTTATTCTCTTTTCTAATTAAGAGACAAAACTGGCATTGTCAGTTGATGAACTAACATTTGGGGGCTTTTGTTCTAATATAAAAGGCAACCCATTCTGATGCTAAAAAACAAAAACTCAGGAATGTTAACAGAGAAGCCCACACTGACAAAATGTATTTACATGTACAATTTGAATTGTTTGTCATAAGCCTGACAGAAATACAATATTTTGAGTTGTAGGGGAAAAAAATACACTTGTGGCAAATTATAGGCATAGGAAAAGTGGTGTTTCCTACCCTAATTGACTATACAAATTCAGAGCACAGTAGCCTCATGTGCTTACTGGACAATAAAAAATCCTCTAAGAAAAAGAATATAAGCTATCACAGAGGTAGCAGTAATATTAAAAATAACAGCTAACTAAGAACTAAAGTTATCACAGGAAAAACCACAGAAATAAGGGCTGAAAAAATGAAATGATTTCTTAATGATTATTTTAGCAAATTGACAGAGAAATGACAATTACATACAAGTACAGGACTAACAGCCCACCAAAATGCTCTCGAGCAACTGAGGGGGGCAGGCCGTAAAAGCTCCCCAGCCATCACATTAACAATTTAATCTAAAATCATTGCACGTCAGAAAATTAAGGATTCATCAAAATATTCCCAAAGGTTATGTGCTGAAGGGAATGCATAAGAAGGAACCATGCTCCTTGACTTCTTTACATAGGAATATATCTTACAGTCTACATTTAAATGAAACTACATATAAAATCTGGTCTGCCAAGTGGGATAACAGCTACAAGCAGTTAGCACTGTTTTGGGGGCACCATAAGTGTTCGAGAATGTTAGCTGCTCATATTATTGTTATTATTAGTGTGGTGTCAGAATCAGCTCACTGCATTTCATGGTTCGATCCCAAGGTTTAAAGGATTCCTAGAGGGGTTTCTTGTGGCTAACCAACTGTCATGGATTGAATTGTGTCCCTCAAAAATATCTGTCAACTTGGCTAGGTCATGACTCCCACTATTGTATTATTGTCTACCATTTTGTCATCTGATGTGATTTCCCTATGTGTTGTAAATCCTATCACTATGATGTAATGAGATGGATTAGCGGCGGTTGTATCGATGAGATCTACAAAATCAGATAGTGTCTTAAGCCAATCTTTTTCGAGGTATAAAAGAGAGAAGCAAGCACAGAGATAGTGGGGACCTCATACCACCAAGAAAGCAGCACCAGGAGCAGAGCACATCCTTTGGACCTGAGGTTCCTGTGCTGAGATGTTCCCAGACCAAGGGAAGACTGATGACAAGGACCTTCCTCCAGAGCCCACAGAGAGAGAAAGCCTTCCCCTGGAGCTGGTGCCCTGAATTTGGACTTCTAGCCTACTGGACGGTGAGAGAACAAATTTCTCTTTGTTAAAGCCATCCACTTGTGGTATTTCTGTTATAGCAGCACTAGATGACTAAGACACCAACCAACCAACCAGTTGCCAGTGGGTCAATTCCGATTCATGGCAACCCTATGTGTGTCAGAGAATCGTGCTTCATAGGGTTTTCAGTGGCTGATTTTTCAGAAGCAGCTTGCCACATCTTTTTCCCAAGGTGCTTCTGGGTAGACTCAAACCTCCAACGTTTCAGTTATCAGCTAAGCATGTTAAACATTTGCACCACCAAGCGAATGACTCTTCAAGGCACAAAGAATTGATGCTAAACAAATCCTGATAAACTAGTGATCAGAGGACTCTGTAAGATCTTATTAGTGAAGGATCAATCTTCAGCTCCTTTAGGGGCTTAGGGCAGGAAAGCTGGTGGAAACTCAACCTTGATGCATGCAGACAAGCAGGTCTAGTGAAATGCTCTTCACTTGTAACATACCCAGACTCCACTCTCATCAGGCAGGAAGTGGAGCATGGGCTCTGGATATGTGTGTAGTAGACTTTGCTCATAGTCCCTGATACTGAGAACAACAAAAAAGACAAAATCAGGAGTGAAATGGGCAACAGAAGCAAGACATACAGGTCACCTGAACCCTCAATCCTAAGTATTTAAGTAGAGAGTAGACTTTAGGTATAAGGTAAGAGCTTGGAACTACAGTACCAAACCAGAGCAAACACATTCAAATGGAGGGTAGAAATTGAATTTACACCTCACGTGGCTTCCAGAGTCCCGTGAACTAAGCAAGAGTCCTTCCCTGATTTGAGCCGTGAAGATAAGATGAGAATAATCCCTAAAAATAATATTACCTTGTTTTGAAAATATTTTTGTTGCCATCAGGTAAATACGATTCTTAAAAAAAAAAAAAAAAAAAAGAACAAAAAACATTTTGGGCAAAAGGCTTAATCCTAGCAGAGATGACTCAGAATTTAGTTATTATTAATTTCCAAACAAGTTCATGTTCACAGATGCCGGGGGTTAGGACTTCAACATACATTTTTGGGGGACACAATTCAATCCATAACCGTATGTAAAAGTATGTGGCATAAAACACATGCTCAATAAATACTAATTCTTCTTTAAAAAAAAAATTACTCATTGGATAATTCCAAGTTTCTCCAAGAATTAAGTGTGTATTACTCTGTAGAGCTGGGAAAACAGCTCCACCTACTTTCAACACTGTGAAAGGGGTAATAAAATAATAAAAGCCCAACATGTAAGGTGATCGTAGGTTTTCCCCCAGATATATTTCTCACTCTCCAATAGATCTGCTTGAGGTTGTTTGCCAGTCTCTTCAATGGAGCTGGTAGCATTGTGAATGGAGGGAAGGCACACTGATTCAGGGGACTTAATAAACCCTAGAAACCCTGGTGGCACAGTGGCTAACAGCTACAGCTGCTAACTAAAAGATCGGCAGTTCAAATTGACCAGGCACTTCTTGGAAACCCTATGGGGGCAGTTCTACCCTGTCCTATAGGGTCGCTATGAGTCAGAATCGATTCACAATGGGTTTGGTTTGGTTTTGGTTTTAATAAACCCTAGCAGTTGTGATTCTCATCCCGGAAGTCTCCTGGGTTTGTAGAGTTCTGTTATCCTAGTTCATAAATACAAATACGTTTAATACCAAGTAATAATATTCAACTTTTGTTTCCTATACTTTCAGCTCCTTTAGCCAACAGAAAACCCATTTCCTGACTCAGTGAGTCATGTGACAATATCCAAAACAAAACAAAACAAAAAAACCCAAACCCGTTGCTTTCGAGTTGGTTCTGACTCATAGAGGCCCTACAGGACAGAGTAGAACTTCCCCATAGGGTTCTCAAGGCTGTAATCTTTGCAGAAGCAGACTGACAATATGGATGTCTGCAAATAAAAGCCAATATTTGTAATATATTTTTTTCTAATTCCAGAAGTATGTCTCGACACTACTTATTATTTAAAATAAAACCAACCATTTGATGCCACTATGCCTCTCATTTTTTTGACAAAACATTCTATTTAAAAAGTAACAAACCCAGACGTTGTATATTTGGGGGGGGGAAATAAAGGTACTCTTATTCACAACATACTTTGAAGTCAATAAACTCTAAGACCTTGTAAGCTCTAACTCCCTTTCTCTGGCCTTGCTTTGAAAATGTTGATTTTAAAAACACCAATTTATGCATTATTCTTCCCCAAATTTGAAGGAGTAATCTGCATTTTCAACTATATACATATAGTTGACTCATGGCGACCCCATGGGTTACAGAGCAGAATTGCTCCATAGTGTTTTCTTGGCTGTAATCTTTATGAAAGCAGTTTGCCAGGCTTATCTTTCCTGGAGCCATTGGGTGAGTTTGAACCTCCAACCTTTGGGTTAGCAGCCAATCACAAATTGCTTGTGTTATCCAAATCGCCGAAAAAAACAAATCCACTGCTGTTGAGTCAGTTCCGACTCATAGCAATGCCATAGGGTTTCCAAGGCTGTAAATCTCTATCGAAGCAGACTGTCACATCTTTCTTCCATGGAGCTGCTGGTGGTTTTGAACCACCAACCTTTCGGTTAGCAGTCAATTGCTTTAACCACTGTGCCACCAGGCATATATATATATATATATATATATATATATATATATATATATATATATATGTATATATATATATATACACTGCTCCACTGGAGAAAAGACCTGGCGATCTGTTCCCGTAAAGACTGCAGCCTAGGAAACCCTATTGGGCAGTTCTACTCTGCCCTATAGGATCGCTGCGAGTTGGGATGGACCTACTGGCACAAAACAACGACATATATATGTAAGAAAAGTTAGGAAAGGTGTGCATCAGGGTTGTATCTTTTCACCATATTTATTCAATCTGTATGCTGAGCAAATAATCCCAGAAGCTGGGCTTTACAAAGAAGAACAGTATCAGGACTGGAGGAAGACTCATTAACAACCTGCATTATGCAGATGACACAACCTTGCTTGCTGAAAGTGAAGAGGACCTGAAGCACTTACTGATGAAGATCAAAGACTACAGCCTTCAGTATGGATTACATTTTAACATAAAACAAAAATCCTCACAACCGGACCAATAAAACAACATCATGATAAACGGAGATAAGATTGAAGTTGTCAAAGATTTCACTTTACTTGGATCCACAATCAACACCCATGGAAGCAGCAGTCAAGAAATCAAAAGACCTTTTTAAAGTGTTAAAAAGCAAAGATAGCACTTTAAGGATTAAGATTCGCCTGACCCAAGCCATGGTGTTTTCAATCACCTCATATGCATGTGAAAGCTGGGTACTGAATACCGAAGACTAAAGAATTGATGCCTTTGAATTATACCCTTGGCAAAGAATACTGAATATACCATGGACTGCCAAAAGAAAAAACAAATCTGTCTTGAAAGAATATAGCCAGAATGCTCCTTAGAAGCAAGGATGGCAAGACTTTGTCTCACATACTTTGGACATGTTATAGGAGGGATCAGTCCCTGGAGAAGCACATCATGCTTGGTAAAGTAGAGGGTCAGTGAAAAAGAGGAAGACCCTCAACAAGATGGATTGACACAGTGGCTGCAACAGTGGGCTCAAGCATAATAATGATCATGAGGATGGCACAGGACCGGGCAGTGTTTCGTTCTTTTGTACACAGGGTTGCTATGAGTTGGAACCGACTTGATGGCACTGAAAAACAACACATATACACATATATACACCATCATGCATAGCACAATATCTGTTCAGGCAATGTCCAACTGTATATACATCTGTGGTTCCATAAGGTTATAATAGGGTTCAGAAATCCTGATTTGAGAATGGGACGTAGCAGAGGTAACCAGTTACAGGGAACGCAGCAGTTTTCCGCCCACAACGTGTATCACATGTCTCTTGTATACAAAGCAACTGCGCTGCCAGGGGAATAATGGTACAGTACATATATAATCTCTAACACACTCTATATGTCTTGATAGTTATAATAAATGCTTATGTTACGGCTTATGTATGTACTATACTTTCTGTCACTATTTTAATGTGAACTTTCCCTACTTATAAATAAAAAGTTTACTGTATAACAGTGTATGCTTCAACTTGTAGGCAGCAGCATCCAATCTCATGTATCACGCATCTCTTGAGTGTTGTAGTATTATTTCTCTGTTTAATTTTCTTTCAAAAATATTACCGTGAAGTGCATCATGGCTCCCAAATGCAGCAAAACCAGTGCTAGTGGCAGCTGCAGTATCCCATATAGCTTCGCTAAGTATATAATGTGGTGTTCCCACAACATCCAAAGTCCAAATCACATAACGTCCTATTTCACAGAATGTATTGTGGACATTAGGTGACACATGACTGTATATATACATACATACATACAGAGAGAGAAGGTAAGTGAGCGAGCTGTAGTTGAAAAAATATTTGAGACTTGCTCTACTCAAAAGAAACAATATATAAAATCATCTTATAAAATTTTTGAAAATTGAAGAAATTTTGCAAGGCAGGCTTCTGCTTTCCTTTCTTCACTGTGGGATGTGGATACAAATATCCCCAGGCATTTGCTTTCTGCCAGGACATTTTCTGGTTTTAACATGCATATAAGCAATTAGGTTTATGCCTTCCAGTAAGAACTGTAACGAGTACTCATGGAATGAAGGAACTGCATATGTGTCCCTCTGCACAGAATTCACCTCTCCCCCTTGGCAGCTTTATGAACAACTCAGTGCTATGGCTGCTTTGGAATGGACAGCTCCTGAGCTAGAATGTTCTGTGGTAGAGCTGGGGGCAGTTTAACAACACTGGTGAGCAGAGTCATATAAACGGTTTAAGTATTATTTAAACATTCTACAACAACATCCATAGCTTCTAAAAAGTTTCAAAAAGTGTAAATTAACAGCAACATTTATCAAAGTTGCATGCTCTGAAAAGGACAAAAATTTCCTTGGTTTATCAACAGAACTGCAACAATTAAGTAGATACCGTAATAGGGAAGTTGAGCTGTAACCGCAGCAGAAAATGACTTACTTAGGTCTTCCAAAAGCTCTGAAATAAAAGACAGGAGAAGCCAAATGGATACCCACCTCCTCCTGCCTTAACTCTTGCCCATTGTCAAAGGATATGGGCTGCACATGCATCCAACATACATATAAGCAGGCACCAATACAAACATACAGTTATGATGGCAAATGGTGTGTGTGGGGGGTTGGGGTGGTTAAAGACGGCGTATGGATGATCTCCAAAGACCTTTTCAACTCTAGATGCAATAGCTTATTTCTGCTCCCCAACCCATCCCAAGTGCCTGAGATGTAGTAGGTGTATGAAAGAATATATTCAATGAAATGGTAAGGACACAATGTACCTCCCACTTCAGTGGTGGCCTGAGGAACTAACAAGTCTGCCTCTAGCTCAACAGTCATGGACTGAATGGAACATTAAGCCTTCACAGTCCATAGAGTTTGCCCCGTCTAAACACCGCTCCTGTTTGCAGAGGAGCTAAGTGACTGCAGCAGTGAGGGGCAGAGCCAGAGCATCGGCCTCCCATCTCTCAGGTTGGGCGCCTTCCATACCCATGGCTCCTTGAAGACTTACTGGAAACACCCAACGCACTGCACTTTCTGTCATACCTAAATATGTTTACTCTGGAAGGTGCAGATATCCAAATTCTATCTCAAGGGATTGCCATCAGTCTGCATTAACTGAGTGTCCTCTGTGAGCAAAACAGTATCAGAAAAAACAAACAAAAACTCACAAGTGCAGTGAAGAGAAAGGATAACAAATGTGCAATGCACTAACAATAGGAAATTATACGCATGTTCATAATCAGATGTAATGGAATCAGATCCTCATGAGGGCTGACCAGAGGCATTTCCTGAATGCGGAAATACCTGCCAACCATAATTTCTTTTATCCATCCATCCATCCATCCATCCATCCATCCATCATGTATCTATCTTTCTATTTATTTATCTAGGTAATTCCCTGCCAGTAGGTTTGTTGTTTCCATTGTTATCTGCCAACTTGTCTTCAAACCAATATATACATGACATGCTACAGCTTACAAAGGGTTGCCCTCCATTGTTGTTGCTAGTTGTCATCAAGTTGGCTGTGACTCATGATGACCTTATGTATACCAGAAAGAAATGCCGCCTGGTCCTGTGTCATTTTTATATCATTAGTATGTTTGAGTCCATTGCTTGACTATTGTATCTATCTATCTTATTGAGGGTTTCTCTCTTTTTTGTTGACCCTCTACTTTACCAAACATGATGTCCTTTTCTAGCAATTGGTTTTTCCTGATGACATGTCCAAAGGAAGTAAGACAAAGTTTTGCTATCCTTGCTTCTAAGGAACATTCTGGTTATATTTCTTCTACCACTGATCCTCCTTTGTAAGGAATTATTATATCTCTCCCCACCAAAAAAAAAAAGGCCAATTTTGTAAAGAGGATATTTAATCTTTGTTTTGCACTACCCAGCAAAACTCGACTTGCTTTTTTGACTGAAGATTTTTTGTCCTTTGACATGTACCATTTTTCACTTTGACAAGAAAGTTTTAACAACCCGACTTTATGACTAATACAACCTCAAACTATGCTGTACCTGTGCAAAGAAATGGTGGGTTAACATAATGGGCTGGTCTGCATGGAGCCTAAATTGGCAGTTTATCCAGCACTGTTGTGGGAAGAAAAAACTGAATCTGAGAAACACTTGTGTTTCTATTACAGAAGAGGCATATTTCTATTTGGGGACATGGACAGTCAACAGCCTTCACCCCTGCCTACCTAAAGTAGCCCCAAGACTATCCACCCTCATTTGCTTCTAATTCCAATCTCACTTGTCTTTGGAAGATGAATGTGACCTCCAAGTTGTCTTGATATCAGTAGGACATAACCTGGTTAGTATGAAAGTATTTATGTCTCTGAAAAGGTCTATCTCCAATTGTTAATTAACAGATGGCATTCTCATTTACCTGCGTCTCTGGTGAGACTGTCAATGTGGGTCAGTGCAATAACCGTGTGGTCAGTCTGTATTCACCGACAAACTCAGGTGTTTGCACTGCAGAGTGAGATCCAGCCCACAGAGCACACAGATGGAGGCAGGACCCAACTCTGCCTGCCAGAAGCCTCCCAGGACACCACTAGTTCAGCCCTATAACCTAGCATCAGGGCCTGTCTACATTCAGGAGGAGGGATGAGGATCAACATCAGCCCAAAGCTGACTCCTATGAGGTGGAAGTCAGACACACCTCCACTCTCCAACTTTTTTACCATTTCTGACACCAGCCACCCCCCTCCCCCATCACTCTCTACTTCTCTTTTGGGTTTAATAATCCATTTCAATGGCTATACAGAACTCACAGACCATACTCACGATTATGTGGTCTATTAAGGAAGTAAGAGGCTACAACTCAGGATCAGGATAAACTCGGAAGTAACAGGATAATATAACTCAGGAGACAGGACACAGTTCATCAATCAGTACAACTTCCAACCAGGACGGCTCTCAGCTCCTTCTCGGCCATGCCTGAATGCAGGCCCTTCTGTTGGCGTGCCAACAGATGGCCCTTCTCTTGGTGTGCCAGCCTGGGGCCCTTCTCTTGGTTGTGCCAGCCTGGGGCCCTTCTCTTGGTTGTGCCAGCCTGTGGCCCTTCTCTTGGCCTCTGTCCTGCTCGGGCAAGTGTTACAGCTCTTTAGCTCCTCTGACAAGTGCCCAGAGGCACCCCACTCTGCCAGCAAGCCTCCTGCTCAAAAGCACTCAGTTATCCATGGGCAGACAAGCCCACTGCAGGTCCTGTGGTTCTCACCGCTCATACTGTTGCCGCCGTTTCTCTGCCACTGAGCTCTGCTGTGGTTGCTGCCATTTCTCGCTGTGTCACATTGTCTTCAGTGTTACAGCTCTCTCTCTCTCTCTCCTGGGTCTAGGATGTTCTTAGTGCAAGGACCCTGGGTTCCAAAGACGCACTCCACTCAAGGCTCTTCTTGATGGTAGCGAGGTCCCCCTCAACCTCTGTCCTTATATTCAATTTCAAGGCATGCCCCCCACCCCAGCCAGACCAATAACTGACTGATCCCCTTGGGAGACCACAACCACTCAGTCTGCGCAGTGACTGACCAATTCCTGCTGGGTCACTTTATCCAACAGGATTACACACTCTATTTGCATAGTATACCTACAGTCCTTGTGCCCCAGCCAATCATTTTTGGCAGAATTATAAACCCAAGGCCAGAAAGGCCATATATAAGAGAAACTCACTGCACTGCAAGCCCCCTCTAAGGACAACAGAAAATGGCTGGGACATTTTGCAAAGTGTCTTAGTGGCGCAGAGGGAGTAGAAGCCTGACCACAGTGGACTGAGGATCACAGTTAGAATTGCATAAGAGGAAAAATAAACTCAAGCTGGTCTTCAACAACTTTCTCTGACTTTACCACACTGCCTACACCCTCAGAGACAGCAGAAGATGAACAAAGTCTCCTGAAGCTATTCCCACACCGTGCGCTATAATTATCTGTAGTTTTCATGACAGCAGGGACCCAGATTATTTTTTTATTGCCACTGTCTACTCGGCACCAAGCACTGAGTCTAGTATTCAATAAATACTTGAATGAACAAATGAGGTTCCAGAATTCTTCCAACCTGTTCTCAAGCCACAGATGACGCTTTCAGGGGCTAATGCAGACCTTTCCCAGTTTACTAGAGTGAAAAATACTTTTCTATTTTCACATTTTCACAACATCATATTTAGATTCAAACTGTTCAGACCCAGACTTCTCAGAGACTGAAGAGTCAGATCAGGACTAGCTTGTGCCAAGTTTCACAGCATTGAGACCACCTGCTTCTTTGCTCTCAGGGCGATGACCTTGCGGTCTCATCTGCAATCATTGTTTTCCAAAGGAAGCCCCCTTACGGCCATTTACCAAGACAGACAAGCTCAGAAATGGCAGGCCTGACCAGGGCTAGAGGGAGGCAACTGAGTGTCAAGAGCTTGCACATGTGTGCGCATATGTGTGTGTGTGTGTGTGTGTGTGTGTGTGTATGCATGTGTGCTGGGAAGGATGGAGCAGTGGGGCTTGAACTTTCAGAGGTAGGTCTCCTTTTTACCCAGAACTGCAAACTCAGCACCCCAGCACTGCTTACCATCACTGTGCAAGTGAAGCTAAACCTTGGGGATAGTATAGAAATGATTCTATTCTCTACCTTTTAAAACAAGAGCAGCAATAAGCAGGCACTTAAAGTTATGGGTGGACTGGGGGTGGGGTAAGAAATGATTACAAAAATACATATGGAATGGGTTAACAATCAATGAATATGAATGAAAAATATATATGGAATGGATGAACTTAGAATATATATTTCAAGAGAGTTTAATAAAACAAATATTTGATTAAGAAAAATGACGAATAAGGTCACACACACAGACATACAGACCTTTGTGTGTTTGTATACACATTATATATACATATATACACACACACACACATAAATAAACACACACACACACACACATATAAAATGCCTGATGGTCTCTCCAAACCAGTTTGGCTAATCGACTTGACCCTCCTAGCAATCTTGTGAAAAAGGCAGAAGGAGTAACAGCCTTCTTGTTTTAAAAAGAGAAAATTAAGGTCTACAGTGATTTGCTGAAGGCCAGATGGCTAGTAAGTAGTGACTAGATGATAACTCGGGTCTCTTAATTCCCAGTCCAGGGTGACCGTTTAGCTCATCTGTCCTCAACGGGTGTGAAGGCTTGGGAGACAAAATCCTCCTCGGTTCTATTTCAAAAGAGCAACTAAAAAGACAGAGAAAAGTGAGGCAATGTGTTCCGACTGCTATGTTCCTAAACTCTCCAGATTCTTTACCTATGAATATTTCATGAATATAAAGACTCCCTTTAATTGCTTCATTCCTGCCCAAAATTCATATGAAAAAATAATTTAAGATCGAACCTTCTCTAGTGTGAGGTCATTAGAAAAAATCATCTGCAATCAACTTCTAATTATACACTCAGGGTCAGACATTTGCAACCTTATTGTCATTAGGCTGACATGATTTCTCACACTGCTTTTTCATTTGTATTCCAGCTCCTTTTATATTTACTCCTACCCTGTATTCAGCTTTGGGAGCAAAATCTTCAACTCCTCCCTTGCTCCAGGTAAGGGGAAATGGGGGAGCTTTGTTAAGTCTGGTGTTCTACAGTAGCTTGAAAGGCAATGCCACGTATTCTCTGACTGGATCGTTGAGAATGCTACTACCAGTTGTGGTGGAGTCAATTCCAACCCATGTGTATCAGAATACAACTGTGTTCCATGGGATTTTCAAGGCTGATTTTTTGGAAGTAGATCACCAGGACTTCCTTCCTAGTCCTTCTTTGTCTGGAAGCGCTCCTAAAACCTGTTCAGCATCATAGCAACACGCAAGCCTCTTCTGACAGAGTGGTGGTAGCTGCAAATGAGGTGCACTGGCCAGGAATCCAACCGGGGTCTCTTGCATGGAAGGTGAGAATTCTTCTACCCGACCACCAATGCCCAGTAGAATGCTTCTAAAAGCAAACAAAAAAACAATCCAGTTGCCACTGAGTCAATTCTGACCCCAGAGTAGAAGTGTAGAAGTATACTTTATAGGGTTTTCAAGACTGTGACCTTTTGTAAACAGATCACCAGGCCTCTCTTCTGAGGTTCCTCTGGGTGGAGTCAAACTGTCAACCTTTAGGTTAGTAGTCGAGCATTTAACGAGCTGCACCACCCAGGGGCTCCAGAATGCCACTAGGCCAGTGCGGTTCAATCTGTGGTGTACAGACTGTGTGTGGCGGTCTACAGTGAGATGCAGAAATCTACAGTAAGTACTTAGAAGCTTTATAGCATTTTCACAGTGTAAGTTTATGTCTGTTGAATACAATAAAAAAAAACTGGTATTACCTTCATTGTTTTTCATTTATTGTTCTAGCAATTATTTTTATTATATTTTTCAGAAATATTGACCCACAATAAATTGAGAAAAGAACATAAAAGCACTGGTCCTCACCAGAGATCGTTTGGGAAGCACTGTGATAGGCAACCTTCCCAGGCCTCCCAAGCCAGGCTTTATCTGTGAGGGATATAAGGGCTTCCTAGAATATGGAAGATACCTATTCCTTAATAGGAGGACAACTACATTTTCTACCAACCACTGTCTTATAGTCCTCGGGCTACCTTCCGTGTCCAGGGGAAATGAGAGGCTGACTATGCAGAAATGAATCGGGTCTCATGTCAATAAAGCTAAGGTAAGATATTTAAGTAAAACTCAGGGGCCCCAGCACTGGTTCACAAGTCGCCGTATCCGAAACGTGAAATTGACAAAACATGAACCCTTCATTTATACGCTGCTGAGCGAAAACCTGCCACGTTGAGCAAGGGATGGCTGTTGCTGCCACCGCGTTGCTCTTCGGTAGCTGAGGTGACATGAGCAGGTGGTTCTAGGTCAGCTCCTCATTTACAAAACACTCGGCGAACACACACACACACACAAACACACACACAGAGCCATTTGTTTGGCGGTCTCCGAAGAGAGGGGAAGGGCTGACCGGACACGAGACGTAATTACCCTCTCACCCGAGAAGGAAGTCCCTGTAGGTTAGAGGTGATGTACATCAGTAGGTCAGACTGAAAAAAGCCATCCCAGCTGCTGCCTAGGTGGGGAGCGTCTGAAGATAAAGAGACGAGTTTCATTGCCGGTTTACTTCTTTCACCAGCACGAAGGTGACTTCAGAAAATTAGTGATCAGGTTTCCTGAACTCCACTATCCTTCATCCCTAATTTCTTCAGAATGCCAATGTCGCTTCAGATCGCTAAATCTAGGTCATTTTATGGAAGCATTTTAAGTTCATAACCTTTTGAAAGTTAGCACCATTTTTCAAAAACAAAATAAATTATGATGGTAAATTCTTCTCTCTGTCTCTTTTTTAAACATCAGACCTAATGAAGTTAAATTTGATCACCATGGTATTTTGTATGCATACGGTTTGTGAGTAGACAATGGATGTGTAATCAAAACCCTAAACAGCCTATTTGCAGTTCTTAGTTTTTTTTCTTTAGGAATTTATGACAATGCAGACTCCCTCTAGTGGCCAAAGTAATGCATGTAAATTCACAGGTTTGTTAACAAAAAAAGGGTTATCCTTTGTAGTCTGTTTTCAAAAGAAAATGTTTTTTTGTCTTTGTTTTTTTGGATGTAGAATTTCTTTTTGAAGATTTTATACCTACATTATCTAAATGTGTATGGTAAACGTTCTATTTAGTTGTAATTTTTATAATTAATTAGACACTAGTTCATTCCTCAGAGTTGGTAATGCTAAGTGTCCAGACGAAAGAAGACTTAGTACCAAATTTATTAACAGACCATGGCTGTTCTTTACCAATACTAGCTCCTACCAGTTAGGTGATGGAACTTGCGCAGACAGATTATTTCCAAAGCAGGCATCAGGTCATTAAACAGCATCATTATAATCTGATGCCTGTGATCAGGGCTTTATTTAAAATAACAAACCATTAACCTTTATAGTGAAATTACATATTCTTAACGTATTAGAACTAAAAGTTCTGCTTCAATCAGATAATATACATGCAAACTCTATAAACTGCAAAGCAAAAAAAAAAAAAAAAAAAAAATCAGATAGAAGTTACTATTTTTTACCATCTCATCTTCAGACCTTTCATTACAGACAAAAAGAAGAGAAAAGAAAAAACCCTGGAGAACCTTCTGACTTGCAGAAGAGTGAACGAGAAGCCGGGTGCCCTGACTCTCACTCTTCTTGGACTACGTACAACTGAAGAGACAGAGTCCTGGTGTTGTCAGTATTCCTCCATTAAGTTTGCATCTTAGAACTGGTGACTATAAAGTATTTAGACTGATTCTCACATGTAAAAGTCTCATTGTTTTAGTCATATCACTGACATCCTTTTATATTTATCTACTATGTAAGCACTTTGAGAAGCATTTGTTAACTAAAGGAACAAGCTCTTAGGGATTTCCTTTTATGGGATGAAATGGAGACATTAATAATTGATAATAATAATAATATATGCAGATTTTGAATCCTAATACTCTCCCAGTTACTGTAGATTTAATAATGAAATCTCAGAATTTCTTGTGTATCCCTGGAATTTTGTGAATTACAAATGATGCCTAATTAGTAAGGACGCTTTGAAAATTGTGGCAAATATAAAAATTTAAAAAACCAAATTCTTCTTTTAGTTAGCCACAGTTAAATCACATTGGGGGGCGGGGGGGCGAAGGTTTTTATCTACTGCTTTTGTTTCCTGGAGAATGAAGTTGGATTACAGAAGGAGACAGCTGATTTTTCTAGAGAATGAATGAAAATAGAAGAAAATCACAAATTCTCTCCATAAATGTGTCCTGAGTGGCAGGTTCTGTGTTTGATGCTGGAAAATGCATTATAGTGACCTCCTGAGAGTTTTAGCATTTGATTTGGACTGGAATTAAAATCTTGCTACAATCACAGCTGTGAAGTACCATAATTATACAAACATAGTAATGGGTTTCTATTATGGATTGAATTGTGTCCCCCCAAAAGCTATACTGAAGTCTTAACCCTTGCACTGGTGAAATAGGGTGTCTGGGGAAATAGGATTTTTCTTTGCAGACACTATCAGTTAAATGGAGCCCTGGGGGCACAGTAGTTAAAAGCTTGGCTGCTAACCAAAAGATCAATAGTTTGAATGCACCAGCAGCTCCTTGGAAACTCTATGGGGCAGTTCTACTCTGTCCTATAGGGTCACTATGAGTCAGAATCGACTCGATGGCAACAGGTTTGTTTTTTTTATCAGTTAAATTAACGAAGTCATATACCAGAGTAGGATGGATCTTAATCCTAATCCCTTCTGAGCTGCATTTTATAAAAGAGAAGGACAGACAGGGAAATACAGTCACATAGGGCAGACAGATGCCATGTGACAATGAAGGCAGATGCGTCTATAAGCAGCAAAGGAACATGAAGGATTGCCTGCAGCTACCAGAAACCAGGAGAGAGGCATGGAGCAGTTCCTCTCTCAAAACCCCCAGAAGGAATCGCCCAGTCTGAGACTCTGCTTTGGACTTCTAGCTTCCAGGACTGTGAGAAAATTAACTTCTGCTCTTTAAAGGCACCTACTTTGTGGTGTTTTGTTATGGCAGCCCAAACAAACCCAGACAGTGGCCAATTCATAAGAAAGGCCAAACACATTCTGAATCACTGAATTTTCTCATGACAAGTGCCCTTTGTCAATGCAGCTAGATTATAAATTCTGAGAGAACGAGGATTGTGTCTGTCTTGTTCACTTCCGTATGCCCAGCACCTAGGATGGTGTTAAGTGTATGTTGAATTTGAACTCTGAATTGGAGCTCACAGAGTTGACCTGGAGGAAGAAGGGCTGAAGGAATGAATGAGGAAGTGTGCTCAAGGACTTCATGCTGTTTCAGAGCTTTGCCCAGGAGTTACGTGGCCTCTGGGAACAGTACGCTGCCTAACCCACCACTGCTGCTACTTTCTAAGTCGGTGGATGAAAAATGCAGAGATCTTAACCACTGAAAGAAATGTCAGCAAAGCAGACAGTAGATACCAACATCGCCTCTTCAAAGTTAATACAAGATAAACAAAAATTCAAGAACAGTTTGTGCTATTCACTTTTTATCCTTTAAATGCTGACCAAGGGGGACAAGACAGGGCTAGCTTAGACTAGATGTTTTCACACACTGGACTTACTGCTTGTGACAATATTTTTGGAAATCAAGATTAGAATCATCTTGCCCCACGTCCCTGTGTCAAACAGCATGTTTGACTCAGACAATAAAAAGTGCAGAACACATCATAAAAAATCCTACCAGTTTTCCGATGTCCATGCTTTTGACTTTTAAAAAACAATCCTAACACATTATGGGTGATAGAAGCTTCTTTTTACTGTCAGAGAGATCAAAGAGAGGTTGAGAAAGAATCATCAGCAAACAAAACTATGGAATTCTTTCCTACTCTTCCCCATCACCCAAAAACCCAAAACCACCGGTCAGTCTTGCTGATGGCTGTCAAAGAAGATGAATCCCACACACAGCCCTGCCAGTCACCATCTCATCAGAAGAGAGTGAGCTGAGTGAACAAGAACATCTCCAGGCTGTGCCATTTTGCATCCCTCTCAACTTTCAACAGCTGTTTCTTGAGTGACTACAGACATAAAATAATTATATGAAAAGAACAACATATTCAGTACGTGGGGTAATGTTCACGTTTATTACATAGTCATTCATGTACCAGTTATTACCAACAGCCATCAAGTCAACTTTGACTCATGGTGACCCCATGTGTGTCAGAGTAGAACTGTGCTACACAGGGTTTTCAATGGCTGATTTTTGGAAATAAATTGTCAGGCCTTTTCTCTGAGGAGCCTCTGGATGGACTCGAACCTCCAACCTTTTGGTTAGCAGCCAAGTGTGTTAACCATTTGCACCACCCAAGGACTCGAAGTCATTCATAGGGGATATAACTAAGAAAGATGCTGCTAAGATGGAAAACTGAATGATCGGTCAATAGGGTCTAAAGACTGCCCAGTGGAACCAGTTCTCTTAAATGGAACTTGAACTATGAACTCTGAAGATGGCATGAAAGTTTTCATTTTTTAAAATCAAGTTGAACTACTCAAATCAGTACTACAGACACAAAATAGAATACATAATGGCATGTTATATTTTTAAAGACTCCCACAGTGGTTAAGAGCTACAGTGAGCTACAGCTGCCAACCAAAAGGTCACCAGTTCGAATCCACCAGCTGCTCTTGGAAACCCTATGGGGCAGCTCTACTCTGTCCCATAGGGTGGCTATGAGTCGTAACCCACTCAACAGCAACGGGTTTTGTTTTGTTTTTTTTAAATTACATTATGTGATTATTACCATTATTCACTTAATAGGAATTTAAAGAATTTTTCTAGCGAGCCAAATTTTCCTATTACCGTAAACATTCATAAACGAAACAAAAGATCTCTAATCTTAAATTCTGACAGAATTTTAAATCTTAGCCACCGTGCAATGCTAAAACAACTACAGAATGTAAGTAGAGGCTTGCTTTATAATATTCGACATGATGGAAGAGCACAGAGCTCTTCTGACGCTTTTAGAGATTCTGTCACTTTACCTGGAGAAACAGACACTGCTTATTCTGAATTGCTGCTGATGTCCAGCACTTGTCAAAACCTCTATCTGTCAAGGCCTTCACAAATAGTTGCAAAATGACAGATCAGGATGTTTGAGTAGATGGAGCCGCAGGAGAAACAGAACAGATAGAAAATTCATAACTCTGAACTACATCAAAGTGACTTCTGTCAACATCATGTCAAAAGAACTGTTCATTTTAAGAGGTTTATTTTTTTTAATTATATAAACACTTCTTTTTGAGTATGAGCTAAGTGCAATGAAAAAATTTTCTTGGTGTACAGTATGATCATCCAAACGTTCCAAAAATATACTTTAGATCATCCAGGAATAAGAAAAATTCTAATAGTAGATACTGTCTGCCAGTTAAAACCAATGACATTCAAGAGAGATGTATGAAGATACTATCAGCTTAAAATAGGACAAACCATCTGGCTATAAAGGAACAAAAGTATATTTTTTGGACGCATTGAATTTCTACAACTGGATTAATGCTTTACTTGTCGACAATCAGTTTTAATCCATTTTTTTTGCTTATAGTGATAATTATAAAACACTAATTCAGTGTTACTTTCCTCAACAAGTCTCCTAAAATATTTGGCATTATTTTAATTTTTAAAAGTCACTGGAAAACCTTCATAATACATAATTCCCTTAAGTCACTGCTTTCAGAATGAAGTAAAAATAAAAGGCTTATGATATGCAGTGCTGCATGCACAGACCCACCCGTAATCGCATTCAAAGCGTCATTCACCAACTGAAATACAAGTTGCATAAATCTGGAAATGACCACTCTCCTGTTTTAATTCCCAACACCTTCCAGCGAGGATGTCTGGCACCTGGTGCTAGAGCCCAGGCAACTTGATTCCCACTGATCATATGTCACTGAAATAAACAGGATAAGTGACCTTGTGAAGTAAAGACCATGGACTATGCTGTGAGTGTGTATACATACAAAGCAGACAGGAGGGAAAAGGGCATATAATACACCATCCCGAGACAGACACACACGTGTGTGCACTCATGCACACACATACACACACACTGCACATACATATGCATGCATACTCACATGAGCACACATGTGCACACATGCATGCAGGCACAACTGCATACACCCATGCATTCACACATGTGCATGCACAACACACATATGCACACAGGCACACGTACACGAGTGAGGAATCAAACATGTGCTACTTCCGCAGTAACTGCAGAGTCACTTACACTGTCATTTACCCTATTTCATTTACCTTTCCTTTAGCTAAGATTTAGTTATGCTCACATCAGTCCTTTCTAACAATCACCCTTACAGAGACCATCTACGACCCTGATAACAATGGCTGGTGATTTGGCTCAAGTGTCCAGGAGCACAAAATGTTCATTGTCTGTGACCGGAAAAGTTTGCTTACCTCTAGAATGACAAAAGACCTCATAAAATAATTACCCCTTCTACTTCTGACAGAAGCAGCTTGCCTTAAAAGGGTCCCGCTGCATTTTCTAAATACGCAGGGGAACTACTCTCCACTAATACAAAAGTCGGACAGGATTGTCATTTCTTACTATAGACAGAGCTCAATATATCTTGTGCCCTACTTACGAAAAGATGTTTATTACCTGTAAGTGTACAGAGGTGTGGGCTTCACAGCAGCCGTGATTGGTAATAAGCCTCTTTTCCTCATTTACATTGATAGCAAGCATTAGTGAAGATATATGCATTTCATTTCATGGTTCAGAAGAACAAAGTATATGTATATGTGATAGCAGTGGGTGGTTAATGAAACGGTCTGACAAACATAAGCTAATACATAATCATACCAGAATGTGAACTGGAACACCTGTTCCTGCTTCACAGACTTGCAATTCTTAAAGAAAAGTTACCATTCTCTAGAATTGAAACTGCTACTATTTAGACTTCAATATGCTCCCTGGAAATTATAGTCACTTTTTTTTTTTGTTGTTGTTGCAATCACTAAAGGGTGGCTATTTTAATGATATCAAATCTCTTTTGCTTGCGTCCTAAGAGTAAAGAAAACTTCACACATGCATGAAGCTCCAGTAATTATTTTAAACTGCCTTCTGTTGTCCCCCTGAGGAACACGGTGGTATTTGTTTGATGCAGTTTAATTAGTGTCAGGGTAATTAATGCTATGCGATCTACATGAGATCAAAACCCTTTCTTTGTAACACTCTGGTAACTAAGAACGGAGAAAAGGAAGCGGGTGAAAACGTGGCGGCCTGGTGTTAACCCGGGTTCATGACTGAACCGAATTGTTCACATCTTGCTCCGTGCCGCATCCAAACAGCGACCGGAGTCCCTCCCAGGATGAAATCAGACCTGTAATGCACTGGAACCACACCATCAAGACATCAACCCAGTGGCTGCTATGGAATTAAACTCTTTTTTTTTTTATGGGTATAATCAAATTAATTAAAACACTCACAGTCACCAGGCACCTTTTTCTATAGTTTACTCCTTTAATAACAAAATAGTAAACTTTTGTCCTAACAGAGAACTGGAGATCCTTACAAGCAGGGTGTGATATTACCATGTGCTGATATATATTTTTTTCAAATAAAAGAATCATTTGGTTTAATGAATGAGTGTGATTCTGCTTAAATGCCTGAATAAAATTTGAATTTAATTGTAGGTATAGCTAGTTTCCTTATTTGACAATAATGCTAAGAGAGAAAAAACAGAGAAATGCCAGGAGAGAAGTTAAATACACAAAAATTCCAGACACACACATAACATGCACAACCGTAAATCCTTTTTAACTGTTTCTTTGTAATAAGCAAAGGCAGTATAAATCTCCCAACACACAAACTCAGGCTGATCACAGGCTTAAGGAAATAGCTCCAGTTATCTTGACTGGATAAATTATTATATCCTGGAGGTTATTCTAGTTTCTAATAAAGTGCCTGTGGCTAACAAACAAAAATAAAAAGGCCAACCATTTTCTTTATTTTATAACAGATGAAATTACAGGCTGCATGGGATAGACACAATGGCTTTGAATTTATTTTTACTCTCAAAAATGCACCAGGCAATGTTCATTTTGGAACAAGACCATTGCTTTAACAAAACGATGATAACCAGCATTAGACTGATAATATTTTTTATGGGAAGGGGAGGCTTATTTGCTCATATCTAAAAAATAAACATGACTAGTTTAAAGTCAAACCAAATGGATTTAGCCCATGATATCAATATACTAAACCTGAAAATAACCTCTGCAGTGCACAAGAAATGAACAAATAAGAATGCTTCCAGAGAGTACAAATGCTAAGTCCATAGTAGTTATGAAATTGTGTCAGTATCCATCAGCAGCTAAAATTAAGGCTAATGTCATAAAATGGAATTTCACTAGCTTTTGAGGCGGCACATCACAGTCTAAGAGGGTCCGCAGTGAACACGTCTTGTTGAGGTTGTTCATTACTGAATACCTACTGGGATCAGCTGACTAGCAAAATATGTTTTTTCACATCTTCAGTTCAGCTTCCTGCAACTTAGTTGTTTATCAATTAAAGTGATAAATACAAGTGACTTTGATAACCCAAGAAAACACATTATGTAGTGAAGTAACCTCCAGTAGCCCTACCATAAGAACTGCGTGCAAAGTTCAACAACTGTGAAGGAACTATTAAAGAGGACGCACAAACAAGTGACCTTGACTGACAAGCGCACTTCATTCCAGCAATAAACAGCGGTGGTGCCGATAACTGTTCATTGGCGCAGAGAGTAATTACCTATCTGTCAGCGTTGCTGGTGTGTGCGAAATAGTATAAATGAAACATACATAATGTACGGTAATAATATCGGGCATGCAGAACCTAATGCATCATCATCGTTCTCAGGACCCAGGTTTATGTGGCTGCCACCACTGAGTAAATGCCTTCTAGCCATGATAATTTCATTCTAATCTCTGTTCCATATTATAATTTTCATAGCTAAAAGATACTGAGGAGCAATACGTTTCAATCAAGGGCTAAATAGAACACAACCTGCAACTGGGTGTTTTATACACCTATATATTTTTTTCTTTAAAAAAAAATCCAGTCAATTTATGAAAAGACTGGAATAAGCTGTAAATTTATGGGTGACAAACCCTGTCTGTACCAATGTCACCATGTCTGGAGATGGGCTGGAAGGGGCTTATGAAAAGGGGCAGAGCTTTGTCTCTCATTTCTTCCCACAATACAAAATTCCATTTCTTTTAAATGCTTCTATTCTGTTCCAAAATATAAGGTAAGAATGTATTTTTGAACAAAATAAAAGGTAGCTCCCATTCAGAAGGAGAAAAATATTTATCTAGCTTTTAAGAAAAATTATCTTGATTTGCTTGAATCACTTAACTGTGTAACACAAACACAGAATAACCTCCGCACCATGATGCTCTACTAGTCTCATAAAACTATCCATCTCTTACATGCTTGCTTGCTTTTTTTCCTTGATGCAAATGCAGTTTGAGGATACCTTTAAATCAGATTTAAGATCATACAAAAGAGACCAGGAAAATGTAAGTAGCAGCTAGGACCTCAAGACAAGCCCCTGTCCTGAGGATGCAACATTTGAAACTCTCACCGTTAACATGGTGAACAAGAAAAAATAGCTTATGCCAAGCTAAATAACAGAAACAGCTGTTGGTCAACCAGCTCTATCATTCAGAAACGGAAGAGAGTATATGAACACTTCTAAAACCAATTGGTGCATTTGATTGTTTTAATCTAGTCTTTCTAACTTTACAGAAAGACAGCGCATTTTGGAAGCTTACATTAGACTGAACTAGTAGTTAATGCAATAGTCTGCCTTTAAAAAAAAGCATTTTAATTGATTGTCCAGTGTCACATTTCAACAGTCATAAATATGAGTGATTTTAACTCTGCGAGGACCTCATGTCAGTCTTTAGCTTTTTATTTTCTTGCTTTTCAAAGTGATTTTCTAACATGAGTATTGTGGATGATAAATGATTTACTCTTGCAGAAGTCTAAGGGGAGTCTAGACAGAAGATGAGGCAAACCATGGATAGCCAGTTTTCCTTTGATGTTATCCTTTTGTTTTTTGCACTTTTCTTTCTACAATCCTAGTCAGGAGAGAAACCAATCAAAAAACTAGTTGGTAATAAAGTTGTTAGGGTTGTGATATGTTAACTCTTGAAGAAGAACTTCTATTTTAAACAAGAGGCAAGGCAGAGATAACCCATAACATTAAAAAAACAAAAATTTTATTTTATTTTTTTTAGTTCCTCAAACCATGACATTAAGTCTATTCTACTCGTGCATAAGCCCACTTGATTGTATGACTAGCTCAAGACAGAAAGGATTTTATACAACTTCAGGTAACTCAACCAGACATGGTCCTGCAGGATACCCGGTCAAAAGGCAGGAGTTCTTGAATGGAGTTCTTCAGCTTCTAACTGAAAGTTTGGAAGTTTGAGTCAACCCAAAGGCACCTTGGAAGAAAAGCCTGGCAATCTATTTCCAAAAAATCAGCCATTGAAAACCCTAGGGAGCATGGTTCTACTCTGACATACATAGGGTTGCCATGAGTTGGAATCAATTCTGTGCCAACTGGTTGGTACCGGTATCAAAAGGCAATATCTGGGAGATAAATAATCACATCTATAAATTCTATAGTTACATCTTATCATCTCAATGGGTTCCCCTCGGCTGATTCATATAATACTGCTTACCTGAGTAAGTTAAGTCTTTTTTGACATATACCCCTTATATGTGTTTTACATGCAGGTTTAGGAATACCAGTATACATTAGAACATACACAGAAAATTAAAAAAAAGAATTGCCCTGTTTAATCACTTCTAAGACCCACAGCACATTTTTCATATCTTAACCTCTTTGAAATGGCTTCTTATCGTCTCTTCCAGCCAGGTGACAGCTTTGACACATTCAATATGATGAAGAGTGCTCCAGCATCAAAGCATCTTGGATTTAATTCTTGACTCTTGCAATTTCAGGCTAGCTGCGCTTTAAGGAATATCTGTTGCGTGTTTATCTTCAAATGCTACTCATTACAATCACATCTTAACGAAATAGCCAGTCAAATAATATTATTATTTCATGTTGACATCTAAATTATGTCTGTGAGACACAACATCTAGTTAAGTTGATTTAATGTGGAAAACATCAACTAAACTTACCTAGTTAGTTCAACTGACCGTTTTAGGACCACATGACCTTGCGTTGGCGGTACTGAGACAGTTATCTCTGTGGACTACTCAATAACTAAATATGACAACATTGACTGGCGAGTCACCACAGAAGAATGGGGGAAAGCGCCAAGAGACTCTGTTATCCCTCGTTTCCACCAAGGGACAAGCAACTTTCTTCCTCCAAGGGAAGCACTGCCCTAGCGGCCAAGTATGTCTGGTGGGTGGCGTCTCATCACTTTGCTGTGTTAGAGGGGTAGAAATACTAAGCAACACTGGAGGGTATAATCCGTGTAATTCAAAACAGGTTGAGGGGAAGGCCACCTTTCCATAATACTTGTCTCAACTATCTCCAGTGATTAGAATTCAAATTGTTTACTACCTCCTTATGTACCAGAAACATGCTGTTACACTTCACAGTCATTATTCCCAATGCCTGGCATATAATTTTTTTCAACGAATATGGGTTGAATAAATGAATGAACGAATGAACAACTGACTGGTTATTATCCAAATCAAGTTAGTAATTTTATGAAAATGTACATCCTTAATTTGATGTTACGAAGCCCATGCAAACAATAATAATAATAATAATCCCAAAATGTTAAGCACAAACCACCCTCTATCATGTTCTTTGATGTTACAAGAGTTTTTTTTTTTTAGTAATGAAATTACTTAGGATTGATGGTTTTACAGTTAAAGTACACTTTTAAATCAGAAATTAACTTTTAATATATGGCTTGGTGATAATAACACAGAGATATGTAAAGTGTAGTTGCCTTCTTATAGGCAATATACTTGATTAATTTTGAACAATTTAACAGTGAAAGATTAATTAAGAATTTCATCCAGTACAGGCCATCTTTCTTTTCCAATTACATTCCTTTAGAACAACCATAACTGTTTTAATAATTGTACTGAAAATGCTAGAAAGTATCAGTATAATACAATGAGTCGGGGGAACAATAAAATTCAGAAACAAGGCACTTTGATATTTAAAGCATTGACAGCGAGACTTTGTCTCACGTACTTTGGACATGTTTTCAGGAGGAACCAGTCCCTGGAGAAGGACATCATGCCTGGTAAAGTAGAGGGTCAGTGAAAAAGAGGAGGACCCTCAACGAGATGGACTGACATAGTGGCTGCAATGATGGGCTCAGACATAACGACAATTGTGAAGATGGTGCAGGACTGGGCAGTGTTTCCTTCTGTGAACACAAGGCCGTTATGAGTTGGAACCGATTCGATGGCACCCAACAATGATAACAACCAAGATTATATATATATATACACACACTTTCCTATCTACTGCAGTTTACTCTAATCCAGGAGGTCTAAATTTAGCTTTAATATATTTGTTTGTATGCAAACCACTTTTACTAAGTATCTATTTAAAACTACTTTGCTGGGAAAAGAAAACAGTATTAAGAAACCCTCTAATTAGATGCTATTAGATTTCAATCTCATGATAACATTTTTCTCTTAAAACATATTCCGTGATTTCCACTGAAATAAAAGTACGCTTTACTTAGGCGTAAGTCTGATCCTAACTCAAGGGAATTTAAGAGCGCACAGGGAAGCTGAAGTTAGAGTTCAATGCTGAAGTTGACTATTAGACCCTCAGTACAATAAGTGAATACTTGAGTATGTTGCTGTCAGTTGTTGTCAAGTCGATGCCGACTCACAGCAACGTCAAGTGTGCGGAGCAGAGCTGCTCATGAGGTTTTCAAAGCTGTGACCTTTCAGAAGCATATCACCAGGACTGTCTTCCAAGGTCCCTCTGTGTGAGTTTGATCCACCAACATTTTGGCTAGTAGTCAAGTGCTTAACCATTTGTATCACCCAGGGACTCCAATAATGAGTACAAGGGAGGAAAAAAGGGAAAAAAACATGTAGGTGCTATTCTTTAGTTGTCATTCTTAAGCTAGGAAGATTGCCATTCCAGGATACAATTAAGATTCTCATACACTAATTGAGATATTGCTAATAATTTATTGAAGTGCATTATTTCTCATCCCTTAACTTTGGTAATCAGAATCCTGCTCCTCAGGGAGCAGAAATAGTTGCCAAAAGTTCAGCAATGACTGTGAAAGCTTCCTTCGCTTCTGTTGTCTGACATGCAAGTTGCAACAAAAAACCTCCACTGCTTCAAGCAATGGAAATAACATTCTTGTCCTAAATAAGGGTTCTTGTATTCTATAAACTGGATTTGACTGTATCCATTTACTTTCCTATTAAAAATATTAAAATAATCACACAATGAGCAATGATGTTGCTTGATAGAAAGGCTGCCCAGCACCACAACCAAAGCAGGTTTCAGAGTAAGAGCTGGGTTTGAAACTTTCTAAGCTATTCGACATTAGCCAAGTACTTCACCTCTTTGAAGCTCATCCCTAAAATCAGAATAACACTAGTACTTCATTGGCACATAGTAAGCCTTCAATACATGGCAGCAAAGTTATTATCACTTAGAAAGATGTTTTCAGTTAAAAAAAAGAAAAGTATTGAGATCACTATCAAAAACTACATCAGGACTGTGAAGCAGTAACTATAGTCGAGCAACTCATCCACTTAATGCCATCCAGTAGCTCACAGAATCAGAATTTGTACTAGAAACCTTGAATGATTCAGTTAAAACAACGCCTTAGTATGCACTTAGAATCTACACCTGAGTAACTCAAAATGCATATGCTATGCGACAAATATGTGTATGTAACAAGCCTTCAAGAGAGAAAACGAAAGTCTGAGAGTTCTACTAATATAATACTTTCATCCGTAATGGAGTTCATTTTCATTTAGTTCCAAAAGTCTCTGGAGGCCAACAAAATGAATACTGAAGCCAACATTATTTCCCAAATTCCAGAGTCTAAAATCTACTTCAACCCGTTTGTCTGATTCAAGGCCCTGTCCCCTGGTAATGAACTCTAGTCAGTTAGCTTTCTGACGTATTTCCAGGTACAAGTTCTTTTCTAGAAAAAGTGTGGGCCAAGCTTACCTGGGGATTTACTTGGTACTGAAGAGGTTGTAGTAGATTCCTCCTCTCTTTCGAGGGAACAGAGACCTCATAAAGCCAATCAAACCATAGCTATTTAAAAATCCAACAGCTTTCACTCCAAACATGACTTACAATTTGCTAATCACTGGGAGGCAGTTGAGGTGTCATTTGAAAAGTCTCCAATTACTAACATAAAAAAAAAAAAAAAACCCAAACCCATTGCCATCGAGTCAATTTCGACTCACAGCCACCCTATAGGACAGGATAGAACTGCCTCGTAGGGTTTCCAAGGAGGGCCTGGAGGATTCAAAGTGCCAACCTTTTGGTTAGCTCCCAAACTCTTAACGACTGTGCCACCAGGGCTCCAATTACTAAGATAGTAGGGCTATATTGGCAGTTAACACCAAGTTACACTAGTAAATTATTTCATTAAAATACCACCATTTTATTAACTTAATTGCTTTTTTTTCTTTTTTCTGGGACTCTAACTTGTTTTTCTAAGGAGTTAAAATCTGAATTTAAACTTAAAACCCCTCTGTTACGACCAATCATAAATTCTGGAATTCTGAAAAGGTCTTATTATAAAATATACATAGGAAGTCAGCTGAGGCCATTTTTAATAATGCAATATACCATAGTATATCTGGAAATAAAGAGATGTACACTGGCCTATGGAGTCCCTGGGTGGTGCAAATAGTTGAAGTGCTCACCTGCTAACCAAAACGTTGGTGGTTCTAGAGTACTCAGAGGCACCTGGGAAGAAAGGTCTGGTGATCCACTTCAAGAAATTAGCCATTGACACACATGGGGTCGTCATGAGTCAAAATTTACTCCACAGGAACTGGTTTTGCTTTGTTTTTTTATACTGGCATATCATGGACAGTGAGGGGAGAGATCGAGGACAACTGTGCTGGAAATCAGAAGTGCCAACTACATGATTTTAATGCTCTCCGATTTGCGGTTGTTTCTTTTGCATGATCAGAGTATGTACACCGCCTTTGGGAACACTGACTCCAGTCAGAAAGGGGCAAAGGACAAAGTCCTTCTCAGCCAATGACGTGTCAGACTGCTCAAACGCCAAGTCATCTGGGTCTCAGCAACAGAGAGAAGGTAGACAGCAGAGTCGTGAGGACAACGCTTCTCCTGGTTAGGTATGTGTGCTCTGAAGACACAAACATTTCCTTGGGTGGCCATTAATTCAATGTGTTGGAAAAAAAGAACAAAAGTAGGGAATATTAGCAAGCCCCTTAGCTACAGATGTCTCATTCCCTATGCAGTTTGAGCAATAATAAATCTAATATTTTGACTTCCATCTTTTTGTCTCATGTCTTATTTATCAGTTGTTTTTGAATATAAGGGGTAGAGGGAGAAAAAAAGGAGTATTATGAATTGCCCCCGCTTCAAAAAATTCCAATGGTATGGGTATATATATATGTGCATGCATGTGTGTGTAAAATTGAAAATATATATTCATTTAAGTAGTGCCTTCATTACTACTCTGAGCATATATAAATGTCTTAGTGGAACGATGAAAACTATTAAGAAACTAGAATTCTGGAATTTATAAGGCTGTTTATAAAAAACTAAACTGTTTTCTTTAATCATTATTTTGTTGCTTATTTTACAAAGGATGAAACGGTTCTCAAGGACATTAAAAGTGAGATACCTTAGGGCTAATCTGGATAGAATCATAATTTGTGTTACAAATACAAGAAAAAGATTAAATGGCATAAACAAGCTATAGCCTTTTCCAATTAGGAAAAAGAAAAAGAAAAGATCAATTTAGAAAGTACTCTCCCCAGATGCACTTAACACTGACTATCAAAAATTAAGCACAACAGACAGGAAAGGATTCAATTTCTGAGTTAGTTTCACTATGTTGATTTTTATTTCTGCTGAGAGATTTCATCTCACATTTCGCCATTTGGGAGCAATTTATTTTAGTCTGATTACATGACTGGGTGTACCAGGCCTCAGTATTTGGTTGACATTTTCCTGTAGGCCATATCCAGCACAGCAACAAACATGAGGCTGAGTTCATTTTTCGGAGGTCATTGTTCAAGCAGGAGACAATCACGCAGGTTCCATCCCACCCATCACTTAGTCTCAATGATTCTGGAATCTTTCCATCCCTTCCTAGCCTACCAGTGGCCACCAGGGTAGTCTTTATACAGCACAGATCTGATCAGGTCACCAACCCTCTCCCAAACTCCTAAGACCTTCCCATGGTACAGATAATATCCAAATTCTTTAAAGTTGAAATCTGAGACCTTCTACTATTTGGCTCTAAATGATTTTTAAAACACAGCCACTCATCCCAGGAATTACGTTTGATCGAGTTGCTCACCACTCACTAAGCGTGCCTTGGATTTTCTCTTCTCTCTTCCTTTGCTCATCTGGTTCTCTTTGGTCTGGCATGTGTTTTAGTCTAACCTACTCATTTTTCAAGGTCAAATGTGACTTCATTTTCATTTGTTCATGTATCATTCATTCATGGAGTAAATACTGTTTAAGCAGCCCCTAAACACCAAGCAGGAGTCCCTGGGTGGCATACAAGGTTAAGCACTCAGCTACTAACTGAAAGGTTGGTGGTTGGAATCTACCCAGAAGCACCTCAGAAGAAAGGTCTGGCTGTCTGCTTCCGAATGGTCAAGTCTTGAAAACTCTATGGAGCACAGTTTGACTCTGCAACACATGGGATCATCAAAAGTCAAAATTAATTTGACAGCAATGGATTTTATACACCAGACACTACGCTAAGCACTTTCTCTCCTAAACCTTTCTTGCATTCCGAATGCAGCCTTAGTTGGAAACAATCATTCTTTTCTCTGAATTCTAACTAGCACTTGGTACCTCAGTTAGGACATTTGCCATATTTAGATTCAGAAATGAGCTTCATATGTTACTGTAGGCTCCCCAGTACCTGACACATAGTAGGAACTCAATAAATTTCATGAATGGATAAATTGACGATTGAATAACAGATGAACATGTAAATACAAAGCATCTTATAAGAGTAGATAATCTTATTTCAAAGTAAGCTTAATACATAAAATATTCATTAAAAATTACATAAAATATTCAAGTAACCTCATTTTAAAAGAAAACACCTACTTCATAATGGTTTAAAATAGGAAAACTCCTTCAAGATCTTAAAGAATGAAACAACACATAACTTTTTCAGCCTAATAATACTGTATCTACCATCCTAACAAATTTTACAAATTGAAGGAAATACATTTCCCATTGCTCACTTCAGCTCCATATTTTTAGGAAGGAGGGTGTGTGGGAGGGGGAGTAAAAGTTTCAGTTTTCAAATTTTTCCAAGTGTAATCCACGAGAAGGACAATACTAGAGGTGCTAGGAACCCTTAACTCTAATAATATTGGTAGAATTTTCTGTCAGCTCAGCTCAGAGAGCTCAGCTATCACTTCTTTAACAGCGGAATCACGGTGAATCAGTTGTCTAGGTCTACACAATTCACGGCTGAGTGGAAATGCCTTCACAGCTGCACGGAAGCCTACTGGCCTCTCTCCTGCTCTGCAACCCTCTGCTCTGGGAAGAGACCCTCCAGAACAGCACCATTACTGCTGCTCTCTGGGAAGGGGCAAATGGTGGCACTGTAAAGAGGACAGGATGCCACAGGAAGGCTGTCTGCCCAGGGGCAGGCCTGTCATCTGCTACCCTCTGAAAACAAGCCCTTCTCTTAGAGAAGGAAGCCAAGGTCTGCAGAAAAAAGAACCCCTTTGCACTGCCCATTCTGATCTTGTCTCTTCAGACTTAACTTCTGCATGGTTCTCTGGAAAGCTAATTAAATGAGGCATTTGCCACTCTGGTGGTAGGTGGTTAAGCGCTCAGCTGCTAACCGAAAGGTCATGGTTGGAACCCACCAGCCTCTCCAACAGAGAAAGGTGTGGCACTCTGCTTCCATCAAGATTGCAGTCTTGGAAACCCTACGGGGCAGTTCTACTCCGTCCGTAGGGTTGCTATGAGTTGGAATCGACTCGAAGGCAATAAGTTTTAAGGCAAACCTACAAAGGAGGCACTGTTGTGAGGGTTATTTTAAACTCTAAATATTCTTACCATCGGCTTTCCTTCTAGAAAACAACGCAGAATTTGATTTGAATCTTCCAAATAAGTCTTGCTCAGAAACCCATCTATTCAGTCATCAAATCAACAATGCTAATTGCAATTTACAACATGCAATGCAGCATGTGCTAATAGTCTTATTATAGCACTTTCAATATACGTTTAAAATCATTTCTGTCTTGACTACGTCTCATTTTCATAAATACTTTAACAATGATTTTTATAGCCAATCCTCACTTTTTTCTTCTGTACTCTTATTATTCTATCTTTCATAGAATTTTTTTGAGGATTAAAAGAGAGAAAGTAAGTAAAGAATTTAACACAGCACAGGCACATATTGAGAATTCAGTATGTCATGGCTAGGGGTAGCCTGTTGCCACTGAGTCAATTCCAACTCACAGAAACAATAGGACAGAGTAGAACTGTCCTATAGGGTTTCCAAGGAGCACCTGGTGGATTCAAACTGCTGACCTTTTGGTTAGCAGCCAAACTCTTAACCACTATGCAACCAGGGTTTCCAGGGGCAACAGCAGGAACAATACTAAGAGTAATAGCAGCTCCTAGCCTGACTCTTCTTTTGCAATTAAGAATCGTCTTGAAATTCATACCATGAAACACTAAAAAAAGGAATCCAATTTGTATCTACAAAAATAGCCCCCTCACAGATAAAAATATAGATACCCCAGCAATCCTTTTAAAAGAGTCTATGTATCTGGAACTAGCCATTATCTGAAGCACTTACAAGCTGGCCTGTCCAGGGGTAATTTTTCAACTCGATGCTAGAACCATCATGCCACTTTAGAAGTGGTGTGATAAATATAGAGTCATGATTTTATAATATGGTATATATTATCACCACTTGACTTTACATTTTGAAAGGACTTTGTCTATTTCATGGATGTAACTCCAGTTGTGGAACTGGCACATTACAGACAACATATATTTGTTGAGTAAATTAATGAATTTTTATAAAAGTAGATATACATTTTTTCTCCTCATGTTCATACACACACATAGTATTGCAATATAGAAACTGCATAAATAATTTTCTTAAACTATTGAGACGCCAAGAGAGAATAATCAAAGAGAAAAGAAATTCAGCATGAGACTACACTTCGGTTGAACACCCCTATATACTCATGTGAAAAGTAAGATACCAGAAGATTCTACAGCACTGTGTATATAATTCTATTAGTGCATATTACTGCATGATAACTTTTTGTCTATATTCATCTTCTCCCCTGAAATGTAAGCTCCTTATCTTTGTTCTATCATATGGAAGAAATTCAATAAAATATTAGTTTGATGAATAAATAGAGAGCTGATGATTAATTAATAAGCAGCACCACCAAACAAAAAATATCAGTGTATCCAAAGGACTAATGGACCACCACTACCACAGCCTCTAACAGTCTGACTTCAGCACAACTAGATGGTGCCCGGCGACTACCATGGACTGCTCTGACAGGTATCACAATAGAGGGTCCCAGACAAAGCTGGAGAAAAATGCAGAACAAAACTCTACCTCACAAAAAAAGACCAGACTCACTGGTCTGACAGAGACTGGAGAAACCCGGAGAGTATGGCCCCTGGACACCTTCTTAACTCAGTACTGAAGTCATTCCCAAGGTTCACCTTTCAGCCAAAGATTAGACAGGCCTATAAAAACAAACAATAATACACGTACCTCAACCATGCATACAGGACTAAATGGGCATATCAGCCCAGGGGCAAGGAGGAGAAGACAGCAGGGGACATGAAAGCTGGACAAATGGAAATGGGGAACCCAAAGTTGAGAAGGGGAGAGTGTTGACACGTCACAGGGTTGGCATCCAATGTCACAAAACAATATGTGTATTAACTGTTTAATGAGAAACTAATTTGCTCTGTAAACCTTCATCTAAAGCACAATAAAAAAAAGTCAGTATATTACATGAAACTTGTTAAATGATCTGTGCTCTGGACTCAGCCTTATAAATCTTAAAAACAAGCCTCAAATGAATTATACGATACCAAGAAGCTTAATTGCTTACCAGACAAAGTCCAACACTATTAAAGGGAATTTCACAGACTCTAGTACCCCAGAACATAAAATCTCAATGCCCAGTGTCCAATATAAAACTACCTGACATGCAAATAAGCAGGGAAATATCGGGAGGAAATCTATCAATCATAACAGACTCCCCAAAATGAGAAGGAGATGATGGAATTATTAGACAAGAATGTTAAAACAGCAATTATAAACGTGCTCCATTTGTCCAAGAACAGACAAGAAAACAATTTGAAAAGAAAAATGGAAGATACTAAAGAAAAATCCCGAATCAAGATTTAAGAGATATAACATAAAACATCTGAAATAAAAAATGTACTGGATGAGATTAACAGAAGATTAAATAGATATTGTGGAAGAAAACATCAGTCAACTTGGAGAGTGGCAACAGAAACTATCCAAAAGGAGACAAATGGAAAAAAAAAAAAAAAAAGCCAAAGGAAACAGAGTCTCAGTAACTGGGGGACATTGCAAAGCAGTCTAAGCAATACAAATAAGTAAAATGCCAGAAGAGTCGAGAGAGAGAGAGAAAGAGAGAGAGATTTAAAACACTTTCAAGGAATAATGACCAAAACTTTTCCAATTGTTGAAAATTATAAACCTATGGATCCAAGAATCGCAATAAGCACGAAACCTGAAATAAACAAAATCTGAAGTAAACATAAAGAAAACCTCCACAAGGCACATCATAATCATATTGCTAAAAAAACTATAAAATCTTAAAAGCTGCAAGAAGAAAAAATAGTACACATTGTGTAGAAAAGGAACATAAAAATGACAACTTCTCATCAGTAACTTCTAAACCTCAATTCTGGCATTTCCAGCCTCAGTCACTGCACTGCAGGCCCTGAGACCCCCTTGCCATCCCTGGAGCCCACCCAGCTGCTCCCACCTAACGGCTCTGATTGCCCTTCCCTGCTTAGAAGCTCTTGCCCCAGTCAGATGCATTACCTGCTCCCTCCCTTCATGGAATCCTTGGCTCAAATGACCCTCTTCAGAGAGCCTGATCCACCTCCCCACGCAGGCATCCAAAATAGTTGCCTCAATCACATGTCATCCTCTGTTTTATTTTCTGTTATAACACTAGTAATTACTTAAAAGAATATTAGGTAACTGTTTTTTATTTGCCTGTCTTCTCCCCTAGATTGTAACCTCCATAAGACAGGCACCTTGATAGCCTTGTTTGCTGATACATCTCCAGCATCTACTCTAGACTAGACCTGACATACAGCAGGCAATCAATAGATGCTCGCTGAATACATTATTTAGGCCGAACTTAAATACAAAAACACTGAAGTAGGAAGTCTCAGTAGTTAATATGCAACAGATTGTCACACAAGTGCCCTTAATATGATAAGTGGCATAATGTCAGGTAAATCTGATTTGTCCCCTGAAGGCAGCTAAATGTAGAAGACCATTTCTCAGGTATAACCACAGCAGAATGGTTAAATACTCAGGCTCCACACTGCTACTGAACGGTGTAAATTCTGGCTCTACCTACTGCTGTGTAACCTTAGACAGGTAATCAACCACTCGGTTCTTCACCTGGAAATGGCCATAAAAGCACCCACCTCACAGGTTTTTATGAAGCAAAGGACTTGGAACAGTGCATAGCATGCAGCAAGCTCTAAATAACTGTTGAGTTATTATTATTCTCACACATACATACACACACTTAGAAAAAACATGCAGGTTGTACAGAAGCTCCTCTAGAGGGTCTCAAAATGTTTATCTTTCCATGCTAATAGATTGAAAAGTTTTCTGTACTTAAAAAAAAACAATAAACTCACACTGATGTTCACTGCAGCACTGTTCACAATAGCAAAAAGATAGAAACAACCTAAATGCCCATCAACGGATGGATAGATAAACAAATGTAGTACATACATACAATGGACTATTACTCAGTCATAAAGAGAAATGAAGTTCTGGTATACGCTATGACATGGATGACCCTTGAAAACATTATGCTGAGTGAAATAAGGAAGACACAATAGGACAAATATTTTAGAATGCCACTCATATGATATTCAGAATGGGCAGGTGTATAGAGACAAAAGTTTATCAGTGGTTACTGTGGGCTGGGGAGAACGGAGAGTTATTGCTTAAGGGTACTGAGTTTCTGTTTGGGATGATGAAAACCTTTTTTGGAAATAGTGGTCATGACTGCACAACATGGTACATGTAATTAATGTTACTAAGTTGCACACTTAAAAATGATTAAAATGGCCAACTTTTTATTATACATATTTTACCACAATAAATATCTTTTAAAGTCAGTAGATCACCAGTGTAAGAATCCTGTAACAGTAATGGAGGAAAGTTTACGTTCAAATGAATCATAAAGCATATTTTATTATTAATAATCTTCTTTTATTAAAAAAAAAAAAAAGGAGCCATGTTTTCTTCAGGTATTTTCCTAATTCAGTGTACAACCTTCTCCTGCTTTCCCAGGGTGTGATGCGAGGCCAGCTCATTTCAGTCAACACAGCGGGGTAAACATCGAGAGAAAGAGGAACAACAGAGCCAGCATCCATTCTTCTCAGTACAGCTGGAAATGATTCCTCTGCATCACAGTTACGCTCTGTTTGCAAATACATAAGAAGACTTCTTCTTCCCCACCCGTCCTTTCTTGCTTCTGTCACACCAGGGACATGGTTTAGGAGTAGCAAAGGTCAAGATGTGATGTTTCTAGTGGTGAATACATTTCAGTTGTATTTTATGATAAAATGTAGGTACTTACAGTCACACAGAATACAAACCACAGGCTTACAGTGGCATAAGAACCAAAACCAAACCCACTGTGAGTCGATTCTGACTCATAGCGACCCTATAGAACAGAGTAGAAATGTCCCCCATAGAGTTTCCAAGGAGCAGCTGGTGGATTCAAACTGCTGACTTTTTGGTTAGCAGCCTTATTGCTTAACCACTGGGCCACCAGGACTCCGCAATGGCATAAAAAAACCCATTGCTGTCGAGGCGATCCCGACTCATAGCAACCCTAAAGGACAGAGTATAACTGGCCTATAGGGCTTCCAAGGAGCACCTGGTGGATTTGAACCGCCAGCCTTTTAGTTAGCAGCTGAACTCTTAACGAGTACACCACCAGGGCTCCACAATGGCATAGGAGCCCTATAAAATCTGCCCCTCCTGTTAGCTCTCTGTCCTCTCTCCCCACACTCCTCCTCCCAGTCCAGTCCATCCACAGTAGTGGCCTCTAGTGAGGCTCAGCAGAACCTCCCCACCCCTTACTGCATTTATTTTATGGCTTTCTACACGAAATAATTTACTTTCCCCAAAACAAGACATGAAAAATTGCTGATCTTTCCACTCTGATTTACGTACTTTTGCAAATCGGTTTTTTTCTTCCAAACTCTATCTCTGATTATTTATTTCTAGAATTAAAAATTTTTAAATTATTAAATGACGTGAGCTAAAAGCATATGCTAATTTTAATTGTTAAATTTAGACGTTTTCATCTATTTTCAGCCTCTCTTTTTACATTATCTTCTCATAGTTACTGCATCTTGATGACATAAAAATATAGCAGCAGAGTATTAGAATAGTCACAAACACTTATATGGCACCTGTTATATGGCAGGATTTGTTCTAAGCCCTTCACAGGTAGAAAATACACATAATCCTCACAACTTGAGGAGACAGGGGCTCTTACTATCCCAGTTTACATATAAGGACACTGACTTCCAGAAAGATTAGGTGACTTAACAGAGCTCAGCCCTGAAGTCGAGTCAGGATTCAAACCCAGGGATCTGGGTTCAGTATCTGCGCTCTTAACCATCTGCTATACGGCCTCTGTACCATTTGTGCAACGGACAGACATTAATCAAACTTGAGCCAGAAGTGCCCAATTTTATGCTAAATGTGATATTAACCCAATTCAATTGTGGCTTTTAGAATAAAGGATTTCAATTTACCCCTTTTCACCCAGAATCCAGAATTTTGTCAAAAGATGTGTGAAATTCATGACCAATCTGGAAAACGAACCAGAGCATCTCAGCCCTCCAGTCACTGTCACCTACCACTCAGTGGGCAAGTCAGCAGGAAAGCTGAGTCTGGAAGAAGGTGCACCTGTGATTTTCCGAAGCCACATTTTAAAAGAGAACTCACAGCATCCAAATACCCAAGTTGTCAGCAACTTCCCCTTCTAGTCAGAATTGCTGGATTCTTGCTGACACATGTAGCCCCTGTTTGTCCTTTGTCACATATGTGCTTCCCCTGCAAACTGTCAGTGAACTTGTCAGAATTGATCAGGAAGTCTAAGGTCATTCCCCAGCGATGGACAAGTCTGGACAAGACAGCGTCCCATTTCTGGTTCTGTGTCACATTCCGTATGAAAACTGATGTCCCCATTACTCTTCTCTCAGGACGAGTGACTGCACACGATGATGGCATTTTTTTTTAAAGAAAAAGATTAATAGGATAAATTCAACATATAATCTTTTTTTTTTTTTTTTAACTATCATTTGGGAAGAGAAGGGATATCTTAGAGAAAGATACAGAATCCCTTCTCTGCATATGAATAAAACTCCCCATGCTCCTTATTTGGGAATTCAAAGCCACTGAAAAACCAAATCCAGAAATAAGGGAGCAGGGGACTTTGGTAAATTACCTGAGGCCCCAAAGGCTCCCAAGGCCTCTGACCACTTGAAATCTGGAGTATTAGTGTTGCTTTCAAAGGTATCTACTTAGAAATTTGATGGAAATCAGGATTTGTGTTAATTCTCCAAGATCATTATTTTTAAAATGGTGGCTATTTTACTACTTAAATTGTTCTTTTTCAAGGGGGAAAATGCTAAAAAAATTTTAATGATTTCAAAAAACTTCTGACACCATTGAAATATAATTAAAAGACTGTGAAATAGTTGTAATATTTTTGGGGTTAGAGATGTGAAATCACCTCTGTGAACATGGGTCAGAATTCTACACTGTGTTGATAGGAGAGGAAAGGGACATAGAAGGAATCTCCATTTGATAATTTACACAGATTAGCAAACAAGTAGGTTGTCCTCTACTCCTGACATCCACCTTCTTTCATTTCCTCATTAGCTCTGGCTTCTCTCACCTTTATCTTTCTTGCTAGTCACTTTCTTCTCCCTGAAAGATTTTGCCACAAAATATAGAGAAGAGGAAAGAATATTCCATTTTTCTACCATTCCAGAATCCTGCCTCCATTTTTCCAGCCCTCATTCCTCCACAAAGTGTCCATAATGTTACTTTCATCTTAGCAAAGTTGTTGGCAACACTGAAGGAAAAATGGGCGACAAAGGGAAATGCTGAGGAGAACCAACGGCCAAACTCCCACTGCTTTTCTCTACACCCCAAAGAGGGAAACATAGAGAGAGGAGAAAGCAGACTTTTGTGGTACTGTGACATGACCACAAATTTAAGCATCAGAAGCTTCCACAGGCACAAGCCTGTGATCAGGATTCCAGGTTGAACTACTTCCTTCCCACTGATTTGTTCCCCAGCTGAAGAAGAGAGAGGTTGTGAGTTCAACTGTGGGTTCAGGGTGCTGGGAATATTCAACAATTGATATTTATTAGTCCCTTCTCCCTATAATTTTTTCTTTATTGTAGTGGGAATAGGAATAAACACTATCAGAGAGAGTCCAAGTTGTCACTGCTAAGCATCATGTATAATTTTCTGACAATTTTGGCTGAACATTTCAGAATGTTGTGAAAATCGCCCAAATGTTTATTGACTTGATAGCTCTTTACCATTTGTGAGGGCCATCAGGATCCATTTGTTTAATGAAACAAAATTTTACAATTCCACTAAATTATGTTTATCTAGTCTACCTCTTACGAAGTCTGCAAATATAAAATGACATATTTGGAGCCATAATGGCTGCCATGTCCCTTCTGGTGCACATCTCTCAGAGTTTATCTCTTTGAGAAAGGAATCCAAAACAAAGTTTTCTAGTAAATCATTATAATATTAAAGGTATGAAATAAGTCAAAATAAATTGTTGTATTTATTAATATATATTACTATAAATTACTATACAGACACAAAATTTACACACTACCTTTAACTAACATAATTGTGTAAGAGCATTAGAAAGGTAGAACTCGAGCTATTTAAGTAATAAATGCTGGCATATCTATAGTATTCCTAAGGCCCAAGTAAAGCAAAAAATCAATGACTTCAGGAGGTTACAATGATGTTTAATTGTGTAGGTACAAATATTTTTATGTGTGTGAACTGCTCCTCCATGCTACAGAAGTATCAGAGTGCCAGCACCTTTCCACCACTGAGAATTCCAAACAGGAGTTATTCACTGCATTTCTGGTCGTTATTAGGCCAAGAGTACCTGGCTGTTAATGGTCCGCCTCAGGATCCCTCAGTAGTACCTTGCTCAGGACTAGACACCAGGGTCTCTGCCTTGGGTTCTCCTCTGCCCATAACCCTCCTTATAAGCAGGGAGTCTGGCAGCCAAGAGGACGTGCCCACTGAAGCCTACACTAATTTAGTCCTTAGCCCCTCCACCTTTACGCTCATGGCCCCAGTGCTCAGAACTTGGAATTCTCTGCCTCAACAATTGGAAGTCTACTTCTGTGGCCTATGTAGGTTTCTTTCTTGGGTTTGTCTCCCAAGGGCAGGTCATACAGTCAGTAATTTCACCCTTAGGTCTGAGGTTAGCCAAGGGTGGTTGTTCTGAGTGGTTAACGGGGAGGGGCCAGTATGACGGAGCTTGGTGTGGGTGGGATGTCCACTCCAGGCATGCAGGCCCTTACAGAATGGCAGATACAGGATGCAGCCTAGGGCCTCCATTTTTATCCTGTCCCGCAAATATCAGAGGTGGATCTGCTTCAGGGTAACTGGAAAAGTGATTATAAGACAGATTCTCTAAAAGGCATGATACTGTTTCCAAACCGAAGACCAAACCCGATTCTACCTCACAGCGACCCTATAGGACAGAGTAGAACTGCCCCATGGGGTTTCCAAGGAGCAGCTGGTGGATTTGAACTGCTGACCTTTTGGTTAGCAGCCGCAGTTCTTAACCACTGCACCATACTGCCTCCAGGTCACCAAAATTCCATTTGTTGTGCCACAAAGATCATGATTTAAATGATCATGGGGGTGCATGGCTTCTAACGTGCTAAGTAACTGTTGTATCATTTTGAGGTCACTAAAGTAGACTTTTAAAGAACTTCAGCTCATGACAAATGGCTTTGATAGGTTTTAGCATAGCTATATGTACACAACTGATCTTGTCTATCACCCTCAAAATTAGATTAAGTGGAATTAGAAGAGTAAAGAATTGGAAAGAGCATAAGAATGTTGTTTGGATGAGCAACCACCATTTATGACACTTGAGACTGTGCTGTGACAATAACTGCTTGTAAAATATTCACCTCCCCTCCACACACCCAAATAATGACTACTTAAAATATATTAAACTGTTAATTCTAAAATCTACATCAACCTACCAGAAAGCAAAGCACAAACTACCTCCTCCTTAAACTACATTTTTGTTACAGATAAATCAATAGTGCAGCAGATTCACCTATGATTAATTGTCTGTCAAGATATTAACAGTGTTGATTTCTGAAAAGAAGTCTGGAATTTTAAAAGACAAACAGTTTATCAGATAGGACAGATTGCTGCTTGTCTAAGTGACTTAGTTTGTGTGACAGTGCTACACGCTGCCTTTGGGTTCACAAGTCCTTCAAAACCAAAGATCCATGCTAATAGAACCCTTTCAGCATCAAGCACCCAACAATCAGAGTTAAGGTTTTATTTATTGGCTTTGACCATCTACTTCTGTTATCAACCATAAGGGCCCATACACTTCATCAACCCCTAACAATAGCCGCAAGCTTGGACAATCTGTCTTGTGTCTTCATTGGGTAAGACTTCAATGGAACAGCCTCGATTAAAGAGCAGCCCACGCATAAAATGGAAACTCATTAAAATAAACTTTTTCAAAGGGGGGAACTTCAGTCCCAATTGAACTGAGCTGTTTTTATTTCAGAGATGAAAGGTCCATTACCCAGCCATACATTCATGTGCTCTTGGCCTAAGTGCTTTCTATTTGACTACTTTAACTTTGGGTTCCTTCCCATGTCTTTTTGGAGGCTTTAGAAACATAACAGGAATTTAGCCCATACTGAGGCTGATCGGAACATAGTATCTGTGAACCTCTTAATAATACTTCAGACCTTTATGGTTTAATTTCCAATGGTGTCCCTTTTGTCTGCCTTACTGGCCTTTAATCTAAGGCGCAGTACACCCACTTTACATTTGTTTGCAGAAAAGCACTGAATAGCTAAGGATTTTTTAATGTGTCCATTAGAAATAATGATTTTTAAAAGCACACAGGTATGGTCATTTACGTAAAGAACGCAAAGCTGAATAAACGGATGATGTCAAAGATGGTTGTTGCCAAATGTTTACATGAGAACTGACTTATAGCTTTGAGCCTGAAAACTTCACCTTGAACTTACTGTGAAGGCAATAGCAATGAATGGAACAACACAATAAAATGAACAACACAGTAAAGAGACCGGGAAAACTCTGTGTTATGTGAAAGTACCAGCTGACCTATAAAATAATAACAGAACTGGTATTAGCTAAAGCAAATAATATTCTCAAAGCTTTAATTTTATATGGAAGATCATTAAGTGAAATGAACCACTATCATGGTTACTTAGATACAGAGAATATTCAGAGAAAATGTTTATGTTTAAAGCAATGCAAAAACAGCCTTACAATGGTTGTACACACAGGCCATCAGAAGAAAATGAAGTTCTTTAAGCTTGACTGTATTTCATTATATAATTTTATTCATACATCTTGGTTTGACGCCAAAATATGTCATGTGCATGTATTAAAAGACATATTAGTTAAATCCCTTGTGACAAAAATATTCCTTTAAATTCAGAGGAGAATAGCATAAATCATGTAATTATAAACCTATATATGGATGTATTTCAAATTATATAATAATTAATAACTAGCCTAAAGTCTGTGTAGTAAAAATGTTAGAAAAATTTTAAGTAGAGTTTACTAAATGCGTCTCAATTATATTTTGAACATAACCTATTTGTAGTTTACTACCAATAGTTTTTTTCTTTATGCAAAAAGCTGTTGAAAAGTAAATGTATAAATAAGGCCTACTTTTGCTTAAACAAAAATTTATCATTTAAACACAAAACAGGAGACCAAATCCTAAAATATTACAAAATCACACATAACCACAAATAATAAACTATAAAAACATCAGGTTCCTACATAGTTCTTTATCAGTAAAATCAGTCTCAAATTTTTTGCTTGTTGTTTTGGTTGTTAGTTTTGTTTTTGTTTTTAAGAGAGAATATTATAAGTTCAACATTCATTCTAACAAAATAAAAACAAACAAGCAAAGAAACAAACTCACTTTTCCTGAAATTAAAAGCAACTCTGTCAGTCAACAAGTTGTGCAACTAGCTCAAATGCAAGATAAATATTCTTGCTGGCTGTTAGGAAGCGAAAGGCGAATTCTGAGTCTCACTTCCGTGCCTTTGTTTAGCCAGGGTCACAGAGATAGCGTTTTACTCCATTCCTACTTTTTTAAATATCTTAGTTTTATTTAACGTCGTTTTTGGTCTTGTCACGTTATTATTATTTGAGATTTTAAATTCACCAATATGTAAGAAATAAAATAAAATAAGCCGCATCCTCTCAGTGAAAACTAAAATAGGTCTAACTCACTTTAGGCAAAACCAACATATAAGTATGGGAGAAGGATAACTAACAAATTAGTATTTGTAGCAAACAAGCAAATCCGTCTTGAAAGAAGTACAACCAGAATGCTCCTTAAAAGCAACGGTGGTAAAACTTCGACTCACATACTTTGGACATGCTATCAGGAGGGACCAGTCCCTGGAAAAGAACATCATGCTTGGTAAAGCAGAGAGTCAGAGAAAAAGAGGAAGACCTTCAACGAGATGGACTGACACAGTGGCTGCAACAATGGGCTCAAGCATAACAACGATTTTGAGGATGACGAGGATGGTGCAGGACCAGGCAGCATTTCATTCTGTTGTACATAGGGTCGCTATGAGTTGGAACCGTCACCAACAACAATTTGTAGCATGGTATGAGCAACAGGAATTTTTTATGTATGAGCTCACCTGCTGAAATCTGCATTTTTAAACGTGTGAATTAGTTGCAAACTGCCTGGGAGGTATACTTAGCATACACAATGATACTTCATGTGTATTAAAAAACAAAACCAGTTGCCATCAAGTTGACTCCGACTCACTGACACCCCATGTGTGTCAGAGCAGAACTCTGCTTCATAAAGTTTTCAATGGCTGATCTTTCTAAAGTAGATTGCCAGGCCTTTTTCTTCTGGAGGCACATCTGGGTGGATTTGAACCACCAATCCTTCGGTTAGCAGCCAAAGTGTTAACTGTTTGCATCACCCAGTATGTATAGTATTACTGCAAATGTTTTCACTTACCGTATCATTCAAATATGTTCATGGGATCAGAATTACTACATACACAATGTTGCTTAAAAAAAATTGATTATTGTTAATCAGAAGATGTTGTTGCCTAAAAAGTTAACTTACAAACCTCACATCATATATAAACTACTTATAATTAAAAAAATAATAATGGGGGGCATACAATGTTTTTCTTGTTGTCGGAAGGTTGAGTCATGGAAGTTCAGAAACTATGATTAATTTATATTTTAATGAGGTTGACCAATATTGCAATATAGCTTCCCATATCCTGAAGTTGACTGCACACTAAGTTCTGTTTTCTGAATGTCAACCTCCTTCTTCATCATAAGCAGCAGAGCTGATGTATAAAACAATGGAAAACTGCATGTTGGATACTATGGTCTCTCTAGGACACACTTTCAATTTGAAAACCAGAGAGGCCAAAACATATGCTTGTCAGACCTTATATGGCCAGTCAGAGAAGTTCCCAAAAACACATCCAGGGTTGAAAATATGGCTATGAATACTAACCAAAAAAAAAAAAAAAAAAAAAAAAATCACCTTTACTTCCAACAAATTATATTTTGAATTTTAAAAAAATCGTAAAAATTTGGAATAATTTTTAATAAAGACACAGTAAATGTCTTTTAAAATTTGGACATAAAAACATTATCTACTAAAGAAATTTCAACATAATGATAATGCTTTTACTTTTGCACTGAAATTGTTGGGTGTCAAAAAATGAGATAGGACAATAGCTTCCCTTATATTTACACATGCTAATAGTTGTCTCGTATATCTGTGATTTTCATTTTTGTGATTTCATCTCCTGAGGTTCTCCTAGGAAAGCTGAGATCCTGTAGTAGCAAATTTAAGAATAGCAAACAGATGACTTAAAGGGTGTGTGGAGTTGTGTTTTTTAGGGAGGGGGGCTAGGCTTTTTTCTCCCCTTCTTTTTCTTTTTGCCTTAGTCCTCTCATTTGGTTTAGAAACATAAGGCCCTGTTCACTTCATTTAAGCCTCACAATGACTAGAAGCCTGATCAATCTGTCTTGTGTCTTCTTAGGGTGAAACTGCAATTGAGCGGAAGCAACAGATGAACAAAGCCCACATTCAATTCTGTAGCTCATTAAAATAATGTTAAAATAGAGTAAAATCTCAATTGTAAGTGAATTGTAACTGGCTTTTTTCCCCCTGCTAAATACATTTGATTAATAAACTATACAATCTTTAGCCCTGAATCAGTAGTCTCATTCTTTTAAAAATTTTGAGTATTTTGAAAAACATGTTGGAAACAGGCTTTCACAAAGCACTAAGTGAGCTAACTTTGCAGCTTGCTCTAGTGACACATCCCATCAAAAGACATGGCTCACAAATTCTATACAGAATATGGAGGAACCATCACTGTAACTGCTCCAGCTCTAAATTCCTGCTCTATAATAATATATCATAGGGAGTGTCTGTAAATAAACGGCCAAACTGATTTGCTCTGCAACAGTCTATGCAAATGCCCAGTAAGTATAAATTTTAGAACATTTTCTGTATTTTAACTAACTCAGGAATTCAGTAGACATACACACAGGGGATCATACTATATCTGACAATTTGTTTTCATCCTGGCCCTGTGGCTTCCAGTCTCTACCTACTCCAGGGCTGTAAAGTTTACAAACACATTTGACTAAGGGAGAGCCAGGGTTTGTGGGAGTCAGATGTTAGTTGGGGGTACATGTGTCCATTCCTATGTCAGTCTGATGGGTTTTTGATAAAGGCTTAATCACATGCCCCAGAAACTGCTTAGGCAACCTGTCGATATCTATTAAAATAAAAAGTGAATATACCCTTCAACCCAAAAACCTCACCTCTAGGAAATCTATCCCATAGAAATAAAGCACCAACATGAAATGATATATAAACAAAGATATTTAGCGCAGAATTGTTTCTAGGAGAAAAACAAAAAACAAAACCAAGGACAAAACAAGCAAAAAAAAAAAAACCCAAAAAACAAAAAACTGGAAGCAAAGAAGAAACACTGTGGCACAGTCACATTATGGAATACTATGCAGCCTTTAAAAGAGGGTGTTACTGAAGACACAAGGAAAGTATTAGCCCAAGAGACAGAAAGGGCCACATAAACCAGAGACTTCATCAGCCTGAGACCAGAAGAACTAGATGGTGCCCAGCTACCACCAATGATCACCCTGACAGGGAACACAACAGAGAGTCCCGGATGGAGCAGGAGAAAGGGGGGGTGCAGAACTCAAATTCTAGTAAGAAGACCAGACTTAATGGTCTGACTGACACTGGAGGAATCCTCAAAAGCATGGCCCCCAGATTCTCTATCAGCCCTGAACTAAAACAATTTCCGAGGCCAACTCTTCAGGCAAAGATTGGACTGGACTGTGGGATGTAAAATGATATTTGTGAAGAGTGTGCTTCTTAGCTCAAGTAGATGCATGAGACTAAATGGGCAGCTTCTCTCCAGAGGTGAGATGAGAAGGCAGAGAGGGTTAGGAGCTGGTTGAATGGGCATAGGGAATCAGGGGTGAAAAGGAGGAGTGTGCTGTCACAGTATAGGGAGAGCAATTAGGGTCACATAACAATGTATGTATAAATTTTTGTATCAGAGACTAACTGGAAATGTCAACTTTCACTTAAACTACAACAATAAACAGCAACAAAAAAGATAAAGAGGGGACATGGCAGAGAAAATAATAATAATAATAAAAGAGGGTGTTAGGGCTATACCGATTGACAAGGTTGTATTGTTGAATAAAAAGTCTAAGATGCAGAGAACATTTTTTGAAAGACTGTTGTGTGCCATCGAGTCAATTCTGATTCACAGGAACCTTATGTGATAGAGTAGAACTGTCCCATTGGGTTTCCTTGGCTGTAATCTTTCCGGGAGCGGACTGTCACGTCTTTCTCCTGTGGAATAGCTAATGAGTTCGAACCGCTGACCTTTCAGTTAGCAGTCGAGTGCTTAACTACTGAGCCACCAGGGCTCCTCTTTGAAAGACTAACAAAAGCAAAATCCCTACACGCATGCGCGCGCACACACACACACACACACACACACACACACACACACACACACACACACACAGACACACGTGCACACATACAGGTTTGTTCTGAATATATAATCATGGAGAAAGTTTTGACAGCATATGTAGCAGGTTGTTGATGTGAGTACGGAAAGCTGGTGCGTGGAGCGGGGGGATCAGGTGGGAGGAGGAGGGAGAGGGTTGTGGTGAAAGGCTGGCTGGTAAGCAAAAGAATTATTTCTTAAAGGATCCTCAATGAAAACAGCATATTATTCTGAGATATCTGAATTTTACTATAGGCATGTAGTATTTATATAATAAAATTACGACAAAGCTATTTTCATAAATAAAGAAGATGACAAGATGGCTTAAAAGTAACTCTGAGTGAATGCTTTTCAGGTCATGGGTAGCTTTGCTAGTCAACTCCTAGCTTCCCTACTTGCTTGCTCTGTGATTTTGGGGAAATCACTGTATTTTTCTGAGCCTCAGCTTTCCACAACTGTGTAGAGTAAGGTAATAATAAAACCAAACCAAATCTGTTGCCATTGAGTCGATTCTGATTCATAGCGAACCTACAGGACAGAGCAGAACTGCCCCATAGGGTTTCCAAGGAGTGGCTGTTGGATTTGAACTGCCGACCTTTTGTTAGCAGCCGAACACTACTTAACCACTGCGCCACCAAGTGGGCAGTAGATAAATTCAGGTATTTAAAGCACCTTAAGAGGGAGTGACCACAGTGATTCTAAAATCTCTCCCCCAACTCCAGGTGACTTCATTGCTGACTTCAGGCTAAAGAATCTGCTAAGAGGCCCTCAGAGGTACACACAGCTACCCTGCGGGGTCTCAGCCTGCCTGGCCCATAGAAAAGAACACAGGAAGCGGAAGGAGGGAGGACCAGCGGTAGGAAACAAAGCAAGGAGGAAGGTGTCACAAACTTCTTAGGTATCTTCCCTGTGATGAGAACAGAAAAGATGAGTATGAATCCCTGAGTTCAACACACTGATAGAGAGGAAAATCTCTGGCTCTTCTCACCCTGGGCTCTGATGAGCCAGCTGGTATCTGCTCACCTTTATTCACCTCCCGCCTGGCTCACTGGCCCACCAAAGGCGCACCCTTCCTTCAGCAGGGAAGTCCGTGCGCTCAGCTCTGAACAAGCCTTCACTCTCCTGGTGGGTGCCGGGTCAAGGGTTTCTGTGTAATCACAAAGGAAGCAGACGGTAGCCTCGTGGATATCTGGTTCCCCTGTGAGAAGCTGACTGACATTCCTTAATTAAACTGGCCCACTGAAGTTTAATTAAGGTGTTGTCTTCCTGAGATGAGACTAAAGAGAAATATATCCCTTGAATGGAAACAAGCACGCAGGATAGGAAACCTCCTTCTTTCAGCCCTCAGATCTGAGGGGGAAAAGAGGCCCTCCATAGCTTCTCTCATCCTAAACCTTTATATCTTTTAATTAGCAATCTTGTTTCAGAAGTAATTTTCAATGACACGTAGACCATCACCTACCTGTATCTGGGAAATGAGAGAGACTGAATGTGTACCTTGGAGGACTAGAAAGCTCTTCATTTTAATTCAATACAACAGAAATATGCATTAGTGGTTCAATGGTAGAATTCTCACCTTGTTTGATTTCCAGCCAATGTCTCTCATACACAGCCACAACACATCTGTCAGTAGAGGTTTGTGTGTTACTGTGATGCTGAACAGATTATCAGTGAAGCTTTCAGACTAAGATAGACTAGGAAGAAAGACCTGGTGATCTACTTCCAAAAATCAGCCAATGAAATCCCTATGGGTCACAACAGTCTGATCCACAACCCATCATGGGGTTAGCACTGGACCGGGAAGCATTTTGTTCTGTATTGCATGGAGTCACCCGGAGTTGGGAACCAACTGGACAGCAGATAACAACGATGACCCAGTAATGACACAAACTCTTCGAGCTACTTTGAATTTCATGAGGAAACTCACACACTCAAAACAGAAAAAAGTACATAATCAAAATAGCTTCCTGTTTTAGAAAGAGCACTGGAATGGAGCCAGGAGAACCAGCTGTTGCTTTAGCCCTTCCATTTTCCGGCTCTGTGGCCATGAGTAAGTTACCTAACCTCTGAACATCAGCTGGCTAATTTGTAAGGTTGGGTGTTAATACCTCATAGGGTTGTAGTAAAGTTTAAATGGGACAATGTATGTGAGAGCCCTGTGTGAACTATGTAGGGAATCATCATCAGGCACATGTAGGAAAACCTGTTGCTGTCAAGTTGGATTTTTGTGTATATTTTCATATTACTCATTCTTATGTAACTCAGGCTTATCTGTATGACAATGTTAAAGCCCTCCTGCACTCCTGATTCCTTTTTACTGTTTCTGTGCCCAGTCCACCCCTTGAATGTATAACCTGTTTCGTTCAAAGGCCAGCACCTGCAGCTCTCTCTAGGACAACTCTCAGGCTGCCAGAGCCACTGTGCCACATGTGCGGAGTTGGAAGTGCCTGAGGGTTTATGATCCTTTCCCACGCTGTGACTATTAACCAATGATTATATAGGGTGAGGGAGTATGAGCCTTTGACACATATAAATATAATTTATATTCCAGAGTTCTTGTGCAGGATTAGGCAGAAACCCAAACTCTGGAAGCCTTCTGCCTCAGGGTGCACCCTTCCTCTCTTTCTCCCTTCCCTGTCTTGTTCTCTCTGTTCCCTTAAGAAGTCCCTGGGAGACCTTGCCCAGGAGTTCTGCTCCTGAAGAACCCAACCGAAGACGATAAGCTATTACAAAGTCTTTTGTAATCTATTTTACTTAATTTTGGAGCCTAATTTTATCATACATCTTATTTCTTCTAAACAGTAAGCGTAACAATGCACTTTTTCTCTTTGCAGGCTAGGTTTCCCAATGACATTGTTCTGCGGATTCATCGCTTTCATTGAATACTTTTTCTTCAAAAATTATTTTCCGTAGACTTGAGATCTTTTATGGTATATATAGCCAATGAACCGATTTTCATGATAATTCTCATGAATTAGGTCTTCACACAGAATATACATTGATCATAATAGTAAATGACACAAAGGACCTGAATTTTGAAAAGAATAATTATCATAAAAATTCCAACATCAAAGTGCCCACATCAGCCACACCACTTCATTCTTCTAAACTGAAAAGGACTATAGGGAATAGATGACCAAGTAGAAATCGTTAGGGGGAGGTTATGATAATATATGTGCCAACGGAGTCAGGGAAAATCAGTCTAGAAAGACCAATGAGAACAGTCTAAAGATTTTTTAGGCTGAAAGACTTAATACTGAAGGTTCACAACCAGGCCAATGTAGTTTGCCCATTCCAAGACAGAATCTAAAAGTAGCTTCCATTTCAAAACGTAAGAAATTAAGCAAAAAAAGGTAATGCTTTAATCACAGCTGGATTCCAACCTTTGAAGAAGCATGGTTAACTGGAAACGTATCTGAGCATTTAACCAAAGTACGGAGCAAGAACATTTAAATTGACCTCTTTCATTGTCAACATCATTTCTTCATTCTCTCATTCACTACCACAATGGAGAAGCTATGCTTGCCACTCAAGTGGACAATAGAGTCATAAGTCTTGGCTTCAGCATGCAGTACCTGCTGCGGTACACATTCTTCTGTTAATGAGCATGCACAGCTCTTCATCCCCAAGGAACTGTCTCCACACATAAAAAGGATACATAATTTTTATGATGCCAGAAAGAAGTAAATACAGCTCATTGAGTTTTCTATGGGAGGATTTGGAGAGTATAATTATTAGGCCCTGCCAGTATCGTCAGGCAATAGGGCTGATTCCTTTGTAAAATGAGGGCTACATTTAAGTTTTTAGAAAACATTATACAACCAAGTTACCAAGTATATTTGTAACTAAATAGAAGGTAAAAGCAAATTTTAGATCCCATGGGTGTGTTGAGTGGCCTGCACCGGCAGCTCTTCTCCCAAGGGCAGGTTCCAATGCGCTGGAGCCACCTGGCCAAACACAGACAGCAGGAAGGCCTGAGCGTTTAGCACCCTGCCCCACACTATTAGCCACTTCCCTCATTTGGGGAACACGCTAAGGTATCATTTACATCAACAATGTTGATATGTGAAAGACTTTTTCCGAGTGCATTCAAATTTTAAGTTATTGTATTTCATGAGGAGTAGAAGAAAAGTATTAAAAGTGCTCTAGAATGTATTTGACGCAGACCAAATGCTCAAAACACCAAATGCTGATTATTTTTATCATTATCACTATTACTGTCATGAAGTAAAACTCCTAGGGATTATCACATGCTTGAAAATACAGGGGAAACAGCTGAAACTGAATTTCAGAATGTTTATGGGATTTGGCAAAACCCGTAGAACTGTACAACACAAACAGTGAAGCCTAATATAAATTATGGGCTTTAGTTAATAAGGGAACCCTGGTGGCATAGTGATTAAGTGCTACGGCTGCTAACCAAAAGGTCGGCGGTTCAAATCCACCAGGCACTCCCTGGAAAACTCTATGGGGGCAGTTCTACTCTGTCCTATAGTGTCACTATGAGTCAGAACCGACTCCACTGCAATGGGTTTTAGTTAACAATAATGTATCAGTACTGGTTCATCAACTGTAACAAATGTACCACAGAAATGCAAGATGTTAATAGGAGAAACAGTATGCAGGTGGAAGAGGGTATGTGGGAATTATCTGAACTTTCTGCATAATTTTTCTGTAAACGAAAATAGCTGTTAAAAAGTCTATTAAAATCTAAAAAAGAAAGAATACCCGAATCGTTCTACAGAAATGTTTATGGAATTTCTGCTACGTCCTAAATTCTTTATAATGCAATTATGGAAAAGATCTGTTAAAAGAAAATTTCACAAAAGAAATCCTAGCTCAGTGACAGTCTGAGGCTGAGGAAACAAAGCTCTGCAACTAAATCGAATAGAACCTGGAAGATAACAGCGATTTTAAAGATAAAAGTTCAAGTGGCTCTAGACTATCTGGTACATCAAAGCAATGTGAAAAACATTAATCCAGGACTTCCTATGCTAAATACTTCATTATTTGACCAGAATACACACACACACACAAACACACACACGCAGAGGCAGCCCTCACTTTGCATGGTACTGCAAAACCATAAAAATGATCGTGCAAGCTGGAACTGTGCAAAGGGATCTTAACAATCAACGGGAAAAATTACAATTGTTCTATGACCTTTAAAAATGTTTGTCAAGACATTAAAAACTCTTTTACTGTCAGTTATAAATGTAAGGAAATGAAAAAAAATTAAAACTAGTAATTATTTAGTGCACTGTACTTTAACACATTAGAGACAATGAGAACTAACATGTTTTATTTCTTTGTAAAAACTTATAGAGTAGCTTGAATGGTGCTCAGTTCTTTTCGTCAGAAGGCATCTTTCTAAGTCTTGATGAATCATCACATTCTTTTCTAAATTTGGATCCGATTCCAATATTTTCTCCTTTGTGCTTTCATTGTGGTGAAATATCTCTAAGAGTTCTCTAAATGTGAAGTTATCTGTTGTTGCCACTTCCTGTGCAACATCTTTATCTTGTTTAGTCACAGCCACTTTCGGTGGTTACTAAGTTAGCCTTGACAAAGTTCCTCTGGCTGCAAATCTAGAGTATGTTTAGGAGTGCTAGTGTCGATATTCCCATGGACAGCTATTTCTTCTATAAAAAGTCTGAAGTTCACTTTTGTTTCTTGCTGCACTTTCATCTGTGTTGACCAATTCCCTCTTTGATTATCATTTTTGTGAAATGTCAGTTGGGTTTGTCCCTGGGAGTAAAGAAGCCAACACAACTACGTGCTTTGCTGTCTGTTCATGAACTGAATAACGAATGCTCAGTGACCAACTCACTGACAGACTTTGAAAGAATGATGGTGATTCGTCCTCGACCAGGATGAATACCTGTTATTTCCACAGTGATCTGTGGACTGAAGATCTAGCAGTAAAGTTTGTATTTTATGCAATTACTCCATTAATACATGTGGTAACTAAAATTTAAACCATTTTGTTGGAGGACTAGTATTATTTAACTAAACTGTGGTAACTAAAATTCATGTATACAGAATTGAGGAAAGCATGGAGTGTCTGCATACATGCATACACACACACACACACACACACACACACAGGCACACACATACATATAGAGACATCTCTGTTGAGCTTCTTCTTTAAGAAGACAGTAAATCTGTCATAGAAGAGAATTTCAATGAAATCTGTCCATTTTAAGAGATATATTCCACTACTCTATTGAGAGCTGAACAATGGTCTGATATGCTGGTGACAATAAAGAACGTAGAGATTCCTCAGGGCTAGATTCCAGGCTTCCTCTGCCCAAAAGATTGAATGAGGCTTTCAATGGCCGTGTAGGCGAAACAGAATGAGATGATAACATTTCTCAACCACTATCTGAACACTAATCAGTGCTTTGTGGGCTTTAATTATTTCCCCACAACAACCTCACAAGCAGCAAGTTGGATTTGCAAAGAACAATTAGCTCTTCGATCAAGCTAACACCCATATTTAAGTTCTTCGCCACTATGCTCTGCTACCACCTCTGAAATCACCTGCACAAGCTCAGTGTCAAAGCTGCCACAGACGTGGCATTTATGAAAGGTATCTGGAAATTCCTATTCAGCTTTCAAGTATCTGGTTAAAAATCATCCTCAGGGAACCTCAGGCTAGGAAATCACTGTCCGCCATTATACATTCTCTTTGTATTCTATACTTTTGTTTTCTAGTATATATGCATTTATTTATTTAATGCATAATTAATTATGCTCACTCTGTGTCCTGGAAGTGTTCTAAGAGTTTTACAAATAATAACAGACGTAATTCTCAGAACAATTATAACCACAGATTTATTTTTATAATAAATATACTAGACCGGATGCTCCATGACGATAGAGAACATATCTACCTTCTTTACCATTGTATTTCAATGCCTAGGTATGGTGCCTAACAAGTACTAGACTCTCAACAAATGCTTATTTTATTTGTTCTAAGCATTCCTAGATTGAACTACTGGGTGAATATATCCCTTTATTTGATAACACAACGTTTCACTACAAAAAACATGAACACTTGCCTGTAAGCTTGTTTGTGTGTGTGTATTTTACAAAAGCATAGGTATGTTAGTTGCTTGAAGATTAAGCAGGTGACTTTTACTATCATAACTCAAGTTTGGTTTCTGCAGAGAAGAAGGAACGGGGAAAAGATTTGAGGACAACACATCCTCTAGAGTGCTGCTCTCTAAACTTATCTCAGTGAGTTCCCTATTTATAAAGTCGCATGTTCTCCCAATATCTGTATATTTATTTTAAAATGTATTATATATGCTATAAAACATGCTTAAAAGCAGAAAATTTAAATGTGTAACTAGAAACTAAGACGAGTTTTTAATATTTTTACCTACATCCAAAGTATTATCTTGCACATCCCTGGGGGTAAATGCCCCTTTGCTTCTGACAACACTCAATGGTAATTATCATCCCACATTCAAGGTGTCTAGAAAAATGCATTAAATTGTCAGGAAGTCTTTGTGCTTACATCCATATTATGGAAATAAACACAAACCTTGGGTGTATCACTAAAATTTAGATCTAGATTATGCCTTTTCCATGAAAAAAGCAATCATTTAAACCTCGATTTTGTGACTTCTTCAACTTCTTCTATTGATGTTAGATTACTATTATTGCAATTGTCTAGTATGTGTTTCTCTTCCTCTAGTACCCAATCATCTCTTATGAAATGTTCTAATGATATATTAACTGGTCAAATGGAAGAGAAGGGAGGCTGGGAAAGAGAAACAAAAAACACAAACAAATCTATAAACAGTTCTTTGCTTTAATCAAAAGTTAACCCAATCTATAAAATACACATCATTTTTTAAATTCTTGGGAGTTTCCTGGAATTTTATTTTGTTTTCATTCTTTAATTTTAGTCTCTTTTTATCTTATCATATCCACTTCAGGTGTCTACTCTAATTTTAATCTTCTACTGAACATATAGATAAGCAGCTTTAAATTTCTCACTAATTAACATTTGAGGTGGAATTGAATTTCTCTAACGGCAGAAGCCATGTCTATCTTTCCCACCATTATGTCCTCAGCACAATACCTGGCTCTCAGACAACATTTGTTTAATAAATGAATGACCAAGACAGAGGAAATGTTCTAGACCTCTCTGTGTACAGCGATTCTATGGTGAGTGAAAAAATACTCTTAGTCATTTAAAAAGCTCCATTTAAAGATTATCCTTCACACAAGGAAAACATTAGCCCAAGAGACTAAAGGACCGCATAAACCAGGGATTCCACCAGCCTGAGACCAGAAGAATTAGATGGTGCCCGGCCACTACCAATGACGGCTCTGACAGGAAACACAACAGAGTCCCGGAAGGAGCAAGAGAAAAGTGTGGAGCAGAACTCAAATTCATGTAGGAAGACCAGACTTAATGGTCTGACAGAGACTGGAGGAACCCCCGAAACTATGGCCCCCAGATGCTCTGTTAATCCAGAACTGAAACCATTCCTGAAGCCTACTCTTCAGATAAAGATTAGACAGGACTATAAAACAAAAAATAATACACGTGAGAAGTGTGCTTCTTAGTTCAACCAGATACACGAGACCAAACGGGCAGCTCCTGTTCGAAAGCAGGATGAGAAGGCAGGAAGGGACAGGAATTGGTTGAACAGACACAAGGAACCCAGGGTGGAAAGGAGGAGTGTGCTGTCATATTGTGGGGATTGCAACTAATGTCACAAAACAATATGTGTATTAATTTTTGCATGAGAAATTGACTTGAGCTGTAAACTTTTGCCTAAAGCACAATAAATAAAATTATCCTTCAATATAAAGAAAAAAATTCTTAAAGTTTATTTTATTTTATTTTTTAAAGGCGAACAAAGGAAACATACATTGGCAGGTCTCTTTGATTTGGATCACTTTGATTATTTAAAACCTTAAATAGACAAATTAAAAGTGATAACGTTTACTAGTCCAGATCCACTACTCTCAGCTTGTCATTAAAAATTATAAAGCACTATCCATCTTTTCCATCCTGCTACTTCCCTCATTAATGAGTTAAATAAAATTTTAACACATGTTCATTACATATTTGTGTGAAGATCATTACATTTTTAACTTCTCAAAAATTATGCTTTGCAAGTACTGGAGGTCCTACCAAGATATCTGAGGAGCCAGTTAAACTGCACTGCCTGATAAATATACTCCTTAGGCTCTTTAATACCAGAGCCATCTTTTCTTGGATCCTTGAATGTAAGGAATTCCGGGGACAAAAGAACTTTAACTTTCCTGACTCTGTATTTTTCTATTTTTTTCCTTCTGGTTTGTGTCTTTTGTTTGTTTCTAGCTTTTGACCAGGTTGATTCTTTTTATGGTTTGCACGCAGCCAACAGGTTATTCCCCATTGGGAGCAGCTATAACTAGGAATTTGGCTTTATGCTCTGAACATTTGGTGATTTGATCTTTGCGTGGAAACAGGAATTATCCTCTCTATCTGGCGAGACACAATAGAAAATTTGATTTGTTAATCTTTCTGTTTGTCTGATTTTGCAAAGTATGTCCTTACTCCAATTGGAAAGTAGAATAGCTTTCAGGTTTGAATCAGTAGATTTTTATATTCTGGGTTTACTCGGACCTGGAGCCGGAAACATAAACCTGAAACGACAAGCTCTCTGAATGTCTGCACATCTATACTGAGAAAAGCATTGGCCTCTTACATATAACTTTGAAATAGTTTTCTAACTCCAGAGTTATTTAAAACTTAGAATATAAAGTCTTTAAATATACAAGAAATCTGTTCTAATTGGTTTATAAACACCAGTACCCAAAACAAATCCGTTGCTGTTGAGTCAATTCCAACTCATAGAGACACTCGGGACAGAGTAGAACTGCCCCATAGGGTTTCCAAGGAGTGGCTGGTGGATTCGAACTGCTGACCTAATTACTACATACATTTAGCATTCTCAAAAATCCCAGAAAACAGAGAAACTAAACATTTAATACTTTAAATATGCTACTCTATTAAGAAAAAAAACAAATCCTTCTCATAGAAACAACTAGTTCAGAGCATTTTCTATAAGAAATGAAGTTCTTGTAATCAGACTAAATCCTTGCGTAAATCAGGCTACTGTTCTCTCTTTTCAGTGTTTGGTCATTTTTAATTTTAAAAAAAGTACATTTTTTTTTCCTGACTTTAACCATGGAGAGTATAATACAAGAAAATAAATCAATATAATATTTGGGTTTGTTTTCTCATCAAGATTCTACTAAGCCTTCTGGTTTCACCTCCAACATGTAAAGAGCTCAGAAGTCATCATTTCTGTCCTTATAACAAGGAAAAGCTGGACAAACTGAAATTAACAACTCTTCTCGGACCTTTCAGAGAACTGAGGTTGCAAGACAAACAGCCAGCCCAAAATCTGGAGAGAGTAGCAGTCAAGATCAGCTCACCTTGAACAGAGCCACTGGAGTAATAAACTAGTGGGAAAACGCTTAAACGGTAATTTTGACAAATTTCTGGATTTTGAGTGGGGACTGATGTGAGAGTGAGAGGAAGGTCACATACTTCGTGAGGTTTACCTCTAGCAATCCCATAGGTTCTCACAGTGAAGAGTCAAGAAGGATCCCCTCCCAGCTCTGGCAGAGGGAGGGGAAGAGCAACCATTGTCAAATATACAATGTACCCAGAACCTTCTTCATAACAAAGATCTCTTCAGGAAAAAAAGATTTTATATGCCCTGGTGGCACAGTGGTTAAACATTCGGCTGTTAAACAAAAGGCTGGCAGTTCGAATCCACCAGCCACTCCTTGGAAACCCTATGGGGCAGTCCTACTCTGTCTTACAGGGTCCCTATGAGTCGAAATCGATTTGACGGCAATGGGTTTGGTTTGGTTTAGTATCCAGCTGGGGGAGGGGCACTTCTCTCACTCCAGCTCCTCTAGCCTTCCTGCTTCACTTAAGAGGGCAATTTAAAAAGCTAAGAACACTTGTGAAAGTCACACACAGCACAGGGACACAGGCCAATAAAAGACTGAGCTTTAACGTTACGGAATGCTTCCTCTTCTCATACCTTATCACCACACAAACAGGGCTCCCGTGTATGAAAACAGTAGATTTCAACTGAAAGAGCTATAAAACATAAGGAGGAATTTTTAGGGAAGCTCAAAGACAACAAGGCAGACAAAATAAGGACACTAAAGCAACTTCTAAATAGCATATAGGCCAAAGAAGAAGTCTTAAGATAAATTTAAAAAGATTTTTAACGAAATGAAAATATAACTCATCCAATTTTTTTGGGTGGACCAAAAGAAATGCTTAGAGAAAATTTTATAGCATTAAATGTATCTCTTAGAAAAGGAAAAGATGAAAAATCAATAATCTAAGCTTTTACCTTAAGAAACTAGAGAAAGAAGAACAATTTAAGCATAAAGCAAACAGAAAAAAAAAAGAAATAAAATTTATAGCCCAAATCAATGAAAACAACAGAGAAAATCAACAAAACTAAAAACTGGTTCTTTGAAAAGATCAATGAATTTGTTAACCCTCTAGCCAGGTTAGTCAGTAACTATCAGAAATGAAAAAGGGGTCATGACAACTTATCCTATGGACAATAAAAGGATGATAAAGGAATATTATGAATAACTTTATGCCCACAAATTTGATAACTTAGATGAAATGGACTAATTCCCTGAAAGACACTACCAAAATTCACACAAGGAGAAACTGACAATCTGAATATAAAGTAAATTGAATCAATAATTGATAACCTTCCAAAAAAGAAAACACCAGGCCCAGCTGATATCACTGGTGAATTCTTCCAAATATTTAAGAAAGAAATTATACCAATTCTCCACAATCATTCACAGAAAACAGAAGCTGAGGTAACACTTCCTAACCCATTCTACAAGGTCAGCATCACCCTAACATCAAAACCAGATACAGACATTACAAAAAAGGAAAATTACAGACCAATATGTTTTGTGAAAAGGAGCCCTGGTGGCACAAGCGGTTAAGCACTAGGCTGTTAACTGAAAGGTTGGTTGTATGAACCCAGCAACTCCGCAGGAGAAAGACCTGGTGATCTGCTTCCATAAAGATTACAGCTAAGAAAACTGTATGGGGAAGTTCTATTCTATTGCATGGGATCACTATGAGTCGAAATTGACTTGACGGCACCTAAGAACAGCAACAATGTCTCATGAACATAAATGCAAAAATTCTCAACAAAATACTAGCTAATAAAGCCCAATAATGTATAAAAGTAATTATACAGCATAACCAACTGAGATTTATTTCAGAGATGCAAGTCTGGTTTAACATTCAAGAGTTGTTGGAAGCAGGAACACAGATACTTATACTCCAATGTTCACTGCAGCACTATTAACAATAGTCAAAAATGGAAACGGCCTAAATGGCCTTAAACAAATGAATGGATAAACAAAATGTGATACATACATGCAAAAGAATATTACTCAGCCATAAGAGAAATGAAGTACTGATATAAGCTACAGCATGGATGAATCTTGAAAACATTATACTAAAAATATATCAGTCACGAACGGATTAAATATTGTATGATCCTAGTTATATGGATACCTACGATAGGCAACTCTATAGATACCACAGTTTAATAGTGGTTACCAGGAGCAGGCAGGAGGGAGGGGAAAAGGGGGAGTCATTGATTAAGGGGCACAGAGCTTTTGTCAAAAATGACGAAAAATTTTGGCAACGCTAACGGTGATGGCTGAAAGCATAATACACCTAATTAATGTCACTGAATTGTATGTGTGAAGCATGCGAAATAACAAATGTCTTGTTACATATATATTTAACATAATAAAAATATTAATTAATATAATCCACCACATCAACAGACTAAAGAAAAATCTCTCGATAATATCAATTAATGCAGAAAAAGCATCTGACAAAATCCAACACTCATCCATGACAAAAACTCTCAGCAAACTAGGAATAGAGGGGGAACTTCAACCTGATAAAGAGCATCTACAATCACCTACATTATACCTAATGGTGAATGACAGAATGCTTTCCTCCTAAGATCAGGAAAAAGGCAAGGATGTCCACTCTCACCACTCCTGCTCAACATCCTGCTGAATTCTTAGCTACTGAAACAAGACAAGAAAAGTTATATAGATTGAGAAGGCAAAAAATAACAGTGTTCAGAGATGACATAATCGTAAATGCAGGCATTCCAAAAAATTGACAAAAAAAGTATTGAACTAATAAACAATGATAGTAAGGTCACAAGACACAAGATTAATATATAAAAATCAATTACTTTCTGATATACCAAGAATAATCAGACTTTAAAATTAAAAACACAAGACCATTTATAATTGCACCAAAAAAAAAAATGACATACTTAGGTGTTTTCATAGATTAAATGGTGTTCCAGAAAACTTTATGTTGAAGTCCTAACCTCTAGTACCTATGAATATGACCTTATATGGAAACAGGGTCTTTGAGCTTGTCTTCAATTAAGCTAACATGAGGTCATAGCTGAGTAGGGTGGGTCTTAATGCAATCTGAGTGTTTCTTTATAGGTGAGGAAAAGAGACACAGAGAGACACACAGGGTAAGACGACCGTGTGAAGATGCATCTATAAGCCAAGGAACATCAAGAAACACCAGGAACTACCAGAAGCTGAAAGAAACAAGGAAGGATCTTGCCCTAGAGTGGAGAGAGAGAGCGTGCCCTGCTGATGTCTTGAATTCATACTCCTAGCCTCCAGAACTGTGAGACAATAAAGTTCTGTTCTTATAAGCTACTCATTTTGTGGTACTTAGTTGTAGCTGCCTTAGGAAACCAATATGGGTATAAACTTAACAAAATATGTACAGTACTTACATGTGGAAAACTACAAGATTCTGATGAAAGAAATTAAAGAAGACTTAGAGAAATGGAGAGATACTCCACGCTCATGAACTAGAAGACTCAATGTTGTTAAGATATCAATTCCTTCCAGCTTGATTCAACACAATCTCAATCAAAATCTCAGGAAGTTATTTTGTAGATATTAACAAAGAGACTAATTAATGTAAGCTTCCTAAACTTCTAATACTGGCTTACTGATCAGATTTGTTGTTGTTAGTTGCCATCAAGTCAATTTCGACTAATAGCGACCCCATGTGTGCAGTGTAGAACTGCTCTATAGGGTTCTCAAGACTGTGACCTTTCAGAAGCAAATTGTCAGGCTTGTCTCCTGAAGTATCTCTGGGTGGATTTGAACTGCCAACCTTTTGGCTAGTAGTAGAGCATGCTTAACTGTTTATACCACCCAGGGACTCCTAATGATTAGTCAGACTAACATTATGTCCATGTTAAGTTTATGATAATGAAAGATAGAAATCTATGTGTTGAATAAATTGAATTACAATTCTAACAAGTATTTGTATCAACAGAAATTATTTTCTGTACTGTGTCAGATCTAATCTGATTTCCAAGATAACTTTAAGACCCTGGGCAAATATTGAGTCAATTAGTAGATAATCTTTTAATATTTAGGTATTTCTAAGTATGACTAAATACTGAGCTATTACTATTTGTATTTAGTTGAGATGTTGAGCTTTTTCAGTAGACTCCAAACAGTTTGCACTCCTGTATTAATCTAAAGGTTGGTGGTTCGAACCTACCTAGAGGCAACTTGAAAGAATGGTCCAAAATCTGTGCACTTACTAAAAACAGACTACTGACCCACAATCAAGAAAAATAAGAACTCCAAAGGCACTGATAAAGGAAATCCAACATTAGGTTCTTGTATTGAAAGGTTGTCGGTATTATTTTTAATGTATTTTCTGATGAGTGCAATATGTAACCTTTCTCAATCTCTTTGATCTATCCTCAACCTTTAATTTAAGAGACTATACTTTTGCTCACAACTTAAACATTCTTTAAATGTTTAAAAAATACAAAGCAAGTCTAAAATATAACTTTTCTGAATGTCTTTCTTTTTGACAAGTACTAAGATAGCAGGTGGATGACAGGATGGAAGAAGGTGAAAAAACTTTATAATTATGACCTTAGTTTTTTGATAAATCATTGCCACCTATGGATAATAGAGCAACTATCAAGTAAATGTTCTTACTGTTTTCTTGTTTTTAACTTCTAACCACTCCCTGAGTCACATAATAACTGTCCAATAAAAAAGAAAACAGAGTAAATAACAATAAGACCTTCAAAACTAATTCATTTTTCATTTTATTCGTTTGGAGCAGTAAATTCTTTCTTTCCATGTAAAGAAGTTGAGCTTCTCTGTGAACGTATCTACTACATTGAAAGGATAATGTCATTAATTTCCTAAGTCATTTATTTTATAACATTCTATCTCAAACATATTTTTCTTATAAACTTAAGCTTTTTCTGTTAGCATTTCCTGGAGAAATTTAAACAACTTACCTTGTTAAAATTTACATATTAGATGATCAATAAAAGTGTTTTTCTTCCCAACAAACTTACTCATGTAAATAAAATTACCAAAGGAAAGATACTTAATATGTAATATAAACCTCAATTAATAAAATTCTTGGTTAATAGACCATTTTTGTAAACTAACACTTCAATTAACAAGGGTTAAACAGAGAATCATTATATTACATTTATTCCTGATGTACTTTCTAAATGGCATTGATACACTTCTTTGCTTTGTTGAAACAAAGGGCATCTTGATGGCTATGAGAACAGCTTTGGAGACACATAGACGTGGGTTAAAACTATGTTTTCCCAGTTGTTAGCTGTGGGGCCCTTGACAATTCTCAGTCTCTTTAAATCTCTGTTTCCTTATCTGTACTAAAATACTAAAATCTATCTCAAAAGACTGTTGTAATGACTGAAGAAAAGCAAAGAAAATTACACCATGACTTTGGGATACTAATATGATTTTTATTTTATTAGTCCAGAGCTGTGAATTGTTTCTTTCTATACTTTTGTTGTTATTGTGTGAATTGATTCTGTTCCAACTCCTAACGACCCTACAGGACAGAGTAGAACTGCCTCATAGGGTTTCCAAAGCTGTAATCTTTACAGAAGCAGACTGCCACATCTTTCTGCTGTGGAAGGGCTGCTGGGTTTAAACCACTGACCTTGAAGTTAGCAGATGAGCACTATAACCACTGCCGCACCAGGGCTTTTTTCTTTCTATATAAAGAAGTTGAATTTCCTCATGAAGACATAATACAACTCATGAACAAGTAGCTATTATTAAATGGAGTACTCTGAGCATCATGAACATTATGAAATTCCTCTTTGGTGGTTGCCATGTCATTGTGACATCTCAGGTCATTTTCAGCTCATTCTTTATAGAGTATCACCACAATTACAATTGTTTCTACATAAAGTTATGGGAGATTTGATAAATTGTCACTGATACTGGAGTCCTGGTGGTTCAGTGGTTAAGAGTTGGGCTGCTAACCAAAATGTTGGCAGTTCGAATCCACCAGCTGCTCCTTGGAAACCCTATGGGGCAGCTCTACTCTGTCCTTTAGGGTCGCTATGAGACGAAATCGACTTGACGGCAACGGGTTTTTTGGTTTCACTGACAGTAGGAATATAATCTGAAAATTGTTTTTGTTTGTTTTTTAAATAAATCCTTTACATTGGCTTTAGTTTTCATTGTGATTGGTCTCATTCCTCAAAAAGTAAAGGGAATATACAATCAACTGAATGCTTGAATAATAAAATATTGACTATGTTTCTTAATTTTATATGTAAAACATTTAAAAAGTTTGGACCAGTGGCATTATTTTAGAGAAAGATTTCATAGTCATTTTGTGAGATATCAAATCATCCACACATATCAGTCAATTCAAGTAAAAATTGAAAATAGTTTTTATTATTTTTTCTTTCACATTACATAGGTCTGCCAACCTAGTGATAGACTGAATTTGGCATGATGCTAATGCTCCATAGGTTCCAACCCATGCCACACGCAGTGACACCAAGATAACTGAATATATTCAAGTGAAGCAGAGAAAGCTGCTAATTCACGTACTGCTCAGAAGTGATTATTTAAGCAATGGAAGTTGTGGTTAGCTAAGATAATGTATTTTTCTTTAGCTTCTTAAAAAAGACTCGAAGTCTTATCACGGCCCCTACATCTGATAATAAATGTGGGTTGCACATAGGGTGTTGAGCCTTCTCTGAGACATATTCCACAAACCTCAGAAATGTCTTAACTTTACCCTCAGTTATCTCTGGTTTTTGCTACACTATAAAGCAAAACTTCATCCACAGCTGAATCTCTCCACTTCAGGAAACTGTCATTTTTCTATATCAAACCACAGAGGGCCTTTGAAAGACAAAAACTATAGCTGTATATCTTCTTTAGCACATAACCAGCTTTAACCCCATTTTTATCAGGACTGTACGGTACAATTCAAATAAGTTTAGTTGTAGTGACAGCAGGACTAAAACTAAATGTCTTTTAACTGGCTGATCATACAAATAATTATTAAATATAAACACATATGCTTTTGTAGATTTGTTGGAGAGATTCGTTAATTGCTTAATGAAAGATGTCTTTCAGATACTAATTCCTTCATTTAGTTCAACAGATTAAATTTTATATAAGAAGATATTAGCATGCATGCAATGAAGTGACAAGGACAACCAAAAAGCTTAAATGTTAATGGATGAAATATAACGTTCAGGTTATTTTAAAAACAAAACAGTATAATTTTCATTTTGCGTGCTTCCACTTGCTCTCTGCCTAGACAAAGAATGTCCCTTTTAATATTCATGCAAATATTGCAATATCAATATTGTGTCCACATTTTTCTGAGTTGTAAATAAATTACAAAAATTTAAACAGTGTATGAATAATTCCAAATGAGCTAAGATTTTGCATTTTCTAATTTGAAGAACTAGTCAAGACTTGGCATTTGAGACCAATGCGAATCACTTGTGCTATAGTTTTAAGTCATTATCTAATTTTATGGAAATTCTAGATGCACAGTTTGCAGAAAGCCATAACATAAAAACAGCTTGCCATCATAGAGTTAATGTCAATAATTTTTGTGAAAGAAAATTACCACTAATGCCAACAGACCTGTGTCTTCATTCCCCCCAGCTCTCTTAAACTGCAGTTCAATCTGGTATAATCTTTTTTCCTCCCCCAGTAGGGTGCAGGGAGCCCTCTAGCTTCCAAGCCTATTTCCTACTGAGGTACATATTGGCCAGCATACAGCTGCTCAGAACAACTATTTGCATCTACAATGGGGTCATCCCACCACGTTCTTTTCAGATCAATATGATTGGTACAAACAATAGTTTGATTTTGATTGCTCTATAGTACGCTTGGGTAGAGCCTCTGAATGCAAGTGAATTGCTTAGAAACAATGGGCTGGTTCATCATCCAAAGCGCCCCTTTTCAAACAGCTGCCTCTGCCACACTCACCCTGACAACGTCCAGAAAAACAGATGGTTTCAGCATTCATGGCCAGTTGAGTGAAAGCCCCTGAGTCAACCATTCAAGGCATGCTTTTTAATCTATTTGATATTAAGGGATATTTTTCTCTACTACGATTTTCAAATATATGTAAATTCTCTTGCTGAATCTAAGTTAAATTAAAAAGAAAGAAGTAGGCATTTAGGAGGTAAGAGTAAAAAATCCCTTTCTTAACTCAGTAGAGCCAGGTATTTGGTTAAAACTGCAGTGGAGACCCTCATGTATCGTATGTATGGTAATTCTGCAGCACAAAAAGGTAAATTAATAATGGAGCTTAGTTCTTCCAAGTTCCATCTCCCTTCTTGTCTTCTGCTGTCTATTCAAAGGCAGGCCTTTAAGGTGACTTTACAGTGTTCCCAGCCCCTTCCCTCCCCTGCACCCCAATTTTGTGTTGCAAGAAAAATCTGTTCAGGAAATTGTATCAGAAAACACAACAGACACAGCCATTCTCGTGTGCTGCCATCACTCATTTATAGACTATATTAATATATACTTTGCATTCAGCTGGCTTCGATGGCTATGAAGACTCAAATATTGCTCCTAAACGCATTTGTAATTTGGTGCTTAAAAAGAAACAAAAACGAAGTGTTAGAGAGATGTGGCTATATCCCAGTACTATTTTACCTCTGCATTTTTATCATAAACATTGAGTGCAAAAAAATTTTTATTTGTCAGTCATGAGAAGTATTTCCATTTAAAAATAAATTGTTAGAAACAGGATAGCAAACAAGTTATAATTGTTGTTTTTCATTACTATTACATAAGGCATAAAATTTGGGAAAAGTACCTGATGCAATGCTACACATCTTTCTAAATATTAACTTGTTTCATAACAGTTTACAGACACAAAGGACAGTAAAAGAATACTCTGAGATACTCTTGCTAGCAATTGTTTTCTGCAGAAAGTATTTAACTCAAATCTGCATTTATAAATTCATAATATTATTATGTACTCTCATTGTATGGAAGATCTTACTCCTAAATTCTGAGTACAAATAAGTTAATAAAAATAAACTCTACTTTGTAGTTAACTTTATTATAAATTGATAGAAAAACTCATTTATTCAACAATTCTACTGATAATAATTTTATGTATTTCATAGCATTATTGTTGTTAGTTGGCATCGAGTTGGCTCCAACTCATGGTGACCACCTACAGAACAGAATGAAACGCTGCCTGGTCCCGTGCCATCTTCATGATTGTCAGTATGTTTGAGTTCATTGTTGCGGCCATTGTGTCAATCCATCTCACAGACAGTTTTCCTTGCCTTTGCTGGCCTTCCACTTACCAAACATGATGACCTTCTCCAGTGATCAGTCCCTCCTGATGATGCATTCAAAGTAAATAAGTCAAAGTCTTGGGCAATATTCTGTGATCCATAGGGTTAATCACTGGCTAATTTTCCAAAGTAGATGGCAATGTATTTCTTCCTAGTGTGTCCTAGTCTGGAAGCTCTGCTGAAACCTGTCTACCAAGGGTGACCCTGCCGGTATTTGAAATACCAGTGGCATAGCTTTCAGCAAGCTACCACAGTAGGACAAACTGACAGAGGGGTGGTGGATAGGGTTATTATTATTAGCAGAATTAAATTAGATAAGGCATATTATTACAATTATCATCATCATCATCATCACCATCATCATCAGAACGATCATTATTAACACTACCAGAGAAATATTAACAAAATAGGTAGCAAAAAATGTATTGTCATCCAATGGGTGACAAGCTGAAAACTTGCAGTGTGAAGCATTAAGATCTTGGCCTGGCCCATGACCCTCTGGGCATTGCTCTGGAAGAACCTGCAGCACTAGGAAGCAGCACATTCACAACCTCTGGATCTATGCTTGCCTGTTCTCACCAAACCTCTTCTGGGAACTGATGGATGTTTCTCAGGCCTACCAAGCATGACCAGTGTTTGAGAAAACAGTTCTCACTTCACCTCCTTGCCTCTTTGATGTTGCCCAGGAAACACCTGAGTTTCCTAGACTCACAGTTTCATCTACCCAGTCATTGTCTTTGCCCTGGACCAAAGTGTCTTCTGAGGAGCCTCCACTGCGGGGGAGCAGCAGAGGCTGGAGGTGGCGGTTTTCATCCTCAGGGTGCATATAGCCTCAGACTTCTCCTATCTTTATATACAAGCAAACACAAACTCCCCCTTCCTCTAGATTCTCACTTCAGCTACTGCCCCATATTTCTCCTTTCCTTTCTTCTGAAAAGTGGTTTTACTCCCACCAACTTTCCATCCTCGTCTTTCATTCCTTCCCTGGACTTCTGCACCAAACACTCCACTGAAACTGCCACCCAGATGATTATCAAGGACTTTCTACATGTCAAATCCAATGAACATTTCTCAGTCTCTGTGATATTTGACTTTGCTTCGGAATTTCAACTTGCTGAGCACCATTCATTCCCTCACCCATTTACCTGTGGCTGTACTGGACCCTGGGGACCCAAAGAAACACTGAAATTCTTGGTTCCTTGGCAGGCCTTCCACATTCTTTCCTAGCTTTCCTCCCACCTTCTCCATCACTCTCATACATTTCCCTTCCCCTGCCTCCCAATGAAATGTTAGTGTTCTTCAGGGTTTTATTGTCTATGTGTTCAGTTTCCACATCCTCTTTGTCCATCCATTCATTCAAAAAAATCTTTATCGAGCATCTCCTACAAGCCACATGTTATCCATGCCTATGACTTCAACTAAATATGACCTTCCAACTGACATCCTTCATGCAGCTAACAAATGCTGTTGACACTTACTCTGTGCCAGACATAGTGCTAAGCTCATTCATCTACCATTGAATAAAGATAGTCTCTGTCTTCAGAGTTTTCCGTGCAGTCCAGCAAAAAGACAGCTAAACCAGCCATAAATAATGCTGCATGATACACTTAGAAGAATGCACAGAGAAGGTGAACCTAGCCAGCACTAAGGTTTGAGACTTTACTCTAAATGTATAGAAAGAGGAGACAGACATCATTAGATTTGCGTTTCGGAAATATCACTCTGGTAAGAATGTGGAAAATGGATTTGAAGGGGGCAGGGAGACTAGTTAGGAAGGTGCTACCATTATCCAGGGAAATGATGATTGATGCAAACTGGATCAAGCGAGAGACAGTGGGGACAGAAAGAAATAGATGTGTTTTAGAGCTGTATCAAATACAACATTTGATCCGATTTGTTAAGTTTGTTAATTGAGTTCTGAAGCTACACGTGTAGAAAGTGCTAGAAATGGGATAGGATAAATGGGCTCATGTGGCTAGGTTTCTACAGTTCCAATAATATCATCCTGTTATAACTCTTAACGATAGCAATCTGTTGTATATGTGTCTGTCTCCTGCACCAGACCAGTGGTTCTCAGCATTTTTCTTTCTGTCATATTATTCATATATTCAAACAGCATCCATAAAAATATTTATTAAAAGCAGTCTGGACAGAGGAAGGAGGACAGAGGGAAGAAGCTCAAAATCTCTAAGAGAATGTATAGTAGGGAAGTTGAAAATCCTCCACTACAATGTAAGCTTCTTAAAGGCAGGAGTAGTGTCTTTTAAAATTGTGTTTACTTAAGACCTAGTACAATGTCTGATACAAAACCGGGTGTACAGTATTTCTTGGATGAATGAATGGATGAATAAAAGAAGGCTTTACCTGCTAGGTTTTTAGCCATACAGGCTGTCAGGATACTGGAGGAAAAGAGAAAAGAGCCAGCTCTCCCCTCAGTCTGACATTCTGGGATTGACTTTCCCCTTCAAGACTCCTTTATGATTGGCGTTGGGCTTTGAGGATGAGGCAATATGAAGGAAGATAGGAGCTTGAAAACAAGAGCAAAAGTTTCAGATCCAGAAAGTCATGGAGTTTCAGGCATAAAAGAACCTCAAAGTAAACTCACTTTACAGATGTGGGAACTGTAATCTAAAAAGCTGAAGTGACTTTCCCAGTCAGGTATCGCAGTACCAGTTGCATCTAGATCTATTGGCAACACAAAAAGATCTAGATCTACTGACGAAACAACAGGATCTAAATCTACTGGCAATACCAACTGCATCTAGATCTACTGGCAACACAACAGGATCTAGGTCTACTGGCAACTCCAACTGGATCTAAACCTACTGACAACACGAACTGCATACAGATCTACTGGCAATGCAACTGGATCTAAATCTACTGACCTCGGTCCAAAGGTCTTATTCTATCCAAAATTTTATAACCAGAATGTTTCACAAGGCTTAAGACATTTAGGTGTTGCAAGTGATTCCAATTTAAGGAAATTAGTTTAATTGCCTTTGTTTCCTAGGGTAAAATTATGTGAAAAAAGAAGATACTGGTTCCATCTGTTAGTTTAGTTTAAAAAAAAATTTTGTTGTTGATAATATGCACAGCAGAACATACACCAACTCAATAGTTTCTACATGTACAATTCAGTGACATTGATTACATTCTTTGAGTTGTGCAACCATTCTCGCCCTACTTTTATGAGTTGTTCTATTAACATAAACTCACTGCCCCCTAAGTTTCCTATCTAACTTTTTGAGTTGCTGTTGTCAATTTGATTCCATATAGTTAGATCTTAAAAGAGCTCAATGCTCAAGGCAGATATTCTTTACTAGTTAAGGTAAACTATTGTTTGGTTTTGAGAAGACTTCAGAGGATACGTTTTGGTTTAAGGTTTAAAGATTATCTCAGGGTAACAGTTTCAGGGGTTCATCAAGCCGCCATGGCTCCATAAAGTCTAGAGTCCATGAGAATTTGAGATTCTGTTCTATATTTTCCCCCTTTTGATTGGGATTCTATAGAATCTTTGATCAAAATGTTCAGGAATGGTAGCCAGGGCACCATCCAGTTCTTCTGGTCTCATGGCAAAGGGGGCAGTTGTTCATGGAGGCAGTAAGCCTCACACTTCATTTCCTCTTCCTATTCCTGACTTTCCTTCTTCCTCTGTTGTTCCAGGTGAATAGAGACCAATTATTGCCCCTTGGATGTCCACCCGCAAGCTTTTAAGACCCCAGGCACTATGTAATGATCTAGGAGGTAGAATGATCTAGGAGGCAAACATAATATTAGGCCAATTAACTGGGCATGAAACCATGACCCTAAACCTCCAAACCAAAGAACCAAATCCCATAAGGTGTTTGGTTGCATGTAAGCAGCCTCAGCAGCTACCCTTTTCTCGTCATTGTTGTATATATTTCTATCAGACCAATTTTGCCATTTCAACTTTATACAGATGTACAACTTACTGACAGCAATTAATCAGCTGTGCAACCCAACACTTAATCGATGCAATTTTTCCAACACTGTAAAGAGAAATGTTAGTTTAGCTTTGTCTGTTTCCCAACTCATTCCCAGTGCATTAATAGCCCTAAACAACCTTTAGTACACTAGCTATTGTACTTCATGTATCTGTGGACAAATGATTTTCTAGATCTTTAGTGTGGTAGCAGGAGAGGGTGTAGGTTCTGGGCCCAAGCTTGTCTGCAGTGCTATCTAGAGGAAGTGTAAAGTGTATTCGAAACAGCTGTTCAATAATTTCATATTCATTTGAACTTGCTCATTCCTCCGCTCCGAGTTTATATCCAATTTCTGCCTTCGCTCCCTTTCCTTTCTTAAAATATAAATTATTCAAAAATTTAAAGTAATATGTTTTCATTGTAGAAAATTTGTAAAATAGGGATGAGGAAAAGAAGAGAACAAATGTGATTGGTCATCCTAACTCTCAAACATAACCATTGTTAGTATTTTGATACATCTCCTTAATAAACACACATGCATACACACATACTCACGGTCACATATATGCATAGAGTTTTTACCCAAAAAAATGGCACATACAGTATTGTAAACCTGCTCATTACTTTAATAATATGGTATAAACCTTTCTTCCTATTATAAACTATTCCTACACAACCTATTTTTAGTGGCCGAATATCATACCATTGTAAGGATATACCATAATCTAAGGAACAATCTTTTGTTATTGGCTGCTATTTAGATAATTTATTTTTCACTACTGTAGTACCAACCCAGTTGTCATTGAGTTGATCCTAACTCACGGTGACCCAATGTGTGTCAAAGTAGAACTGTGCTCCATAAGGTTTTCAATGGCTCTTTTGTTAGAAGTGAACTCCCAGGCCTTTCTTCCAAGACACTCTGGGTGGACTTGAACATCCAACCTTTCAGTTAGCAGCCGAGCACATTAACCACTTGCACTATCCAGGGACCCCACTATTATAGTAATGCTGCAATAACCATCTACATAAGTAAATCTTCAAGCCTCTCTATGATTATTTCCTGAAGATAAATTACTAGAATTGGAATTGCTTTGTAAAATGACATGCACATTTTTGAGGCTTTTGATGCACCAGGGAAAACTGTGCTTCAGAAAAATTGAATGGAAACAACCTAGGTGCCCATTAACGGACGAATGGATAAACAAATTATGGTATAGTCACACAATGGAATCCTATGCAACGATAAAGAACAACAATGAATCTGTGAAACATAACAGGGAGGAATCTGGAGAACATTATGCTGAGTGAATTCAGTCAGCCACAGAAGGACAAATATTGTATAAGGCCACTATTATAAGAACTCAAGAAAAGATTTAAAGAAAACATTCTTTGATGGTTATGAGGGTGGGGAGGGAGGGTGAGGGTTATTCACTAACTAGATAGTAGACAAGAATTATCTTAGGTGAAGGGAAGGACAGCACACACTACAGGGGAAGTCAGCACAACTGGACTAAACCAAAGCTAAGAAGTTTCTTGAATACAATCAAACACTTCAAGGGACAGAGTAGCAGGGGTGGGGGTCTGGGGACCATGCTTTCAGGGGACATCTAGGTCAAGTGGCATAACAAAGCTTATTAAGAAAATGTTCTGCATCCTACTTTGGTGAGTGGCGTCTGGGGTCTTAAAAGCTTGCAAGCGGCCATCTAAGATGCATCAATTGGTCCCAACCATCTGGAGTAAAGGAGAAAGAAGAACACCAAAGACATAAGGAAAGTATTAGCCCAAGAGACAGAAAGGGCCACATAAATCAGAGACTTCATCAGCCTGAGACCAGAAGAACTAGATGGTGCCCAGCTACCACCAGTGACCTCCCTGACGGGGAACACAACAGAGAGTCCCGGATGGAGCAGGAGAAAGGTGGGGTGCAGAACTCAAATTCTAGTAAGAAGACCAGACTTAATAGTCTCACTGAGACTAGAGGAACCCCAGAAAGCATAGCCCTTGGACTCTCTGTCACCCCAGAATTAAAGCCATTCCAGAGGCCATCTCTTTAGACAAAGACTAGACTGGACTATGGGACATAAAATGATACTCATGAAGAGTGTGCTTCTTAGCTCAAGCAGATACATGAGACTATAAACGGGCAGCTTCTGTCTGGAGGTGGGATGAGAAGCAGAGAGGGTCAGGAGCTCGTTGAATGGACACAGGAAATCAGGGGTGGAAAGGAGGAGTGTGCTGTCACAGTGTAGGGAGAGCAATTAGGGTCACATAACAATGTATGTATAAATTTTTGTATGAGAGACTAACTTGAATTGCAAATTTTCACTTAAACTACAACAAAAAAGAAAAAGAAAAATTGAAGAGCTACATACTACAAATGGCAGTACAAGAGAGTGTTCCTTGCTCCCCAAATCCTTCTCTGATTAGCCTCTGTTATCTTGCCTCAAAAGGTAGGGCATCCTAACCATTCACCAGAGTCAGATTTTGCTTTGAATACTGCCTTCTCTTCACCATCCTGTGAACTTGGGCATGTTCAACAACTTCTTTGCCTATGGTTTGTGATATCTGTCTGAGGGAATACAGCACCTCGCAGGCACACAGTAAATTCACAATAAAAGTTAGTTTACTTTTTTCCTTATGCTACATACCAGCCCACAGGTAAACTGTCATTTCCACTCTGTTTTGTTCTTATTTCTTTTATGTATATGTTGGTTCCAAAAAAAAAAAAAAAAACCCATGATGTACTTTCCAGGGATGTACTGTGACAAAAAGCCAGAACACCTATAGAACTGGAAAGCAGTATCACTCCTTACCAGCAGATGCCACTACCTGATCCATGATGTATAGCAGAAAAAATCTTTCAGTATGAGGTTCCAGGTCCTATAAGCAAATCAGTACTCTACATGTGTGAAACTTTGACCTCATATAAAAACACACACCTTTTTTTCTGATTTTTTTTTTCACAATATGAAGAAAGTACAGTCTGAGAAATCTCTGTACTTTAATGGTATCTATCAATATCTTGGAACCCTGGTGGCACAGTTGTTAAGAAATCGGACGCTAACTAAAAGGTTGGCAGTTCAAATTCACCAGCCGCTCCTTAGAAACCCAATGGGCAGTTCTACTCTGTCCTATAGGGTCGCTATGAGATGGAATCGACTCGACAGCAACGCGTTTGTTTTTGTTATCAATGTCTTGTTACTCAATATCCTAAATTAAATTTTCTACTCAGGGATTATGAAAGCTTTACTAAATTTACCATGTGGAGTCCCTAGGTAGTGTAAACGGTTAACACACTCAGAGGCTAACTCAAAGGTTGGTGATTCAAGTCTACCCAGAAGCACTTTGGAAGAAAGGCCTGGTGATCTCCTTCTGAAAAACGAGCCATTGAAAACCCCAGGGATCACATTTCTACTTTCACACACGTGGGATCGTCAGCAGCTGGAGTCAACTGGACAGCAACTGGTATGTGTATGTATGTACAACAAGAAATTTGAGAGAATCTACAGAAAGTGTGCACACATATCCTCACACAATTAACAATTAGGAAAGTTAAAAAGAGTGTACAAGAAGTAAAGGTCAAAAATGACTAAAGACCTAAAGAGGAGACTTTTCTTTAAATGTATCAAAATCCAATGTTCTCCGACTGATTAACACTCTTTTAAAAATGACAGCAAAAAGACTCAGATTTGGAAAAGACTGACAGGAATTTTTCATAAATAAAAACATTAACAGGAATGTTTCCAAACAGAAAAACAGTCAACTATCCATACTTTCTTGATTTCAAAGTTACTGATGGTATTTATTCTAATCCATAATAAAATATCTGCTTTGCTTTGTTGAAATCTGAGGCACTGTGCTAATATTTAGCATCTTACCAGCTCCCAAGGCTTTGCAATCAAAGTAGGCTTCCTGTATTAGTCACCTATATGCAGAATTTCTTTGAAACCTAAACATGTGACCCTGCACACCAAAGATCAACGTTCACCCAGAGGGAAATAGCGTTCCCTCTCATTCACTCAGGCACGGGATGGATGAGAGATTACGTGACAGGACGCCATAGGAGACAAAGCCATGAAGAACCGACAAGACTCCTGCTCTTGCGGCGCTTACGCTCCAGTCATTGTAAGCAGAGGAGAGCAAGTACACAAACATGTGAGCAAGAATGTTTCAGATTGGGATAACTCTGTGAACAAAAAGAAACGGACTGATTTGACAGAGTGAGAGGAGGACTTCAGATGCCGAGGAAAGGCCTCTCTGAGGAGAAGACCTTTAAGTTGAGCCCTAGATGAGAAGCAAGAGCTACCTGTCTTAGCCTCCTAGTGCTGCTGTAACAGAAAGACCACAGTGGGTGCTTTAAAGAACAGAAGTTTATTTTCTCACAGCTCAGGAGGCTAGAAGTCCGAACGCAGGACATCAACTCTACTGGAAGTCTCTCTCTGTTGGCTCTGGGGGATAGTCCTTGTCTCAGTCAGCTTCTATAGTCCTGGCGATCCTTGGTACTTTGGAGATCTTCACGTGGCATCTATCTTTCCCTCTCCCTCCCCCACCCCCTCCCCCTTGTGCTTCCTCCTGTGTCTAATCTGCACTATTTATAACTCAAAAGTGATTTGGTTTAGGACACAGCCTACACCGATATGGCCTCATTAATCTAACAAAGCCCTATTTCTAAATAGGCTCATATCCACAGGTATAAACCTGTTGCCTTCAAGTCGATTCCCACTCACAGGAACACTATAGGACAGAGCAGAACTGCCCCATAGGGTTTCCAAGGAGCACCTAGTGGATTTGAACTGCTGACCTTTTGGTTAGTAGCCACGGCTCTTAACTACTGCACCACCAGCTTTTCCACCCACAGGTATAGGGGTTAGGATTTCTATACATATTTGGGGAACACTGTTCAATCCATAACACCCCTCATGGGAGGACCCGGGGCAGAGTGCCAGACAAAGGTCAGGGGTGCAAAGGGCAGCAGCTCGGCATGACTGAGGAAGCGAGCGCACAGAGCGGCAGAAGGATGAGGGGAGGTGTGGGAGCTGGGTCGCTGGGTTCTGCTCAGGGCCTGTTGGCCACAGCAGGGGGAGTTCATTCTCTTCTGAGACCAATGGGCAGCCATGGTGGGTCTGAGGCAGGGGAATGACAGGCAGTTATAATAAGCCAGTCCAAAAAGTGTAGGTTACTTTGAGTAAGCATTTAGGCAGTACTGGAATATTTATGCAAACTTGAAGCGTTACTTAAATAAATTTAATTTTTAATACCTGCAAGAGGTCTTAGTGTTCAGGAGTGTTTTACCATTGGAGTTGACTGTAATTTGCAGTGCTCGAAAAGTTAATCTAACGTTATGACTTTAAAACAATGTTTAAATGTTTAAGATAGCTGGTTTAACAGGAGGGGATCAAGTCAGAGGGTGAACTGAAGGACTAGAAGTTAGTCGGCAAAGGTGAGCAGTGAGCACTGCCACCCACGGGTCTGTGCAGACGAAGGCAGGCAGTAGGAGTGAGCCCTGGAACCATGGACTTCAAGCCAGTCGGCAAGGCTGAAGCATGGAAACCAAAAGGTATGTCAAGAAGGGCACATCTGTCAGGGGTAGCGAGGGTAGAGGTGCAGATATAAAAGGACTGGACCCTCTGTCAGGGTAACGAAATGGCCCTGCAGAGTTTTAAGCAGAGGAGATTCAAGAAACAATGAGGTCTTTGAGGGAATATGTAAAGAAAGGAGAGCATAGAGCTGAGGATAGAATCTTGGGCAATGCCTATGCTATGTTGGGTGCTTTAGAACAAGAGAGAAGCCAGTGGAACCAGAGAAGTGGAACGTCACTGGCTTTAATGAATAAGATAGTCCACTGGCAACCTCAGGGAATGAGACTCATTAAGATGGATGGTGAGGCCAGAGGGTAAAGAAATGTGCCAAGTACAAGGTGAGTTCATGGCAGAGCTGGGCTTTGGGGGCTCAGGTATGTGTTTCCTTCATACCAGGCAGACTGTCATGTGTATGTGTGAGTGTGTGCATCTATGCGTGTCTATGTGTGCATGTGTGCCCAAGTGTGCATGAATGTGTGCACACGTGTGTGCATGTGTGTTTTAACACAGAAGACCTTTTTTGCTGGAGTGAGGGGAAGCCAGCAAGTCTTTAAAGATTCCATATAAGTTTCCACATAATTAAGGAAAAAACCTTCTGCCTTTTTCCATTTCATTTGTAACATCATTTGACTTTCCTTCATTCCCCTTTTATCATCTCCCATAGCCCTGTCGTGCCTCCTGTTATCTGATCTCTTGTTCATCTAAGCCAAGGGTTGGCAAACTGTTTCTGTAGAAGGATGGATAGTAAATATTCTAAGCTTCGTGGGCCAAAAGGCAAAATCAAGTATATTATGTGGGTATTTATATAACCAAACCAAAAAAAAAAAAGAATCCACTGCCATCAAGTTAATTCTGACTCATAGCAACCCCACAAGGTTTCCAAGGCTGTAAATCTCTATGGAAGCAGACTGCCACATCTTTCTCCCTCCGAGCCGCTGGTGGTTTTGAACCACCAACCTTTCAGTTAACAGTCCATTGCTTAACCACTGTGCCACCAGGAGGGAAATTCCACATATTTTTTTGACAAAATTAAAAACGTAATAATAACGACTGAGTACAGAATTTTTGTAATTCGGGTCTAACCAATGAGAAGAAGGGATTCTTTTGGAGGAATAACACTTCACATAGTTGGAGGTCACAGTTAGTATTCTCCACCACCAAATCAGCAGCAAATATTCAACTGTAAAAACCATTCTTAGAAACTGATGAACTAGCAAATGTTTTCTTGTGTTTATTTGTGCCACATTTAAAAAAAAAAATTCTTATCTTGTGCAATGCACAAAAAGAGGCACAGCCTTTGAGAGGGATTTGGCCTGGAAGCTGTAGTTCGTTGACTTCTTATCTAAACACGCGCTTTATACTTGCTGGATTTACAGCAGGCCACCAGAGGGAGGGGTGTCTGGTTCGTTCAGTGGTGCTCCCAGTCTCTCACTCCGTGTCAACTTTTCACTCGTTTCCCTCATTCTGTTCCCTCCTGGTCTAGATGGAAAGCACTCTCTCGGTCTACAACATGTGCCAAACAGGCAATTTGAGTTTTCTGTCCAATGGGATGATTTTAGAGTCTCAGAAGCAATCCAGCCTTCAAAAACGAGATTGGTTAATCATTGCAATTTCTTTAATGGGATTAAATTAAACCAAACCAAACCTGTTGCCGTCGAGTCGATTCCAACTCATAGCGACCCTATAAGACAGAGTAGAACTGCCCATAGGGTTTCCAGGAGCAGCTGGTGGATTCGAACTGCCAACCTTTTGGTTAGCAGCCGAGCTCTTAACCACTGCACTACCAGGGCTACATTTTTTAATCTCTTAATTTCACAATTACATGTAAATTTCAAAATGCAAATACATTCAGGGGAGAGAATATGTTGACTTAAGATCCTTCACACTAAGGTCAAAATAAATATCCAACTACTTTTTAAGAGGGAGGTCTGTTTTGGGAGCAGAATTTATAGGTGCTGAGATAGGACAAGGAAATGCCAAAGAGTGGAGGAAAGGAATGCAGAAAGGAGAGGCTGCCAGCTGTGCACTCCACTGCCGCATGACAGGCATAGGCTCAGGAGCTCTTGTTGTTAGCTGCCATTGAGTCGAGACTCATGGCAACCTCATACACACCAGGGTCAGACCATCGTGCTCCATAGGGTTTTCACTGGCTGATTTTTCAGAAGTAGATCACCAGGCGTCAGGATCTACTACAGTAAAACCTGGGAAAGCAGGAAACTGTGTAAGGCAGAAACCCGTCAGACAAGGAAAACTCAAATATTTCCCACTAAAATGAGCAACAGAAAAGTGGCAAGACTGCACCCTGTCAGAGGCAGAAAACTCAACAGAGACTCGGAAAAACAATGAGGCCCAGTTGAGTTCCATTGGGTTCCAGCTCTCACGGGTTTCACCGTATGTGTGAAATCCTGAGGAAAGAGTAATGTTGAGACCAGGCCCCAGACCTCTAGCATCTCACAGTTCAGTGCTGCCTCGGTATCATACAATTTGGCTTGGAGACGACCTTGAAGATCATGAAATCCACATCCTTGTTTTATAAAATGGAGATTCAGGTTGATGCTAATTATCTTAGTAACTTCAGACATGCTTTTAATTGATATGATTTTGATTGCTGGAGAAAATGTGGCCTTCCAACATTTCTGGGAAAAAGCAAAGAGCAGTTTCCATGAACTTTTATTTCTGTTTGTACTAACCCAGAAGGATTAAAGGTCTGTGGCTCAGACGCTCATTCTGATGGAGATGCAGTGGGGATTTCCAGCACAGATCGTGGCGCCAACCCAGGTCTCCAGTGGACTCATTTGGTGGATGCTGACAAGCCAAACCAAGCTCAGCCTGAGTCACAGAAGTGTGTTCATTGTGTATAGTCCCGGGGCGAGAGCTCAAGTACTGGCCAAAACAAGGGCCAACCCCTTTCTGCTTCTGCTTCTGCTTCTGCCGGACAACCGGTAGAACGGAAAGAACGTGGGCTTTGGAATCAGCTAGAGGCTTGTTTTATTTCAGCTCAACCACTCAGTAGAAGTGTGGCCTTAGGCAATTCAGTTAGGCTCCTCAGGCTCAGTTTCCTCCCATGCAAGGCAGGGTAATAACATTGATAATACTTGACTGAGTAAGCTCATGGGCTTAAGAAGTCTAGCTCAGAGGCTGGAACATACTGTTGTTAGTTGCCCTGAAGCTGGTCCCAACTCACGGTGACCCTACGTACAATAAAATAAAATGTTGCCTGGTGCTGTGCCATTTTCTTGACATGAAATGACATGTATGATTGAGTCTGTCCATTCCATCTTATTGAGGGTTTCCCTTATTTTCAATGACCCTCTACTTTAGTAAACATGATGTCCTTTTATAGCGATTGGTCTTTACTGAGGACATGTCTAAAGTAAGCCAGCTGAAGTCACACCATCCTCCTCCCTTCTAAGGAACCAAGCACTTCAACCACTGTGCCACCAGGGCTCCTTATTTCTCCTAAGACTGATTTATTTGTTTTTCTGGCAGTCCACATTACGTTCAGTATTCTTTGCCAACACCACAAATCAAACGCATCAATCCTTCACATAATAGGTACTCAGTGAAATGTGCTTACTCTCTTAGAGACAGACTAGTATATATTAACCCAGCTTTTCTATCAGTCAAAAACGGGATGATGAGAGCTAAAGTTCAGGAAGTACTTAAGACAAGATGTCATTATTATTTCCCAAGCATACACATAGCCCTTACAAGGGCCATGGAATCCCCCTAGGTGGAGTTATGGAGATCATCAATGAACACTGTCCTCTTGGGTACCCCTCAAGATTCTCTCAGCCTCACTGCTTACACCAGCCTCTACTGAGCTGACCAAGATCAGCACAGGTTTTTACCAGCATCAGTCAGATGCAACTTGAAGGTTCAGTATTTCGCCTCCCATCTGTGCTGCCTGCCTCTTGCTTTCTACCGCCAGGCTTTTCTGATGCTACAGCACAGGACATCAAGCAGAACCCCTGAACACTCACACATGTGCCACCCAGTAGTGTGGAGTTACCTCCTATAGAACTATCCTTGCTCAATATGGGATAGAAGTCAATGCATAAATGTTTCTTGCCCCCTTGATCTTCTCACCTGGACAATTCTATGACGCATTCCATAAGGCATCTCAGAAGGTAATCCCTGATAGAGTACAAGTGGCGGCCAACTCCCCCATTTCCTGTCATTTGCTCCTGCTCCCTGGGACCACACTCCCAAATAAACCACCTGCACAGAAGCCTTTGTCTCAGGCTCTGCTCTCAGGGTAACACAGGATAAGTTATTAGCTATTTCTGTGGTTACCTAGAAAAAGAAGTGGAAAGGGACATTGCAGAGTCTACTTCAAGGATGAGAAATAAGTGGTTGGGTGCTGCCTCTGTCCCCTTGCCCTGTGACAAAGGTCACGAACTTTTCCAAGGAACCCAGACACAGCCTTGGAACCCTTCTCTACATGACTGCAGAAGAGTTTTATCAAGTGATTGAAGCTGACACTTGAAATTTATTTGCCACCTTGGGTCCAAAAGACCCATGTTCAAAACTCAGTTCCTTAACTTATTAGCTACATAGCTTTGAAACAGTTTCTTATACTTTTCTGAATATCAGTTTCTCATCTATGAAATGGGGATAGTAATTTCTATTTCACAGTGTTATTAGGAATATTCAAAAACAGAATATACTAAAGCACCTATCAAGATATGTGGCACATAGTACATACTCAATAAATGTAATTATCTCTTTTGTTTTAAAATACAGTGAGCAAGTGAAAAGTAGGACATGGTTACTCACTGTGTAAATGTGGAACATTAACCTCTTATCTTCAGATTTTATATCTATAAAAAAGATACATTACGGATATCATAAGGTTGTAGTGTTAATAAAATGGAATAATGGACCACAGCACTGTTTTCAGCAGTAACATTAGAATTATTATTGTATTTCAAATGGAAAATCCTAACGCCTAGAGAAGCTAAGAAATCAATGTCACCTAGCTGGCTAAAGAGCCCTGCTCTTTCTATCATACTAAGCTGCCTCCCACCTGGGGCATCAGACAACCCTGACCACTATCTACAGATAGGCAGGCCCGTGGCAGGGTGGGTTGATAAGCAAATGCTGACTGAGGAGTTCACCAAGCAACAGGGGATCCTACTGCACTGTGGGAAGATGAAGGGGGTGGTGTCAATAACTCCCAGCCTGTTCAGCTGATAGGCTGATGATGGAGGGAGGAACTGTAGCCTTGGCTACAGAAGAAGGACCTGCTGTAGTTTGAGAGTCAAGGTATTTATTCTTAAATGTCACAAACCAGTCACTACATCAGAGTAGAAACATTAAGGCTGATAACACCGTTAAGAAAAGGGTATGCACCATATGAAATGTGAGCAATCATCAATTTAAGTGATTTCTGAGTCAACAGGTCCTCCTTCTAGATCAAAATCAGGTCCCTGAACAATTCTGCCCCCACTCTTCTCATTTCTATGGATGGGCTTCATGCTGTTTACGATCACTTACTGGTCGAAATAGCTACGCTTCTTACACTATTTTAGAAAAATAAATTCCAATGTGTTAACTGCACAAGAAATTTACCAGAAAATCAAAGGAATGGCCAGCAAAAAAAAAACAACCATATGCTAAACTATAAGGGCTAACAAACAAGTAAGCTGACAGGTACATGATTTATAAGAAAATATGTGGCAAATGATCAAAATAGGATATGCGTATGAGATGTTCGACTTTTATGAAAATCGAGATCATGAAAGAGATGATGGATTTACGGACAAGGACAATGCAGCTCAGAATGATTAAACCATTTGCATTAAGATGAAGCTGCTAACTAGTTAGAAAGACATTCACACTTGAAACTCTGCAAATCTGAACCCATGTCTCCAAAGTTCCTTTTCAATATTCTTTCCACTGTATCACAGCTGCATATTATGCACAAAGTGGAATAATTTAGGGAAAAAATATAAAATTTCCAATAAGAGTTCATGATTTTATTTTCAGTATTTTAAGCCCAAAAGGATATTTCATACAATATTTTGTAAAATAATTTTAAAAATTGGAATGAAGAAATGAGATTTCTGAAACATAATTCATAATTAAAATTGTCTTAAAATGAACACTCATTTCCTTATAGGGATTGACAATATTAAAATATTTACATATACATATATCTATATATAGACACATAAAGTTTATATTTATATATCTAGATATAGATATAAAACCCATTACAGTCGAGTCTATTCCGACTCATAACGACCCTCTGGGATAGAGTAGAACTGCCCTATAGGGTTTCCAAGCAGCAGCTGGTGGATTTGAACTGCCAATCTTTTGGTTAGCAGCTGAGCTCTTAACCACTGCACCACTAGGACTCCAATACGTATACACATATATATATATGTATATGTGCACATGTGCATATATGTATATGTAAGTACAGATTTATCACTAAGGTAGAAAAGACTTGGAATTATCAAAGTAAGAAAGTATATAATTGGTACCTGGACCAATTCTATAGATAGAAAATATGCCTGCCCTCTGCCGACCATCTAGAACACTACTTAGTGACATGTGTTTTACACTAGAATGCATATAAACCAGAATGTATTTAGAACTTGGCTTATTTTTAGTCACACAAGTTTTGTTTCCTAAATAAGATTTTAGATTACCATTTTGGTTTGTTCCCCAAAATTTCAGCACTCCATATGGTTGAAGATGTACTCGCATCTTCTCAACAAGACCTTGTTTGAACTGTGTACAGTACTGACTTCAAACTGTTCACTGCTATGCATATTCCATGGTGAGTAGAAATATAGGGTATACGAGGGAGGCAGGAAATGAGAAAGACAGGCATGGCCCAAAGTTCAAATTCTAAACTGCTTTCCAAATTTTCAAATGTGAAAATTTCTTTAGTTTGCAAAAACTGTTATAAATGATACCAGAGAACATACACATTCGGCTTATGTAGAGTCACGTGGTATAATATATATTGTAATTAGAGCTCTAAAATATACCAGGGTAGTTTTTTAGTACACTAGTAACTAATATTATGGTAGCAATTTTGTTTTATTTAAAAGAATTATTTGTATAACTACATAAGTCTGAAAATGGTCGATGAGAATGTATTTAAATTATTTTTGTTATGAGATGAGAATATTGTCCCTAGTTATAGGTTCAATGGTCAATTTTACTCTTACTAACAAAAGAACTAGCCCAAAACACTTCTAGAATTTCTATAACCCTGATAATAATTTAGGTGCAAGGAAATTAAGACAATGAATTAACAATACTTTGTGGAATTAATTTGAGAAAATAAAATCAAAATAGGTAAGAAAATAGGTTGCTTCACTACGTTCTCATAATGCATTTGAAACCTTGGTTAAACTATGCAGTGATCAGGGCTACTGTGCCTTGATTAAAAGTGTTTGCTACAGCACAAATTTGCACAGTATTAAATGACATATATTTTAATAATTCACATCCTTCTTGCAGGGATACCACTTTTGGTGACCATTATTCATGTAAAAGTTTATCAGCTTTTAGATAATTGTTTTATGCATCAGTCTTATGAACCAAAATGAGCCAAAACACTCCATATTATTCTTCCCTCCAAAACACCTTCTCTCCATATTTTATTATTCACTGTTATAACTATTTTTGAGTAATAAATGTTTTTCAGGTATTTCTTAACATTAATAGACAGACAGACACACAAACAACATATGAAAATCGAAAATAGAGGAGGTAAATTAAGAGGTATTATTTATATTTCAAGGAGCAATTCTTTTGTAATTTGCTCTTTTGATACATTTCTAATATTTAGCCATAGAAAACTGATTTACTTGCCTTTTTCCGTAATAATCGCTCTAAAGATTTTTGTCCCATCCTAAATCTGCCTTCCTCACTAAATTTTAACTGCACAATTTTAAGCTTTCATAAGAGGAATTAAATATTAACACCTGAATGTACTCCATTCATTAGATTTTACAGCAGTGTCAACTGCTGGTATGTGGTTTAGCATTTATACTTTTTGTATTTCCAGACTTCTTTTTTTCCTCCAAGGCAAATTGAACTTCTCCCCCTGCCCGCCTAAAAGGTAAATTACTTTCACTTCCTGTCTTGTCTTAGGAGTCCCTGGCTGGTTCAAACAGTTAACACACTCAGTTCTGAAAGGTCAGTGGTTCAAGTCCACCCAGAGGCACCTCGGAAAAAAGGCCCAGGGATCTATTTCTGAAAAGCAGTCACTGAAAACCCTACTCAGACACACATGGGGTCATCATGAATTGGAATCGACTGGACGGCCACTGGTGGTTTATCTCACCTTGACCCATGCTTCTACTTCTTTCCCCCACCCTAGGAAAGCTCTCTTCTCTTCTCCCTGAAGATTGAGATCCATCTTATCCTCCACACAGTGGCTAATGCCACTTCTTTCACTGAGTCTGCCCAGAACAACACAGCTATAGTGCTCTTCCTTTCTGACGTCCAGCAAGTTCCGGTGTTAGTACCATTCTCCTTTACCTCGCCTTAATTGCTTACTATTGACATTACATTTTTTTTTAAATAGACATCTTCACTTTTCACCACAAACTATCTGTAAGGGCTACACTGGAAAGCAGATTATCACAAAGCCCATACATGTTTTCCAGCTGACCCACTGCTATGTTCCAATAACAAGGGGTAATACATAAATCACAGGTGTGACCAACAGCTGGTCATCAAAGCAAAAGATATCACATCTCTAAATCTCGAAAATAATGTGAGAAAATAAATAAATAAATAAAACTCACTATGGCTTAAGTCACAGAGTTTTAGAACTGGATCTTAGAGCCCCACTGTGATGGTTAAGGTTGTGTGTCAACTTGGCTGGGCCGTGATTCTCAGTTGTTTGGCAATTATGTAATGATGTAATCACCTCCATGATGATATCTGCTATGAGCAGCCAGTCAGTTGAGAGGGAGTTCCTTGGGGGTGTGGCCTACATCCAGTATATATAGACTTTCTGACCAAGTTCGCTGCCTTTTGCTCTACTCTGGATTCTGCATTCGGCTTGGCATCATCTGAACTCCTGCTCTTGGGACTTGAGCCAGCAGCCTGCCATCTTATCTGCCAATCTTGGATTTTTCAGCGTCTGCAGCCTCTGAGACAGCAGCCTGCTCTCTGACCTGCTGATCTTGGATTCGTCAGCCAGTGCAGCTATGTGAGTCAGTAGAAGCCTCCAGTCTGACGCCTGACCCACGGACTTGGGACTTTTCAGCCTCTACAACCAAACTGAGTGAGCTATTTCCTTGACACAAATCTCTCTCTCTCCCTATCTATCTGTATATATACACACGCTTCACTGGTTTTGCTTCTCTAGAGAATCCAGCCTAAGACACCAAGTATAAACTCCTCATGTTACAGAGGAGGGGTCTGAGGCCCTGGATTGTAGATCTGGAAGATGGTGGAAATGAGACACAAGCAGAGCTCTGTTGACACACAGAACAAATCTCTTTCCAGCATATTCTACTTCCCTGCTATAAACACCTATTAAAAGGGGTATACTTTACACACTGGTTATTTAAGGGGCCTTAATTTGCAATAAAGTTTTCACCCACCATAAAGAATAAAACTACTGAACCATAAATCTAAAACCAATAAACTCACCCTAGTAAACATTAAACAAACAGTAACAGAGATAAAAACCCCACGTCAGGCTCCGGGAGAGCAGCAGGCATAACGTGGTCCCATGCATACTATGGACTCCCCACAGGCCATCTGCTGGCCGACTTAGGCTTTACATGTGGCTAGTCTCCAGAGGTAGAAAGCTATTCAGGAGAAATCTGGACACCTTTTTCTTCCCCCATCAATACCCCAGTAGCATGCAGATACAATCCACAAATTAACTGATCGTTCAATTCAAAGATAAATTGGCAACATCTAAATAATCTGAAGCTGTCACTAAAGACCTTAGTCAGGAGGGTTTAGAGCTGTGGTTCTCAAAACAGGCTGAACATTGGAATCATATTGGAAGTTTTGGGGACAACTTCCTCAATCCCCATCAATGGAATCAGAATAATGGGGGTGAGATCTAGGCATTGGTATTTTTTAAAGACTCCCTAGGTTATTGTGATGCCCTATGAGAGTTAAGAAGTACACATTTGGAGAGTAGAAGTTCTTCAGCTATGTTCTCCCCCCCCCCTTTTTTTTTCCTTTATATTTCCTACCTAAATTGGCCAGGATTCTTTCAGTTTAGAGTAACAGAAAACCAACCTATACTAGCATTCTCATAAGTAAGGTCGGGGGCAAAACTGCCCTCTGGAATGACAGCGGCCAGGGGCTTGATGTCCTCAGAACCTTTCCCCTTTGGACCCTTCCACCTTTTCTGAGTCCCTCTCCCATTCGATGTCCTCTCTTGCCAGTCTTCCAGTTTAAATTCCATGGTCAATCACTATAATCACTCCCTTGATCAACTATCTGTCCCTCTCTTACTACATGATGTCACTGAGCAAAACCATAACTCCATTAATACGACTGTCTGCCTACTCCATACTTGGTCTGTGCAGCTGAACACAGCTAGAGAAAAATACACAATCTTGCTGACAGGTCTCATTTTATGTTAATGGTCACAGACCTTGAGTGACCCTGAATTCTGTCCAGCAATCATACCACATTTCCACAGTCCATTCACTCTCCCACTTTCCTGGACAACTCATTCACACCTTCCCTTATTCCCTCAAACTCCTAGCACCTTCTCCCACATATTCACTCTCCCCATATATCACATCCTCCACATACCACGTCTCATCTTGCTTCCTACTTTACAAGAAAACTGAAGTAATCAGATGAGAATCTCCACAGACTTTCACCACCACAACCACCCACCAACCAACAACTCCAGCACATACTCTGTCTTACTTCCTATTTCTATAAAGGAACAGTTCATGCTCCCATTTAATGCCAATCCTTCCTCTTGTACGCAAGATCCTATCCATCTCACCAACCCAAGAAATTCTCTCTGGAAATTCTCGCCTCTCTCTTCTATGTCATCGTTGTTCTCTTTCTACAGGAGTATCTCTGTTTGCATTCAAACATGTTCTTATTTTCCTTATTTTTTAAAAAAACTACCTTGCTCTCGATCACACATTCCCCACCGCCTACTAACCATTTCTCTGATTCCTTCTCCAGCAAAACGTTTTGAACAATTTATCTATTGCCACTGTCTTCAATTTCACTTTTTCCCTTTTCTGTTAGGAGTCCTTGAGTAGTACAAATGATTAATGTGATCAACTGCTAATCAAAAGTTTGGAATTTTGAATTCACCTAGAGGCATCTCACAAGAAACGCCTGGAAATCTACTTCCAAAAAATCTGCCACTGAAAATCCAGTGGAGCACAGTTCTACTCTGGCACATATGGGTTCACCAGGAGTCAAAATCAACTCCACGACAACTGTTTACTGGTTTCATTTTCTATTTAAATTCCTCCAAACAGATTTTCACCTCTACAGCTCCACAGAAACTTCTCTTGTGAGGTCGCCAATGATCTCCGTCTTGCTAAATTCAAGTCACTTCCTCATATTCATTTTACTTGACTTGTCAACAGCATTTGACACAGTTCATCAGTCTCCCTTCCTTGGTACATTTTCTTCACTTGAACACCAACCTCTCAAGGTTTGTCTCCTCCTTCACTAATGGCTCTTTTACCTGACTTCTTAAGTGGACATTCCCAAGGCTCAGTCCTTGGTTCTCTGCTCATTCCTATCTACAAAAAACCAGTTGCCAGAGAGTTGATTCCAACTCATAGCAACCCCATGTGCATCATAGTAGAACTGTACTCCATAGGGTTTCCAATCGTTGAATTTTCGGAAGTAGATTGCCATGCCTTTCTTCTGAGATGCCTCTGGGTGGACTTGGACCTCCAACCTTTCAGTCAGCAGCTGAGCTCTTTAACCATCTGCATCATCCAGGCACTTTCCTATCTACACCGCTCCTGTGATCTCATCTACTCTCAGTGCCTTAATTCTCCATCTACATGCCAATGGCCCATAGATCTATATCTCTAATCCAGATCTTTCTCCTGAACTTGAGACTCAAATATCTAACTGCCCTCAGGACATTTCCTTTTAGCTGTCTAATTAGAAATCTCAAATTTAACATGTCCAAAAGTGAACCCTTGATCTTCCCTCCTAAACTCGTCCTGTCTGAAGGACTCCACCTCAGTTCATAGCAATTCCCTTCTCTGGTTGCCCAATCTGCAAATCAAAGAGTCTTAGTTAACATCTCTGTGTCTCTCGTATCACATATCAAATCCACCAGGAAATTCTGTGCCTCTAACTTCAAATTATATTCAAAATCTGCCTTCTTCTCACCAAGCCACAGCTAACAATCTGTTTGTTCTGAGTCACTGTTGTTTCTTGACCTTCTTCCTGGTGTATGGCTTCCACTCTGCCTACTACAGCGGCTGTGCTAATGATTTTAAAACAAATCAGATTTTCTGACTCCTGAATTCTCAATTCTCCGATGGCTTCCAATTTCACTAGGAATAAAAGCCAAAGTCTTTACAATGGTCTAAAAGGTCCTTCATGATCTGGCCACTTGTTACTTCTCTGACTTGATTCTCAACAACTTTACACATCACTCACTCCATTCCCATAACATTGTTTCTTGCTGTTCCTCAGGGACATCAGGCATGCTCCCACCTGACCATCCTTGGACCAACTGTCGCCTTTTACCAAACAGTTTTTCCACTGACATCCACAGTCTATTCTCCCTCAGTTACTTCAACTCACTGAGGGCTAACCATACCACCCTATGTAAAATCACAACAAGCCCCACTTCCAGAATTCCAGGTCCCTCCCTGGTCTATTTTATTCCTAGCACTTATAACACCTAATGTGATATATTATTTACTTATTTATTGTGTGTGGTGTTTACTGGTGTCTCCATTATGAGCTCCATAAGTACAGAACACTTTTGTCTATTTTGTTCACTGGTATTTCCAAGCATCTAGGATAGTCCCTAGCACATGTTTAACACTCAAAAATATTTGTTGAATGAATGAATAAGGATGAACTTGAGCTGTCCTGTTTTTTTTTGTTTTGTTTTGGGATTCCCCCCGCAACCTGTCCCTTCATCAGGTTAATGTTCTCCTAATGTAGACCTGGAGTTCCTGGGTGGTGCAAATGGATAAGTGCTCAGCTACTAACCAAAAGGACGGAGACTCAAATCCACCCAGGAGAAAGGCCTGGTAATCTACTTCCAAAAAGTCACAGACATTGGAAATGCTACGGAACACAGTTCTACTCTGAAACACATGGGGTCATCATGAATTGGAATTGACTCTATGACAACTTTTTTTTTTTTTAAGGTAGATCTGCTTTCCTCAAGGTGGGATAAATGGCTACTAGCCATTTCCAGGCTCACTTCTTTACAACTCCATGACCACAGGTGAATGGAGTCATTGCTATCAATTGCATCTTGAAAAAAATCCAAGTGAAGAACTTTTGGGTCATATGCCCACCATTCAGCCAATTACTTGGAACATTTTGGCCCAGAAGATACAATCCTGTGAAAGGATGTCAGATAACATTCATGTGTAGCATGATATGCTGGGGAAGACATGACCTCTGGGGCAATTGTCCTGAGCTGGCAACTACCACAATTTATTTCTACTAACCTACCTATCTCTCTCCCCTTTTCCCAATAAAAATTATGAATTAGGTTTGAATGAAAAAAAAGAATGCCCATGTATAGAACTGCTGGAAATAATACTCCAGCTGGGTATCCCACAGACTCCACACAGTCAACATGTCCAACCAAATGAATTCATCCTCTTAGCCCCAAACTAATCCTCCTAAACAGTCTCCATCTTGTTGAATAACCCCAGTGACTCGTCACTCAGGCCAGAAGTCTGAGAGCCATCTTTGTTCCTTTCCTTTCTCTTTCTCCCCACATCCAATCAAATACCAAATCTCATAGTTTCTACTCTTAAAATGTCTCCAACATATATCAACTCTTCTCTTTTTCCCCTGTGGCTTATCTCTACCCTGATTACATACCACATTGTGTAATGGAATTGCTGAATGATTTATGTATCTCTACAGAGTTTGGAAGAAGCCCTGGTGGCACAGTGGTTAAGCGCTTGGCTGCTAACTGAAAGGTTGGCAGTTCGAACCCACCAGCCGCTCCACAGGAGAAAGATGTGGCAGTCTGCTTCCATAAAGACTGCAGCACTGGAAACTCTATGGGGCAGTTCTAGCTTGTCCAGTAGGGTTTCTATGAGTTGGCATCGACTTGGCAGCAAGGAGTTAATAGGTTTATAGATTTTGGGTTCCTTGAGGACAGAAACTAACTTTTATCTCTTATATCCTGTAGCTAACAAAGCATGGCATGCAATAGGTAGCCAATAAATATTTGTTGAATTGAACTGAAAGGAACGCACAAAAGGGAAAACAAACGCACGTGAAGAGGGTAAAGGTGGTTTTGTGGTAGAATCCTTATCTTCCACGCAGGAGACCTGGGTTTGATTTCTGGCCAATGCACCTCATATGCAGCCACCACTTCACTGTCAGTGGAGGCTTGCATGCTGCTATGATGCTAAACATGTTTCAGCAGAGCTTCCAGACTAAGAAGGACTAGAAAGCAAGGCCTGGCAATCTACTTCCAAAAAACCAGTCAATGAAAATCCTGTGGATCACAATTGTTCAATCAACAACAGATCATGCAGATGGCATACGACTGGGCAGTGTTTCAGTCCGTTATGCATGGGGATGCCATGAGTTGGGCACTGACTTGATGGTAGCTAACAACAACTACAATGCATTTGAGAGAAAGGGGTGGATGGAGCAGTCCATTTCTTTTGCCTTGGTGATTGTTGGGAAATTCATGTCATTAGTAACAGGTAACAGTTTATACTAGTAACCTCAACTTTCCTCCCAGTTCAAGTCACAGTCTTAGAGAATCATGTTAAAGAAACTCATAAATGTGTAAACACATTGACACAGGTGTTAAACAACTTTGAATTAGCAGAGAAATGTGAACATTTGAAGAGTGATACCTATTTGTACATGTGTTCTTAATTCAGCCATAAACTCCTTGGATCCAGAAATTGTATCTTATTCTGCTTTCTACTAGCCTCAGGGTTTTCCATATTAAAGGGGTTCAACGAGTATTAATTGAATAGTGCATGCCTGCTCTCTTTCAAGAATCTGAGCAATGACACCTTTCCAAAATCATCCATTTGCCTCCAAAATGTCTTCTATCCTCAGAGGTAAAATAACTTTTAAAAGTCAGACCTCAAATAAGTAGCAGAGCTAGTATTCAAACCCCTCCTTAGCTGTAATTCTAAAGCCCTTGCTCTTAGCCACTCAGCAGATTGCCACCTTAAGTATTCTGAACTAGTATAAACATGAATGGTCAAATACCTTACACTCTTGTCTTGTTTTTGTAACAAGAGTTTCATCCAGTTTGTTTTTAAAATGGCCTTCCTGCCTCTGACTTGAGTTTCAGGGACATACCAAGAGTTCCAAATGTTCTTAGCCAATCTCACTAAAACAACTCTTCCTCTAACTCTCAGGAACTTGCTTCTTCAGAACGAGATGTTTCTTAGGTCCCTGAACTCACTCTGCAATTTAGGGTCATATGATCCTGACACTATGGGCTCTGAAACTACTCTTGTTTTAACTACTAAGCAGAGTTCCCAGTAGCTGGCTTAACTCTGACTCATGTAGGGCCGTGTGAGTCATATCCCTTATGGCTGTGCATGCCAGGTCTCTCAGCATTTTGTGAACCAATATGGACTACAAGGAAAGTTGTTCACAGGCTTTGTTTTCCATATTATGATGAGCATTCATTCTATTTAAGGACTGTCTTTTTCTTAATTATTAACGTATTATTTATTTATTTATTGACAACCTACAAGGTGCCAGATAATTTTCTGAGTGCTGAGAACTCAGAGATGCATGAACGTCAGGCCCTGACTCTTAGGCTAACCAGTGACAAACTGGCCAAGAAACGATGTATGTTAATGGATGATAACAATACATCGTGATGTGAATTCTAACTGAGGTGCTGTGGGAAGCCAGGGGAGGAGACAGCTAACTTTGTCTGGGAGACCGTTGGAAAAATTCCACAGAAGTGAAGACATTTATGCTGGGTCAAAAAGGCCAGAAAGAAGTTGAGTACAGTGGAGTCAGAAAAGGGCATCACATATTTGAGGACAGGTAAATACTGTAGAGTTGAAATATCCATGGATGGGGGGAGAGGTCAGTTTGAGAATGGCACTGTCCATGGAGAATCCTATTATTTTCAAAGTGTTTGCTAGTCCAACTTCCTTATTTACTGAGGCTCACAGAAAGTTAGTGATAAACGTTATTATGCCTTTTCCTCTGCTGCTAAAGTTCAATTATTGCTGATTTCATAAATACCGTGATTCTAGTTTCTCTGTTTTAGTATCAGTATTCTTAATTATTTTTTTGACCTGGCTATAACTGTATCACTACTATAAAACCTTGATAAAAGTCGATGAAAAGAAAGAGATTACTGGCTTCTTCTTTACTTGATCTTACCAAGATTTCAGAGACCTTGCAAACAGTGTTTCTAGACACAGCCAAAATTCTGGTCAGCTTCTAAAATCATCCTGTGACAGAAAAAACAACATATTTCTTTCTTCTTTTTCCTTTTACTGATAATACTCTGTTCTAAGGAGGGAGCTAAATTACACATAAATTTATGAATGCCATAAATGCACAGTTACAAAACTGCCATTGTTTGACATTGTTGACTAATGAAGAACAACCAATTTTAAGGGATGAAATATTCTAGCATTTTTCTAAATTTGTTAACACAGTCACTAGATGGCTTGATAATCATCCTAAAATAAGTAAAAGCCGTCTTAACCAGTCACATAAAGACAGTGCTTGAGATCCTTTTTAACAACTTTTTAAGTCTGAAAATACTCAAACACTATTTTAGCCTTTGGTTCTATTCGACTTCCTGTATTTGGCCAGCATGTCTGTTCAAATAAGAAAGGCTGGTTTAAAAGATGGTAAACGCAGAGTTTCAAAGACGATTGAGTTCTCTGGGTCCTACTAAGGTAGACTGAAAGACTGACGTGAACCAGACACTCCAGCTCCTAAAAAGAGGAAATATACAGTGGAAAATGATTTGTATATAGCTCAAAAGTCCCTGGGTGATGTAAAGGATTACTGCACTCGGCTGCTAAATGAAATGCTGGAGTTCAAGTCCACCCAGAGGCACCTTGGAAGAAAGGCCTGGTGATCTACTTCTGAAAAATCAGCCATTGAAAACCCTATAGAGCACAGTTCTACTCTAACACACATGGGGTTGCCAAGAGCTGAAGTCGATTCCATGACAACTAGTTTTTATCTTCCAATAGAGTGTAATTAAGAACATTTTGATTAACTTAGATTTGGGACTAAAGAAAACTGCTCTATAGCAGGTCTCCAGTGAACAAAGGGAAAACCACAAGAACAAATAAAATCTATGGATGCTTCTGGGATAAAGCTTTTGCCTGAACATTACCGAGATCTATATTTGTCTCATGGTAGAGAAGGCAGTTACCTAAGAACCAGTACAGCAGGGTTAACACAAATCATCAAATGAGGAGGGGCATTAATAAGATGCAGTCTAGAAAGACTTTCCTATTACAGATCCAGCCCTAGGTAGGTTCATTCTGTAAATAAGACTATTCTGAGAGGTGATTAAATACAAAAGAAGGAGAGTAATCATAATCAGTCAAGAAGCAAAAAGGAAGACTGGATCTCTGTCATATAACATGAACACAGTGCAGAAACTTCACAGGGATGGCACTTGCTCTATTTTATGTACTAGTTTATCCCTGTGGTGAAAATATATTTAACCTTTGGCTACAATTTTTTTTCCATTTTTGTTTAATTCAGTAGTTGAAAACAGAATTCCTTATTGTTGGGAAGAAAAATAGCCTCCAATTGCATTGTTATTATGATTTTATTCCGTGAGTTGTAACATGATGGTCTTTAGTACTCAGTACCTTTTTTTTTTTTTTTTGGTCGAAACATCTCACCTATAAAATAAACTGGAAAAACTGTGCAGTGTCCATGTTATTTACAACCCAAAGGCTCCATCCACCTGTAGTGGGTTCCATTTCCAAGGCCTCTGCTTGTGGAAACTTAAGAAGCTAAACTGAAGGGTTACTCTAGAGAAGAAAATTAGGCAGGAAAGTTCCAGAAATAGATACGGACAATTTTGATACAGAAAGAAAATGCTGATTTGAATCTATTTCTTTAGGAAAATAAAATAAAATATGCAATAACTTTACTTTTGAATTCCTTTCCTTAAAAATTAGAACCATCTTAATTCTCAGTACTAAGCTATGCACTAGAACATACAAATCCATCAGAGTCACAAATGCTTTGGTCAAATGTTTTTACCCTTTTTCAGTTGACTGGTGATTTCATATGTTCTAGGAGTATTTTTATCTGCTGGCATGATGTTCTATACCATATGGTACAACACACTGACAAGTAAAAAGGGAAGAACTAGTTTGAAATATATACACACACATATATATATTTATATGCATGAGCACACGCGCATGTGTGCGTGTGTGTGTATGTTACGTACGGTGAAAGAAGTTGCATGTATGCCTGCAAAGAAATATAAGGGCAAAGGTACACATTCTGCACATTGTACTGAGATTCTTTGTCCATGTCAAAAAAAGAAGGGCAACCAGAACCCAAAGCTAGATTAAAAGTTCACTATAGGCCAGAAGACATTCAAGAGACAGATCAGGAACCACTGTGCTTTGCTACATTAAGTGATATCTGAAGAGTCTTTAACACTTTCTCACTCAATATTTAATGCTGCTTCCCTAGGTGCCAATAGTAACTGCAGCGAGGATGCATGCAATAGCTTGCATAATCCATTTAGGAAGGGTTGTTAAAATGGACTCACACAAAATGGTTTTGTTTCCCAGAGCGTCAAAATAGCCTTCCCTTTTGATTTCAGGTCCCTTTAACATGGTTCTCCTTTCAAAAACAATGATGTTATCAGATTTTGCAAGTTTTCAGAAAGATTAAGGTGTGACCCTCCTAGCCTGCCCACTGCTATTTGAGTCAAGGGGCACGGTCCTGCCTTGTCTGGTCTATTCTCTATCATACCTGAACCTAGGGTAGAGTGGGCCCACAGTGAGCCCCCAAATCCTCTGCTGAGCCGGGGAGTAAGTGGGTGCAAACACGTAAAGGGGGTAAGGGAAAGGGTGTACTTGACCACACTGTCCAAGAGCTATGACTTTCACACAGTCTAGTGCAAGAGGGAGATGCTGACATTGTAAGCTGCCATCAAGTTGGCCCCCAACTCATGGCAACACCATGCACAATTGAACGAACGCTGCCCAGTCTTGTGCCATCCCCACAATCAGTTGGAGATGGAACCACTGTGATCCATAGGGTTTTCATTGGCTGATTTTTCAGAAGTACTTCTCAGACTATTATTGCCTGTTTTTTGTTTTTTTTTGTTTTTTGACATAACTTTTTTTTTTTTTTAAGTTCAGATGTATATAGTCATATCTTGGTTTAACGTCTACTGGAAATATTTACAATTTGTATTGAATCTTAGTATTTTCATTTTAGGCAAAGAGTAAGTGGATATGTCAGAATGTCAGTGCAAGAGAGGTTAAAAAAGAATAAGGAGAAACCAAACAAAACAGTGGATCAGAAGGTTGGCCTTGAAGTCAAATGCTGTGGGTTTGAACCCCAACTCTGCTACATTTTAGCTGCATGACTCTGGGAAAATAATTTAAACTCTCTGTGCTTTACTTTCTACGTCGATAAAATAAGAAAAGCTGTTACGAAGGAGGATTCAATAAAATCTAGTGTAATAATGAAGAGAAGGCCACTTGCCATCATGTATATAGTAGGCACTTCGGAAGTGCTCAGTAACTGTTGTCTATTATTATTATGGAGTCCCTGGACGGTGCAAATGGTTAATACACTTGGCTGCTAAACGGAAGGTTGGTAATTTGAGTCCACCCAGAGGCATCTCAAAAGAAAGGCCTGGCAATTTGCTTCCAAAAACTCTGCCACTGAAAACCCTATGGAGCACAGTTTTACTCAGACACACATGGGGTTGCCATGAGTAGCAGCTGACTCCATAGAAACTGGTTCACTAGTATTATAACAAGTCAAAAAAATTCTGTAGTGCTATATACTTGATATACAAAAACAGATAAATGATTCAACAATATGGGAGTAGCTAATCCTAAAGTGATATCTGTCTAGCATCCAGAGAAGTTAATTCCTTCATATTTTGGCCCAAAAGGACAGCTCCACGGAAATACAATACTATGACACTAATTCCTCACTGTAAGTCAGCAAACAACAAAACACTTGTCTTCCTGGAGTAAAGTGGTTCAAGTGTTCAGAGTCTGAAGGCACAACCAATACACAGCAAGACTTTTACCAGGGCAGCCTTGATTTTTCAACAGTAAACCTGATCTCTTTAATGGATTATAAGCAATTATTCTAACATTATTTGTTCTTTTTTTTATTAGTTTCTTAGGGCTGTCATAATAAAGTACCACAAACTGGGAGGTTTAAACCAACAGAAATTTATTGTCTCACAGCTTTGGAGGCTAAGAGTCGGAAATCAGGGTGTGGGCCGTGTTGGTTCCTTCTGAGGGCTCTGACAGAGAAACTGTTCCACGCTTCTCTCCGAGCTTCTGGTGACAGCTGGCAACCCCTGGCATTCCAAGTTCTGCCTCCGTCTTCACACGGCCATCTTCTCTCTGGGTGTCTCTGCGTCTCTGCTCCTCATATTTATTCCACTCACATACGATAAGGACCCATCCTACTCCAGTATGACCTCACGTTAACTGTGAACATCTTCAAAGACCCTATTTTCAAGCAAGGTCACTTTCACAGGTGCCAGAGGTTAAGATGCCAACATATCATTTGAGGGGACACAATTCAATTCATAACAGGCACTAAAGGCCAAAACTATATGTGATTCTATGCGAATAACCAAAACAGGCTCAGCCCTTGCTCCATGGGGTTCTTTGGTCTGTTGCATAAAATCGAACCTACACCAGGGAGGGGAATCTTAAGGACAGTTAGGAAAATCCAGTACCTACACTTGGAAGTTAACAGTGTGTATTTTTAAACTGGGAATTTGCAGCAGGAATTTTAGGGATTGGCTGCACTCCTGTTACTATGTTTTCAGGTAGGTTTACATTAAAGAACAACCATTGGGTCAGTTTGTTCTCTGTTTACAAATATTCATGACAGGTAAGAAATTGCTTATGAAATCTTTAATTTTTAATTGAAGCATAAGAAAAAAATGATATGTATGGCATTTGGTTTATCATTTTTGTATGTAGTTTCTGTATTTTGTTATCAATTTCTAGACCTGTTGGCTCATTCATTGATTCATCTTTCATTCTTTTAACAAATAGTCACTGAAGACCTAGCCTACTCATAGCAATGCTACAGGACAGAGTAGTACTGCCCCATAGGGTTTCCAAGGAGCGGCTGGTAGATTTGAATTGCTCATCTTTTGGTTAGCAGCCAAGCCCTTAACCGCTGCACCACCAGGGCTCCTACAAATTACTCGAGTAATTTGGTCTTTGTCCTTGGTTCCTGAGCAATAACTCTAAACTCTTGGAATTTCCTGAGTAATTGAGGTGTCTTTGTTATCTATAGGTCTGTAGACCATATCTGAGAGTTTATACTAATGAGATGACTCTTGGGTGGTGGCTAGCCAGGCCAGAAAGACCACCTGGTGGTATCAGCTGAGCTGGGGGAAGTGGATCATGATTCACTCAATGATTCCTGCATAATGAGGCCCAGTAAAGGCTTTGGACATGGAAGCTCCATGGGCTTCCTAGTTGGTGAAAGATACCAATACACATGGGAAGGTAGCACATCCCTTTTGGGGACAAGGAAGCTCTGCATTGGGAACCCTCCCAGACCTTACCCTACATGTCTCTTCATTTATATCCTTTTCTTCTTTGCTACAATAAAACTGCAATTGTGAGTACAGCACTTTCTGTGAGTTCTGTGAGTCATTCCAGCAAATTATTGAACTCAAGAGAGTAATGAGAGGCAGCAGGTCAGAAGTGAGGGAGCCTGGAGGCCCCTGAGCTTGTGGCCGGCATCCCTAAGGGGTAGTGGGAAACTGAAAATTTGTAGCCAGCAGGTCAGAAATTAGGGAAGCCCTGGGGACTCTCAAGCTTATAGCTGGCATCCGAAGTCTTGGGCCTACTTGGCAGTCTAAAGGACTATGTCCTTTAACTTGTGAGATCTGACCTAGCTCTGGGTAGTTAGGGTCAGAGGAAGAAGTGCTGCATGTTACAGCTGGTGTCAGAACTGAACCAAGAAGTAAAATGTGGGGATTTTGATTTACGTTGATTATTATCCTCATAGTTGGTGTCATAAAAAGTGAATTTGATTGGATATTTGTTATATTCCCTCACGACCCAGTACCAGATATTATGCTAAGTGCTAGAAATAAAATAAATCTTCTGAAGTTTCTTTCTCATTAATATCAACTATTTAGGATAAAGTTATGTAGGAAAATGACAATGAATCTAAATACTGTATCGTTGTGCTTTTATTAAATTTTCTATTAATTTTTGAATTAAGCAATTACAGATTAAATTAATCCTTTCCACTTTCCTACAGACAAAAAAATCATCCCATACCAAATACTTCTGTGTTCGAAAAAAAATGGCAAAGCCATAAAATGAACACTTCAGCTATAAAAATGCACGGTATAATAGATATCACCTTCTCTTATTCAGCAAAGTAGCTTTCTATAATTTTGTCCTTTGCCTTTCACAGAACAGTAACCTGGAGTAGTTTCAGTGGGATTTTACTTTGGATAAAGCACAAAAACATTCTCCTATAAGAAGCTGTTAATCTTTCCTCTGCAGCTGATGGCTCTTTCTGCTCTATTATTCTTTGAGAAATCAGTGAAGTACAGCACCCAGTCCCTTAAACTAAAAAATCCAAACCCATTGCCACGGAGCTGATTCCAACTCATAGCAACCCTATAGTACAGAGCAGAGCTGCCCCAGAGGGTTTCCAAGAAGCAGCAGGTGGATTCGAACTGCCGACCTCTTGGTTAGCTGCCAAGATCTTAACTACTGCTCCATCAGGGTTCCCCCATTCCTTAGATCCCTTCAAAGCCTCAGATTTCTCTTCAGCTCCTTCCTTCTATGCTGTGGGCAGCAATATGTGGGCATTTGTGATAGAAGAAACCTCCTGAAAACATCACACCTGGGTCTCAATGCCTATGTCCTATATCTTATTGTCAAAAACAAGTTTGAGAGATTCATGGAGTTGCTAGATACGTAACAAATGTCCCAAAATTACTTGTGAATTGATGGATAAGAAACAGAGACATGGGTGAATAGCTCATAATAACCTGTGAAGTTTGAACCAAAAATTAAAAACAATTTTGTGTTAGCACAGTGATGAAAGCACTGCTTATTTAGAAATATTCACTTTCTGTCCTGTCCACATGGGCAACCAGCAAAGCCATCCAAGGCCCCGTTTTTCTTTCTTTGAACCTTCTTGCAGGAGGCAGAGTAGGTCAACGCAAAGAGCATCGGGGATATGGCTATTGTGTTACTTTTCTATTGCTGCTGTAACAAATTACCCCAAACATACTGGTTTAAACAATATAAACTTAGTGTCTCACACTTCTGTAGGCCAGAAGTCTGAAATGAGTCTCACTGGACTAAAATCAAGGTGTCAGCAGGGCTGAGTTCCTTTCTGAAGGCTCTAGGTTTCCAGCTTCTAGAGGCTCCTGGATACCTTCATCAATATTCAAAGGCAACAACAGCTAGTTGAGTTCTTCTCGTATCATATCCCATCACTCTGACCTCCTATTCTGCCTTCCTTCCAGTTTGAAGGATCTTTGTGATCACATTGGACCCACCCAGATAATGCAGGATCATCTCCTTATTTTAAGGTCAGCTGATTAGCAACCTTAATTCCATCTGTGACTTTAACTCCCCTTTGAGAAGTAAGACAACATATTCACAGGTTCTGAGGATTAGGATGTGGATTTCTTTTGCGGGGAGGAAGGACATTATTCTATCTAACACAGGTATAATGGGCCTGGAACCAAAAATCCCAGCTCAACTCCTGAGTACCCTGTGACCTTGGGCAAATTAATTAATCTCCTATCGTTTTAGTCTCTTCTTCTCAAAAATCGCTTAACAACAGTTATCTCATAGAACTGGAGTGAAGATTAAATGAGATACTAACTGCAAAATATCCAGGCATAGAGTATGGCACGCAGAAGAGCCTCAACATTGCTCATTCCCATCTTACCCCACCTTCTTCTCAAAAGCCCTCATCGTATGCGGTAGAGCTGGGTTTGGAACCAGGTTCATTTTTGCTTCATAGTCATGTTATTTGCCTTACACTATACTGCCTCCTGCATGAAGGTTCCAATATTGAGAAAGACTGAGCAATGGATAACTGCACATACATAATTTGCTGCACTTCAAGCTTTTATTGTGATAGAGGTAAGAGACTGATGCTGATCCAGTATCGATTCTCACTTGATTCCTGCTGTGACAGGATTTATCACTGCAGAATGTGATTGTAGAATTGAGCAATCCCCGATGTTGATCAAACTAGCAATGCTGAACTTCCCATGTCCTATGAAACAGTCATTTTGAAGAACACACAAAATCAACAGTGAAATGTTTGTTTTTCTGCACTCACCTGTTTCTCTGATTACATAATATGAATATTGTCTATCTTCAGTACCCTTTTTGTTGTTGTTGTTACAAAATAAAGCCGTGAACCAAGCCAGATCTCTACCTCAAATAGTAACATGGCCAATCCAAACTCTGGGGCATAATAAGGAAATATGTAACACAACACACTAGTAATAAGCCATTACATCAAGAGTCACAAACGTACCTGAGATCTCCTTATCCTACACCTTTCCTATCTAAAAAAAAAAAAAAAAATCCACTTGTTAAATTCAGCATAATCTTGAGTGAAAAATGACTTTGCTTTCGGCTGCCCACATCCTCTTCCTACAATTTTTCATGACAAAAGGGGAGTAAGAAATACAAAAAACTTTCACTAATGATGGCAACCTTCTCCTCATTTTCTAGGCAGTGGTAACAATGTGAGGGATCTAGAGCACCAAGGGTCTCTGTTGGGAGTAACTAAGTATTTATAAAAAAGAAATAACTGACTTATGTGATACAGTGGTGTCAACAAATCAACATTTCCAAACAACTCATTAGCTACATAACCCTAATATCTTACAACTCAAAAAAAAAAAATTAATTTCTACTTTGACTAAAATTTATTTTAAAAGCATTTTCATCTTATTTTTTTTTACCAATTACAGAATGGGGATGGAGGGATACGTGTGTTGGGGGAGAAGAAGGAAAGGGGGAAGGAAACCCAGACCACTTTTTCCCCCACAAACAGCAACTAGGAGAAAAAGGTCTCTGGGAAGTGCGAAGGAAACCTAATTGTGCAACCCGACTGTGATTGTTAAGGATGTATGTCAGCTTGGCTGGGCCATGATTCTCAGTGGTTTGGCAGTTATGATGTAGTCTGGCAGTCATATGATGATGTAATCACCTCCATGATGAGATCTGATATAATGTGATCACCTCCATGATAGGATCTTCTGTAAGGAGCCAATCAGTTGAAAGGGAGTTTCCTTGGAAGCATGGCCTGCATCGAATACATGTGAAGTTTCTGGCAAAGCTCCCTGGCTTTTGCTCTGCTCTGGATCCTGTGTTTGACTCATCAGTATCTGACATCCAGTTCTTAGGCCTTGGGCCTGCAGCCTGCCATCTTACCTGCCGATCTTGGATGTGTCAGCCTCCACAGCAGTGAGCCAGCAGCCTGCCATCTCACCTGTGGATCTTGGGGTCATCAGCTCTGCAGCTACGTGAATCAGGAGAAGCCTCCAGCCTGACGCCTGACCCACAGAGTTGGGACTTGCCAGCCTCTACAACCACATGAGCCATTTCCTTGATATAAATCTATCTATATATATATTTATACACTTCACTGGTTTTGCTTCTCTAGAGAACCCGGCTTAAGACACCGATTCTCTTCTAAACCTTCCACTCTCCACAATATTTGGCATTCTGGACTTGACCTCATGCTGCCTCCACAAATGGTACCACCACTCCTGCTTCCTAAAAACAAGGATTTACACAATGTGTAGTAGGTGACTGCTGCATACCACACACTGTTTGTTTTTGGGTCACCAGTCTGAAAAGAGATAAATGTAAAACCTGACAGGATGTGTTTAGAAACTTTTAGAGCAACTTGACAGAATTTTATGTCTGCTGAATCTAATAGTAAAAAAGGGGGCATATATTTTGTATGGCTTTTTAATTTTAATTTATTAATTTTTTTAACCAAAGTATCAGTCAGTCCATGACAGATGGAAATTTTTTAAAAAACCTAGAAAACCAACAATAGCAACAACCAAACACCTGGTCCTTCACCACAGCTAGAGTGAGAAGCAATGCAATAGATAATCTCATAGTGCCTCAGACATTAGATGGGGAAAATAAGCTACTATGACCCAAGGTTACGTTTATCATGCTGAACAGCATGCTGATTATGCAAGACAGGTAGAGACAGGAGGACTCAGAAGAAATGCAAGTAGACACAGAAATTGAAAAAGAACAAATAAGCCCTTTGAAAACTCCATAGCCTACAAAGACTATTACTATATCCCACTAACGACAGTACTTCTACTGGCTGAGAGCCACTGACATGAAATATTTTTCAGTTGACTAAAGTCTCTGTAGCTATTACATAATAACTCAAAAGCAGAATTCCATGATGTCTTGGTTCTTCCAGAAGAGTCTCGGATAACGGCTCCCATGTATCAAACATCCAGTATGTATCTGGTGCATTGGTGGGTATTTTGATATATTTTCTTATTTGATACTCACAGCAATGCTGTAAGTTGGTTGTTACTGAATTTTACAAAGTAGGAAGAACGGTGGTTCAAAGAAGTTAAATAATTTGTCCAAGAGATGGAGCCTGGACTCAAACCCAGGAATGCTTGATGCTTTTGCCACCTTATGGAGTTGTCCTTTGTCATAATAATTTACAAATATAACTCCAAACTGAATCACAGTTACTTGAGATAGTACAAAACTTCAGTTGCTAATACGATCGCTAAGAAGCAGCAAAACTATTGAAGAAAAAAATATGGGTCCATACTGTACATCTTGAAATTTTTATATGCCCACAACAACTGTTCTTTTTTTCCTTCTTGATATCAATTATGGGAAATTTTGAGAATGTTCTATCTTACAAGCAAAACATCAGTCATCCATATTTTGGATCCTGATAAGGGGAAGAAAGGTCCCACAGTTTTATTATTTGATTTCAAGTCATACCTATCCCAATACTGTAATTAATTTCTAACTACAAACCAGCCCTCACATTTAGAAGCTTACAATGCGGAATGTCCTACAATTATTTAATGTAGTTGTTCTCAGCTGAGGGCAATTTTTTTTTTTTTAATTGTACTTCAGGTGAAGGCTTACAGAACAAATAGTTTCTCATGAAACAGTAGTACACATGTTGTTTTATGACAGTGGTTAACAACCCCACAACCTTTTCTTTTGGTGAAAATACACATAGCCAAAGATACACCATTTCAAAAATTTCTACATGCACACTTCAGTGACATTGACTACGCTCTTCCAATTGTGCTGTTATTCTCACTTAAGATGAAGGCTTACAGAACAAAATAGATTCTCATTTAACATTTACTACACATGTTGCCCTATGACGATGGTTAACAATCTCACAACACATCAACAACACCCTTACTCAACCTTGGGTTCCCTATCATCAGCTTCCTTGTCCCCTTCTGCCTTCTGGCCCTTGTCACTGGACTACTGTACCTCGTTAGTCTCATTTGGTTTTACGGGGCTGTCCGCTCCCAGGCTAAACGGTGAACCTCGGAGATAATTTCACCACTGAGCTAAAAGGGTCACTGGGGGCCATACTCTCGCAGTTTCTCCAGTCTCCTTTAGGCCAGTAAATCTGGTCTTTTTTTTGTGAGTTAGAATTATGTTCTACATCCTTCTCCAGCTCTGTCCAGAACCCTCTGTTGTGATCCTGGTCAGAGCAGTCAGTGGTGGTAGCCAGAAACACTCTAACTGCACTGGACTCAGTCCGGTGGAGGCCTTGGTAGCTATGGACCATTAGACCTTCGGACTCATCTTTTCCTTGTATCCTGTTCTCTTCATTCTCCCTTGCTCCCAAAGGGATGAGACCAGTGGAGTATCTTAGATGGCCGCTCACAGGCTTTTAAGACCCCAGACACTACTCACCAAGGTAGAATGTCGAGCATTGTCTTTATAAGCTGTGTTATGCCAATTGAGCTAGATGTTCCCAGAGACCATGGTCCCCACAGCCCACCGCCCAGCAATTCAGTCCCTCAGGGAGTTTGGATGTGTCTATGGGGCTTCCATGACCTTTCCTTGTACAAGTTGTGCTAGTTTCCCTGTATTGTGTACTGTCTCACCCTTCACCCAAGATACCACTTATCTATTGCCTATTTAGTATTTCCCTCCCACCCCTCCCATCCCTGGTAACCAACAAAGATTGTTACATTTTGTGTGTGAACTTCTTTATGGCTTTTACAATAGAGGTCTCATGTATTTGTCCTTTTGTGATTGACTTACTTTACTCGGCATAATGTCCTCCAGTTTCATCCATGTTCTGAGATGCTTCACAGATTCACTGTTGTTCTTTCTCGTTGCATAGTACTCCATTGTGTGTATGTACCATAGTTTGTTTATCCATTCATCTATTGATGGGCATCTAGGTTGTTTCCATCATTTTGCTACTATGACCAATGCTGCCATGAACATAGGTGTACATATGTCTATTCGAGTGACAACTCTTATTTCTCTAGTTTATATTCCTAGGAGTGGGATGGCTGGATCGAATGGTATGTCTATTTCTAGCTTTCTGAGGAAGCACCATATCATTTTCCAAAATGGTTGTATCATTTTGCATTCCCACCAGCAGTGCATAAGAGTTCCCATCTCCCCACAGCCCCTCCAACATTTGTTATTTCCAGTGTTTTTGATTCGTGCCAGTAATGCCGGAGTGAGATGGTATCTCATTGTGGTTTTAATTTGCATTTCTCTAATGGCTAGTGATAGCGACCATTTCCTCATGTGTCTCTTGGCCATTTGAATATCTTCTTTGGTGAAGTGTCTGTTCATTTCCTTTGCCCATTTTTTAATAGGATTATTTGTCTTTTTGTGGTAGAGGCATTGGATTTTTTTGTAGATTATGGAGATTAGACCTTTGTCTGACTTGTACTGTCAAAAAATTTTTTTCCCAGTCTGTAGGTTGTCTTTTTACTCTTCTGGTGAAGTCTTTTAAAGAGCATAGGTGTTTGACTTTTAGAAGATCCCAGTTATCTAGCTTATCTGTTGGGGTTTGTGCATTGATGGTTATGGCTTGTATCCTGTTAATGCTGTGTATTAAGGCCTGAAGTGTTGGTCCTATTTTTTTCTTTTATGAACTTTATAGTTTTAGGCTTTATATTCAGCTCTTTGATCCATTTTGAAGTAGTTTTTGTATACGGTGTGACATATGGGTCCTGTTTCATTTTTTTGCAGATGGATATCCAGTTTTGCCAGCACCATTTGTTAAAAAGATTGTCTTTTCCCCATTTGATGGACTTTGGGCCCTTGTCGAAGATCAGGTGACGGTAGGTGGATGGATTTACATCTGGGTTCTCAATTCTGTTCCACTGGTCAATGTATCCATCGTTGCACCAGTACCAGGCTGTTTTGACTACTGTAGCTGTATAGTAGGTTCTGAAGTCAGGTAGTGTGAGTCCTCCAACTTTATTTTTCTTCATCTATTGCTATAAATTGTCCTCTGAGGACTGCCTTTGCTGTTTCCTAAAGGTTTTGGTATGATGTGTTTTCATTCTCATTTGATTCTAGGAATTTTTTTATTCCATCTCTGACTTCTTCTATTACCCACTGATGTGTAAGCAGGGTATTATTCAGTTTTCATGTAACTGATTTTTTTTCCTTGCTCTTTCTATTGTTAATTTCTACCTTGATGGAATTGTGGTCAGAGAAGATACTTTGAATTATCTCAGCGTTTTGGATCTTGTTGAGGATTGCTCTGTGGCCTAAGACGTGGTCTATTCTGGAGAACGTTCCATGTGCATTGGAAAAGAATGTGTACTTTGCAGCGGCTGGATGGAGTGTTCTATATATGTCTATAAGGTCAAGTTGGCTGATTGTGCCCTTTAGGTCTTCTGTATCTTTGCTGAGTTTCTTCTTAGTTGTTGTGTGCTTTACTGACAGTGGTGTGTTGAAGTCTCCTACTATTATTGTGGAACTGTTGATTTCTCTTTTCAGTGCTGTTAGAGTTTGTTTTATGTATTTTGGAGTCCTGTCATTGGGTGCGTAGATGTTTATTATGGTTATGTCTTCATGATGGATCATCCCCTTAATCATTATATAGCATCCTTCTTTGTCTTTTATGGTAGATTTTGTTTTAAAGTCTATTTTATCTGAGATTAGAATTGCCACTCCTGCTCTTTTTTGGTAGTTGTTAGCTTGATATATTTTTTTCCAACCTTTGACTTTTAATAAATTCATATCTTTGTTCCTAAGGTGTGCCTCCTGTAGAAAGCATATTGATGGATCCTGTTTTCTTATCCATTCTGTCACTCTCCATCTCTTTATAGGTGCATTGAGTCCATTTACATTCAGTGTAATTATTGGTAGTTGTGAGTTTGCTGCTGTCATTTTGCAGTGCTTTTTTTTGTGATGCTGAAGTTTTCTTTGTTCTTCTTACTCTCTTGTGCAGAGTTACTTTTGTTTGTGGATTTTTTTTCATTTCTTTTGATTTTGTAGGTTTTGTTCTTGCTGAGACTTTATGTTTTTCCTCTTTTTTTATGAGTATGTTTGTTAACTTTTTTGTGGTTACCATGAATTTTACCCTTATCTTTCTAAGTTTGAAGCAGTCTACCATTACTTGGTATCGCCTTGCCTTCCTCTCCATTAAAAGGTTCTATACCTATGCCGTTTATTCCCTCTTTTATGGTTTTGATTTTGTTGTCTTTTACTGATTAACTGCTCTGATTCCCTGTTGTATTTATTTTGGTTTTAGATAGTCCTCAAGAGGTCATTTCCTAGATTGGTATCTGGCTGGTACGATCCTGTGTCCTAGATTCTGCCTGTGAGCTGAAGCTGTTTGTCCTCAGATCAAAGAAGTCCCTTTAATAATTCTTGTAAGTTTGGTTTGACTTTTACATAGTCCCTTAATTTCTGTTTATCTGGAAATGACCTAATTTCACCATCAAATTTGAATGAGAGTTTTGCATTATATATTATTCTTGGCTGGCAGTTTTCTTCTTTCAAGATTTTATATATGTCATCCCATTGCCTTCTTGCCTGCATGGTTTCTGCTGAATAATCTGAGCTTAGTCTTATTGTTTCTTCTCTGTATGTGACTTCTTGTTTTTCATGAGCTGCTCTCAGGATTCTTTGTTTGTCTTTGGTTTTGGCGAGTATGATTATGATATGTCTTGGTGATCTTCTTTTGCGGTCTCTCCTATATTGGTTCATTGAGCATCTTGGGTGGCCCGCTTTTCATCTTTCATGATATTGGGGAAGTTTTCTGTCAGCAGTTCTTCAATGATCCTCTCTGTGTTTTCTGCTTTTCTCCCCCTGTTCTGGAATTCCAATCACTTGCAAATTTTTGCTTTTGATTGTATCCCACATAACTCTCAGGGTCTCTTCATTCTTCTTTGTTCTTTTTTCTGAGTTTTCCTCAAACAGACTTGTATCCAAGTGTTTGTCTTCAATTCCACTGATCCTGTCTTCCACCGTTTCAAATCTGTTCCTCAGCCCTTCTATGACACCGTCCATTTCTGAAATCTTGTTGTTTATCTTTTGAATTTCTAATCCTTGTCCTTGTATAATTTCTAGTTGTGAATTTATTTTGACATTTTGTTCCTGCATTATTTTCCTGAATTCTTCCAATTTTTGGTCTGTATTTTCCATGAATTTGTCTATTTTTTCCTCATGTTTGTCAGCTTTTTGCCTCAGCTCTTGGAGAATTCTGAGTATTAGAGATTTGAATTCCCTATCAGCTAGTTCTAGTGCATTTTCTTCCACTGGAGAGTCATCTGGTGTTTTATTTTGGACGCCTACTGGAACCATCCTGTCCTGTTTTGGTAAATGTTTTTATATTGTCTGCTGTCTTCGGAGCATTCAGGAGTTATTTTTCTCATTTATTGATTGTTGATTTGTTTGTTTCATCCTTTTTTTTTTTTTTTTTTTTAAATTTGACTATGTCTGAGCAGGTGGACTGTGTGTTCTTTGTTGTTTGCTTGTCTGTGGGCACAATACTTTTCGCCTCCTTCTCCAACTGGCAGGGTCAGTCACTCAGCTATGGTACGGCACGGCAGGTCTAGCTGAAGAGGAGTTACTGGGATGGGTTGTTTGTGGCACTTACTCTAGCCACCAGAGCAGGTCAGTAATCAGTGCAGGGCAGGTTCCAGTAGGCTGTGCCTGTGCTGCTTGGTGGTGTGATGTCAAGCGCATGATGCAGGTAGGCAGGATGCAGTGGGGAGATTGTTATGTGTGGAGCTAAGACGGATATGGGAGAGAGGAGAGAGGAACAGGAGCCAAAAACATACAAACAAACAAAAAAGAATGCTAGGGGAGCTTGCCATTGGAGTGGAGAGACGAGAGGCTATGAAATGGAGAAAAACAGAAAGGGAAGAGGAAGAACAGAATGAATAAATAAAAATCAGAAAGGTTAAAGAACCTCAAAGTTCCCAGGGATCCCACCAGTACAGCTATGAGGTCTGGGGAAGTCGCTCTCAGGTGTTGCAGTACAGCCTGGCTAGAAGGCGTAGAGGTATACAACGCCAGGTATTCAGGGAACAGAAAGAAAAGGAAGATATAGAGAGACAAGAAACTGAGCAATGAAGAAAGACAAAAAGGAAAAAAGAGAGAAAAGAAAATCAGCTGAGGGCAATTTTGATACTTCCCCCCATGGACATCTGGCAATTGTTGGGGTAGGATGGCATCTAGTGGGTAAAGGCCACCAATGCTGCTAAACATCCTACTGCACAGGACAGCCCCACACAACAAAAAATTATCTAGCCCAAAATAAATGTCCATTGGGCTAGATTGAGAATCCCTACTTGAATGGAACCCAGATCCAGGAAAAACCATTACCTATGTAGGTGGTGAACGACCACTCTAGATTGTTGAAGAACTCAGCATTTCCATCGAAGAACAGAACTGAATATGCACTGAGTGAGAAAATTCTTCAACTAGAAAAAGACCTCAGTGACTGAATCCGGAAGATGACGACATATCACGTGACATTAACTCAGAGAGAATCCTCCTCCCTTAGCAGAGATTCAAAGGATCAATTAACTGTGTGACCACTCACCAGTCACTTTAAGTGTCATTATTTGAGTCATCTTCCTTAACTATAAAATGGGAGTAATCTGAACTATAAAATGGAAGTAACAGCAACCACACAAGGAAGATGTGAGACTCAGACTATATGAATGTGAACACATTTTGTAAATTGTAAAGTCTCACTCACACAAACATTTAATTACCAAATCTGCTCAAATAATATGTCTGGAAGTCCCTGAACCCCGTCATTTCTTATTTTTAATGCTTGACCCTGTGAACCTAGGCCAAAGCCCAATTTTTGGTACTCAGCATTCCTCAAACAATTAAGTCAAGGCAACAAGGAAAGTTCACCTTAATCTACTGACAAGTTTCAAAGTCGGCAAAAATAAAACAATCAAGCCACCCTAGGAGATTATATTAAAAAATCCTGAAAGGAAAAGATCTGAAACTCATTTACTCTACAGTGTGAGCGACTGTTAAGAACTGTCGAAAGTTGTTCTCCTTCCACGTCAATCTACTTTAATATGGAAGAAACCTTAAACCAAAGGAATGACACTCTTAGGTGAATGAGAGATAAGTTCTTTGAAGCACAATATTGCTTTTTTTATCCCTTAAGTAATAAGTTAGCTATTTTCAATTTTCTGTAGGGTCACCCTACCTAGAAGACAAATTAATAAAATCATTAAACTAACGAACACCTTCTATTCCTGCAATGTGCCTAATAGTTAAGTGTATACAATATCTGATATTGGCAGAAATCAAAATCTTATATAATTATTTAGAATTAAAAATAAATCAAACTTTGTATCTATAGCCAAGAAATAAAGGTTTTATTTCCTAATCATTGCTGTCCCTTTAGTAGGGAAATAACTACAAACCAATAATTCTTAATAACTACAATGAGCTCTTTATAGAATACACCCACTCCTCACTTGTCAACATGGTTATGTTCCAAAGACTAGGTTGTTATGCGAAAATCGGCATTATGCAAAAATGCGGGATGACCATAGGTCACAAAGTGCAGGATGATTACATCATTATATAGCTGCCAAATTACATCATTACATAACTGCCAAACCACTGAGAATCACAGCCCAGCTAAGTTGACACATAATCTTAACCACCACAGTCCATCTTATTCTTGCCTCGCACCTCGGCAGCAATGCCAGACATATGTCGTTCACGCACGAAACTGTAGAATAGTAGATTTTTTTTACTATTGTCTTAAATGTGAAATGTCTGATAACAAGAAAGTCAATAAGTGAGGAGTAGGTATAAAGGTATTATCCAGCCCCATCAAATTTTCTGTAAATACTTTCGCTATTCATTGTAAGCAATTTCTGTTTTAAGTGTCATTTTTCAGAAACATATTACTTACTGTCACTTTGTTTTTTATCTCATTCCTTTAGAAGAATTTAGCCAACTTATATTTATTTTAATTATTATCTAGGACTAATTTTTGTCTGCTGCAAAAGACGTCTTTAAAGTGTTGAAAAGCAAAGATGTCACCTTGAAGACTAAGGTGCGCCTGACCCAAGCCATAGTATTTTCAATCACATCATATGCATGCAAAATCTGGACAATGAATAAGGAAGACCAAAGAACTGATGCCTTTGAATTGTGGTGTTGGCAAAGAATACTGAATATACCATGGACTGCCAAAAGAACAAACAAATCTGTCTTGGAGGAAGTACAACCAGAATGCTTCTTAGAAGGAAGGATGGTGAGACTATGTGTTATGTACTTTGGACATGTTGTCAGGAGGAATCAATCCCTGGAGAATGACATCATGCTTGGTAAAGTACAGGGTCAGCGAAAAAGAGGAAGACTCTCAATGAGATGGACTGACACAGTGGCTACAACAACGGGTTCAAGCATAACAACGATTGTGAACTTGGCACAGGACCGGGCAGTGTTTCATTGCGTGGTGCATAGGGTCGCTATGAGTCGGAGCCAACTTGATGGCACCTAACAACAACAACAACAATTTTTGTCATTTTGGGGGTGGGGTAGGGAGGTAGTGAAAGACTATGAAAGATTCATTTGTTTCAAGTATATCTTTTGCTACATAAATTCTGCTTTGATTGCTATCATCTTCTATAATAATTTGGAAAGTAGGTATCTATATTTAAGTCTGTTCTAATAAACTTAAAATAATTTTAAAAATACATTTATCATAACAGAGAATTCTGGAAAGATGGCAGTGTAAACAAGTCATTGTTCCAACCCTCCCTCCAAAATACAAGAAATAGAACAAGGAAACTGTGCTCAGCTTTGAAGGACTCTGAATCAGGAAGCAGAGAAAAGCAAGGGGAACTGCAGACAGGTAAGAAACAACAAATTAACAATGAGCCATGTATGCTAGGAAAATAGTTTCTCCCACTGTCCCCACTCCTCCTGCTGGCTGCCGTGAACTGGGTAGTGGCCCCAGAAGAAGAGACTGCTTCCCTAACCACCATAGCATCTGCCTGTACAGAGACAGGACTCCAAGTTTCTGCCCTAAAATCAACAAGGCAGACCCCTCCAGGGGCCCATTTGAAGTGTGCCAGCACCTGATTGGCCCAGACACTATAGGTTGCAAGCCTACTCCAAGTTGCTAGAGAAGGCCCATACAGTGGAGTCTGCTCTCAGAGTCAACACTCTACCTGCCTCCCTGTGTACCTCATAGCTCAGGCTTCTGAAATCAACGGACAGACCTCCCTGGGGATCAGTTTGGGTCTGACAGTTCCCCCTTACAGTCATCACTGAGGACTACTGACTGATGCTGCTGTGTGCTAGGAAGCAGGTATCTTGAGTGGAGGCAACATCCACAGCCAACATACTATGGGGCAGACTCTGATGACAACAAAGCAGACTTCCCTGGCAGTCCATTAGGAGTGTGACTACTACTCCTCCAACCAGTAACTGTAGTCTGCTGCACTGATACAAACTCCTACAGAAGGTTCCCTACAGGTGAGTCAGAAGGTGGTTCACCTAAGTGCAGACTGCTCCCCAAAACACCATAGGGTCATTGGGGCTCTGAAACCAAGAAGACTTATCTCTTGGAGGTCCTTCTGGGAAGTGGCAGCCCGTCATCCTCTTGAAACAGAGGAAAGTCTGCCTGTGCTTCACCTGAACGCCATCTTAGATATAAGCAGCCCCCAAAGAGCAGGGAAGTAAACTTCAGACAAACTGGAAGGTAACACCCAACCCCAAAGGGGGCCTGCTGGGTATGGATTTTCTTACTAAAAATGTGATTGCAGAAACCGAGAAGGGAAGGGAGTAATAACCAAAGAGAGAGAGGACTGCACCCCTTGGGTGGACATATTGATTACTACACAATATTTTGCCTGAGTGGCAGTGCCTGTTAGTGAACAGACTGACCACATAGTGTTCTCTGGTGTGTTTGGGAGAGACTGAAAGTTGAAAAGCAAGATCTGAAACTTTTGAGTATCAATTAAAACAGGAAGGAAGATGGAGCTATCACAGAGAGGAAGAGGAAATGGTAAGCAAAGGCCAAAGGTTCTGCCCACCTAAGAGTTCCTTGCAGAAAATAGTGCAGGCAAAAACACCAAATACTGGGGAAAACTGAGAAAGTTAACAACCTCGAAAATTCCAATTCCCCAACAAAAAATCACAAGACACACAAACAGCAGAGAAACAATGGTCTGTCAAAATGAAAATGACAAATAGAATGAAAGTGCAGCTAAGGATAACCAAATAATGAGAAAAAAAAAAAGAAGAATATAATACAACAACATTAAACATAATTAAAGAACTAAGGGAAAACAAAGACAAAAAGCTAAAAGAAATAAGGAAAAAAATGCAAGAACAAAATGAGGACATAAAAAAAATTGCAACTGAAAGGGACAACTGAAATGATGAACAGAATAGAAAGACTTACCAAGAGATTAATTACGTAGAAGAAAGAATCAGCAAATTAGAGGAGAATATAGTTAAAATTACAGATGCTGAAGAGCAACAAGAATGGAGGCTCAAGAAGGCTGAACATAGTTTAATGGAATTAGGGGACAACAAGAAGAGACCTAACATATGCATCATGGGAATTCCAGAAGAGATAAGAGAGAGAAAGAGAAAGAATATTTGAAGAAATAATGACAGAAATATTCCCCTAATCTAAGCAAGGACATGAATATACAAATCCAAGAAGCTGAAAGAAACCCAAGGAAGATAAACCCAAAGAGATATACATCAAGACACATCATAGTTAGGCTCTCAAAAATTAAAGATAAAGAGAGAATCCCGAAAGCAGCAAGAGAGAGAGATAAAAAAGATCTCCAATAAGAATAAGAGCTGGTTTTTCCTCACAAACATCGAAGGCCAGAAGACAATGGAATGATATATTTAAAGTACTGAAAGAAAAAAACTGTCAACCAAGAATACCATACCCAGCAAAACTATCCTTCAATAATGAGGGTAAAATTAAAACGTTCCCAGATAAACAGAAGCTCAGAGAGTTCATATCTACCAGGCTGGTCATACAAAAAATAATAACGGGAGTTCCATAGATGGAAAGGAAAAGAAACTAGAAAGTATTTCAAAGCTATACATAAAAATAGAGATCCCGAACAAAGGGAAGTGCTTGGACAAGTATAAGGGCTAGTAATAAGATATTCGTGCTTGATAATTCTAAATGTTTTGTCCTTCCCGTTTTTAATAACAAACATCTAAAAGGCAAAGATAAAATTACGTTACAGGGCACATGAAATATAAAGATGTAATTGGTGAGAACAACAAAATGGAGAAGAGGAATGATATAGATATAGAATTACTTGTGTTACTGAAGTTAAGTTGGTACTAACTAACCCTAGAATATTATAAATACAAGCTCTTACATATAATACTCATGGTAACTACTAAGAAAATATATTTTAAAAATACACAAAAGAAAGGAGAAGGGAACCAAAAAGGCTCACTACTATAAACAAACAAAACACAAAAGCAGACAGTACTAAAGGACAAAGACAAAGAAGACATAACACACACAAAAATAAATAACAAAATGGCACGAGTAAGTCAATTTTTATTGTAATTACAGTGAATGGAAATGTCCTAAATGCTCCAATTACAAGGCAGAGTAACAGAATGGATTAAAAAAAAAAAAAAAAAACACGAGCCAACTATACACTGCTTACAAGAGACACACCTTAAATAAAAGGACACAAATAGGTTGAAATTCAAAAGATGGAAAAAAATATTCCATACAAGTAATAATCAAAAGAGAGCTGGGGTGGCAATCTTAATATCAGACAAAGTAGACCTTAAGACAAAATATGTCAGAAGAGATAAAGATGGACATTATATAGTAATAAAAGAGTCAATTAAGACAAATAATCCTATTAAAAAATGGGCAAAGGAAATGAACAGACACTTCACCAAAGAAGATATTCAAGCTGCCAACAGACACATGAGGAAATGCTCGTGATCACTAGCCATTACAGAAATGCAAATTAAAACCACAATGAGATAGCATCTCACCCCGGCATTACCGGCACGAATCAAAAACACTGGAAATAACAAATGTTGGAGGGGCTGCGGGGAGATTGGAACTCTTATGCACTGCTGGTGGGAATGCAAAATGATACAATCATTTTGGAAAATGATACGGCGCTTCCTCAGAAAGCTAGAAATAGACATACCATTCGATCCAGCCATCCCACTCCTAGGAATATAAACTAGAGAAATAAGAGTCATCACTCGAATAGACATATGTACACCTGTGTTCATGGCAGCATTGGTCACAGCAGCAAAACGATGGAAACAACCTAGATGCCCATCAATAGATGAATGGATAAACAAACTATGGTACATACACACAATGGAGTACTATGCAACGAGAAAGAACAACAATGTATCTGTGAAGCATCTCAGAACATGGATGAAACTGGAGGACATTATGCTGAGTGAAATAAGTCAATCACAAAAGGACAAATACTGTATGAGACCTCTATTGTAAAAACCATAAAAAAGTTCACACATAAAATGTAACAATCTTTGTTGGTTACCAGGGATGGGAGGCGTAGGGGGGAAATACTAAATAGGCAATAGATAAGTGTTATCTTGGGTGAAGGGTGAGACAGTACACAATACAGGGGAAACTAGTACAACTTGTACAAGGAAAGGTCACGGAAGCCCCATAGACACATCCAAACTCCCTGAGGGACTGAATTGCTGGGCGGAGGGCTGTGGGGATCATGGTCTTGGGGAATATCTAGCTCAATTAGCATGGCACAGCTTATAAAGACAATGCTTGACATTCTACCTTGGTGAGTAGTGTCTGGGGTCTTAAAAGCCTGTGAGCAGCCATCTAAGATAATCCACTGGTCTCATCCCTTCGGGAGCAAGGGAGAATGAAGAGAACAGGATACAAGGAAAAGATTAGTCTGAAGGACTAATGGTCCACAGCTACCAAGGTCTCCACCGGACTGAGTCCAGTACAGCTAGATGGTGCCCAGCTACCACCACTGACTGCTCTGACCAGGATCACAACAGAGGGTTCTGGACAGAGCTGGAGAAGGATGTAGAACATAATTCTAACTCACAAAAAAAAGACCAGGTTTACTGGCCTAAAGGAGACTGGAGAAACCTCGAGAGTATGGCCCCCAGACACCCTTTCAGCTCAGTGGTGAAATTATCTCCGAGGTTCACCGTTCAGCCTGGGAGTGGATAGCCCCGTAAAACCAAATGGGACTAATGAGGTACAGGAGTCCAGTGACAAGGGCCAGAAGGCAGAAGGGGACAAGGAAGCTGGTGATAGGGAACCCAAGGTTGAGTAAGGGTATTGTTGATGTGTTGTGAGATTGTTAACCATGGTCAGAGGGCAACATGTGTAGTAACTGTTAAATGAGAAACTATTTTGTTCTGTAAGCCTTCATCTTAAGTGAGAATAACAGCACAATTGGAAGAGCGTAGTCAATGTCACTGAACTGTGCATGTAGAAATTTTTGAAATGGTGTATCTTTGGCTATGTGTATTTTCACCAAAAAAAAAGGTTGAGAAGTTAGAGGGTTGACATGTTGTGGGGTTGTTAACCAATGTCATAAAACAATACGTATACTACTGTTCCGTGAGAAACTATTTGTTCTGTAAGCCTTCACCTGATGTATAATAAAAAAAAAAAAAAAAAAAAAAGGGTCAATTAATCAAGAAGATTTAACAATCATTATATATATATGCACCTATCATCAGGGCACTTAAATATATAAAGTAAACACTAATAGAATTAAAGGGACAAATAGACAGTACTACAATAATAGTTGGAGACTTCAATACACCACTTTCAATATTGGACAGAACATCTAGAAAGAAGATCAAGGAAACAGGACCTGAATGACACTGTAAAGCAACTCGACTTAACAGACATATATAGAACACTCCACCCAAACACAGTACAATACACATTCTACTCCCGTGCACATAGGTTATTCTCCAGGAAAGACCATAGTTTAGGTGACAAGGCAAGTCGTGATAAATATAAAAAGACTGAAATCATACAAAGTACTTTCTCTGACCACAACAGAGTGAAGCTAGAAGTTGATAACAGAAAAAAACCTAGAAGATACACAAACGTTTGGAAATTAAACAACACACTATTAAATTCAAATGGTGAAGGAACAAATCAAAAGAGAAATCACAAATTTCTTAAAGTCAAATGAAAATGAAAGCATGACATACCAAAACTTATGGGATGCAGCAAATGCAGTATGCAGAGGGAAACTTAGAGTGATAAATGCCTACATAAAAAAAGAAGAAAGATCTCAAATTAACACCCTAACCTGACAACTCCAGGAACTAAAAAGAGAAGAGCAAACTAAGCCTAAACCTACCAGAAGAAAGGAAATAAGAAAGATCAGAGCAAAAATAAATAAAATTGAAAACAGAAAAACAACAGAGAATCAATAAAATCAGAAGTTGGTTCTCTAAAAAGATCAATAAAATTGACAAATCTTTAGCTACAAAGACAAAGAAGAGAAAAGATGCAAATAATTAAATTAAAAAATGAAAAAAGGGACATTACAACTGACCTGATAGAAATAAAGATAATTGTGAGAGAATATTATGAACAACTGTACAGCAACAAACTGGGTAACACGGACAAAATGGACAAATTCTTAGAAACACACAATCTACCCAAACTGACCCAAGAGGAAATACAAAGTCCCAACAGACTCATAACAAGTGAAACACTAAACCAGTGATCAAAAACCTCCCCCACCAAAAAAAACAAACAACAAAAAAAAACAGTCCTGGACCAGATGGCCTTACTGGGGAATTCTACCAAACATTTTTAGAAGTATTGACACCAATACTGTTCGAACTCTTCTAAAAGACAGAGGAGGAAGGAATGAATACTCACTAATTCATTCTATGAAGCAAGTATAATAACCCTGATACCCAAATCAGACAAAGACATAACAAGAAAAGAAAACCACAGGGCAATATCTCTTATGAATACAGATGCAAAAATCCTCAACAAAATGCTAGTGAACAGAATCCAACAGCATATTAAGAGTCATATGCTATGACCAAGTGGGACTCATTCCAGAAATGCAGAGATGGTTCAATATTAAAAAGTCAAACAACATAATACACCACAACAACAGAACAAAGAAAAAGAACCACGTGATCATCTCTATTGATACAGAAAAAGCATTTGATAAAATCCAATACCCCTTCTTGATGAAAACCCTAAAGAAGATTGGAATAGAAGGGAAATTCGATATGATTCAGGGCAAATATGAAGCCATCAGCCAACATTATACTTACAAGAGAGAGAGAACTTTCGGCCTTGAAATCCAGAACAAGACAAAGGTTCCCACTCTCACCACTTTCATTCAAGATTGTATTAGAAGTCCTAACAGAGCAATAAGACAACAAAAAGAAGTAAAAAGTATTCAGATTGGAAAAGAAGAAGTAAAATTATCTCTATTTGTGGATGATATGATCCTATATACACAAAACCCCAGAGTACAAAAGAAAATTTCTAGGGCTAATAGATGAATTTAGCAAAGTTGTAGGGTACAAGGACAACAAACAAAAATCAGCTGGGTTTCTAATGAGAAATCTGAAAGGGAAATTAGGAAAACAATTCCATTCACAATAGCCTCTAAGAAAATAAAATATCTAGGAATAAATCTAACCAGGGACATGAGGGACTTATACAATGAAAACTATAAAACTCCTGCTGAAGGAGATTAAGGAAGACATAAATTAATGGAAAGATGTTCCATGTCCATGGATTGGAAGACTGAATATTGTTAAAATGTCAATACTATCCAAAGCGATCTATAGATTCAATGCAGTATCGATCAAAATTCCAACAGCCTTCTTTACAGAAATAGTAAAACCAATCCTCAACTTTATATGGAATGGCAAGAGACCCTGGATAGCTAAAACAATATTGAAAGAGAAGAACAAAGTAGGAAGGTTCACACTTCCTGACTTTAAAATATACTATACGGATATAGTAATCGTAACAGCCTCATACTGGTATAACAAAAGACAAATAGGGCAATGGAATAGAATTGAGAGTCCAGAAATAAACCTACACATCTATGGTCAATGAATTTTTCACAAGGGTGCTAAGTCCATACAATGGGGAAAGAAAAGTCTCTTCAATAAATGGTGCTGGGAAAATTGGATTTCCACATGCAGAAAAACGAAACAGGATTCATGCCTCACACCATACACAAAAACAAATTCAAAATGGATTAAGGACCTAAATGTGCAAACTAAAACCATAACATTCTTAAAGAAACAGCAGTGGCAACTTTGTCAGGCCTAGCTTTTAAAAATGGATTACCTAATAACAAAAGCACAAACAGCAAAAAATAAACAAATAGAACCTTATAAAAATTATAAACTTATTTGTTCATCAAAAGACTTCACCAAAAAAGTGAAAAGACAAGCTACCAACTGCGAGAACATACTAAGAAACCATACATCTGACAAGAATCTAATAACCAAAATATATAAAACTTAGACAACTTAACAACAAAAAGACAAATAACCCAATCATAAAATGGGCAAAAGACTTGAATACACATTTCACCAAAGAGGACATTTAAATGGCCACCAAACACATGAAAAGATGCTCAGTGTCATTAGCCACCAGAGAGATGCTAATCAAAACTGCAATGAGATACCATTTCACTCCCGCTAGGATGGCTGTCACGGATTGAATTGTGTCCCCCAAAAATATCTGTCAACTTGGCGGGATCATGATTCGCAGTACTGGATGATTGTGTAATCTGATGTGATTTCCTTATGTGTTGTAAACTCTATCACTATGATGAGGTTATACTGATGAGGTTTACAAGATTAGACAGTGTGTTAATCCAATCTCTTTTGAGATATAGAAAAGAGAAGCGAGCAGAAGACACATGGGAACCTCATACTACCAAGAAAGCAGTGCCAGGAGCAGGGTGCATCCTTTGGACCTGAGGTTTCCCGTAGAGAAGCTCCCATACCTACGGAAGACTAACACATCACAAGGACCTTTCTCCAGAGCCGATGGACAGAGAAAGCCTTTTCCTGGCACCGATGCCCTGAATTTGGACTTGTAGCCTACTGGACTGTGAGAGAATAAATTTCTCATTGTAAAGCCATCCACTTGTGGTATTTCTGTTAGAACAGCACTAGATGACTAAGACAACGGCTAAGATTTAAAATAAAATAAAATAAAAAATTCCAGAAAATCACAGATGTTAGCAAGGATGTGTGGAAATTGGAAACTTTATCCATTGCTGGTGGGAATGTGAAATGGTACAGCTATTGTTGGAAAATAGTGTGATGATTTCTCAAAAAACTAAAAACAGAACTACTACCTGACCCTGCAATTCTACTCCTAAGTATATACCAAAAGACTTGAAAGCAGAGACTCAAAAAGAGACTTGTACACCAATGTCCATTGCAGCACTATTCACAACAGCCAAAAGGTGGAAACAACCTAAGTGTCCGTCAACAGATGAATGGATTAAGAAAATGTGGTACATACATACAATGGAATACTACTCAGCCATAGGAGAAATGAAGTCTTGATACATGCTACAGTATGGGTGAAGCTTGAAGACATTATGCTGAGTAAAATAAGCCAATCACAAACGGACAGATACTGTATGACCTCACTTACAGAAAAAGACAAGAAAATAAAAATGTATAGAGACCAAAGTTTATTCATTATTACCAGGGAAGAACGGAAAAAGGGGGTTAATGGCGATGGAATCAATGTAATGGAAAAATCACATTGATTAAGGGTAGGGTGGCATATCCAACTATTGTAATTGGCATCAATAAGCTGTACCCTTGTAAAACTTCAAATTGGTAAAAGCTGTGTGATAGATATAGTTACAATGAGGACCAAAAAAAAGTACCTGCTGAGGCTTCTTATGTACAACCAAACACCTCATGGGACTTGGTTCTTTAGTTTGGACGTTTAGGGTCATGGTTTCATGGGACATCCAAGTTTTCAGTGCTTCGGTTCTACCTCCTAGTTCGTGCATAGTGTGTGGGGTCTTAAAAGCTTGCAAGCGGCCATCCAAGGCACAATAATTTTTCTCCATTCACATGGAGCAACAGAGGAAGAAGGAGAGTCAGGAATAGGAGGAGGATATGAAATATGTGGCTAATTGCCTCCATGAACAATTGCCTCCTTTTCCATAAGACCAGGAGAATTGGATGGTGCCCATCTACCATAACTGAACATTTTAAGCAAAGATTCCATAGAAAAATCCTGATCAAAAGGGGAGAAATGCAGAACAGAATTTCAAATTCTCAGGAACTCCAGACTTTCTGGAGCCATGGAGGCTGGAAGAACTCCTGAAACTGTTGCCCTGAGATACTCTGAAAACCTTAAACCAAACATATTCCCTGAAGTCATGTTAAAACCAAACAATAGCTTAGCTTAACTGGTAAAAAAAAAAAAGTCTGCCTTGAGCATCATGCTCTTTTAAGAACTATCTATATGGGATCAAACTGACAATAGTAACGAGAAAAATTGGATAAGAACCTTAACAGGCAGTGAGTTTATGTTAATGAAGAAGGAAAAACTCAAAAAAGGAGGATGAGAATAGCTGCACAACTCTAAGAATATAATCAATGTCACTAAATTGTACATGTAGGAACTGCTGAATTAGTGTCTTTTGCTGTGTATATTCTCAACAACATCAACAAAATAAATAATATTTAGAAAAAACAGAAGCAAATATTGGCAAAAAAAATATTTATCTAATGAGGGGCAATGGTCGTTCAGTGGTAAAAATCTCACCCTTCATGTGGAAGACCTGGGTTCAATTACCAACCAGTGCACCTCATGCGCAGCCACCAGCCATCTGTCAATCGGATGCTTGCAAGCTGCCATAATGCTGAACAGGTTTCAGTAGACTTTCCAGACTAAGAATGACTTTGAAGAAATGTCTAGTGATCCACTTCCAAAAATTAGCCAATGAAAACACAGTGGTTGTCCATGCAGTTTCCATGAGTTGGGGGCCAACTCAATGGCAACTAACAAAACAACATCAATCATCTTATTGTTGGACATAAAAATATAGCATATCACTAATGACTTGCTGGGAATAAGCTGGGTTTCCTAGAACTACCAAAATGTTTTCTAAATCAAGAGCCTACCACCACCACCCACCCATAATGTCGGTCTTGCTAAAGGAAACAAGGATTAAAAACAAACAAAAAGAATATCTAGTTTTTTATTTAATTTTTTTATTATAAAAGAAATTAAACTTGGTTGTGATTTTAAAGTAGTTAGAAACATAAGAACGGAAAAGAAAAATCACCCCACAAAAATACATCACCTAGATATAAACCAAAAAAACCAAACCCGTTGCCATTAAGTCAATTCCGACAGGACAAAGTAGAACTGCCCTATAGGGTTTCCAAGGAGCGGCTGGTAGATTTGAACTGCCAACCTTTTGGTTATCAGCCAAACTCTTAACCACTACACCACCAGGGTTTCCTCAATCAATTCCAGTCTAGTTAAATACCAGACAAAAGAAATCAAACCATCAAGTTGTTTACAGCCTACCCAGGAAATGTTGTTCAACCCAGAAAATCCCCTGGCCAAAGGCAACAAACCCTCTGTGGTAGAAAATAACCTGGCAAACCCCCTCCCCCAAGTTGCCCCTCCAGAGAACTAGGGCAAAGGTAATTCCTCAGGGGTTATGGGAGAAAAAATTTCCCAAGTGGTTTTCCAATGAACCAAGGCAGAAGTCCACATAAAGGAACTCATTTTACCACAGAAGTACTGGAATTACTGGAGCAAAGGATATGAAACATAATATCAAATTGAACTCTGGTATGAATATAAGATCTTAGAACCTATTAGCAGTCCAGTTTGAGTAACAGGTTTTAGATCACAGGAGAGCATTTCAACCACCAACCCTCTGCCCAGCTCTTAGCAATTCGGCATCTTGTTTGCCATCCACTCAGATGATCAGCCAAAAAACAAAGGGGAAAAAAAATAACTTACAAGCTTTATTGCTAATTCCTCTCTCCCTCACACACCGGGCTTAATCCATCAGTAATAATCCATCTTAATCCATCTTAATCCATCTAGCCCAAAAATATACCGATTCTAATCACTCCCCATCAACCCCGCATTTATAATCCTAGGCCAAGTCACTATCATAGCCCTCAAGAGTATGCAATGACTTCTTTGACAGTCTCACCGGAACATATCTAACAAGGGAAAAGACAATTTTGCAACAGGAAATCAAAGTGCTATTGCCAAAAGAGGTAGCACGGACGATAGGTGGGGCAGTACAGTGACTTACTTAATAGGGTCCTTCTAGCCATAGTCTTTGTAACTCCCACCAAATGACTGGGTGGGACTCCTTGTGGCCCACCAAGGGGATTAAATAGCTTGCTAATAATGTAAATAAGGTGCATGGCCCCCTTTGTTGGGGGTGGGACCACGTAAGTAAGGTGTATGAAACCTTAACGAGACGGTTGGTCAATTTTGCATCCTGCTAAGCTTAAAAGGAGACAAGGGGAGAGAGAGGAGCTGTAACACAGAAGACATTGAGAGATGGCAGCATGGAACCCGGAGACCAGTGCGAGACCCACGGAGTTAAGAGTTGTAACACTTGCCAAAGAAGGCCACTAGCAGGGCCTGGCTGCAGAGGGCGAAAAGAAGCTGTCCTGATTGAAGAACTGTATCCTGAGTCATTTCTGATCCTGATCCTGAATTGTATCCTGTTACTTCCCTAATAAATCACTTAACTGTAAACACTGTTTGTGAGTTCACTGAGACGATGCAGTGAATCACCGAACCCAAAGATGGGAGGGAGAGTACCGAGGGGAGGGGAGTAGTTGCTATTAGAGATGATGGAGTGGTACAGCAGTTTGGAAAAGTTGGACATTAGGGCCATCTTTAACCTCCACCTCATAGGAACCAGCTTTGTGCTGGTCCTTATAAAAGTAATTATAATGTGGCCTTATAAAGGTCCTTATAAAAGAAATTATATCAAGTAGGTGGCCAAAGGCAAAAAAATGACTTGTACCTATTTAAAAAATTTTTACCAATTTCGTAGGTAACATTTAAATTTTTTTACTATGGAATATCCAGCATTCCTATAATACGCTAGGCTACAAACTTTTCAGACATGATTGTTCACAGGATGAAAGGAGTAAGAATAAAAATGTAACATGTATTTTAAAATTTCTTTAAAGTAAGTATGATGATGGAAAACAATGGTGAATATTTTTATAATGTTGGGGAGTAGAAGGACTTTCTAAAACAAGGGGGGTATACCAGAAGCTCTTAAACAAATACAAACAACAATAGTAAAAATAATTGCAGCAAGTATGAAAGAGTGTGAAAATTCCTATTATAAAAGAGCCATTCATGATCAAATAGAAAAAGAATCCAAAAGAAAAATAAAAAAATAATAGAAGAAATAAAGAGCCAATTAACTCCTTTATAGATACCCAACCTCTCAAAAACAAACAAATGAAAAACTGGGATAAAAATAAAGCTTTATTTTCTTTATGTATCAGACTTACAAAATTTAAATGATTTATAATACCAGCAGGGATGAGGTGTGGAGAAATTGGCACTTACATGGATCATTAGTAGTAACATAAATTGGGACTTAAGGTAATTTGGTAACATCTATCAAAATATAAAGCACATATGCATTCTGATAACAACTCTACAATCCTACATAAATATTTCCACAAAAGCCCAAAGATATCCACATGTATGCGTGCATGTGTGTACGGTGTTATACTATGCAATCATTAAAATAACTATTTCTATAAGCTGACAAAGATGTCTAAAATGTATTATAAAATGGAAAAACAAGTTGCAACACAGAATGCAGAGTATTATCCTATTGTTTTTTATTAATATATATGCATACATACTAATGCAAGCATAGAAAAACATCTGTAAGAATATATAAAGAACACTTAACCATGGTTTCCCCTCTTAGTGGTGTATTATAATTAGTATTTTCCTAGGGCATTAGAGTGAGTCCAAAAACAAGAAACAGTTATGATAAAGAACATTTTACAAAGAACGTCCTTCTTTGTACTAGACAAATGAAACTATCTCTTGTACAATGTGTATTGCACAATCAAATTTCTCTAGAATCCAACAACGTGTAGATTTGAAGCATTAGAGTTTCCCTGGTTGGAAGGAGTTAGCAACTGATGGCATGAATACCTCCACAAAATAATTGTAGTGATACAGAGAAAAACAGTCTCAGGGCGCTGGCAGAAAAAGCCTACCTTGCCTTTTTGCTTTCCCAGCTGTCCCCCTAAGTTCCACATTCTTGCCCTAATTACTTTCAATGATCCAGAACACCCCAGTCAACTTGTCTCCTCCTGCCCTGCATATAAAGTGGGAGTAGAGCAAACAACCTCCTTGTCTAGCATCTCTTTAAAGGCATACCTAAAAGAGCATCTTAACTAGCATTGGCTGACACTACAGCTAGAGACAGAGACGGATTACCCAGTAAGAAATTGTGCACCATAGATCAATAAATAAGCACAAGTAAACCCCCATGTGTAACTTGCTTAATGTAAGCCCATGTGTACCTTGCTTATTGGTTAATTCACCATCGCTAGAGAAGATGGTGGAAGAGATTTAGTATCAAATAATCAACATTGAAGTTAAAGTACCCTAAATCCTCATCTTAAACTCTAAACAGGGACAGATGTGGTTAAAAAAAAAAAAAAAAAAAAAAAAACGGGAAATTGTGCACTACAGATTAGTAAGTAGGGACAAGTAACCCTGTGCCTTCCTTGTTTATTAGGTAATCCATCCCTGGCTTTAAATCAATAGCACAGCTATTGGAAAAGGAAGCCTGGAAGAGGGCATGACACATTCCAGAAAGATCTCTAAAAACTCACATGGGAAGAAAAGCAAAACTCTATTCTAAAGTATATAGCCATTGGTATTGCAGAAATTTCCACAGCTATTTGTATACAGTGTGATGGTGCCGTTTTCTCTAAACTATTGATAACATGTCCAAAGTAAGTGAGATGAAGTCTTACCATCCTTACTTCTAAGGGGCATTCTGGCTGTACTTCTTCCAAGACAGCTTAGTTCACTCCTGTAGCAGTCCATGGAATATTAAATGTTCTTTGCCAACACCATAATTCAAAGGCATGAATTCTTCGGTCTTCTTTATTCATTGCCCAGCTGTGGCATGTACATGCGGTGACTGACAATATACCATGGCTTGGGTCAGGCATATTTTGGTCCCCAAAGTGACCTCTTTGAACACTTTAAAGAAGTCTTTTGCAGCAGATTTCCCCTGTGCAACACATCACTTGATTTCTTAACTGCTGCTTCCATGGGAGTTGATTGTGGATCCAAGTAAAATGAAATCAAACACAAGTGAAATTTTGTTGAAGATAATTCAAAGATGGTTGCAGCACCCTTAAATAACCAACTATAAGAGACCAAACGGTAAACATTTACCCTATAACAAAGATGAGAAGCTAAGGAGGGGCAGGGAAGCTAGTTTAAGGGAAACAGAACAAAAAGAATGGAAATAATGAGAATATTGACACATTGTGAAGAATGTAACCAATGTCATGGAACAAGCTGTATAAAAATTGTTACATGGGAATCTAATTTGCTGTGTAAACTTTCACCTAAAACACAAAATATTAAATAAAAAAAAAAGGGTTGCAGAAGCACATTGACGGAATTGCCAGATGTTTCAACAAACAGATGCAACACTAGAAGTGCTCATTTCTCTATGCCAAGAAATATGGAAGACATTCACCTGGCCAACCAGCTGGAAGAGATCCATATTTGTGCCATATCAAACATATATACACATATGTCATGGATTGAATTATGTCCCCCCAAAAATGTGTGAATCAATTTGGCTGGGTCATGATTCCCAGTACTGTATGATTGTGTACCGTTTTAACATCTGATGTGATTTCCCTGTCTGCTGTAAATTCAATCACTATGATGTAATAAAATGGATTAGCAGCAGTTATACTGATGAGGTCTACAAGATTAGGTAGTGTCTTAAGCCAATCTCTTTTGAGATATAAAAGAGAGACAGGAGCAGAGACACATGGGAACCTCACACTACCAAGAAAGCAGCGTCTGGAGCAAAGTGCGTCCTTTGGACCTGATGTTCCTGCGCTGAGATACTCCCAGACCAAGGGAAGACTGATGCATCACAAGGACCTTCCTCCAGAGCCGACAGAGAGAGAAAGTCTTCTCCTGGAGCTGATGCCCTAAATTTGGACTTGTAGCCAACTGGACTGTGAGAGAATAAATTCTCTGTGTTAAAGCCATTCACCTGTGGTATCTCTGTCATAGCAGCACTAGATGACTAAGACAACACATATACATATATGTACATGTATACATATAAACCAATAACAAAAAAACCAAACCTGTTGCCCACGAGTCGATTCCAAATCATAGCGATCATATCTATACACACAAGCGTGTAGATACGTGACTGAGTGTGTGAGAGATCTACTTAGAAAGTAGCATTACAACTCAACAAAACTTACCTGCTTGCTTTTCAAATGCCTTTGAAGAGCAGTAATACGAAAAAAAAAAAAAAGACCCGGAAATAAAGGGTAAATAGAATTCAAAGTGAATGACTTTATTTGCATTTCTCTGTCTCTACCACCACATTTCAAATCAGATAAAGAAGTGACATTCTTCAGGGTTTTGTTGTTGCTTACTTTTGTCCTAATAATTTTTTAAAAAGATGACAATACAAGTAAATGCATAAAACACTATTAACTCATTTCGTCCTCACAAAAACCGTATTAAGTATATTATTTTTTCCACAAGAGGCAGAGTGAGGTAAACTGAGGCACAAGCAGCATCCCTGTGCAGAGTTATTGAAACGTTTCTCTTTTAACTGAATGAAATGTAGGAAAATTCCCCTCCCTAAGTACTCTGTGAAGGAGGCCTGGTGGTGCAGCAGTGGTTAAGTGCTGCTAACCCAAGGGTGGAAGGTTCAAACCCATCAGCTGCTCTCCAGAAAGATGCAGCAGTCTGCTTCCATAAGGCTACAGTCCTGGAAACTCTAACGGGCAGTTCTACTCTGCCCTATAGGGTCGCTATGTGTCGGAATGGACTCCATGGTAATGGGTTTGGCTTTGGTTTAAGTGCTCTACAAATTTTAGGGCGTAAGGCATCAACTCAAACAAGACACAAAAATGCGTCCGCGCGGAAGCCGTGCATGATGCATAATGTATGTCGCAAAACCAGGGTTTATCACAACCTAAGCTGGAGCAGCAAATCGAATTCCGTCCCAACGCTTTAATATGTATGCGTAGGTATGGAAAAGGCAGAACAAGCCTTTGTTATTACACACGATCCCCAAGGACGCTGGCGCCCCGCAGCAAGTACTGTTTGCACTTGAAATCACGAAGAGAGCTCCCTTTGCCACCTGGGCCGCGCGCGCTCCGCGGGTCAGGGCGCATGCGTGCGCAAGCCGGGACCGCGAGGACGGGAGGCCTGGCTGCTTACCTAGTCCGCCGGGAGCGCAGGCACAGGACTAGGAGGAGCAGGGCCGTAGCGAGGGCCAGGCCTGGGAGGCCGAGCAGACACGGCGGCAGCGGCTCCATCCAGAAGCGGTGCATGCTACCGGTCACGTCTCCTGCCGAGCGGTTCGCGCCCTCCGAGAGGCGCCAGCTGCAGCCTGCGGAGTCTTCTCTCTGCTGCGCGGGGGCCGAGAGTCGGGTGGGGCCAAAGAGGTTGCTCTGCCCGGGGCGCTGCGGGGAATGCCGGCGCGGATCAAGGGCTGAGACCGAGTCAGAGTTGTGGACTGCCCTCCTCCGGCCGCGCCCCACACCCACGTGCACCCTCCCCCACCCCTTGCCGCTTCTGAAAAGCAGCGTCCTTTCTTACCCCGGGTAGGGAGAAGGGCCAAAGAAAGGGGGAAGGGGTTGGGTTTCCCGAAAAGGAGCCCTGAATGCCTGGAGGAGGGGGATTTCGGTTCTGAGTAGGAAGTGAGTCGCTTGGGTTCCTCATACTTTGGCCTGCGGGAGGAGGGACTCCGCTTGCCCCTGTAGGGGATTGGGACCGTGCCCCCTGCTCTCGGACTCCAGTTGTCTCTTAGACGAGACTCAGAGCTGGATGGGGCAGAAGTTACCTGCAGAATGCGCTGTACACAGTTCACCTTCCACATCCTATCTGCTCACATGCTTTTGTTATGGCCCTACCGTGTGCAAAGATTCGCCTCAGATGCTGGGGATGCAGAGACCTGGTTTATGACCCACCAGAAACCTTGATGAGGCCTACGCTCCTGAAGACAGACAGGTAAACACATGATTGCAGAACAGTGTATTAGGGGCCAAAATAGTGGTTCAAGACCCACAGGTGAAACTAAAAAAGAATAATGTAAAAGGGAAGGGGTAGCAAAGGAGGGGAGTCCTGGGTGTTGCAAAGGAGTTCGCGGGGCTGCTAACCAAGGTTGGAGGTTCAAGTCCACCCAGGGACACCTGGGAAGAAAGGCAGAAAAATAATCCACCGAAAACCCTGACATACATGGGGTCGCCATGAGTCGGAGTCCACTGGCAACGGAGGAACTTTAAAGTCTCTTTCCCTGAGTACTGACCATGCACAAGGTACTTTCTGTTACCGCCGCTGTTGAGTCGATTCTAACTCATACAGACCCTGTAGGACAGAGTAGAACTGCCCCATACGGTTTCCTATGCTGTAATCTTTATGGAAGCAGACTGCCACATCTTTCTCCTATGAGTGGCTGGTGGGTTGGAAAGGCTGATCTTTTGGTTAGTAGCTGAACGCTTAACCACTGCGCCACTAGTGCTCCTTACTGGGAACTTTATCCGTGTTTACTCATCCTCCACACCAACCTTGTGATACAAGTTTTAGCAGTATTTTACAGAAAATATAATGAGACGCAAGTTAATTAATTTGCCGTGTCTCTCAGTTAATAAATTTCTGATGAAGATTCTAACCACGCCTATTCTAGAAATTTGTTTTTTTCCGTGGTGTCGGAGTTAACCACCATTTCCACACTTCTCCAAACTATTACATCAGAGCCATGCCTCTGGCTGGCCTTTGACCTTTCCAGTCCATCTCATAAAACGCAGACCTATCCTGCCTTTACGCTGTTCAGAACTCTTAGTGGCTTCTAGTTGCCTTTGATAAAGTCTAAAATCCTCTACCTGGGGGTGAGAAGCTCTCTATAATTTGTCTCCATTGTACAACTCCCACTGCTAGTACAGTTCTATATACGCTAAGGCTTAAACCTCTGTGTCCCTCACATCAGCGCTTTCAGTCCTTGGTTTATCATGTTCTCTCCACCTGAACAAATTTCGTCTCTCCCCTAAATGCTAAAATTCTACCTACCTCTCAAGGCCCAGCTGACACTCACTTCCAGCTAGAAATTACCTCAGTTTCTTCTTTTGTAATCAATTTCTCCCTCCTCCATACTCCTTGCACTCTGTCCCTGTCTTTCACCCCGCCCCCATTTTCCCACTATATCTGAGTAATTCCTGTCCAAGTCTGCTTTCCTATATAGATGGTGGGAGCCTTTTCTTAGACAACCTTGTCTGCCCCGGCTCCCCAAGCCATGTAGGATGGCGCTAGAGCCATTTTCTTAAAATCGTTGTTTCCTCAGGACAGCCCTGCACCCAGCCCATTTCCTAAAGTTGGTTTTCTCCTCAGAACTTCTTTGAAAAGAAACAGCCACCAGCTAGCCGGAATTGGCTGAAACAGGTCTTGTCCTCCATCTTGGCACTCCAGATGATCTTTGGCTCATTACCTGCCTCATGTGTGGTAAATTCCCTGCCCCTGGATGGTGAACTAACATGCTAATGAACAAAAATGGCTAACTTCCTCCATCTCGGAGAATCAAATTTAGGCGTTAGAAAATGCTTACTTATTCTACAATGCTTCGCACCTGTGGGAGCGCCATTTTGTATTCTGAAACTGATCCAGCCTATGTAAACCAGCCTCAACCAGCTGCCTGTGAGGCAGTCTTGGAAGACACTTCGCCTCAACTGTCTTTCTTGCTTGGCCAACCAGTAAAGTTGCCTTTCGTTCTCCCCAACTCAGTCTCTGTCTTTTTGGCCCTGATGGAGTCATGCTGAGCAGAACCCAAGTTCCCAGCAACACGTGGAGGTGAGATTGTGGTGCCTGTCTCTCAGCCAGCACTCCAAACTGAGTTACTGCTGTGTTACTACTGTCCATGGCCCCAAGCTTTTGATAGGTGGACTGAGATAAGAACTCTGATGTTTGCGGATCTTCATCTATGATCTGTGTGTTCCGGAGTCTTTCTACTGCCTCCTCCTTTCTCCTGTTGAATGTCCAGTCTCCCAGGAAACCCGAAAGGGCACACTGAGCTGACAGCCACTCTGTCTCCTCCAGGGGAAAGCGAATTGAGTGGTTTCCATCACTGCCCGGTGAACAGAGCCAAGGTGGATGGTATCTGTTATGGATTGAATTGTGCCTCTCCCTGCTAAGACATGTCAGTCCTGTACTGGTGAATATGACTTTGTTTGAATATAGTCTTTGAAGACGTTTTCAGTTAATGAGGTCATACCAGAGTAGGGTGGATCCTAATCCAATCGGAGTATTGTCCATATAAAGTAGGAGAAGAAACAGACACACGGGGAAGATGGCTGTGGAGAGATGCATCTGAAAGCCAAGGAATGCCTAGAAATGCACAAGGATACCAGAAATTGGGAGAGACAAGGAAAGATCTTCCCCTCTGGCAGATACAGCATGGCCCTGCTGAACCCCTGAATTCAGACTTCTAGCCTTGAGAACTGAGAAACAATACATTTCTGTTCTTGAGAGTCACCCACTCTGTGGTACTTTGTTTTTTGCCCCCCCCAGGAGGATTAAGTGCCCATGCCACTGTGTCTCCATCAGCATGGCAGGAAGCCACTCCCACTGATTTTCACAGGAAGCCTCAACTTTTATGATTTTGTTTTCCATTTGATCTCCTGGATGATTCTTTTGTTTGAAAATACAGGTATTAAGAGTAAGCATTTACGCAGTTTATTGAAAATTGACTGTGTCAGACACTGCTAAGTATTTTATTTCATCACATTAATAGTAGCAAAGACTTGCAGTTAATCACACTGTCCTAGGGAAGTGGGAGAGGGGGGCAGCACTGTCATCTGCTGGATTTGGGTAGCAACTGTGTGATGTTCCCATGGCATCTGTATAGTACCTTACTTAGGACACTTTATGGCATGTATGCGACACATCTCAAATATATGTTTCTCTTGTGTTTTTCATTTCTGTTTAAAGGGACCTCCATTCTGTAAACTGATTGTGTTACCCATAGCAAGTGCTGCTCCATGCAGCTTCTAGTCAATAAAGACACACAGAGGTGAGGAGGGAAGAAGAGCATTTATTGCAAGCACACAGGCAAGAAGCAAGCAGGTGTATACCTCAAATCAAGCTCCCTGAACAAAAGGTGGAACCTTTTATACCATCTCTCACAAGGAAGTACGTACAAATATCGTGGATTACACAGGTTATCATGGTGAGCAGGCTCGGTTAGACAAATTGCTTTTCTTTCCTTTGGCATGTAGGCTAGTAAACTGGGTTTGACTGGTGTGAGCCACACTCAGCGCTTTGAGGACAATGGACAGGAGGGGCAGTTTCTGCTTGGTCTGAGAAGCCCCCAGTTGAGCCACACCCAGTGCTATCACTTAAGGCTTTGTTTGATAATGACTAAGCAGCTCTTGGAAGCCCTGGTGGCATAGCGGTTAAGAGCTATGGCTGCTAAACAAAAGGTTAGTAGTTTGAATGCACTGGGTACTCCTTGGAAACTCTGTAGGGCAATTCTACTCTGTCCTATTGGACTCACTAGGAGTCGAACTCAACTCAACGGCAGTGGGTTTAAGCAGCTCCTGGCTGTGTTGGCTATCAGTTGGGTGGAAATAAAATGTGAAGACGTAGTTTATACCTCTTTTGCTTGTGTAACCCATTATCAGCATCATTATATTCAATCCAATTCAATTCAGTTTTACTTCCAAAATATGCCTCTTATATCTATCACCTCGCTGGAGGAGACGGGTAGTTGACCCTCAATATGTTCTCTCTCATTCCTCCTCAGTAACAGAGCCTTCAATTTTTAACTGAGCACACAACCGTCCATCATAAAGTTCACTTTCCCAGCCTCCCTTGTAGTTAGATGTGCCCATGTGTTCTGGTCATAGCTAAGCTAAAGGTCTTAATCAGGAAAAAGCCCTTAACATTGTTAAAACAAAAGTCATATTAGGCCTACAATAAAAACTGATTGAAGTGCATTTAATATACGATTTGCAAATTGAGGTGACACTTCAACTAGGTAGTCAAAAATGTTACAAAGAGGAAAGAATTTCCAAAGATTCTTATACCCCATCTTATCTACATTGTTATTTTTAAAAAAGGGCTGGAACAGAACTGATGAAAAACAAATTGTGGTCAGGAAGGCATTCATACAGCATTGTCTTGAAGAGCAATTAAAATAGTTGCTGATTTACCCTAAACACAGCTCTAGTCTGACCCAGTTTCTGGAAACTGCACATAGATAATTTTGCAGAAGAAAACAATGCCCAAGGCAAAACTGTCTTTACTAAGCTATTTATTAGGCTACTGTTTGACTTAAAGGTGACTTTAGGAAACCAGTTACCTAAAAGCTCAAAAAGTTCCAAAGAAAATCTCAGGGCAATGGCCTGGATGAGTTAGCCCAATTCCATAGAACTCAGTAATCTGGATTCCATGAGAATTAAATTGCTGCTTCTCAACATGACTAGGCATGTCTTTCCTTCCTTCCTTCCTTCCTTCTGTTGGCTAGATTGTGGACACTGTGATTGAAACAGGCAGTTTGGCACGTGTGTCTCAAATATTCCATACAATGTAACTTGTTTATTTGAAATTTAACCAGACATCCTTTATTTTTATTTGCTAAATCTGGCAACCTTATCTTAAGTCCACCACAAAGTTCATAAGTCATTTGGTAAGGCTAATGTGAGTGTCTTATACACCTTGGACATACTCATTACAACAGAGTCAACACTCAAGGTTAAATGGGCTGGCCTGTTAAACTAGGTATCCACATAAGGAAGTGTATTCTGTATTGAAATCATATCTTTCTTCAGAAATATTGATTATAAGGTATACACAGAAAAATAGAAGCAAAACCAAAAATACAAACACAGGGAGTCAAGGCAGAGGGTAATATGTTAGAGTCTCTCAAACAAGAGCCACAAATGTCTTGTTCTGAAGGGATGATCAGAACAATGTCATACTCCAACGCTTCACCTCACCAGCCCAGGTGACCTTTATCTACTAGGTGGTTGGTGTGGTCAGCCTCTTTCTCTATGCTCTTTCCAGGCTTTTAGTAGGGCTTGAACTGTTGCCCTGCTTCCTCAAGACCTGTTTTGATTCACAAGAGCCAGTTTAAATGTCACCGAAACCTGAAGAGTGACTATTTCCCTTTGCATTTCAAGTGTACACCTGAATTCTCCTCCCCAAACTTTGAACATACTAATACACTGGAATGAAACCTCTGAGTATGTCTACTTTGCCAACAGTTTTGTTAAGTGCAAACTGTGTCTGTGGCTGGAGCTATAACAGTTAATGAGATGACCCTTCCTTCCAAGAGCTTTGCTTAATCAGATAAGAATGATTAATATTGGCTAGGGGAAAGAAAACAGACTAGTCAGTGTAAGATTGTGGCATGGCTGTGGGGAAATTTGAAAACACTCATATGGCTTCAAGCTCTTGAGTTTGTGGGAGGCTCATCTGCTGCAGAAAGGGAAGATGAGAGGGTTCAATTGTTGGGAAATACTGGAAAGTATCACTGTGAAAAAATGTCAAAGTGGATTTCACCCATTTTTGTTTTCTCAATATCGGAAAGTCCCTACAATCAGATTAGAGTGTTCAAGCCTGAAAGTTCCCATCAAATTGTGAGATAAAATGTCAGGTTGGATCTCGAATCCTATCAAAGCACAATGCTGTAAAACTAAAAGGAATGACTGCTGTTATCTTTCTGTCTGTCCCATGTGTTTTGAAGTAACCAGCTTTGAGTTAAGAGCACTTCTAGGCCAAATTGTGAAGTTGAGGAAGGCAAAGGAGATGGAAGAAGAAAGAAACATGAGTTGAGAGGATCTGCTGTGTTCCAGGCAGTGCTGCATGTTGTCCGTGCATTGCTTCATCTCATCTTAAAAACCAGTCTCTGGTGTGGAGAGTGTTAGTGTCCTAGGGCTGCCATAACGAAGTACCATAAACTGGGTGGCTTAAAACAACAAAAATTTATTATTTCACAGTTTTAGAGGCTAGAAGTTCAAAATCAAGGTGTCAGCAGAGCCATGCTCCCTCACAAGGTTATAGGGGAAGAGTCTAGAGTCTTCCTTGCCTCTTCCCATTTTTGTTGTTAGGTGCCACTGAGTCAGTTCCAACTCATAGTGACCCTGTGTACACCAGAAAGAAACACTGCCCAGTCCTGGGCCATCCTCACCATTGTTGTTATGCTTGAGTCCACTGTTGCAGCCACTGTGTCAGTCCATCTCATTGAGGATCCTCCTCTTTTTCTCTGACCCTCTGCTGTACCAAGCATGATGTCCTTCTCCAGGGACTGATCCCTCCTAATAACACATCCAAAGCGTGTGAGACGCAGTCTCACCATCCTTGCTTCTAAGGAGCATTCCAGTTGTACTTCTTCCAATACAGATTTGTTTGTTGTTTTGGCAGTTAATGGTACATTCAATATTCTTCACCAACACCACCATTCAAAGACATCAATTCTTCTTCCGTCTTCCTTATTCATTGTCCAGCTTCCGCATGCATATGAAGCGATTGAAAACACCATGGCTTGGCTCAGGCGCACTTTAGTCTTCAAGGTGACATGCTTGCTGTTCAACACTTTCAAGAGGTCTTTTGCAGCAGATTTGCCCAGTGAAATGCATCTTTTGATCTCTTGACTGCTGTTTCCATGGGTGTTGATTGTGAATCCAAGTAAAATGAAATCCTTGACAACTTCAGTCTTTTCTCTTTATCATGATGTTGCTTCCTGGTCCAGTTGTGAGGATTTTTATTTTCTTTATGTTGAGGTGTAATCGTTACTGAAGGCTGTAGTCTTTGATCTTCATCAGTAAGTGCTTCAAGTCCTCTTCCCTTTCAGAGGAAAGTTGTGTCGTCTGCATATAGTAGTTTGTTAATGAGTCTTCCTCCAATCCTGTTGCTGCATTCTTCTTCATATAGTCCAACTTCTCAGATTATTTGCTCAGCATACAGATTAAGTATGGTGAAAGGATACAACCCTGACACACACCTTTCCTGATTTTAAACCATGCAGTATCCCCTTGTTCTGTTCCAACCACTGCCTCTTGGTTTAGTATAGATTCCACATGAGCACAATAAGATATTCTGGAATTCCCATTCTTCACAATGTTATTTATAATTAGTTATGGCCTATAGTTGAATGCCTTTGCATAGTCAATAAAACGCAGGTCAGCATTTTCTGGTATTCTCTGCCTTCAGCCGAGATCAGTCTGACATCAGCAATGATATCCTTTGTTCCATGTCCTCTTCTGAATCTGATTTGTTTTTCTGGCAGTTCCCTGTCGATGTACTGCTGCAAATTCAGCAAAATTTTACTTGTGTGTGATATTAATGATATTGTTTGATAATTTCTGCATTCTGTTGGATCACCTTTCTTTGGAATGGGCACCGATATGAATCTCTTCCAGTTGGTTGGCAAGGTATCTGTCTTCCACATTTATTGGCATAGCCAAGTGAGCTCTTCCAGTGTTGCATCTGTTTGTTGAAACATCTCAGTTGGTATTCTGTCAATTCCAGAAGTCTTGTTCTTCACCAGTGGCTTCAATATAGCTTGGACTTCTTCCTTCAGTACCATCGGTTCTTGATCATATGCTATCTCCTGGAATGGTTGAATATCGACCAGTTCTTTTTGGTACAGTGACTCTGTGTATTCCTTCCATCTTCTTTTGATGCTGCTTGTGTCATTCAATACTTTGCCCATAGAATCCTTGAATATGGCAACTCCTGGCTTGAATTGTTTCTTCAATTCTTTCAGCTTGAGAAATGCTGAGCGTGTTCTTCTCTTTTGGCTTTCTACGTGCAGGTCTTTGCACATTTCATTATAATACTTTGTCTTCTCAGGCTGCTCTTTGAAATTTTCTGTTTAGCTCTTTTAGTTCATCATTTCTTTCTTTTGCTTTAGCTATGCTACATTCAAGAGCAAGTTTCAGAGTCTCTTATGACATCCATTTTAGTCTTTTCTTTCTTTTCTGCCTTTTTAGTGTCCGTTTGCTTTCTTCATGTATAATGCCCTTGATGTCTGTCTTAGTCATCTAGTGCTGCTGTAACAGAAATACCACAAGTGGATGGCTTTAACAAAGAGAAGTTTATTTCCTCACAGTAGAGTAGGCTAAAAATCCAAATTCAGGGCACTGACTCCAGGGGAAGGCTTTCTTTCTCTGTCGACCTTCCCCTCAATCTTCCCCCTGACTAGGAGCTTCTCCACGCAGGAACCCTGGGTCCAAAGGACGTGCTCTGCTCCTGGCACTGCTTTCTTGGTGGTATGAGGTCCCTAACTCTCTGCTTGCTTCCCTTTCCTTTTATCTCTTGTAAGATAAAAGGTGGTGCCGGCCACACCCCAGGGAAACTCCCTTTACATTGGATCAGGGATGTGACCTTAGTAAGGGTGTTACAATCCCATCCTAATACTCTTTTACATAAAATTACAATCACAAAATGGAGGACAACCACAAAATACTGGGAATCATGGCCTAGCCAAATTGATACACACATTTTTGGGGGAACATAGTTCAATCCATGACAATGTCATTCCACAGTTCCTCTGTTTTTCGGTCATTAGTGTTCAAAGTGTCAAATCTATTTTTGAGATGGTCTCTAAATTCAGGTGGGATATACTCAAGATTTTCATGGTTTTTGTATACTTGTTTTAATTTTCTACAGCTTCAACTTGAACTTGCATATGAGCAACTGATGGTCTGTCTCGCAATCAGCTTGTTCTAACTGATGATACTGAGTTTCTCCATCATCTCTTTCCACAAGTGTAGAAGATTTGATTCCTGTGTATTCTATCTGGCAAAGTCCACGTGTATAGTCACTGTTCATGTTGGTGAAAAAATATATTTGCAGTGAAGAAGTCGTTGGTCTTGCCAGATTCTATCATGTGATCTCTGGTGGTGTTTCTGTCACCAAGGCCATATCTTCCAGTTACTGATCCTCCTTCTTTGTTTCCACCATTTGCATTCCAATCACCAGTAATTGTCAACACATCCTGACTGAATGTTTGATTAATTTCAGACTGCAGAAATTTGTAAAAACTTCAGTTTCTTCATCTTTGGCCTTAGTGGTTGGTGGGTAAATTTGAATAATAGTCGTATTAACTGGTCTTCCTTGTAGGCATATGGGTATTATCCTATCACTGAGAGCATCGTACTTCAGGAGAGATCTTGAAATGTTCTTTTTGACGATGAATGCAATGCCATTCCTCTCCAATTTGTCATTTCCTTCATAGTAGTCCACATGATTGTCTGATTCAAAATGGCCCATACCAATCCATTTCAGTTCACTATTGTCTAGGATATCGATCTTAAGCATTCCATTTCATTTTTGATGACTGTTATGAATTGAATTGTGTCTCCCAAAAATGTGTGTCAACTTGGCTAGGCCCTGATTTCCATGATTGTCCATCATTTTGTGATCTGATGTGATTTTCCTATGTGTTGTAAATCCTATCTCTATGATGTTAATGAGGCAGGATTAGAGGCAGTTATGGTAATGAGGCAGTACTCAATCTACAAGATGAGGTTGTGTCTTGAGTCAATCTCTTTTGAGATATAAAAGAGAGAATGGAGCAGAGAGACAGGGGGACCTCATACCACCAAGAATCAAGATCCAGGAGAATAGCGTGTCATTTAGACCTGGGGTCCCTGCTCTGAAAAGCTCCTGGACTGGGGAAGATTGATGACAAGGACCTTCCCCCAGAGCCAACAGAGAGAGAATGCCTTCCCCTGGAGCTGGCACCCCGAGTCCAGACTTCTAGCCTCGTAGACTGTGAGAGAATGAATTTCTCTGTTGAAGTCATCCACTTGTGGTATTTCTGTTATAGCAGCACTAGATGACTAAGACAACGACTTCCAATTTTCCTACATTTATACTTTGTTCATTCCATGTTCTGATTATTAATGGATGTTGGCACCTGTTCCTTCTCATTTTGAGCCATGCGCATCAGCAAATGAAGGCTCTGAAAGCTTGACTCCATCCACGACATTTGAGGAGGTGGCTCTTCCCCAGTTGTATTTTGATAGCCTTCCATCCTGAAGGGCTCATCTTCTGGCAGTATACCAGACAATGTTCTGCTGCTATTCATAAGGTTTTCACTGGCCAGTGTTTTCAGAAGTAGACTACCAGGTTCTTCTTTCTTGTCTGTCTTATTGTGGAAGCTCCACTGAAACCTATCCACCATGGGTGACCCTGCTGGTATTTGAAATAACCTTTAGCATAGCTTCTAGCATCACAGCAACATGCAAGCCATCAGAGTATGACAAACTGATAGACAAGTGGTGGAATTTTTAGATACATCACCCCGATCTTTGTGTCTACCTACACATGGCCTTCTTCCCTCTGTGCCTCTCTGTCTCTGTGTCTCTTTTCTTTCCATAAGGGTGCTGGTCATATTGGATTAGGGTCTACCCTACTCCACTATGACTTCCTGTTAACTAATAACATCTCCAAAGACCCCATTTCCAAACAAGGTCATGTTCACAGGTACCAGGGATAGGACTTCAACATATCTTTTGGAGGGACACAATTCAGTTTATAACAGGTATTCTCATTCCCTTTTGCATAAAAGAAAACCAAGACTCGAAGAATGCCAGAGTATTGATACTCAGCCCATAAATCCAACTCTGAAGTCTCCCCCTCTTTTCACTTGCACGCCTTAGGATTGTCTGTCACAAATCCACTACTATATCCATTCAATCATTCATCTCCGTTTTTATGTATCCTGTTTTTAACTTGAGTTGCCTGACACTGAGGCACCCCACGAGGACAATTGGGCCTTTGCTTTGTATCTTGGCCTCCTTCAGCCCTTGTTTAACTCAGAGGCAAGTCTCAGTTTCTCTGTCTGAAAAAATATATGAGACCACCTCCCCTATAGGTTTGTTATGAGGATTAAATTGTGAAGAATATGTATCTAACAATGGAAATGCTTGGAGTGCCCCCATTTTTTTCACCACTGAGCACCTTCTGCTTCACTGGCATAGGGTATAAGCAGAAAGAAGTTTATCAGAAAAACTCAGCCCAGCTGAGGTGTTAGCTTATTAATACATTACTTCTGTCCAGTTTAAACGTAAAATGTTCTGCTTTCTTCTTCCTTAAGGAAGCCATTCAGGCTCTGATTGCAGCTGAGATAGCAATAACGTATATTGAGACTGTTATGAGCTTGGAAGTTATTGTCTAATTTGGCACCCAGTAAATAGTGAGGCAGTGTGGATGCAGGCACCAAACCTGACTAAACATATCTTAAAACATAAATGCTTTCTCTTAGCCTGTCTTTCTTTACAGTTTGAACAATTGCACTTACTTTCTCTTTGCATTAGAGCTTCTTTTCTCTATAAAGCTAGTTTATAGTGTCGACTAAGCACTCGGCTTGGTGGCAGGCGCGTACAGAAGTGGCAGGCAAGAATAGTTATTACATAAAATGCTGTTGAATGAACAAAGGGACCCAACAATAGGGAATGAGTAAAAGAATGTAGTTACATTTAAGTCTTTGTTTTTTGATAAAGTACAATTTTAGGTAAGACCTGAACATAATCATTTTAAAGCAGCTTTTAAAATGGTAGAACAGATGGCTCTGATTATCTCCAAGAGGAAGGAAAAGATTCAAGAATTTTGTCATTTCTTGTTACCAGTCTTGCTAGTAAAACATGCACTTGAGATTTGAATATGCCGGCTAGTAAGTTTACAGTTCCAAACTAAACCTCAGCTCACTCTCACGATCTGATTCGACTTTCCATGCCAAGCTTTAAGTGCCACCCTCTCTCTCTCTTTTTCTGAGTCACTGACTTTCCCAGTATTTCATTTGCTGATTAAACTCTGGCCCAGGTTTCTTGGGGTAGAAAGCACAAGATTTTCCCTGAATGCCCATTTTGGTGGCAACCACTCTCAACGCCTCCCCCATGCCCCCAGCCACCCCTGTTCTTTAAGGGAAAGAGTCCTTGGATGATGCAAAAGTTTCAGTGCTCAGTTGCTAACCAAGAGGTTAGTGGTTCAAGTCCACCAAGAGGTGCCTCAGAAAAAAAGCCTGGCTACCTACTTCCAAAAAATAAGCCATTGAAAACCCTGTGGAGCACAGTTCTTTTATGACACACACTGGGTGTCATGAGTTGGAATTGACTCAATGGCAACTTGTTTGGTTTTGGTTTTATATACCCAAAGACATTTGTTTTGGACTGGGCCATGTTGATTCTTTCAGAAGCAACTTAAAGACCTAATCTAAAATAAAATCTACGCACAACGACCCTTCTTCTCTCACCAGGTTTTGCTGTTTCTACCTGTTACACGTCAGGTCCTGGGAAACAAGGCTCTGAGAGGGAGATTAGTGTGCAGGAGTTGATTAGAACATGCTCTCAGGATCAAGCCCAAACAAACAAACAAACAAAAAAACCATTGCTGCCGGGTGGTTTCCAATTCATAGTGATCCCACAGGGCAAAGTAGAACTGCCCCTAGGGTTTCCAAGGCTATAAATCTTCATGGAAGCTGATTGCCACATCTTTCTCCTGTGGAGCAGCTGGTGGGTTCAAACCGCCAACTTTTTGTTTAGCAGCCGAGTGCTTAACCACTGTGCCATCAGGACTCAGGATGAAGCCCAGGAGAAATTAAGTAAAAAAATAGGCAGAGTTGGGCTGTGATGCAGCCTCAAAAAAAGACTCAGCTGAGTCCATAGGAACATCTGGAACTGTGATGGCCCTTCATAATTTTCCCCAGTGGGATGAAGGATCCAGGTCTTTATAGCCCCACATCAAACAGTCAATGGCTGTGGACTGCCCTTAAGGACAGTCCAAAGGGGGGTGACTTTGGGTAAGAAGGTTCTCTTTAGTTAATACTGTATCAGTGTTAGTCCATTAATTGTAATGAATATAAACATGAATGCAAGATGTTAGTAATAGAAACTGTGCAGAGTGGGGGAGAGGAGGCATATGGGAACTATTTGTACTTTCTGCTCAATTTTTTTTCTAAAATTAAAACTGTTCTAAAAACATCTTTCAATAAGCCAAAAAAAATTTTTTTTTAAAGTTTAATGTTCTAACGTAGGAGGTCCTTAATAGTTGGGTCCTAGCTGCATCTCTCAACCCCACCCTCCCCACAAGGGCACTCGAATCCTAGCTGCCATTTGGTCTGTGAATGAGCCTGGTTCTCCTTCAGCCTTTATGCATAATCTTTCCGCCTGTAATCCAGCACCCACCCCTTCTTGGACTAGCTAAATTCTAAACCTCCTGAAATAAATTTAAACCTTAGAAAAGCTTTTCCTGATTCCCTAGACTAGGTCAGTCCAACCTGTTCTTTGCCTGCTTAGCATACTAGACTTCATCTTAACAGAACTTAACACTTTGTCATGAAATAATTCTTTGTAGGGAATTGTTGAAAGCCTTCTCCACCAGAATGTCAGCCTCTGAAGGTAGAGAATTTGCCTGTCTTGTTCACTACCATATCCTCACACAGGGCCTTGAATGTAGTTGGTGCTTAATGTATGTTTGTTGGATAGACAGATAAGTAGATACATAAATAAAACCACTGACTATTGACCACTTCTTAAGTGCCAGTTACTGTTCCCAGGTCTTTCATGTATTTTTTCATTTAAAACTCACAACAAACCTGTGGCATAGGTTCTTTTATAATCTTCATTTTACATAGGAGGTAACAGGCACAAACAGATTAAAAGCTTGCCTAAGGAGGCAGAGCCAACATGACACCCTAGACAGATGCACCGTGCCATCCCTCTGCAGCAAAGAACTGAAAGTTACTAAGTAAAACAGGTACAAACGTCAATCCTGGAACCCTAAGCATCAAATGAAGGGATAAAGAACTAGATCAAACACCGAATGGAAGAAGGAATTGAAGGAAGATAGAGAATGAGGAGAAATATGGAGTGGAGGTCCCCTGCCAATTAACACAGCACAGTGTGTTCATCTTGAAGCACAGCCAGCAACGACCCCAGACAGGAAGTACAGGAAGGCAATTTCATGGAATTCCCAATACAGGAGACAGAGCACCCGGCAACCAGAGAAACAAACTTTCCCACCCCTTCACCCTTCTAGTGAGTAGAGTCAAGAATCCCCTGAGCCCTCATCCTGGCATCCCCCAACACTCGGGTCCACAATACAAGACACCCCCAAGGGCCTACCCTTCTCCCTCCCACTGTGTGGCTTTTTTTCCTTTCTCTTTCATTCTTTTCGTTTTCCCTCCCACCTAGCCCTGTACACCACCTCTTCCACTTCCCACCAGCCCCTGCCATGCTGTCACGTCTAGAGAACCACCATCTCACTGCTGCTCCTAGTCTGCCTTGCCGCTACCCACTGGCTCCTGAAACACCACCGTTTTTTTCTTTTCTCTTATTTCTTGTCTTTCTCCCTCCCACCTAGCCCCATACTTCACCTCCACTCCCTTTCCAACAGCCCCCAGGTCCACCCCGCTCCCACTAGCTGGACCCAACAGCACCATCATTTTTTTTTTCAATTATTATTTTTTCTTTTTTTCTCTTTCTTCCTTTTTATTCTCCTTCCCACCTAGCCCAGTATGCCACCTCCCCCATTCCTGCCGCCACCCCCAGCCACTGTGCCTAGAGAGCCACTGCCGTACCAGCCCGTCACTGCCCCAGGTCTGCCTCGGCCCCACTCGCAGGCCCCCGCCACACAACCATTTTTTCTTCTTTTTCTTTCTTTCTTTTCTTTCTCCCTCCCACCTAGCCCTGTATGTCACCTCCGCTCCCTTCCTACCAGCCCCTGGGCCAACCCCACCCTCACTCACCAGCTCTCACTGTGCCACCCTTTTTTCTTTTATTTTCCTCTTTCTTCCTTTTATTTCTCCTTCCCACCTAGACCCATATGCCACCTCACCCCCATCCTGTTGGCCTCTGCAGTGCCACTGTGGCTAGAGAGCCACCAGCCCACCACGATCCCAGGTCTGCCCCGCCCCTACTCACTGGCCCCCACCGTGCAGCCATTTATTTTTTTTCTTTCTCCCCCACACCTAGCCCTGCATACCACCTACCTCCCTTCCCACATGCTCCTGCTGCACCAGTGCAGCTACAGCATCCCCAGTACTCAGGCCTGCTGCCATACCAGGCCTGCACTGCCCCCCCCCCCGACTCAAACAGTTGCTGAACCATGTGAAGCAAGCCCATACCATTCCCCATCTGACATCCCCACCCCTCTGTCAAGATGCTAGGAATGCTCCCACATCACTGGACCAACATTAGGAGGCAGACAGTGCCTGCTCAGTCCTCCCTCAAAAACCTACCAGGGGGAGAAAATGGAAAACACAGAGAAGACTGTTGAAGATTTGCTGGCAGAAAACTTCAAAAATATGAAAGATGGGAAGCTGACCATCCAAGAAGCTCAATGAACCCCATAAAGGATAGACCCCAAAAGAAAGTCACCAAGACATCGTAACAAACTTGTCAAAACGAAAGACAAAGAAAGAATCCTGAGAGCTGCTTGTGAAAAAAGAAAAATCACATACCAAGGGAAAACAATAAGAATAAGCTCTGATTATTCAGCAGAAACTATACAGGCAAGAAGGCAATGGGATGACATACATAAAACCTTGAAGGAAAAAAAATGCCAACCAAGAATAAGACATCCTGGAAAGTTCTTCTCAAATACCATGGTGAAATTAGGACATTTCCAGATAAACAGAAAAAAGGGAATTTGTAAAAACCAAACCAAATTCACAAGAAATATTAAGGGGAGTCCTTCAGTTAGAGAACCAACAACATCAGAAAACTACCTTAGTTTGGATCACAGGACAATATCAGCCAGATATCAACCTAGGTAAAGAACTCTCAATAATAAAGCTTAAAGACCTAAAATCTGGAAACATATATATCAATCTGAAAATGATGACAATGAAAAAAATTAAAAGGGAGAATAAATTTTGTAGGTATAAAACTTCCAAACGGAGAGGAAGTCAAGGTGATATCAAGTAATAAAAAATTGGTTCAAAATTAGGAAGACAAGACTAAATCTCAAGGTAACCACAAAGAAAGTTAACAAACTACTCATTAAAATAAAAAAGAAAAATATAAAGAGCAGTAAATGCAAGATTCATAGTAACAAAATAAAAGAAACTGTACAAACAAAAGGAACTCAGCACAGGGAAATAAGAGGAACAAAGAAAATATCAGCACCACACGCACACACACAAAAAGCACAACAATATGACAGCAGTAAACTCATTGATAATCATAAAATGTAACTGGCTTAAATGCACCCATAAAGAGATAGAGAGTGGTAGAATGGATAGGAAAACACAACCCATCAATATGCTGTCTACAAGAGACACACCTTGGATACAAAGACATAAATATATTAAAAATCAAAGGATGGAAAAAATATATCAAGCAAACAGTAACCGAAAAGAGCAGGAGTGGCAATACTAATCTCAGATAAAATAGACTTTAAGGCAAAATCAACCATAAAAGACAAGGAAGGACATTATATAAAGATTAAAGGGACAGTCCACTAAGAAGGTACAACCTTAATAAATATGTACACACCCAATGACAGGACTCCCAAATACATAAACTCTGACAGCACTGAAAAGAGAAGTAGACGGTTCCACAACAATAGTAGGAGATTTCAATACTCCTGTCTCAGTAAAGGACAAAAATCTTGAAAGGAACTCAACAAAAATACGGAAGATCTAAAGGCCAAAATCAAACAACTTAACTTCATAAACATATATAGAACAATCCACCCAACAGCAGACAAGTATACATTCTTTTCCAATGCACGTGGAACTCCTCCAGAATAGGCCACATTTTAGGCCACAAAGCAATCCTCAATAAAATCCAAAACATCAAAATAATACAAAGCAGTCTGTCTTATCATAATGCCATAAAAGTAGAAATCAATAACAGGAAGATCAAATACAAGGAAACTGAATAACACCTTGCTTGAAAACAACTGTGTAACAGAAGAAATCAAAGACGGAATATACAAATTCTAGAATCAAAAAAGAACAAAAACACATTATACTCAATCCTTCCTGACACAGTAAAGACAGTGGTCAAAAGTCAATTTGTAGCAATAAACATGCACATCAAAAAGAACAGGTCAAAATTAAAACCTTAGCCCTACAACTTCAATAAATAAAAAGAGAACAGCAAAAGCAGCCCACAGCAACCAGAAAGGAAATAAAAAGAATAGAGGAGAAATAAATGAAATAGGGAACAGAAAAACAATAGAAAGAATAAGACCAGAAGTTGGTTCTTTGAAAGGATCAACAAAATTGACAAACTCTTGGTCAACTGACAAAAGAAAAACAGGAAAAAAAGAAAATAACCCAAATAAGAAATGAGATGAGGGACATTACAATAGACCCAACTGAAATAAAAAGGATCATAACAGAATACTATGAAAAACTGTACCCCAACTAATTTGAGAACCTAGTGAAAATGAACAAATTTCTAGAAACACACTACCTACCTAAACTAACACGAACTGAGATGGAAAATCTCAACAGACCCATAGCAAGAGACGACATTGAAGAGATAATTAAAAAAACTCCCAACAAGATTGTTAACCATTGTCATAGGGTAATAAGTGTACTAACTGTTTAATGAGAAACTATTTGTTTTATAAACCTTCATCTAAAGTACAAAAAAAGAATTATCTATGTGAGATCAAATTGACAACAGCAACTCAAAAGGTTTGATGAGAAGACTAGGGGACAATGAGTTGAAGATAATGGTGATGGAATAATTTGGAAAGGATAGTGAGAATAGCAGCACAACTGGAAGAATGTAATCGATGTTACTGAATTGTACATGTAGAAATTTTTGAAATGGTATATCTTTGGCTATGTATATTTTCACCAAAAAAATAAAAAAAGGTACTCTAAGGTCAAGAAGGGAGAATGTTGACATGTCGTGGGATTGTTAACCAATGTTATAAAACAATATGTGTACTGTTTAATGAGAAACTATTTGTTCTGTAAACATTCATCTAAAGTACAATAAAAAAAAAATTTTAAAAAACTCCCCACAAAAAAAGTCCTGGCCAGGACAGCTTCACTCAAGAATTATACCAAACATTCAGAGAAGAGCTCACATCAGTAATATGCAAACTATTTCAGAGCATAGAAAAGGAAAAAATACTCCTAAATTCATTCTATGTAGCCAGCATAACCCTGATACGAAAGCCAGGCAAAGACACCACAAAAAAAATAAAAATAAATTACCGACCAATATCTTTCATGAATATAGATGCAACAATTTTCTACCAAAAAAATAATACATCACAACAAGTAGGAGTCATACCAGGTATGCAAGGATGGTTCAACATTAGAAAATCAATCAATGTAATCCACCACATAAATAGAACAAAAGAAAATAATCACACAATTATCTTAACTGATGCAGAAAAGGCATCTGATAAAGTCCACCACCCATTCTTGATAAAAACTCAATAATATAAGAATAGAAGGGAAATTCTTCAACATAATAAAGGACATCTATACAAAATCAACAGCCAACATCATTCTCAATGGAGAGAGGCTTAAAACATTCCCACTGAGAAGAGGAACAAGACAAGGATACCCTTTATCACCATTCCTATCTAACATTATGGTGGAAGTCCTAGCTAGAGCAATAAGGCAAAAAAGAAATACAGTACATCCAAATTGGAAAGGAAGAAGTTAAACTATCCCTATCCACGGATGATAGGATACTATATACAGAGAACTCCAAAGATGCTATAAGAAAACTACTGGAACTAATAGGAAGATTCAGCAGGGTAGCAGGCTATAAGATCGACATACAAAAATCAGTTGGATTCCTATACACCAACAAAAAGAACCTCAAAAATGAAATCATGAAAGCAATACCATTTATGATAGCCCCGAAAGAGATTACACTTAGGAATAAATCTAAGCATGGATGTAAAAGACCTATACAAAGAGAACTACAAAACACTATTGCAAAAAAACCAAGAGACCTTCATAAATGGAAAAACATACTATGCTCCTGGATAGGAAGACTCAACATTGTTAACATGTAAATTCTACTCAAAGTGATCTACAGATATAATGCAATTTCGATCCCAATACCAACAGCATTCTTTGATGAGATAGTAAACCTAATCACCAGCTTTATATCACCAGCTTTATATGCAAAGGAAAGAGGCCCTGGATAAGAAAAGCATTATTGAAGAAAAAGAACAGAGTAGGAGGCCTCAGTCTACCTGATCTCAGAACCTGCTATATAGCCATGATAGTCAAAACAGCCTGGTACTGGTACAACAACAGACCAATGAAACAAAATGAAGGACCCAGACTAAATCCATCCACCTATGGTCAGCTTATCTTTGAGAAAGGACCAAAGTCCGGTAAATGGGGAAAAGACAGTCCTTTTAACAAATGGTGCTGGCAAAACTGGATGTCCATCTGTTAAAAAATGAAACAGGACCTATACCTCACACCATAAACAAAAGCTAACTCAAAACGGATAAAAGACCTAAATATAAAACCTAAAATTATAAAGATCATGGAAATAAAAATAGGGACACTTCTAGGGGCATTAATATACGGCCTAAATACACTACAAACCATAACTAACAATGCACAAACACCAGAAGATAAACTAGATAACTAGGAGCTCCTAAAAATTAAACACTTACGCTCATCAAAAGACTACATCAAAAGAGTAAAAAGGGAACCTACAGACTGGGAAAAAAAAAAATTGGCTATGGCATATCTGACAAGGATCTAATCTCTAAAATCTATAGAATACTTCAACACCTCAACAACAAAAAGACTAATAATTCCATTAAAAAATGGGCAAAGGATATGAACAGACACTTCAACAAAGAAGACATTCAAGTGGCTAAACAGACTCAAGAGGAAATGTTCACAATCGCCAGCCATTAGAGAACTGCAAATCAAAAGATACCACCTCTCCTTGACGTTCCTGGCACTTACCAAAAAAACAGAAAATAGCAAAGGTTGGAGAGGTTGCGCGTAGATTGGAACTCTTGTGCACTGCCGATGAGAATGTAAAATGCTACAACCACTGTGGAAAATGATACTTTGCTTCCTTAAAAAGGTAGAAATAGATACACCATATGATCCAGCAATCCGACTCCTAGGAATATATCCTAGAGAAATAAGAGCTGTCACATGAATAGACATATGCACACTCATGTTCATTGCAGCACTGTCCACAATAGCAAAAAGATAGAAACAGCATGAGAGTCCATCAACAGATGAATGGATAAACAAATTGTGGTACATACACACAAGCAAATACTACGCAACAATAAAGAACAACATGGATGAATCTGGAAGGAATTATGCTAAGTGAAATAAGCCCATCACAAAGGACAAATGTTGTATGAGGCCACTATTATAAAAACCCAAGGAAAGGTTTACACACAGAAAAAGCAATCTTTGATGGTTAGGAGGGAGAAGAGGGGTGGGAGGGGAAATCACTAACTAGATAGTAGACAAGTGTTAACTCTGGGAAAGGCAACACACAAAATAGAGGAAGTCAGTGCAACTTAATCAAGGCAAAGTCATAGGACCTTCCTAGACATATCCAAACACCTTGAGGGACCGACTTACTGGGGCTGAGGGCTAGGGACCATGGTCTCAGGGGACATCTAGGTCAACTGACATAACATAGTTTGTAAAGAAAATGTCCTACATCCTGCTTTGGTGAGTAGCATCTGAGGTCTTAAAAGCTTTCAAGTGGCCACCTAAGACACATCTATTGTTCCCGTCACGTCCGGAGCAAAGGAGAATGTTGAAAACCAAAGACACAAGGAAAATATTAATTCAAAAAGCTAATGGATCACGCTCAGGCCTTTACCAGCCTGAGCCCGGAACTATACGGTGCCCAGCTACCACCACCAACTGCTCTAACAGGGATCACAATAGAGGGTCCCAGACAGAGCAGGTGAAAAATGTAGAACGAAATTCAAATTCACAAAAAAAAGAACAGACTTACTGGTGACAGAGACTGGAAGAACTTCCAAGACTATGGGTCCCAGACACCCTGCTAACTCAGAGATGAAGTCATCCTGAAGTTCACTTTTCAGACAAAGATTAAACAGGCCCTAAAACAAACAATAACACATGTAAGGAATGTGCTTCCGAGTGCATTCAAGTATCGGAGACCAAATGGGCAATACCTTCCAAAAACCAAAGATGAGAAGGCAGTAAGGGACAGGAAAACTCTGTGAATGGACATGGGGAACCCAGGGTGTAAAGTGAAAGGGGGAGAGTGCTGACCCAATGCGAAGATTGCAACCCATGTCACAAAACAATTTGTGTATAAATTTTTGAGTGAGAAACTGATTTGCACTCTAAACTTTCACTTAAAGAACAACAACAACAACAAAAGTCCAAATTCACACAGTGAGTGAGTGGGTCAGCCAGCATTTGAAACTAAGCAGTTTGACTGGACCTTTTGCAACCTGGTTAATGTATGGGCAGCAATGAGAGAGACAGACCAGGGTTCAACCAGGGTTCAGTCAGGGAAATGAGAGCCACTGAGCCCACTGTGAGATGGTCCTAAGCTAGAACCTCTTTTATCTCATGATTTCTATAATTTTCTGATTATTTTTTTTTTCACCAGTTCATAGTGACTGTACATCCCTTTGGAGAAGGATAGGAAGAAGATTTACATTATAATATTTTGGCTATTCAGCAGGGTCTTTCCTTCAAGAGACTTAGTCTCCCCATCATTCAATGGGTAGAGTGAGAATGAGCTGGGAAGTGAACATGCACGGGGTAAATTTAGAGGATTTAGAGTCGGTCCAACCTTCCCAGTTCCGTCACTTACTATTGTGATCACAGAAATATAATTAATTTTTGTTAACTTCCATTTTTCTTTTTGTAAAATGTAGATAAAATATCTCCCTCTTAAGGTTGCTTGCATGCCCCCTAGCATTTTTTTTGCAAAACTATTTACCCTCATGTCCATTTTTAAGTGGATAATGAAAATTTTCATCACAAGTTAAAATAGTTGTAAAAGATGTTAAAATAGTTGTAAAAGATGTGATTTCTGGCATATTTTAATTATCGACATTTGATAAGAAAATTGTAATAACATTCTTTTCAACGTATGTATCCAGCATAAATACCATAGTGACTTTATGTCCACCTTCATCAATTTAAAAAATACGTGAATAAGCTCTTCTTTAACAACTAAAACTTTTACGTGGTTCCATTTTCTCCTTGAACTCATATTTCCATTCCATTTCACCCACGGATTTTTATCCTGACATAATATATTTTTATGCTCGAAGGTCTTTTATTGATCACATTTTATAGCTTTCTGCAATAAAATATGTATATAAATTAAAATTAAATTTTTTATATTATCTGTGACCATAAGACCTAACTATTAATTTTCTTTCATTTGGATTATCATTACAATTATTATTGGCACTTCATTGATAATAGTCTTAAGTACATTATGGAATTTTATAAACAAACATAAAAGTAATTAGAAATACATATCTTAATATGTGCTTAAGGAACCCTGGTGGCACAGCGGTTAAGTGCTAGGATGCTAACTGAAGGGTTGAGGGTTTGAACTCACCCAGACACTGTGGGAGAAAGACTTGGTGATCTGCTTCCAGAAAGATTATAGCCTAGAAAACCCTATAGGGCAGTTCCACTCGTCACATAGGGTGGTTGTGAATCAGAATTGACTCGATGGCAGGAAACAACAAAAATATGTATATACATACACACATGCAGCAGTCAATAAATCAAAAGAGGCATTGCACTGGCCAAATCTGCTGCAAAAGACCTTGAAAGTGTTGAAAAGCAAAGATGTTACCTTGAAGACTAAGGTGCACCTGACCCAAGCCTTGGTATTTTCAATCATATCACATGCATGTGAAAGCTGGACAGTGAATAAGGAAGACTGAAAAAGAGCTGATGTCTTTGAATTGTGGTGTTGGTGAAGAATATTGAATATACCACAGGCTGTCAAAAGAAGAAACAAATCTGTCTTGGAGGAAGTTCAACCAGAATGCTCCTTAGAAGCAAGAATGGCGGGACTACGTCTTACATACTTTGGCCCTGTTGTCAGGAGGATTCAATCCCTGGAGAAGGACGTCATGCTTGGTAAAGTACAGGGTCAGTGAAAAAGAGGAAGACCCTCGACAAGACAGATTGACACAGTGGCTGCAACAATGGGCTCAAGCATAGCAATGATTGTGAGCATGGCGCAGGACCAGGCAGTGTTTCGTTCTGCCGTACATAGGGTCGCTACGAGTTGGAATAGACTTGACAGTACCTAACAACAACAACACACACACAACTCCATTCTGTGATAGTGAAAAACTTGAATTCCACCATCCTTTATATATTTACTTATTTGATCAATCCCAGCCACGCATAACCAACCTGTCATCAGCACCACCACCGCTGCCCCATTTACATAACCTCCTTACACCTCTTGGGCTGGGACGCTCACTCTGCAGAGAGCCTGTGTGTGGATGCCTTCTTCATCCTGCTTAGGCTCCAATGCTTTGTGCCAGCCTTACACCCCTATTTTACCATTTGTGCTATTTTGCCGTGCTGTATCTAATGACATTTGGACTAAATTACTCAGAAAGGAAGGTTGGGAAGGAAAAAGGAAGGAAGGGGAAAGAGAGCATTCTTAAAAAAAATCTTAACTCTTGTAATTCTGAGAGAGAGAGAGAGAGGTATAGATAAGGCACATAGTTTTCCCCGAGTTTCTTACCTGGATGAAGTAACCTGCAACGCTCTTCAGTAGTTACTACCCACACACTTTGTTGCTTTCTTCTCAGGATCAATGATCTCTTTGACAAGAATTAAGGAATTGAAGAAAATATATCTTTGAAAGAGAATTGTCATTTCTCCTCTAACTCAACTCTACAAATATATAGAAACTTGGAACATTTGAACATAGACAAAATACCCATTTCTAATATCCACTTTGCCCAAAACAGAAAAATGTATGCAGAAGGGAATGACAAAAGTCCTGTCACAGGTTAAGGTGACTTGATTAAAGGAGGCTTGAGTTGGAATCCACTCCACAGCAGTGGGTTGTTTGGGTTTCAGTCATTTAGATAAGAGTTGGGATAGGCTAAACACAACCTTTTCCTTGCAATATGACAGAAGTTTGGTTATGCAATGGAGAGATGGGAAAGAAAAACAACTGGAGCATTGACCACAGGCCTGTTCTCAGGCAGCTCAGTTTTAGCAAAAAGTAAAAGCTGGGAATATGAAAATGAGTTTTCTTAAATTTCTTCCTGCCTACAAAATTCTGAGAAAAGTTTTGTGGATCCTCAGAGGCACCTGTACCCAGTTTTGTAATTATTGGTGTAGGTGCTCAAAAAAATTAAAAGCAATAAATTTTAGTGAATTGACAGATGTAAAAAAATAAAATAACACATGCAAGATAATCCAATAAAGTGCACAGGTGAGGATGAGGTGAATTTCTATAAGACAGAACAGCACGTAATGGAAACTACAAAGGTAATTTAAAAAATTTTTGGTCTTAATATACTGCCTCTTTAAATCCAAGTTTTCATACTAATACTTAATTCATCTCTGTGATATTATTTTAGAGTCCTAGTGGCACAGTGGTTAAGTGCTGGGCTGCTAACTGAAAGGTCGGCGGTTGGAACCCTCCAGCAATGTCGCAAGAGAAAGATGTTACTCCGAAGGAGAAAGATGTGGCACTCTGCTTCTGTAAAGATTAACCAAAAACCAAACCAAATCCATTGCTATCAAGTTGATTCTGACTCATAGTGACCCTGCAGGACAGAGTAGAACTGTCCCATAGGCTTTCCAAGGCTGTAATCTGCCACATCTTTCTCCTGCAGAGCAGCTGGTGAGTTTAAACCACTGACCTTTCAGTTAGCAGCTGAGCTCTTAACCATGGTACCACCAGGGCTCATCGGTAAAGATTACAGCCTTGGAAACCCTATGGGGCAGTTATACTCTGTTCTATGGGTCGCTGTGGGTTGGAATTGACTAGACGGCAACAAGTAATACTTAACTCTGTGGTGTTACTTTAGATGTTTAATAAAAATTGTCTCAACTTTTTAGATTTAAGATGCTAATTACCTTTGAAATCTTAAAGGCAATTAACTTTTCAGAATTAGGATATATGCATTCCCCCATATTTATTCATCATTCAGCAAATAATGTAATAATGCCTTCCAAGAAGCAAATTTAGAGCCAGGCACAGAGAATATTAATAGTGGGTGAAATTAAATATGGTTTCTGCATCCATGGAAGTATAGTCTAGAGTTATTTGGCTGAAAGCAACAGAAACAATAACTTCATCAAGAAAATGAGGTCCACTTGCAGGATACCAGTTAGCTTCCTAAAAAGAAAGGCAGTATCCAGAGTGTCCCTGTGGCTCCCAACTGCAAGAACTTGAGAATCTTCTTTCTGAGATATCTCCATTGGATGACTCAGGCACAAACACTTTCTGCACCTATGGATCTTTGCTCTAATTCAGATTTCCTCAGAGGGTAAATATGGACTGAGGTAGCTTAGGTTATGTTCGCAGGTCTGGGGATGGGTATATGACTGTAATTGGTAGTTCCACCATAAACACAAGGAATGGAGAAATAGGAGTTCCCTAAAAGGAGCCCTCCTGGCGCAGTGGTTAAAGAACTTGGCTGTTAACCAAAAGGTCGGCAGTTTGAATCCACCAGCTGCTCCTTGGAAATCCAATGGGGAAGTTCTACTCTGCCCTATAGGGTCACTATGAGTTGGAATCAACTGGATGGCAATGGGTAAAGTGGGAGAAAAAGGATTCTATTAGAAGAAAGAGAGAAAGGATGTTGGGGTAGGAATATGCACTCCAGTCTTCCTTCAGCCCTGACTCAGCCCCTACAATGCTGTGTTCTTTGCCTCCCTCCTCTTCTTTCCTCTCCCTTCTCCTCCCATCTACTGTTTTCTCACTATTTGTTTATTTAATAGCTGAAGGTACTGGCCAGCTTTCCTTAGGAAAACACTTAATCACCTTTATATAAAATGTATTTAAAAATCAGCGTTGTAATTTTTTTTATAATTATAATAATTAAAATAGTGCTATAAGAGTTTTCAGTTTGTAAAAAATCATTTTAATATATACATATAAACATATGATTGCCATTTGCTATGTGATGCACGTATACATCTTATTCTCATTGTGGAGCACATTGCATAGGAAAGCAGCTCAATAACCAATCAGTGCCTGCAATTTGTATCATTTGCATGTGGCCTGTTAATGTCTAGGGTAAAAGAAGTGCTCCACGGGAACTCCAGATGTTAAATGAAGAGGTGTGGTCCAAGGGAATCAGTGAGATCCAGCCAAAATACTGGTTTCCTTTTACCACACCCTATGGACAAACTGATGCCTTTGAATTATGGTGTTGGTGAAGAATATTGAATATACCACGGACTACCAGAAGAACCAACAAATCCATCTTGGAAGAAGTACAGCCAGAATGCTCCTTAGAAGCGAGGTTGGTGAGACTTCTTTCACATACTTTGGACATATTATCAGGAGGGACCAGTCCCTAGACCAGTCATGCTTGGTAAAGTAGAGGGTCAGCAAAAAAGAGGAAGACCCTCAAGAAGATGGATTGACACAGTGGCTGCAACAATAAACTCGAGCACAGCAATGTTTGTGAGGATGGCACAGGGCAGGGCAGTGTTTTGTTCTGTTGTACATAGGATCTCTATGAGTCGGAAGCACCTCAACAGCACCTAACAACAACAAAAAACAACAATGGAAAAACACCGTTATTGACCTTGATGTCATTTTAAAAATTTCTGGTTTTAGGTTTTTTGGATGTTGCTTTGTTAATAACCATTCCAGTAGTTCTGGAGGCTCAGTAATTAGCCTCAACATGGAAACTGCACTCACCTCAATATTTATCGCTATATAGGATCAGGTCATCTGCGAATGTCATCTGTGAGATATTTTTACTTCTTCCTTTCCAGTTTGGATGACTTTTATTTCTTTTTCCTGCCTCATTGTTATAGCTAAAACTTCCAGTACAGTGTTAGTTAGTAATGGTGAAAGTGAGCATCCTTGTCTTATTCTTGACCTTAGGGAGAAAGCTCTTAGTTTGTCACCATGGAGTATGATGTTAGCTGTGGATTTTTCATAAATGCCCTTTATCTTATTGAGGAAGTTCCCTACTATTCTTAGTTTTCTAAGTGTTTATATCACTAAATAGTAGTATAAACAAAGTTTGCATTACACTGATTGATTTTCTTATGCTTAACAACTCTTGCATTCCTGGGATAGATCCAACTTGTTCATGGTGTATAATCCTTTTACTGTGCTGTTGGATTTGGTTTGTTAGTGTGTTGTTGAAGGTTTTTTCATCTATATTCAAAGAGATAATGCTCTGTGATTTTCTTTTCTTGTGATGTCTTTATCTGACTTTGGTATCAGGGTAAAATTGGCCTCATAAAATAAGCTAAGGAAATGTTCCCACCTCTCCTGTATTTTTGGTAGAGTTTGATAAGGATTAGTATTAATTCTTTTTATGTGTTTGGTATAATTCCCCAGTGAAGCCATCTGGACCTGGACTTTTCTTTTTTGGGAGGCTTCTGATTATTGATTCAATCATTACTTGTTATAGGTCTGTTCACAATTTCTATTTTTTTCTTGAGTCATATTTGGTAGTTTGTATGTTCTAGGAGTTTGTCCATTTCATCTAAGATATCTAATATTTTGGCATATAATTGCTCATAGCATTCTTATATAATCCTTCTTATTTCTGTAAGCTTGATAATAACACCTCTGATTTCATTTCTAATTTTAGTTATTTCTGTCTTCTCTAAATAACTAGTCATCTGATAAAAGATTGTCAATTTCATTGATGTTTTCAAAGAATCAACTTTTGATTTCTTTGATTCTCACTATTGTTTTCCTATTCTCTATTTCATTTAGCTATGTTCAAATATTTATAATTTCTTTCCTTCGTATAGCTTTGGGTTTGGTTAGCTCTTCTTGTTCTTCTTTCTTAAGGTGTACAGTCAGCTTATCAATTTGAGATCTTCCTTCTTTTTCAGTGTAGTCATTTACTGAGATAAATTTATCTCTGAGAACTGCCTTCATGGCATCTCATAAGTTTTGGCAATGTTGTGTTTTTGTTTTTATTCATTGCTACGTATTTTCTAATTTGGTTTGTAATTTCTTCTTTGACCTATTAGTTGTTTAAGAGTGTGTTGTTTAATATCTGCATATTTGTGAATTTTCCAGTTTTCTTCTGTTACTGATTTCTAGCTTCATTCTATAAAGAAGGAGAAGATGCTTTATAAGATTTCAATCTCTTTAAATTTATTGAGAATTTTTTTGTGTCCTAACGTATGGTTTATCCTGGAGACTGTTCCATCTGCACTTGAGAAGAATGTGCATTCTGCTATTGCTGGGGGGAGTGTTCTTTTATGTCTGTTAGGTCTAGTTGGTTTATCAATATTTATCAATTATGACAAATTTCAGACATCAAACCAATATTATACTTCTTGGTTTGAAGCTTATATTTAAAACCATTGTTTGTTTCCTCTGTCCATCTTAATATGCAAGGTGTGCCTCTCCTCTCCTGACTGGCAGCCAAATTTCCCTCAGGCTGGACTTTTAAGTCCTCCTGACAGCCTGTTCTGATTTGCGGTCCCGTGGGCATATGGTCCTACCTCAGACTCAGCTGCTCGAGAAGATGCCTGCTTCTCGGTGACCAGTCGTTCCTCATCTTGTGCATCAGTCTCAGTTGTCCTAGACAGAACCCGGCTCCCCTGATTGTCCTCAAGACGTTATCACTCAGAATTCTCCTTCTTGTTTTCAGACTTTTGATGATGTGACACTAAGATTTGCTGATCTTTGTTTTTCTCATTCATTCAAAACACATTATTGAGACCCTGTGCTAAGCCATGAGGATACAGATATGAAAAACCCATCCCGTGTTTTCAAAGAACTTGGTAGGGGAGGCAGCCATATATGAATGATCTCAGTAGCATTATTATTATTTTTTCTTTCTTTCTTTTTAAATTGTACTTTAGATGAAGGTTTACAGAACAAACTAGCTTCTCATTAAACAGTTAATACACATGTTGTTTTATGACATTGGTTAACAACCGGACAACATGTCAACACTCTCCTTTCTCGAACTTGGGTTCCCTATTACCAGCTTTCCCGTCCCCTCTTGCCTCCTAGTCCTTCCCCCTGGGCTGGAGTGCCCCTTTAGTCTGGTGTGGCCAGTGAGTGTGGGCAGAGTGCACCCAGAAGCAGGTGGGAAGGGAGGGGAGGTGACATACAGGGCTAGGTGGGAGGGATAAAGAAAAGAGAAAAAAAAGAAAAGAAAAGAAAATGGCATGGCAGGAGACGTTGGGTGGGGGCAGGGTGGACCTGGGGTGGAGGTGGGCCAGTGGCTCTCTATCCACAGCGGCCTGGCAGAAATTGGGGGGGGGGGGGGGAGAAAGAAAGAGAAAAGGAAAAAACAAAATGGTGGCATGGCGGGAATCATGAGTGGGGTTGAAGGGCCCCAGGGGCCAGTGGGAAGGAAGGAGAAGTGACGTGGGGCTAGATGGGAGGGAGAAAGAAGAGGAAAAAAAATGGTGGAGCAGCAGGAGCTGGTGAGTGGGTGGAACCAGGGTGGCGGTGGGTCAGTAAGGGTTTGGCTGGAGGTGATTGAGGTAGCCTACGGGGCTAGGTGGGAGGGAGAATGAAAACGAAGGAAGAGGGTGGAAAAAAAAGCTGGGTGGGGAGGCAGGAGGGGGCAAGCTTGTAGAGTGGACCCTAGTGGTGGGGGCTGCCACGCTGGAAGGGTTCTTGCAGCCCCTCACCAGAAGGGTGAGGGGTGGGAAAGCATGTTTCTCTGGTTACCAGTTGCTCTGTCTCCTGTTGGGAGCTCTGTGAAGTTGCCTTCTAATATTCAACAATGGGGTTGTTGCTGGGTGTTTTCCAAGATGGTGACACTGTGCCCAGTTAGTTGGCAGAGGACCTCCACTCCATATCTCTCCTCATTCTCTCTTTTCCATCAGTTTCTTCCTCCACTAGGTGTTTGATCTAGTCCTTTATCCCTATTTGATTTGTAGTTTCCAGGGTTGATGTTTTTACCTATTTTACTTAGTTTTTCAGGTCTTTGCTGCAGGGAGAAGGCATGGTGTGGCTGTATAGGGAGCATGTTGGCTCTAAAGTCTCTTTAAATTTTTTGTTGAAGGATTTTTACTTCTGTCAGGCTATTTTTTTTCCCATTTTACACGTACTTAATAAAAGTATCTTTTTTTCAGGATTTGTTTAAATAAGAAAACAAAGAGGTTTTTATGAATTGCTTATATAAAAATTTAAATATATTGACATGCTTTTTTATGATCATTTTATAAATCAACTTTTCAAATATTAAATTACATAAGTTTCCATTTTTCCCCAGATTCAAAGTAAGTGTAGTATATGTTTTTATTAATTTTGTCACTCAGTTTTTTTTATCTACCTTCGTCTGTCTTTCTAGATGTTTTGGACAAAATTCCCTACCAGTGAGGTACCTAATGTTCTGAGGAGTTATTGTTGTTGTTAGTTGCTGTTGAGTCGATTCTGACTCATGGCTACATGTGTGTGCTGAGTAGAGAACTGCTCCATAGAGTTTTCAAGGCTGTGATGTTTTGGAAGCAGATTGCCAAGCTTCTCTTCTGAGGCACCCCTGGACCTGAGCAGTAATGGCTCTAGAACCCTGTCATATCAACTATAATATCTGGTGACCAATGTCCCAGCAAAGGGGCTGGCATGTAGTACTCTCTGTGATGACTTTTCAATCTTCTTAGCTAGCTGAAATTCTATCATTTATATATTCTCAAGGTCATTTGACTTTGCCTTCAACTTTTAAGGCAACATCACAAACGCATTGTTTAAAATAAAAAAAAAAAAAATAAAGTTACAACTTAATTACCTGAGCAAATTAATGACACTGGCTTATTTTTGCAAATGAGATATTATTAAATACAATTATATATACATTTTACGTTTTAAACAAATATACATATATGCTGAGAGGTTTGTTTTTATTTCTGAATGTGTGTGTTTATGTACATAAAGGCAGGAGCTCTGTTTTTGTACCATTGGTTCCTCACTGCATAGCACAATGCTTGGTACATTATTGGTATACTATTAAAAAAAAAACAAAACTAAAAACAAACCCGTTGCTGTTGAGTTGACTCTGACTTATGGTGACCCCATGGGTGTTGAGTAGGACTGCTCCATAGAGTTTTCTTGGCTGTAATTTAATGGAAGCAGTTTTCCAGGCCTTTCTTCCATGGAGCCACCAGGTGGGTGTGAACCACCAACCTTTACGCTAGCAGCCAATTCCAAACTACTTGCATCGCCCAGGGACCTGCTGGTATGCTATAAATATTTATTAAATGATAGCTATTTATCTATCTATTTATCATTCATTATGGACTGAAGTAGAAATAAGCAAAAAAAAGCTTTATTTTGAGGCTCTGAGATACAAGTTTCAAATATGACCATAAATAAACAAAGAAATAAGCATAGCTTTTTTAAAATTAAGCTTTTTATTTTGAGTTTCTTCAGATACTCCCCTGCATTTGGTTGTCACTATTTTGGCTATTCTGATATATCCTTACTGATATCTCACTGATATCTCTTTTAATTAGTGTTCCCTGATGGCTAATGATGTCAAATATCTTTTCATGTGCTTATTTGGTATCTCTATGTTCTCTTTGGTAAAATGTCTGTCTTTCGTACACTTTTTAATTGGAATGTTTTCTTTTTTTTTTTTCTTTTTTACTGTTATGAGAATTCTCTACATATTCTTGTTACTAGTCCTTTGTCAAGTATGTGGTTTGCAAATATTTTCTCCCAGTCTGTAGCTATTTTTCCATCTTTTTGACATGATCTTTCACAGAGCAAGCAAAGTTTAAATTTTGATGAAGTCTAACTTAGCAATTATTCCTTTTATGGATCATGATTTTGATGTCAAATCTAAGAACTCTTTGCCTAGCCCTAGATCCTAAAGATTTACTCCTATGTTTTTATTAAAAAGTTTTACATTATACAGGAATTAATATTTGTATAAGACGTGGGACTTAGTTTGGGGTTCATTTTTCTGCTCATGGATGTCTAATTTCTCCACCTCTATTTGTGGAAAAGGTTCTCTCTCTTCCATTGGACTGTGTTTGTATCTTTGTCAAAAATAAGTTGAGCATATTTGTGTGGGTCTGTTTCTGAGTTCTCAATTCTGTTCCATTGATCTATGTGTCTATTTCTCCACTAATACCACACCATCTTGATTTCTGTAGCTTTATAAGTTTTGAAATCTGATAGAAGTACTCCATCTACTTTGTTCTTCCTTTTCAAAACTGTTTTAGCTATTCTAATTCTTTACGTTTCCATATAAATGTTAGAATCATCTTGTCTATAGCTAAAAAAATTCTGCTGGAATTTTGATAGGAATTGTGCTAAATCTGTTTATCAGTTTGGGGGAGAATTGACATTATAACTATGTTGAGTTTTCCAATCCACAAGCACGGTATGTCTTTCCATTTACTGATATTTTCTTTGAGTCCTTTCATGAGAATTTTGTAGTTTTCAGCAGACAAGTTCTGTACATGTTTGTTAGATTTACGTCTAAGTGTTCCGCCTCCTAGAAAGCAATTGCAGATAGTATTGTATTTTTAATTTCAGTGTCCACATGTTTTTTGTTTGTAGAAATACAATTGATTGTTAAATGTTTATCTTGTATCTTGTGTCCTCGCTGAGCTCACTTATTAGTTCTAGCAGGTTTTTTTTCTGTAGATTATTTGGGATTTTCTAAGTGGACAATCATGTCATTTGCAAATAGGAGCAGTTTTATTTCTTCTTTTCCAATCTGTACACCTTTTATTTCCCTTTCTAGCCTAATGCACTGGCTAGAACTCCCAGCACTATGTTGAATAAGAGTGGTGAGAGTAGAAATCTTTGCCTTGTTCCTCATCTTATGGGGGAAGCATTCAGTTATTTGCCATTAAGTATAATGTAGGTTTTTTGTAGATCCTCTTTATCAAGTTTTGGAAGCTCTTCTCTAGTGTTATTGTTTCTGAGAGTTTTTATCATCAGATTTTGCTTTACCTATTTTGCAACTCTGTTATTTGATGCATATGCATTTAGAATTGCTAGGTGTTTTTTGTTGTATTGACCTTTTTATCTTTATATAATGTCATCTCTTCTCTGGTAATTTTCTTTGCTCTGAAGCCAGCTAATAATAGAGCCACTCCTGCTTGCTTTTAATTAATGTTTGCACAATGTATCTTTTTCCATCCTTTTACTTCGACCTGCTTATGTCATTATATTTGAAGTCAGTTTCTTGTAGACAGCATATAGTTAGGTCATGTTTTTTAATCCTCTCTGCTAATATCTGTCTTTTAATTGGTGTGTGGTTTTTGTTAGGTGCCATCAAGTTGGCTGCGACTTATAGGGACCTTACGTATAACAGAATCAAACATTGCCTGGTCCTGCGCCATCCTCAGGATCTTTTCTATGTTTGAGCCCACTGTTGCAACTTCTGTGTCAGTCCATCTCATGGACGGTCTCACTCTTTTTCGCTGGCCCCTCTACTTTACCAACATGATGTTCGTCTCCAGCGATTGGTGCCTTCTCATGACGTGTCCAAAGTAAATGATACCAAGTCTCGCCATCCTCCTTTCTAAGGCGCTTTCTGGATGTACTTCCTCTTTAACTGGTGTAGTTAGACGAGTTCCCCACTTGACTTTCATTGATACCCAACAGGTAGAGGCTTCTTATTACTACTAATAGGGGGTGAGAGTCAGAGGCGTAACGAGAGGGCGGAGCGGGGGGCACTAGCCCCTTGTGCAAGTCTAAGGGGGCACCTGAGGAGGTGCGGAAGGATATTCCAAGAAGCTGCAAATATGAAACGTACCTGACTGAGGCAGCCGGACAAGAGGGGAAAAGGTGTTTCTGCTGATGGGTCACCACTATGAACAACTACTTATCTTGAAATTGGGGGTGGGGGGAGAGGACTTAGAGATTCCCTCTGGGCACTTGTAACCCTCGCTCGTCTCTGGTGGGAGTTCTGGTTCCCCATGTGGTGTCCACTGACCTTACCTCAGAAAAGAGGGGTTGTAGAGCCTCATTACTGCTGCTGGGTGGTCTAGGCCTCTCAGGTGGTCTGTACTGACACCATAAGGAAGGAAGGAAGGAAGGGCCCTTGTTACCGTTTGGTGTGGATGAAATTTCTGACTCCCCACCTGGCTTTTCTGACACCACCCTGGTGATGTGTTGGGGCATTCACTAGCTCCTGGCAAGGGTGTAAGTCTAGACTCCTCACTCAGCCTTTGGTGACATTGTGGGGGTGGGGCTACAGTATTTTCTGTGGGAGTGGTTATTGTCTTGAAGTTGTTACTCTTTCTAGGCTGCCCTTTTCCTGCTCCTTTGACTAGACAGAGTTGGTTTTTGTTAGGGTACTTTTTTTTGTCTGTGTCCATTGACGTTTCCAGATTGCTGTCAAAAAGAAAACTCAGAGAATTCACTATAACGTCATGTGTCTTAAAGACCCTAAGTGATATACTTTCTTCTCTCTTTTCAAAATCTTATGGTTGTTTTCCAGGGTTTTTATTTGTATTTAGCAGTAGGATAGGAAAAAGTATGTCTACTTCATCTGCCCAGAAGCCAAAGTCTCCACATAGGTTTTTAAAAGGTTTTTTTTTTTTTTTAAAGACATTTGCATTTCCTCATATTTATCTTGTGAGAGATAAGACCTTAGAAAACATACGAGGTCTGTGGACTTAAAAATAACAATGCATCAAACTTGCTTCAATGCCTGCATAATGATAGGTTATTGTCTTAGTCATCTAGGGCTGCTGTAACAGAAATACCACAAGTTGACGGGTTTAACAAAGAGAAGTTTATTCTCTCACAGTCCTGTAGGCTACAAGTCTGAATTCAGGGCGCTGGCTCCAGGGGAAGGCTTTCTTCCCCTGTCGGCCTTCTCATCAATCTTCCCCCTGACTAGGAGCTTCTCTGCACAGGGACCCCGGGTCCAAAGGACATGCTCTGCTCCTGGCACTGCTTTCTTGGTGGTATGAGGTCCCCCTGTTTCTCTGCTCACTTCTGTCTTTTATATCTCAAGAGATTGCCTCAAGACACATCCAGTCTTGTAGACTAGTTCTGCCTCACTTACACAACTGCTGTCCATCCTCCCTCATTAATGTCATAGAGGCAGGATTTACAACATAGAGGAAAATCACACAATACTGGGAATCAGGGCCTTACATATTTTGGGGAACATAATTCAATCCATGACAGTTATTAAATGTGTACAGGTTTCTTTTTTTTAAAAAAAATAAGGCACACACATAAAAAAGTTCCTATAGAGGCGCTTGTAAAGAGTAATTATGAAAATAAGATTCCACTTTCCTAATAGATTCCAGTAGTTGACATGGGTGTATTTCTGGAGTATAGTGCTGTCTACATCAGCTTTTCTGCAATAACCTATATAAAAACCATCCTGAAGTTCAGTGACTTAAAATTTATTCTTAAGGTTATTGATCTTCAGGTTGGCTGCAGCTTGACTGGGCTGAGCTAGATCCAGATTGCAGGCTCTAGGCTGCTATTTGGAGCCCTGGTGGTGTAGTGGTTAAGCGTTTGTGCTGCTAACCAAAAAGTCAACAGTTTGAATCCACCAGCCGCTCCTTGGAAACCACATGGGGCAGTTCCACTCTGCCTGTAGTGTCACTATGAGTCAGAATCGACTCGACGGCAGTGGGTTTGGTTTCGTGTTTTTTTAGGCTGCTGTTTGGGTCCTGGTCCAGAGATGTATGTCTCTGATTCTCCTTGGACCAACAGCTCCCCTGGGGCACGTGGCTTCATGTGTCTCATTCTGAAGTTCAGGTTGAGGGAGCAGACACTTGTTGTTAGGTGTCAACCAGTCGATTCTGACTCACAGAAACTCTGTACAATAGGACAAAACACTGCCAGGTCCTGAAACATCCTCATGATCATTGTCATGCTTGAGCCCATTGTTGCAGCCACTGTGTCAATCCACCTCCTTCAGGGTCTTCCTCGTTTTCGATGACCCTCCATTTTACCCAGCATGATGTCCTTCTCTGGGGATTGAGCCCTCCTGACAACATGTCCAAAATATGTAAGACATAATCTCGCCATCCTTGCTTCTAAGGAGAATTCTGGCTGTACTTCTTCCAAGACAGATTTGTTTGTTCTTTTGGCAGTCCATGGTATATTCAATATTCTTTGTCAACACCATAATTCGAAGACATCAATTCTGCTTCAGTATTCCTTATTCACTGCCCAGCTTTCACATGCATATGAGGTGATTGAAAACATCATGACTTAGGTCAGGTGCACCTTAGTCCTTAAAGTGACATCTTTGCTTTTTAACACTCCAAAGAGGTCTTTTACAGCAGCACTTCCCAATGCAGTATGTTGTTTGGTTTCTTGACTGCTGCTTCCATGGACGTTGATTGTGGATCCAGGTAAAATGAAATCCCTGACAACTGGCATCTTTTCTCTGTTTATCATGATGTTGCTTATTGGTCCAGTTATGAGGATTTTTGTTTTCTTTATGCTGAGGTGTAATCCATGCTGAAGACTGTAGTCTTTGATCTTCATCAGTAAGTGCTTCAAGTTCTCTTCACTTTCAACAAACAAAGTTGTGTCATCTGCATAACATTGGTTGTTAATAGTCTTCTTCCAATCCCGATGCCCCATTCTTCTTCATATAGCCTGGTTTCTTGGATTATTTGCTCAGCATCCAGATTGAGTAAGTATGGTGAAAGGATACAGTCCTGATGCACACTTTTCCTGACTTTAAACCACGCAGTATCCCCTTGTTCTGTTAGAACAACTGCCTCTTGATGTTATGGAATTCCCATGTTGACAATGTTATCCATAATTTGTTATGATCCACACAGTTGAATGCCTTTGCATAGTCAAAAAAACACAGGTAAACATCCTTCTGGTACTCTCTGCTTTCAGCCAGGATCCATCTGACATCAGCAATAATATCCCTTGTTCCCCATCGTCTTCTGCACCTGGCTTGAATTTGTGAAAGTCCCCTATGTACTGCTGCAACTGCTTTTGAATGATCTTCAGCAAAATTTCACTTGCCTGTTATATTAATGATATTGTTCAATAATTTCCGCATTCTGTTGGATCACTTTTCTTTGGAATGGGCAGAAATATGAATCTCTTCCAGTCAGTTGGCCAGGTAGCTGTCTTCCAATTTCTTAGCGTAGACGAGTGAGCATTTCCAGTGCTGCATCCGTTTGTTGAAACATCTCAATTGTTATTCTGTTGGTTCTTGGAGCCTTGTTTTTTGCCAGTGTCTGCAGTGCAGCTTGGACTTCTTCCTTCAGTACTATGGATTCTGAATCATATGCTGCCTCCTGAAATGGTTGAACGTCGACTAATTCTTTTTGGTACAATGATCGTGTGTATTCCTTTCATCTTGATGTTTCCTGAGTTGTTCAGTATTTTGCCCATAGAAATCCTTCACTATTGCAATTTGAGGCTTGAATTTTTTCTTCAGTTCTTTCAGCTTGAGAAATACCGAGTGTGTTCTTCCCTTTTGGGAACAGACACTAGCTCAGGCATATTCATTTCTTCAGGTCATCAAACCCTACGAGACATTCAAGGCCTCTGCTTGCATCTTATTTACTAACATTCCATTGGTCAAAACAAATCTCAGGGACAAGTCCAATGTCATTGAGACAGGGAGATGCACTCCCTACATGGTGAGCTAGAAGGGGAGTCACTATTTACTGAACATTAATACAAACTGCCACAACCTCCTTTAATCACCATGTTTCAGTGATGAAGGGGAGAAAAAGCTAGTTCATATGCCCGTGGCAGTATATGAAAGTACCAGGGTTGGTGTTCCCTTTTTACCCAGTTATCCAGAATGCTGGAGCCAGATTCTCATCTTAGCGCCAAAGTTAGCCACTTACTAGTTATTCCCTGATCTTTATCCTCAAGTTTAGTCCCAAAGTACCTTCTCCAAGTTTTCCAGCTGCTATTGTTCGTTCAGTGATAGTGACATTTTCTCTACCTTTCTACGTATCCAGGTACAAAAAAAGGAAGATAGAGGTCCTATTATTCCTTAGTGTGTATAAATGTGTGTGTGTATGAATTTTTTAAAGTTTTATATTTATGGCAGTGCCATCTCTCCAAACTTCTCCTTTTCTGCTTTAACTACTATGGAAATAGATGATTAGGATTCTATAACTGTTCTTTGAAAAACTTGCCACAGTCGCACATCAAATTAAATATGCCTTAAATATGTCTTCATATTCTATGTCACATCACATTTAACTGCAAGTGTGGCCTAAAAATTTGGAACATGAGAAAATATACTTTGGGATGTGTGTGTGTGTGTGTGTGTGTGTGTGTGTGTGTGTGTGTGTAGGTATGTGTGATTTCTTGTGATTTTCTACATGGTGACAGAAAGAATTCCTCTAGAACCCTTATCCAAGGGTTTAATCATTTATTTTTCTTGCCTTCTTGCACATTTCCATTTCTTTTCATTCTAAATCTTTAAAAGTATTTCCCTTATTTGAGATACTATAAAAACACAGGATTTAACCAGTTGTGGAATTTAATCCTGACTCTCACACTTCCCAGCTGTTTCATCTTGGGCAAGTTGGGGGCCTTTCAAGAGGTTTTTTCCTCTTGTGTACAATGGAACTAACGATACTCATCCTACTAGGTAATTGTGAAGGCTGGATGAGATGATGCATTTTAAATTCCTCCGTGAATGGTCCAATGCTGTTCAATTTTAAGTTATTTAAATATGCATCTTGAATTGAAGTGATACGGCTCCTTTTCTCTATTTCTATTAATGCTAAGTCCCAAGGCAAAATATTTGGAAACAATGGAGATAAAGCCTCCTTTGTTCAGACAGCTGGACCGCCTTCCTTTTTCACAATTTCAAGGCTTGGAGGAAGCTGATGGAGTTGTAGTTCCCCTCAGATCTATCACATCAAAGGTCTCTTTAGTAGAGTTCACACAATGGTAGAATTCCTGTGACCCGTTTGTCTGGTCATGACCCTGGTTTAGTCTTATAGATGTGCTGCAGGACCGTGCTAGCCCTGGGCAATCTTCCTTTTAAGGTACCCACCCCACATCATATTAAAAAAAAAAAAAAAAAACTCATTGCTATCGAGTTGGTTCCAACTCATAGTGACCCTATAGGACAGAGTAGAACTGCCCCACGGGTTTTCAAGGAGTGGCTGGTGGATTCAGACTGTCGAACTGCCGACCTTTTGATTAGCAGCCAAGCTCTGAACCACTTAGCCACCAGGGCACATCATATTAAGCATGTTAAAATGTACTTGCATATCACCATAAAAAATAATTTTGCTATAAAGATGGAAAATGTTCTTTAATTTTGCTTTAGAAAGTATTTGCTTTAAGAAATCTATCTAGCATTAGATATAATTTATCAGTTATCATCCTGTCCTATTAGGAATTCTTGAGAAGTGAGAAAATTGAACTCGCAAAGTGTTTAAAATATTATTATATTATTATTAATTTTAAATGCAGCAAATAATGAGTTTAAGATAATGTTATGTTTTGGTGACATTTAATTAAAATATCTTAATTTTTAGTTTATTATTTTCATATATTGGAGCATGTATTTTTTTTTCAAGTTGCAAATATTTTCTTAGGCCCTAGGCATGTAGTCTGAGTAAAAGGGATTCCAGGAGGGACTCTTTCATTAAGTGTGTGTGTCCTTGGAAATTTTATATAATGTTTCTGGGGCTTAGCTTCCTTCGTCCCAATAAGAGCAAGTTGAATGGGATGATTTCTAAGAACATTTTCAGCTTGAAACAATATAAAAACAACTCTTGGCTATCAAATTAATAATAATACTCTGAATTTAGGGCATATCCTCATTTTAAAGCTATCTGAATTGACTGCTAGAGATGGACCAATACATTTAAAAATAATCTGAAAACTAAACACCAATTTATCAACCCTTATGGCTGTGTTGTAGCTGATTAATGCCTCAAACTTTTCTAATATCAAAATTCATGTATCTCTACTTTACCTTCCAACTCCCTGTACGTGGTAGGCAAATGACGCCCCCTCCCCAAAGATGTCCATGTCCTAATCCCTGGAACCTGTGAATATGTTATATTACATGGCAAAAAGGACTTTGCAGATGTTGATTAAATTATCCTGGATTATCTGGGTGGTCCCAAAGTAAACACAAGGTCTTTATAAAGAGAAAAGAGAGGCAAGAGATTCAGAGAAGGAGATGTTAACGATAGAAATGGAGGTTGGAATGATGTCATTAAAGTCTTTAAAGATTGAGGAAGGGGCCACAAGCCAAGGAATATGGGCATTCTCCAGAAGCTGGAAAAGCCAGGAACAGATTCTTGCCTAGAGCCCTCGGAAGGAGCCTAGCCTGACTGATCTGACCGACAGCCTGATTTTAGCCCATGAGACTTTTGACCTCCAGAGCCGTACAATAATAAATTTATATTGCTTTAAATGAATGAGTTTCTTGTATTTTGTTACAACAGCAATTGGGAACTGATCCAGCTTTGTGTTATTTGCACTAGGTAAAACTCTTTGGTGATCCTGGGCCTCTTTATCCTTGCTAGCATGTTTCTTCTTCCATCTTGATCCCAGGTTCTGCTTGCCCTTACCCTGAATTCCCTGAGACTCAGATTCTGCTATGAATATTTCCCACACTGCTCTATGAAATCCTCTATGCCCATATGCACTAGTCCTTTTACCTCTTCTCACTTCTACAGATAATCTTACCTTTACTTTCCCCCTAATGTGGTACATTGTAATGCTTCCTATCAAAGCTCCTCTGTCTGACACAGAGAGGAGAGAAAGCTTACTTTGCATGCAGTCTCAGAGCTTAACTTGAATCTGCCTGCTGAATCAATGATATTTCTTTGACATTAGGCTTTAACTTCAAGATCAAGAAAAATTTTAATACTGTTGATACAAAAATGGTTTAAATATCTTGTCAGCTCAAATTCTTTTCTCTCTCCACCTGCCCTTATGAGTACAATTGATGCTCCAGGAAGGTATATCTTGTTCATCTTGAACTTCCTTTTCTCCTCGCAAAAGAACTGAATTTCTTTGCCGTACCTATACTTCAAAATCAAGAACTTGAACACCAGTCTGGATTTTCCCTGGTGCATTAAATTTATTAACTTTAATAACAAAAATAAATGCACTTTAGTCTGTTCTGTCATCCTCTGTATGCATGAACCTGGACAGGTTCTGAAATGGCCACCGGTGCTAGGCTGGATGGGAAGGCAGTGGAGCCAGAAGACATCTCGGGAGATTAGAACCATGTGAAAAAACTGGATTCAAGAGAAATGCAGATCCAGGGGGTGGTAGGCAAGGAAGAGATAGACAGAAACTTTGGGATCTTGAAGGTCAAAAAGTCAGAATAATGTCCAGGTCACAGGTGTGGACCATTTAGTGGGCAGCTGATGAGGAAGAGTGATGGATGTCACCAGAGTTATGATGTCTGAGGCTGCTGTAAATCAAGATCAATGGATAACACTTAGTACAGTGAAGGACAATTAAATTTGATGTTAGCCAGTTGCAGTTGGCCTCTTTCTCGTATCTTTCAATCAGTTGGAAAAAATCATGTCAATGACTCTTGACTGAGAATGGATGCATTCAGATTGTGGTGTTGGCAAAGAATATTGAATATGCAATGGGCTAGAAGAATGAACAGATCAATCTTAGAAGAAATACAACCAGAATGTTCCCTAGAAAGGAGGATGGAAAGACTTCAATTCATTTGGACATGTCATCAGGAAAGAGGAATTGCTAGAAAAATATATCATGTTTGGTAAAGTAGATGGTCAGCAAAAACGTGGGAAACCCTCAATGCAATAGATTGACACAATTAGCCACAATAATGGCTCAAACATATCAATGGTCACGAAGGTGGCACAGGACGAGGCAACATTTTATTCTGTTATATATAAGGTCAACATGAGTTGGAGCCAACTCTACGGCAATTAACAACAGCAACGACAAAGTGCCTATAATGTATTGTAATTTTATCTTGTTATTTTTTTCTTTTTTCCTCAGCATTGTCTATCTTCATATAATAAGAAGGTTGCTAAATGTAAGGCAGGAAACTAGTCTTTTGATAGTAGATCAACACAAAGAAAACTCATTTCAATCTGGCATGTAAACATTCTGAAGTAACCGTTTAGAAACAAATATAACCAGCTTATTGATGAGTAATAACTCAATGAGGTGCACAGAGTGAATGGTTAATTTTTCTCCAGTCACTGCCTTTATCTCTATTGTTGTGAATCTCCTTTTCCTGTTTTTTTTTTTTTTTTAATGGCATTGGCCTCAAAACTTATAGCATGCCTGTCATTTTTAGGCCTAAAAATTCCAGTCCAGTTTAGTTTAAAATTTCTGTCTTATATCCAATTTTATGCTCCCTCCTTCCTCTCCCTGGGGTCCGGTAGATTCTGTCAAGGGGTGTGAGTGGAGAGGGGCGAGATCTGGCCCTGGATACCTCTTCTTCCCTCTGCTCATGCCCTGAACTCTCTACTTGCCCTCAGTGTTGAGGCAGGAAAAGTGCAGAGCTGGTGGAAGCACACATGCCTGTCATGGGTACCTGGCAGTGCCCTGTTCCCATCCTTTGATGGATGGCACAGACTGGCCACCCATGCCCTCTGTGGTGAAACTGAAAATGCTGATCTTCACGTGGGGCTTGTATGGGAGTCCTTCCGGGGTTGCTGGATGGATTCTCTGCCCAGCTCCTGAGGCAGATGACGTATTCTGGGAGGACCTGTGTCCCCTCAGCCCCCTTCCCTGGCAGCAAACCCACAGATTTTGCTCCTGTAAATATTTCTCCAGGTGACCAACCCTGTTACGTAGGATGGATATTACTTGTAGGATGGTCAAGCTTGGTCCCCTCCCCATGCCCATTTAACTAACCAGAAATTCACACATCCTTGCCACACCAAAGCTGTTAGTGGAGACTGCTTCATTCTGCCCATTTCTGTCCAGTTCTCTCCCCATCTCATGTCCCCTCTCTCTTAAATAAACAGTTGTCAGATCAGCTGGAGAATGTGGTTTGAGTCACCTTGGTGCCAGGATTCCAAATCTGCATGAATGATTTTGTTGAGGCTCTGAGTTGGCTTGGGTAGGGGACAAACTCCTCCTCCTCCCTCCCACAGTAGAGGGGATGCAAACGGAGCAGCACTCTTCCAGACCTTTCTTCCATGTCCCTCTGACCTTTGGCCCACAAGGCCAGGTAGGGAGAGGAGCCTGAGGGGGTAAGTCCAGTTTGGTCACTATGAATAAGGCCCAGAAAAAGGGTCTTTGTACACCAGTTCTTTGGTATTTGATTGTTGGCCTTTTTGTCTTCAGCTTTGATTCCTGATCTTCAATTTCAGGGTCACAGGAAAAGTCCTTTCATGTCCCATTACATGAAGATAATAAGAGGTTAAAAAAATTACAAGTTGGATCTACAGAAACGGTGAGACACAATTTGGTGTAAGATATTTATTGGAGGGGGAGGCAAGACTGGGCAAAAGAAAGAATAGAACTGTGATGCAGGTCCGACCAAGCCTTGGACACTTAGAAACTCCAGATTGCAGATTAGTAATTTAAGTGTCATGTGTTGGGTCAACATGACCAGAGTTTATACCCCTATGTCATGCAGTCATTGGATGTGGACACCCTGGTAAAGGCATGCTCTTGGGCGAGGCAGCCCTCTGCAGCTTAGGTGGACCTTGAAGTAGCTGCGAGCTAGAGGCTGTCACTACCACAGTCTCTGCAGCTGGGTATCAGGTCCTCCTCAAAGGGGGATCTGGGTGGTGTGCCCCCATACCTACCACAAAAATCAACTAAGATCCTTCTGTTCTGCCAAAAAATTTGCTGACATGTATGTGAATGACTATGATGCAAGAAAGTTTACTAAGAACAATTCAGCTAGAATTACTCTGATACCTTCTCTTCCCATTTGTGGAAAAATAAATCTAGAAGTTAAGCATGGAAAGAAGTTTAGAAGGGAAGAGCTTATTCCGTGTGATTAGGGAGCTGCTTGCTCCAAAGCATAAAAGGATAAAGTAAAAAGTCACAGTAAATATTCAGTAAGATGAGCAAAGATACCTGAATTTAGAAAGACTTTAAGACAACATATCTTTTATGAAATCTGGAACCAGCCACCTTTTAATCTCCAGGGCAAAAACTAGCAATCAAAACTAGCATTCTCTTACAAGTGTTCTAGTCCTAGTTATTGGGGAATCAAGGAAGCATGTTTTACAGCCAGGCTAACTCATCCTCATGAACTGGAATGCAGATCCCTGCCAAGCAAACTGGAGAGGAAGATACAAAGAATGTTTATTTATGTCACATTGTTGTTCCCCATGGGATGGGATTCATGTGGTTTGTACAAAAACAGTATTAATTTTCCTGTATTTCTTCCTTGAATTTCCCCTCAGTCCCATAAAGCACTTAATGCTAAGTAGAGGGAGACTTTTTTTTTTTTTTAATATTTTGTTGTATTTTCAGTGAAAGTTCACAAGCAAGTTAGATTCGCATTTAACAACTACTACAATTATTTTCGTCAGAGACACAGGTTACGTTTTTCACAATGTTTTAACACTCTCGTTAATTGCCTTCTGGATGTTTGCTTCCAGTAACGTGGTTTCCCTGTCCCCTTACCCTTTCATCTCTGAGTAGAGGAAGACTCTTGAACTAAGAGGTTTAAACCCTTTCCAGATGTTTCTGAATCTCAATCATTATACTGTAGATTTTACCAAATGTGCTATTTTTACCTGCCTTTGCCTACTGTGTATTTGAATGGCTCATAGAATCATTTGTTGCTTAAACATACTTTGTGCATTTTTTGATAAAATGAAATATACATGAGATCTCTCTTAGAATTTTTATTATTTTCACATTTGTCCTGTGAGCATTTGCAAGTAATTATTTTTACCCAGTAACTGAAGTATGGTCAGTTTTTGTAAACTGTAGTTACTTTGGGGAGGGAGGAGGCAATGATATGATTTATATATGTCATCTGCCGCAGGTCATGAGGGATGTAATAGAGATTTTGGCAGATTAATGGCAATTTATTTTTTTAAAAATGTTGTTGGTAGGTGCTGTCGAGTAGGTTCTGACTCATATAGCGACCCTATGCACAACAGAACAAAACAAATCCTCACAATTATTACTAAGCTTGAGCCCATTGTTGTGGCTACTATATCAGTCCAACTTGTTGAGAGTATTCCTCTTTTTCGCTGACCCTCTACCAAGCATGATGTCCTTCTCCAGGGACTGATGCTTCCTGATAACATGTTTAAAGTATGTGAGACGAAATCTCACCATCCTGGCCTCTAAGGAGCATTCTAGCTGTACTTCTTCCAAGACAGATTTGTTCGCTCTTCTGGTAGTTCATGGTACATTCAGTATTCTTCACCAACACATAATTCAAAGGCATCAGTTCTTCTTGATCTTCCTTATTCATTGCCTGGCTTTTGCATGCATATGAGGAGATTGAAAACACCATGGCTTGGGGCAGGGCACCTTAGTTCTCAAAGTGATATCTTTGCTTTTTAACACTTTGACTGCTGCTTCCATGGGTGTTGATTGTGGATCCAAGTAAAGTGAAGTCCTTGACAACTTCAATATTTTCTCCATTTATCATGATGATGCTTACTGGTCCAGTTGTGAGGATTTTTGTTTCTTTATGTTGAGGTGTAATCCATACTGAAGGCTGTAGTCTTTGATCTTCATCAGTAAGTGCTTCAAATCCTCTTCACTTTCAGCAAGCAAGGTTGTGTCATCTGCATATTGCAGGTTGTTAATGAGTTGTCCTCCAATCCTGATGTCCCATTCTTCTTCATGCAGTCCAGCTTCTTGGGTTATTTGCTCAGCATACAGATTGAATAAGTATGGTGAAAGGATACAACCCTGGCCCACACCTTTCCTGACTTTAAGCCATGCAGTATCCCCTTGTTCTGTTTGAATAACTGCCTCTTGATCTACTTACAGTTTCCTCATGAGCACAATTAAGTGTTCTGGAATTTCCATTCTTCGTAATGTTATCCATAATTTGTTATGATCCACACAGTCAAATGCCTTTGCATAGTCAATAAAACACAGCTAAACATATTTTTCATATCTCTGCTTTCAGCCAGGATCCATCTGACATCAGCAATGATAACCCTTGTTCCACATTCTCTTCTGAATCTGGCTTGAATTTCTGGCAGTTCCTTGTTGATGTACTGTTGATGTACTTTTGAATGCTCTTCAGCAAAATTTTACTTGTGTGTGATGTTAATGATATTGTTAGATAATTTCCACATAAAAAATTTAGCAAAGAAAAATGGCGAGTGTATTGACCTCATAGGAGAAATGATGCCACATAGCAAAACAAGCAAATAGAAACTTGACTTAGCATTCCAAGGCTCCATTAAAAAATGAGTTGCGTCTGATAGATGTGTGGTTTTGTTCATTTCAATTTTAGCCATGTGGAGGTAGAAATCCTACTAAAATAGTGGTTTCAAGCAGTGATAGCTATCATGTCTGTGAAAATGTATCAGGAGTAAAGAGTCTCATTCCAAGCTGAGTGGTAAAATGGACAATTAGAGTGTCCCTATGAGTTTACATGAAAGAATTCTCGCCTTGCATATGGGAGACCTGGGTTTAATTCTCAGCCAGATGCAGCCACCACCTGACTGTCAGTGGACACTTGCATGTTGCTGTGATGCTGAACAGGTTTCAGCAGAGCTTCCAGACTAAGATAGACTCTGGAGAAAGGCCTGGAGATCTACTTCTGAATATCAGGCAATGAAAACCCTATGGATCACAGTGCCCAATCTGCAACCGGTCATGAGGATGGCACAGGACTGGGCAGCATTTCATTAAGTTGTGCATGGAGTCACCAGGAGTGAGGACCGACTTGACCACAGCTAACGATGACAACAATTAGCTAATAAGTTTGCCTGTAACTGTATCATAGGTTGAGACTCGTGGGTCAGAGATAAAGGACTGTAGTACTCACAGCATAGCAAGCAGCACAACCTCCTGTTAGTGTTGGCATTCCTTGTCCCCCCAAGTCTCTTGGGGCAATATGGAGGGCTCCATATGGATGGTACATAATAGATGGGTTTACGTTGGAGTTGTGGAACGCTGAGTTTAGGATATCTATCTCTTTTATAGTAGGCTATAAGTAAGCCCATTCTGTGCTGGAGGATGATATTACCTCTTCTCTTCAGGTTGCTCCCTGCAAACACAACCCTGAGAAGTGACCTGAGTGAGGAGCAGTCAAGGCCTTGTGTCCTCGGCAGTTATTCTCAAGTGGATTGACTGGAGGATTGCAGTGAGAAGTAGTCAAATTCTGGGTATATTTTTGAAGGTGAAGCTAACTAGATTTGCTGAGAGCTTTTATTTGTGAGACATTGTTCTATATGAGTAGTCTTTTATTAATTTAATTCTTTGAGGACAATTTTATCTGTAAATATTGGGAGCATCTTATATTCACTCCCAGTATACTGAGTGCACCTCATCCTATCCAACGTTCAGTTTCAAAATGATATATTCAGGTCACAATATGCTTGCAGATCCCTCAAATAGAAGAACAGATTAAATAACTGAATAACTAACGTCATTACAAAGTTGCCACCTGGTAAGACATGAAAAAATACAGTTTATGAAATGTGGAAAAATTATGATGTAAAATTTTTCTAACCAGAGAAAACACTACTTTCTCTTTGAAAAAAGATATTTGTATCATCTTCTTCTGTAAGATATCCACTTCAAACTGTGCTTAACATTTGTGCCAATTTCTTCCAGTTATACACTTGTTTAAATTTGTCAGGGATTCAAGCATCCAAATTTACAAGATAATACTTGCATTATCAGGAAGAATCTTTATCAAGGAACCAAGTGTAGAAACTCATTATGTAATGCACTTGCCTTCTTTATGTAACAAAGGTAATTAAAATAATATACAAATCATTTCATGCAACATTTCAGCAAACCATGGTGAGTTTGAACTTCTTAAATTAGTTTCTCAATCTAGGTAAGTTTTTTAGTCCTCTGGACTACAAATATACATAATTAATAAAGAATAATTAAAGCTCAAACTGCTAGAATATGATCAGTGGAAAGCCTAATTAATACAGTCCACTGATACACGGTGTACTGGTATAGCATTCCCTGGCACTATGATTCTCAACACTGACTGGCCATTAGAATCATTGGAATACTGCAAAAAGAATACTAATGCTCAGCCCCAGTCCTAGAAATTCTGATTTGATTGGGCTAGAATGAGCTTAGGCATTTAGAATGAAAAAAACAAAAACAAAAACACACAGACAAACACGGAGCTCTGGTGGCGCAATAGTTAAGAGCTCGGCTGCTAATCAAAACGCTGGCTGTTCGAATCCACCAGCTGCTCCTCAGGAGGAAAGTCCTGGCGATCTGCTTCTGTAAAAATTACAGCCTAGGAAATCCTATGGGGCAGTTCTGCTCTGTCATATAGAGGCACTCTGAGTTGGAATTGACTGAACGGCACCGTGTTTGGTTTTTTGGTTATGAATAGGAATCGACAACACAAAACCACAACAACATTGCATTTGTGGGGGTTCCAAAGGCTTACACAAACAAAAATACCATCCTAAAAACAAAAAGAAACCAACAAAAACTGTCCTTAGGTGAATGTAATATTAAAACAGGATTGAGAACCAGTGCTGTATTGAATATCAAAACACAAATCCCCAAAGTTCAACTGCTGCTGCCAACTGCACTATGTCACCAGATACATTAGAAATAATATGTTTCTCACGGACAGGCAGCCTTTAAATATCCCTAGTCTATTGTTCTTTTTCTTTTTTTCTTGGAGCTTTAATAATAATTAGTTTGGCTTTCTCTCTCTTTCTCTCTGTGTGACATAAAATATCCAAATCTAAACCCCTGTCCATGCAAATGGTAGCATCTTCCAACTGTGAATAATGGGATCCAGATTCTATCTCGCTGGGGGCCACTGTGCCACTTATGAAATTGCCTCCAATGTCCCAATTGCTTGGTCTATGGGAATCCAAACCATCTTCAAAATTTCTGCAGTTTCTCAGAGGACGTGCATTCTCCTAGCCTCCTCGACTCCTTGGGCTCTTGTTGTCTCTGCCTGCACCATGTCGATCGTGGCCTGAAACTCAGCCCTTCTTTGGTGCTCACACACACTAAATAATCCCTTGCATGTAATATAACTGATTTTTCAATACTTTACTGACAATTTTGACAACAAGAGGGGAAGTTAAGGAGTATCACTCTGAGTTGTTGCTGTTGTGTGCCGTCAAGTTGATTCTGACTCATAGTGACCCTGTATGACAGAGTAGAACTGCCCTATAGGGATTCTAGATTGTAATTTTTATGGGAGTAAATTGCCAGGTCTTTTCTTCCTCGGAGCCACTGGTGAATTTAAACTGGTAACCTTTTTGTTTGCAGCCAAGTGCTTTAACCACTGCGTCACTAGGGCTCTTATCACTGAGAGAAACCTCAGTATACATTCTCTCTTCCTTCTTTTTAGTAAGTCACCACCCCTTTCCCTCCTGACATGTCTTTGTCTGGAAAGACATTCCTCTACTTAAAACAAATTATGATGACAGCTGTTGTAATAATATCAACTACATGAAGGAAATTTAAATAAGAACTGGTACACATTATCCCTTTATAGATACCAAGCAATTATTTTCTTTTCTTTGAAATATGGTGCTAAAATGAAATCTTATTGGTCTGTTCAAAAACGTCTTTCAGAATTTAAAAATAGAGCATTAAGTGGCAAAAAAAGAGAAAGAAAATAAATAAATCACGAGCTCTTACTGTATAAACAAATTAGAGTTCTCTAGAGTTTTATTTTCTTTTTATTTCAACTTGATGTTGTTGTTGTGAGGTGCCATCAAGTCAGTTCCAACTCATAGCGACCCTATGTATTATAGAACGAAACACTGCCCAGTCCTGTGCCATCCTCACAATCCCTGTTATGCTTGAACCCATTGTTGCAGCCACTGTGTCAATCCATCTCAATGAGGGTTTTCCTCTTTTTTGGTTCCTGTCTACTTTACCAAGCATGATGTCCTTCTCCAGGGACTGGTCTCTCTGATAACATGTCAAAATTATTGAGACGAAGTCTTGCCATCCTCACCTCTAAGGAACATTCTAGCTGTGCTTCTTCCAAGACACATTTGTTCATTTTTCTGGAAGTCCACGGTATATTGAATATTCTTCACTGACACTATAATTCAGAGGCATTAATTCTTCTTAGGTCTTCCTTAGTCATTGTTCAGCTTTCACATGCATATAGGTGATTAAAAACACCATGGCTTGGGTCAGGTGCATCTTAGACTTTAAGGTGACATCTTTGCTTTTCAACACTTTAAAGGTCTTTGGCAGCAGATTTGCCCAATGCAGTGGATCGTTTGATTTCTTGACTGCTACTTCCATGGCTGTTGATTGTGTTGTTATTGTTAGGTGTTGTCGAGTCAGTTCTGACTCATAGCAACACTCTGTACAACCAAATGAAACACTGCCCGGTCCTGCACCAACCTTATAATCGTTGTTATGCTTGAGCTCATTGTTGCAGCCACTGTACCAATCCATCTTGTTGAGGGTCTTTCTCCTTTTCACTGGCCCTCTGCTTTACCAAGCATGATGTCCTTCTCCAGGGACTGATCCTTCCTGATAACATGTCCAAAGTATGTGAGATGTAGTGTCGCATCCTTGCGTCTGAGGCACACTCTGGTTGTACTTCTTCCAAGACAGATTTGTTCATTCTTCTGGCAGTCCATGGTGTAGTCAATATTCTTTGCCAATGCCATAATTCAAAGGCATCAATTCTTCTTCAGTCTTCCATATTCATTGTCCAGCTTTTGTATGCCTATGAGGCAATTGAAAACACCATGACTTGGGTCAGGCACACCTTAGTCTTCAAGGTGACATCCTCGATTTTCAACACTTTAAAGAGGTCTTTTGCAGAAGATTTGCCCAATGCAATACATCCTTTGATTTCTTGACTCCTACTTCCAAGGGTGTTGATTGCAGATCCAAGTAAAGTGAAATCCTTGACAACTTCAATCTTTTCTCCGTTTATCATGATGTTGCTTATTGGTCCACTTGTGAGGATTTTTGTTTTCTTTATGTTGAGGTGTAAGCCATACTGAAGGCTGTAGTCTTTGATCTTCATCAGTAAGTGCTTAAAGTCCTCTTCACTTTCAGCAAGCAAGGTTGTGTCATCTGCATATCACAGGTTGTTAATGAGTCTTCCTCCAATCCTGATGCCCCATTCTTCTTCATATAGTCCAGCTTCTCGGAGTATTTGCTCCACATACAGATTGAATAAATTTAGTGAAATATACAACCCTGTTGCACACTTTTCCTGACTTTAAACCACACAGCATCCCCTTGTTCTGTTCAAACTACTGCCTCTTGATCTATATACAGACTTCTCATGAGCACAATTAAGTGTTCTGGAATTCCCATTCTTTGCAACGTTATCCATAATTGGTTATGATTCACACAGTGGAATGCCTTTGCATAGACAATAAAATACAGGTAAATGGGTTTCTGGTATTCTCTGCTTTCAGCGAGGATCCATCTGACATCAGCAATGATATCCCTGGTTCCACGTCCTTTTATGAATCCAGCCTGAATTTCTGGCAGTTTTCTGTCGATAAACTCCTGCAGCTGCTTTTGAATGATCTTCAGCAAAATTTTACTTGTGTGTGATATTAATGATACTGTTCAATAATTTCCACATTTGGTTGGATTACCTTTCTTGGGAATAGGCATAAATATGGATGATTGTGGATCCAAGTAAAATGAAATCCTTGACAACTTCAATCTTCTTTCCCTTTATCATGATGTTGCTTATTGGTCCAGCTGTGAGGATTTTTGTTTTCTTTACTTTAAGATGTAATCGATATTGAAGGCTGTAGTCATTGACTTTATTTCAAGGTAAAATAAAAATACCTTGAATTTTAGATATAGTAAAAATAAATGCTCATGTCACCGGTGTTGCCATTTCTGCAGGATTAAGTACCATGGGCCCATACCAGTTACAGACATGTCTGGTTTCAGGGTTGTGGAAATAAACAAAGACCATCAAGTGAAAACAAGCAAAGGCTATTTATTTAGAGCTTGCTATAGCGCTTGCTTTTGGCCAGAGACTCACAGGCAAGCAGGTGAGTGAGAAAGCTTTACAGTGGAAAATAGGAAGGCTTCAGGTATGCTCTGATTGGAGGCTGTTAGCATGGGGAAGCTAGAGTCGGGCTAACTAGAAATGGAGCATCCTATGTGATTGGAGCCCTGGTGGCACAGTGGTTAAGAGCTCAGTGGCCAGCCAAAAGGTTGGCAGTTTGAATCTACCAGCTGCTCCTTGGAAACCCTATGGGGAAGTTCTTTTCTGTCCTGTAGGGTGGGAATTGACTAGAGGGCCACGGGTTTGGTTTTTGGTTTGGACCAGTTGAGGACAATTGCTGTAGAAATTACGGTTTGACTTCCCAGGTTGCTGCGGGTTGTGGGTCAGAGTTTTATTTTAATATATGGTCTTACTGTTGTCCACTTGTATATTTAGTCTGTCAGTATTTTCTGTTTTCATGATTGCTTAGGTATTTTTAAAATTAAAATTCAATGATTAGTAGAATGAAAATGGTTAAGCACTTGACTAATAGCTGAAAGATTGGTGGTTTGAACCCACCCAGAGGCACCTTGGAAGACAGGCCTAGCGATCTGCTTCCAAAAGGTCACAGCTGTTGAAAACCCTGTGAATCAAGGGTTTTCTACTCTGTATACATAAGGTCGCCATGAGTGGGAATCAGCTCTATGAGAACTAACAACAACATTTGCATGAAAGCAGAATTGAGTCATCTGGTAAATAAGAGATCCTATTTTACCTAAAAGACTTCATTTATGCTATCAAATATAAACCATTGTTAAAAATTAGAGCATAAAAAACATAGGCCTGTGATAATGTTTATATTCGTTCATCGTTTTTATCTCCATCATCTGTCAGGAAGAGGAAAAGGTTTTCTACCTTTCCCTAGCTAAAGCCATGACTTACTGTCCTAAACAGCAGTTAGGCTGGAGGTAATGGGAAGGAGGAGTCCCTGGGTGCCATAAACGGTTAAGCAAGTGGCTACTAACTGTCAGGTTGGTGGTTTGAATCCACCCAGAGGCTCCTTGAAAGAAAGTCCTGGCAATATGCTTCTGAAAGGTCACAGCCATGAATACCCTATGGAGCATAGTTCTACTCTGTAACACATGGGCTAGCCATGAGTTGGAATTGACTCTATGGCAACTTTTGTTTTTTTTTAAAGAGAAAGGAAGAATTAGGGTGTTTGTGATAGGCTAGTGGTAAGGACATTTATTTTAAGAGTTTACTGTCAATATCCAAATTCCCCAGGAGTCCTGGTGACACAGTGGTTAAGCTTTTGGCTGCCGGCCTAAAAGATTGGCAGTTTGAACCCACCGGCGGCTCCGAGGGAGAGAAGACCTGATTATCTGCTTCCGTAATGATTATAGCCTAGGAAACCCTATAGGGCAATTCTACTCCGTCCTACAGGGTTGCTATGAGTTGGAATTGACTTGATGGCACACAACAACAACAGCAACAACCAGACTCCCCAGGTTCAAATCTCAATTTGGCCACTTAATCTCTGTGTGACCTTGGACAAGTTATTTCACCAATCTCTGCCCCAGTTTCTTTATCTGTAAAATGAGGCTAATGATAGTGCCCACCTCAGGTTAATATATTTAGTGTACTTAACATATTATTATAAGAACTAAATAAACATCAACTATTATCATTGAGAAACTTCACTGACCAGGGTTAATACCAATTGGAATTTCAGTATATGTGGGCAAGAGTCTGACGCATAATATCGTATCACCTCAGCAACTAATAACACCAATTAGCTAAAGTGACACATTTTATTATCTTAGAGATGAAATGCAATCCCCTTTGTTACAGAAAATTTTCTCTCACTCATTGTTTCTATGGGAGATTCATCTACTTTCAATCAGAGGGAAAATCCTGAAGAAGGTATCTGTCTTATCTTATATGCCATGTAGGTCTTCATATTCACACACAACGAAAATATGTCCTTCTTGTGTTTTGTATCCACAAATATAGAAGATAATGTTACAGTCACATTTCCCTGTGTGTTAAACGTCTGCTGTCAACAAAAGAAACAAGAAAAAAAAATCGTACTGTCAGAGTTAATGAGTTAGAAATATTAATCAGCTCTTAAAATCATCTATAATATATCATACATAATTGGCCCTTGTGAATTTTTCTCCCGTGTGTTACTTAGTAAAGTTTATAACTAGCTTAAAAAAAAAAATTAATCAGGTGTATTGTACTCACAAGTGGGGCACTTGTGGCACAGCAGTTAAGTGCTCAGCTGCTAACTGAAATGTCATCAGTTGGAACCCACCAGCCACTCTGTGGAAGAAGGATGTGGCAGTCTGCCTCTATAACGTTTTACAGCCTTGGAAACCCTAGGGGGAAGTTCTACTCTGTCCTATAAGGTTACTAGGAGTCGAAAGTGACTCAACAGCAGTGGGTTTGTATGTGTGTGCATGTGTGTGTTTGGTTTATTGTTCTCACATCTGTGATGCTGTTCTGGGTAAACTAGTTTTGAGTAGTTAAGAGAAAAAGCTTATTACAGTTGATTATCATTATTCATGGTAATTATGTTCCGTAAAATCACCATGAGGACTGAATTTGCAAATTCTGAACTACCGCTCCTAGGGGAAATAAAGGATTAGGTTCCTGCAAGCCTCTGGTCACAACGTTTTCATCAACGGATCAGTACATAACTTTTTTTATGTATGCTTCCGTTTAAAGACAACTTATTTAATATGTACTGTTGATTCACTAACAATGAACGCACAGCCAACAGCACTATAACTCATGCCTGAATGAAGTCTATCTAACACATGTATTTTATTAATCTTAGGAATACTAGACAGCACTTCAGCACTATGTGTGGGGGCCATTTTAAACAGAAAAAGCATCAGTAGAAAGCACAAATATGTGAAAAACATGGCACTAAGGAGACCAGGAGGAGGATTCTTGCCTACAGTGTGAGAGCTGCAATAAGAAGGCAGAGCATCTCCTTGTTTTACCTCAGATAGGAAGGCGCACTTTGGGTAACACAGACTTTTCAGTACTCTGTGCATGTCCGTGAATAACCATGAAAGTGTCATGAATATTCATTTGCTGATTACAAGTGAATTCTAGCAAGTAGGTGAATTCTCAAATATGGAATCCACAAATAATATGGATCTACCGTATTAACTTTACTGAACTAGTGTTAAATGTCAACTTGATGGCCCCAAAATAATGCCCTCACAGGTGGGAAAAGTTCCATTGAATATGGAGATATAAACTGTCATTTGGGACACGTAGCAGCCTCAGAAATTGAGGGAAAGTGTATTGTTATATCACTGTGTGTATATATGTATCACTGCCCCATAGGGTTTCCAAGGAGCAGCTGGTGGATTTGAGCTGAGATCTTAACCACTACACCACCAGGGCTCCATGGTGATAGCAGATGAGTCAATCTCTAACCACCACTTCTGATGGATGGCAACTGCAGCCCTCTAAGCTCCACCGCCTGCAGATGTAAGATATAGCAGTATTTGAAGTTTAGTAAGTTCTCAGACTTACAGCCACCCCTTTATTTAAAACCGATTCCAATTTTTGGCATCTGTATGTGGCATTCCATGTTCCACATGGTGATTTTCTTTATTTTGCAGAAAAGCATTAACTTGTACTGCACTGTCACATTTTACTAGGAATTAAGCATCTGGTATCAACAGACTAAACAACATGGAAATCAGGATTATGCTGTCAGACTTAATAATACAGAAATATTAACCAGCTCTCAATTATCAGTAGTTTTCCGTGTATAATTGGCCCTTGATGTACATTTTGTACTTAAGTGTAACTCTCTGTACACCAGCATATGATAATAGTGCCTAATCTTTCATGTAACTAACAGAGTTAATTTGGCTAAATGAAATCAATTCATCAGCGATCCTGGTTCCTTGCCACACATATACACAAGTTAGTTAAACACATATACACACACTACCACACAGTTATTTTAAAATAATGCAATATGCTTTTTATTGTATTCAATAATAGATGAGAAAAGCTAATTAGCCTTAAGCAAACTTGAGAAAGGTGGAAAGTGAACCATAGTCAAGGAGACCTTGCCGGTAAAATTAACGCCTATGGCTTAGTTTACTGTATGCTTCAGTATGAGACCATTTGCTCCCCTATTTAATTAAAACATATTTCTCATCTGCTGTGACTCTTTTTAGCTGCAATACTGCACGACTGTTCAAGATCTGTTTAGAATCGGTCTTAAACAGTTTAACTGCAATTTAGAGAGTGTGTTTTTACTAGTGGAGGACCAGTGTGTGGGATCCTGAACTGAAGCAGTAAGCATTGGCCAAAAGTTCTTGTTCTCAGAATATCCTTATTTGAGCATTTCAAGCTGAAAGACAGTCTAATGCCTTGACCTTAGTCAAACTTTTCTTCAAAGATTTCACTAATTTTTTTAGATCTTTTTTAAATAATTTGATTTTTGTTGTTGAGTATATTTCACTAATTTATATTAACGTTTTGCATGCTTTTGCATTTTCCCAGTCTCTTCCCTTGCTCTCAACTGCCATTTCTTGTAATGGTCAATGTATCTGAGAGGAGTGACTGCTTTTCTCTCTGGTGGTTTCCTGCTGTTTATATTATTGAAACAACATAAACAAATTTGGGAAAAGCAAGTTCTACTTAAGAGTAAAAGGAGTCCTGGTGGCACAATGGTTAAACACTTGGCTACTAACACAGTTTGAACCCACCCAGCAGCTCCATGGGAGAAAGATCTGGCGATCTGCTCCTATAAAGATTTCAGCTAGAAAACTCCATGGGGCATTTCTACTCTGTCACATAGGGCCACTATGAGTTGAAATCAACTCAACAGCACCTAACAACAATAACAACACTTAAGAGTGAATGGGCACTGAGTGAGGACGGAAGGTTTACAGAGTAGCAAAGCAAATGAACTCCGATGCTCCTTCTGTTAGATATTCCTAAACTGTTCAAAGCATTTCTGGTTGCTTCCTGTCTCTCAGTTATGTTCTAAATGCATAGGGTTTCCTGATATTTGAGCTTTGGATAGGGTAGATGGACTATTACTCGTAAAGAAAGACCTTTCAACAATCTGAAAATGAAATTAAGAAAACAATTCCATTCTTAACAGCTACAAAATGAATAAAATACTTAGGAATAAATTTAACAAAACAAGGGCAAAACTTATACCGTGAAAACTACAAAACACTTTTGAAAGAAATTAAAGACGATCTAAATAAATGGAAAACATCCCCTGTTCAGGTTGAAAGACTTAACATTGTTAAGATGGCAATACTTTCCAAACTGATCTACAGATTCAGAACAATCCCTATCAGAACACCAGTTGACTTCTTTGTAGAAATTAACAAGCTGATCCTAAAATTCATGTGGATTTGCAAGGAACCCCAAATAACTAAAACAATCCTGAAAGAGAAGAACACAGTAGAAGGACTCAAGCTTCCTAATTTTAGAACTTACTGTAAAACAATGGTGATCAAGACAGTATGGTACTGGCACAAGGATAGACATATAGATCAATAGACTCGAATGGAGAGTCCAGAAATAAACCTATACAGATTTATTTTTTCTTTTTAGAAGTTCGGTTGCCATTATGCACCAAGAATCACATCAGAAGTTTTTTTTTCTGTTGTTTTGTTTTTTTAATTTTTTTATTGTACTTTAGATGAAGGTTTACAGAACAAATAGTTTCTCGTTAAACAGTTAGTACACATATTGTTTTATGACATTGGCTAACAACCCCACGACATGTCAACACTCTCCCTTCTCGACCTTGGGTTCCCTATTACCAGCTTTCCTGTCCCCTCCTGCCTTCTAGACCTTGTCCCTGGGCTGTTGTGCCCTCATTAGTCTCATTTTGGTTTTATGGGCCTGTCTAATCTTTGGCTGAAGGGTGAACCTCAGGAGTGACTTCATTACTGAGCTAAAAGGGTATCCGGGGACCATACTCTCAGGGTTTCTCCAGTCTCTGTCAGGCCAGTAAGTCTTTTTTTGTGAGTTAGAATTTTGTTGTACATTTTTCTCCCACTCTGTCCGGGACCCTCTGTTGTGATCCCTGTCAGAGCAGTCCATGGTAGTAGCCGGGCACCATCTAGTTGTACTGGACTCAGTCTGGTGGAGGCCCTGGTAGCTGTAGTCCATTAGTCCTTTGGACTAATCTTTCCCTTGTATCTTGTTTTCCTCATTCTCCCTTGCTCCCGAAGGGGTGAGACCAGTGGAGTATTTTAGATGGCTGCTTACAGGCTTTTAAGACCCCCAGACGCTACTCACCAAGGTAGAATGTAGAATATTTTCTTTATAAACTATCACATCAGAAGTTTTAAGATTTTCTTATTTTACAGCATATTTTTACACACCAACCACTAAGGCCAAAGATGAAGAAACTGAAGATTTTTACCGACTTCTACAGTCTGAAATTGATCAAACATGCAATCAGGATGCATTGATAATTAGTGGTTGGAATGCAAAAGTTGTAAACAAAGGAGAAGGATCAGTAGTTGGAAAATGTGCCCTTGGTGATAGAAACAATGCTGGAGACCACATGATAGAATTTTGAAAGACCAATGACTTCTTCATCGCAAATACATTTTTTCACCAACATAAACAGCAACTATATATGTGGATCTCCCCAGATGGAATACACAGGAATCAGATCTTCTACATCTGTGGAAAGGACGATGGAAAAGTTCAATATCATCAGTTAGAAAAAGGCCGGGGCCAACTGCAGAATAGACAATCAACTCCTCCTCTGCAAGTTCAAGTTGAAAGCTGAAGAAAATTAGAACAAGTCCACGAGAGCCAAAGTACGACCCTGAGTCCCACCTGAATTTAGAGACCATCTCAAGAACGGATTTGAGGAGTTGGACAGTAATGACTAAAGACCAGAGGAGTTGTGGAATGTCATCGAAGACATCATATATGAAGAAAGCAAAGGTCACTAAAAAACAGGAAGGAAAGAAAAGACCAAAGTGGATGTCAGAAGAGACTCAGAAACTTCCTCTTGAACACAGAATGGAAGAAATGAGGAAATAAAAGAGCTGAACAGGGCATTCCAAACGGTGGCTCAAGAAGACAAAGTATTACAATGACATATGCAAAGAGCTGGAGTTAGAAAACCAAAAGGGAAGAACATGCTTACCATTTCTCAAACTGAAAGAACTGAAGAAAAAATTCATGCCTTGAGTTGGAATAGTGAAGGACTTTATGGAAAAAAATACTAAATGAGACAGGAAGCATCAAAGAAGATGGAAGGAATACACAGTCACTGTACCAAAAATAATTGGTCAAAGTTCAATCATTTTAAGAGGTAGCATATGATTAAGATACTGAAGGAAGAAGTCCAAGCTACACTGAAGACACCGATGAAAACAAAGCTCCAGGAACTGACAGAATACTAACTGAGATGTTTCAACAAACGGATGGAGCACTGGAAGTACTGACTAGTCTATGCCAAGAAATTTGGAAGATAGTTACCTGGCCAACAGACTGGAAGAGATCCATATTTATGCCTATTCCAAAGAAAGGTGAACCAACTGAATGTGGAAATTATCAAACAATAGCATTAATATCTTTGTTTTTCTCTTTCTTTAGTTTAAAAGAAGTATATTGATCTCATCCTATGTACTAAGGGACAGAAAGTACAAATACAAATAGGGCATAGCCACTGACCTCAAGAAATTCACAGATAGTAGAAGCGATAGACATAATAACACCTATTTATAAACATAATCTAAATGCAGTGATAGAAGTATACACCAGTATTGAATAAAGTGAACCTAACTCGACCGTCCAGAAGGCAATAAGGGATCAGAATAGGCTTCCTGAAGGAGGAGTCTAACAGGAGAAGTAGAAAAATATAGGTGAAGGGCTACAGGCAGAGCAGAAACATAGAGTGTGAAAGAGTGGGATGTGTGCAGGGAGCTACAAGTGTAGGTGTGTGAGTGCAAAGCATGAACCAGGGCAAAGCATGATGTTGCATCATGTAGACCTTTGTGTCCCAGGTTAAGGAGTTTAAAAGTTAACTCTGTAGACAGACGAGTACTTCAAGGTTTTCATCAGGGTAGCTAACCGTCAGACTTTCATTGAAGATAAAACACTCTGACGCTTGTGTGGAGTTGAATGTGACAAGAATTTTGAGTATAATATGGAGTAAGGGATACTTTGTAGGAGAATTTAGGTGAGAAAAGACAAAGATCTGAATTAGGACAGTGATAAATTCGTACCTCAATATACCCTCTGAAAAGACATATGTACAAGTTTACTTCGTGCAATGGTATTTATAACATTGGAATCCCTGAGTTGTACAAATGGTTAAGCTCTTGGCTACTAATAGAAAGTTAGGAGGATTGAATCAACCAGAGACTCCTTGGAAGAAAGGCCTGGTGATCTACTTCCAAAAAGTCAGCCATTGAAAACCCTATGGAGCACAATTATACTCTGACATATGTTGGGTCTCCATGAATCAGAATTGACTCAACTACAACTTTTTTTTTTTTTTTTTTTGGTAATAGTGGAAACAACCGTTATGTTTTTGCTTTTGTTTAATGCACAGATTTCAATATATGGAATCTTGGTAACTGAAAATGGAGATATCTGGGAGCAGTTGGAGGAAACAGAAAATTTTATTTCTTCAGGACTCTTCCCACCATCTCATATTAAGATATAGCCTAAGGAAATGGTCAATATTTCGAGGCAGATTAGCCTCATCATTTTAGCCTGTTCTTTCCTGCTCATAGTCACTAGAGCCATTTGCCATAAGCTAAGAATAGGGCAAATATATTCTTTCACCACTACTATTAAATCTTATTCTGAAAGTTCTAGCCAATGTAAGGCAAGAAAAATTATATAATGCTTATAGATACTGGAAATTAGCTGATAAATGCCTATTTTTATTTTTCTTCTTGAACAACGTAAGGGAATCAACTGAAAAACCTACTCATGTTTAATAATGAGTATTCAATAATGTGGTAGGTTATGAATTATAAAAATATTGAATTTTCTGTATACTAGAAACAACCACTTAAAAATAATGGGAAATAATTCTAGTCCTAACACCAATCAAAATACAAAATATTTAAGATTAAGTTAACACAGATGTGTAGAAATTATGTGAGGAAAATTGAAAATTTTTATTAGACAAGGTAAATACAGAATTGAATAATTGAATAAAATACAAACTTTCTGAATTAAAATATGTACTATTTTTAATTTGTGACGTCTACCCCAAATTGATTGTAAACTCATTAAAATCCTAGTAAAATAACAATGGGAAAGTTTTTAGGATATGATATAATTAGTCTTAATTTTTTGGTAAGCAAACTCACGTTCCAAATTGTCAAGAAATTTTTCAAAATAAAGAGCAATGAGGGGACTCGCCATAACAAATAGTAGCATTTACTATAAAGCAGTAAAAATGCCATCTTTTTTTGCTACTGGTGGCCAAGATTAAAAATATATATCTGGTATTCATATGCTCATAAAAACTGATCATAAACTGAGACAAGTCAATAGAACAGACTAGAGCTGTATCTTACACTAGCATTCTAAATTGCATAAAAGTAGAAATCAGAATAAAGTTCTGTGGGCAAATTAATTTGGGCACTTTGATAAAAATTAAGTTCAACATGTTTCTTTATTGCTCAGAATATTTAATAGACTCATATATGTTGTGAATTTTCAAGCAGAGCCATTATGTACAATAGTTCTCAGATTTATTTGACCTCAGAATCTTTTTAAAAATACATCAGGCAAGATAAATACTCTTCTTAACAATCAGTGAAAAGCTGGATGAGAAGTAGGCACACATTTGTATAATTTAATGTTCTGTAAAGGGATACCTCAATTCATTTGAGAAAAGAATAGATTCAGTAAGTGGAATTTAGACACCTGGGTAAAATTTGGAAATAAACATCATGCATATTAAGATTTAAATTTAAAAATTAAAACCAAAAAGTAGTAGAAGACACTAAGTTTTGAATACATACTTCCAGGATAGATATCAGTCCATATAGCTCAACCTCTCTGGGCCCAGAAGCAACTTTATAGAGAGAATAAGAGAAAATTTATTGAGAGAATAAAAGATTCTGAATAAATGTTCAACCTCCTTAAATTATGTGAACTAAATGGATACATAATTTATGACACGTGAGACTGGCCATGATTAAAAATATATATCTAATATTCATATAAGGAGCCCTGGTGGCACAGTGGTTAAAGTGATAGACTGCTGACTGAAAGGTTGGCAGTTCAAAACCACCAGCCGCTCTGTGGGAGAAGGATGTGGCAGTCTGCTTCCATAGAGATTTACAGTCTTGGAAACCCTATGGGATTGCTGTGAGTCAGGATCAAATCCACGGCAGTGGGTTAGCATTCGCATACTCATAAAAACTGATCACAAACTGAGGCCACATTTCCTTTTCATACCCAAACTCATATGGCAAGAGCTCCCATCTTGATTAACCACAAGAAATTCAGTCTTACACTAGGGTTCTCGCCCAGGTCTCTCTGGGAATACCCAGGGAATGCTTACAGGCTCGGGGGATTGGTTGTGGTGGTCACATGTGCCCAGCCAGCAATCTCGATCTGTACCACTGACTGCTCCAAATTCTTGCTCCCCTTAAGCCACTTTATTCCAAGTGAGGAAATAGGCTACCTTTAATTCTCCATGATCCAGGTGATAACAAACTATTAACTAGGTATTCTGAAGACTGGGAAATAACCAATGAATATTACAACACAGAAAACATGTAAACATTCCCGAGTAAATAGGACTCTGTAAGAATGCAGAGGCCTGACCTCCCTACCAGGGGCAGCCTGGGCAGCTTCTCTCCTTAATCTTGGCTATGCCACCCTGTCTCCAAGTGCTGGGGTCTCTGCTAACAGGAGTACCCTGGAGCACATCTCTCCTAACGAAAGACAGGGAGGATAGAAGCTTTTCTTTACTTTGTGTTTGTATAATCAAACGGCCAGTTAATTTTTTTTTTTCTTAGAACAAAAAAACAGTCATTTCTCAAAGGTATTCGATGCCATACTTCAGTTAACTTGCCTAAGTTCATATTTATATTATTTTTGGGACGAAGTGCAGTGTGGTGGCTGAGAGAACGAGTTTGAATACTGGCTTCACCCCTTATAACATAAGTTACCTTGAGCAATACACATAATTTCTCTGAGTTTTCTTTTTCCTTTGTGTGAAATGGGATTAATAACACCTACTTATAGAACTGGAAAACAGAAGACCCAGGATCCAACTCAGCTGTAGTGCCAAGTCTAGTTATTTTATTTTCACTCTTAGGCACTATGTAGTTCTTCTAGAAAGGGATTTCTTTAGTTACAGAAGGGTGTTCTCTGACACAAAATTTCTTTTGAATGATTCAATTCATTCCCAAATGAAGGCTCCCAAATAGAAATCTGTCCTGTTTTCTTTAGGATATTGATTTATTATCTTTACATATATAAAATAATACTAATTCAGAAACCAGGATGAGTTCTCCCAGACACATTACATGCCTTGGAACTGCACTTTGGGTTAATACAATATAGGTACAATTTCAAATGTCAATTTTCTAGTTCATGAGGTAACTTTCAGTCTTAGATATTTGGCTGTGCTTTTGGAATTTTTTTTCTTTCCTTCCTAGTAAGTGGATCCAGCCAAGAAGCCATAAGAAAGTGGACTTTAAAACATCCTGGGACAATTGTACATAGTTAATTTTCCTTAGTCCCAAAACAATATGGAATGTTACTCTGTTACTAGAAGCCAGTCAGAGCCAGTGCCATAGTCTTAGTCACTTTCCCATTTACTTAACAATCCTATTCAGATATTCATATTTACAGATAGATATTTGATAATGTTTACCAAATTGGCAAATACAATAATTGGAGAAGAATTTTAATGAAAACATAACTCCTAGGGCAATTTTTCAGTGACATTAAATTGAATGATTTTTTTTTACTTGTCTTATTTCATCTAGAGACTGATTGAATCCAACCAACATTTAGTTGTATGTTTTCCCTAAATATTGTTAACCAGTTTAATCTCCAGCAAAATATAATACAACATGTAAATATGGCATGAATTCTTTTAGTCTAGCACATTTTCAGGTAAGGATATTTTCAGTTTCTGAGGGACACCGAGTGTTTTTGATGCTCTTATAAAGAGAGTTGCAATGTTCGCTTTGGTGCACTCTCCTGGAGTTCACCGTGGATGCTTGTACTGTACTCTAAGGCCATTGCACATCTGGATGAGGGTGGGTGGCGAGTGATGACAACTCTAGGGCCCTTTTCTATCTTTCCCCTTTTTATACCTTTTTCTTTTTTAAGGGCCACACAGATGTAACTGTAAAATCTTTATTCTAATGAGAGAGACGAAAGCTTGGGAGAACCCACCTGGAAAATCCTCTTATGTTTTTATATCCTTCCTCCTTTTTTATAGAAAGCTCATCAAGCTTACAGGTTAGGGAGAACTTAAATGAAAGCAATAGAGAACGAAAAATGGGGAAAATAGGCCAACAACAAATCATAATAAAAATAGCAATTGAGATGAAAAGATGGAATAAAAAATATCTGGTAATAGGGTGCATTTCCCTGGAATGATTAGTAATGATTCTTCCAATTGGAAGATTTTGTGATCCATCTTTAAAAGTTATTTCATGGTGAGATTTACTTATCCTGGGTATTTAGAACTTCTGTCTTGGTAACCACAGGACAGACTTTTGGTCTCAATAATATATCACTGAGGAATAAATGAAAAAACTTATAGGGAAGTTGGAAACCCTGGTGGCATAGTGGTTAAGAGCTACGGCTGCTAATCAAAAGGTCAGCAGTTTGAGTCCACCAGATTCTCCTTGGAAACCCTATGGGACAGTTCTACTCTGTCCTTTAGGGTTGCTATGAGTCAGAATCAACTTGACGGCAATGGGTTTGGTTTTTTGTATAGGGAAGTTACTGGTGTTCATAATCCATGGGACAGGAAAAACTGATATTTTGTGGGATTCTTCCTCCCCACCTTGGCTGTAGAATACTATATTTATTCTTTTTTTTTAAAAACAAATCCTAAGTATAGAAAACCTGAGTTACTATCTTCTAGCTAAGTTTAGGAAAGTACTTCAAAAGTACTTAAAGAAAGATAAAACTTAAGTCTGGGTCCATAGGTTTAAGAAACCTATAAAATATTTTAATTAATTAATTCATTTCTTCCCTAACATAGTGGTTAAGAACACGGGTTTTGAAGTTGGAATGTCCGGTATGAACTTTGCTTTATGACTTCCTAGCACCTGCCATGGAGAAGATGTGTAACTTTTCTGGCTCCAGTTTCCTCCTTTGTAAAAGGGATATACCAATAATAACTACTTCAAAACATTGCTATGAGGATTAAATTAGCTCTGTTTTGCTTAGAAAAATAAGGAGCTGTGGTGGTGCAGTGGTTAAGCAGCCGGCTGCTAACAGAAAGGTCGTCAGTTCTAACCCACCATCCGTAAAGATTATAGCATTGGAACCATATAGGGCAGTTCTACTCTGTCCTAAAGGGTCGCTATGAGTCAGAATCAACTCAAGAGCGGTGGGTTTTGGACATAGAAAAATATTTTTCAATTGTTGCTGTTAGGTGCCCTCCAGTTGGTTCCGACTCATGGCGACCCCGTGTACAACAGAATGAAAAACTGCCTGGTCCTGCACCATCCTCGCAATCCTTGTTATGCTTGAGCCCAGTGTTGCAGTCACTGTGAGGATACATCTCATTGAAGGTCTTCTTCTTTTTCACTGACCTTCTATTTTACCAAGCATGATGTCCTTCTCCAGGGACTGATCCCTCCTGATAACATGTCCAAAGTATGTGAAACGTAGTCTCGCCATCCTTGCTTCTAAGGAGTATTCTGGTTATACTTCTTCCAAGACAGATTTGTTCATTCTTTTGGCAGTCCATGGTATATTCAACATTCTTCACCAACACCACAGTTCAAAGGCGTCAGTTCTTCTTCTGTCTTCCTTATTCATTGTCCAGCTTCCCATACATGTGAGGCGATGGAAAACACCATGGCTTGGGTCAGGAACACCTTAGTCTTCAAGGTGACATCTTAGCTTTTTAACACTTTAAAGAGGTCTTTTGCAGCAGATTTGCCCAATGCAATGCGTCTTTTCATTTCTTGACTGCTGCTTCCATGGGTGTTGATTGTGGATCCAAGTAAAATGAAATCCTTGACAACTTCAACCTTTTCTCCATTTGTCATGATGATGCTTATTGGTTCAGTTGTAAGGATTTTTGTTTTCTTTATGTTGAGGTGTAATCCCTACTGAAGGCTGTGATCTTTGATCTTCATCGGTAAGTGCTTCCAGTCCTTTTCTCTCTCAGAGAGCAAGGTTGTGTCATCTGCATATTGCAGGTTGTTAATGAGTCTTCCTTCAATCCTGTTGCCCCTTTCTTCTTCATATAGTCCAGCTTCTCAGATTATTTGCTCAGCATGCAGATTGAATAAGTATGGTGAAAGAATATAACCCTGACGCACACCTTTCCTGACTTTAAACCTCACGGTATCCCCTTGTTCTGTTCAAACAATGCCTCTTGATCCGTGGACAGGTTCCTCATGAACACAATTGAGTGTTCTGGAATTTCCATTCTTCACAATGTTATCTATAATTTGTTATGATCCACACAGTTGACTGCCTTTGCATAGTCAATAAAACACAGGTAAACATCTTTCTGATATTCTCTGCTTTCAGCCAGGATCCATCTGACATCAGCAATGATAACCCTTGTTCCACATTCTCTTCTGAATCTGGCTTGAATTTCTGGCAGTTCCCTGTCTGTGTACTGCTGCAGCCACTTTTGAATGATCTTTAGCACAATTTTACTTGTGTGTGATATTAATGATACTGTTCGATAATTTCTGCATTCGGTTGGATCACCTTTCTTGGGAAAAGGCATAAATATGGATCTCTTCCAGTCAGTTGGCCAGGTAGCTGTCTTCCAAATTGCTTGGCATAGATGAGTGAGCACTTCCACTGCTGTGTTCCTTTGTGGAAACACTTCAATTTGTATTCCATCAGTTCCTGAAGCCTTTTTTTTTTTTTTTGCCAATGCCTTCAGTGCAGCTTAGACTTATTCCTTCTGTACTATGGGTTCTTGATCATATGCTACCTCCTGAAATGGTTAAACATTGACCAATTCTTTTTGGCATAGTGACTGTGTATTCCTTCCATCTTCTTTTGATGCTTCCTGCATCATTTAATATTTTACCCATAGAATCCTTCACTATTGCAACTCAGGACTTGAATTTTTTCTTCAGTTCTTTCAGCTTGAGAAATGCCGAGCGTGTTCTTCCCTTTTGGTTTTCTAACTTCAGGTCTTTGCATATGTCATTGTAATACTTTACTTTGTCTTCTAGAGCTGCCCTTTGAAAGCTTCTGTTCAGCTCTTTTACTTCATCATTTCTTCCTTTTGCTTTAACTACTAGACGTTCAAGAGCAAGTTTCAGAGTCTTTCCTGACATCCGTTTTGGTCTTTTCTTTCTTTCCTGTCTTTTTAATGACCTCTTGCTTTCTTCATGTATGATGTCCTTGATGTCATTCCACAACTCGTCTGGTCTTCGATCATTAGTGTTCAACTTGTCAAATCTATTATTGAGATAGTCTCTGAATTCAAGTGGGATATACTCAAAATCTTACTTTGGCTTTTTGTGACATGTTCTAATTTTCTTCAGTTTCAACTTGAACTTGCATATGAGCAATTGATAGTCTGTTTCGAAGTTGGCCCCTGGCCTTGATCTGACTGATGACATTGGGCTTGTCTATTGTCTCTTTCCACAGATATAGTTGATTTGATTCCTGTGTATTCTATCTGGTGAGGTCCATGTGTAAAGTCTCTGTTTATGTTGGTGAAAAAAATGTATTTGCAGTGAAGAAGTTGTTGGTCTTGCCAGATTCTATCATGTGATCTCTGGCATCCTTTCTATCCCCAAGGCCATATTTTCCGACTACTGATCTTTCTTTGTTTCCAACTTTCACATTCCAATCACCAATAATTATCAATGCATCCTGATTGCATGTTTGATCAATTTCAGATTGCATAAGTTGGTAAAAAAAATCTTCAATTTCTTCATCTTTGGCCTTAGTGGTTGGTGCATAAATTTGAATAATAGTTTTATTAACTGGTCTTCCTTGTAGGCATATAGATATTATCCTATCACTGACAGCGTTGTACTTCAGGATAGATCTTGAAATGTTCTTTTTGAAGATGAATGCAACGCCATTCCTCTTCATATTGTCATTGCCAGCAGAGTCGACCATATGATTATCTGTTCCAGAATGGCCAATACCAGTCCATTTCAGCCCACTAACCCCTAGGATACTGATGTTTATGTGTTCCATTTCATTTTTGACAATTTCCAATTTTCCTAGATTTATACTTCGTAAATTCCACATCCCAATTATCAATGGATGTTCAAAGCTGTTTCTTCTCATTTTGAGTCGTGCCACATCAGCAAATGAAGGTCCCCCAAACTTGACTCCATCCACGTCATTAAGGTCGACTCTACTTTGAGGAGGCAGCTCTTCCCCAGTTGTCTTCTGAGTGCCTTCCAACCTGAGGGGCTCATCTTCTGGCACTATATCAAACAATGTTCCAATGCTATTCATAAGATTTTCACTGGCTAATTCTTTTCAGAAGTAGACCACTGGGTCCTTCTTCCTAGTTTGTCTTAGCCTGGAAGCTCAGCTGAAACCTGTCCATTGTGGGTGACCCCACTGGCACTTGAATACCCGTAGCATAGCTTCCAGCATCACAGCAACATGAAAGCCCTCACAGTATGACAAACTGACGGGCACATGGGGGATTTTGCAATTAGTAAGCATTTACTTAAGGCTAGGTGATAAATATAAGTGTTATTATTACTGGTATTATGAGACATTGATGGTTCAATGGTAGAATTCATGCCTTCCACGTGAGAGACCTGGGTTCAATTCCTGGCCAATGCACCTCAAGCACAGCCACCATCCATCTGTCAGTGGAGGCTTGTGTGTTACTATGATGCCGAGCAGGTTTCAGGGCAGCTTCTAGATTAAGACAACTAAGATTGAGTAGAAAGAAAGGCCTGGTGATCTACTTCCAAAAATTAGCCAGTGAAAACCCTATGGATGGCAATGGTCTGATCCCCAACTTATCATGGGAATGGCACAGGATTGTGCAGTATTTCATTCCGTTGTGCATGGGTTACCATGAGTTGGGGCTGACTCCACAACAACAACAACACAACAACAACACTTATCATCACTTTTACCTACTTACTATTACTATTAGCTATTTAAAAACAAAAACAAAAGTATTTTGCCAGATCTTCTGCGAGATGGGAATAAAACATGACTTGGATGATGTTCTTGATCAGTTTTGTACCTTGTTGGAGTTCAGTCGGGGCCAGAAGTTCTTAACCAGGAGACCATGGCTGAGTGTCAGGGAGTCTACAAACTCTGTGCAGAATTGTGGACTAGAATTTTTTGGGGGGAGAGAGGATTTTCAGCTTCATCAGATTATCTTGGAGCCAGTGATCCTAAAGTAATAAAGGCCCACTGGTCTACACAGAGGTTTCCACGTCAGATTACAAAGGGGCGTGCGAACCTTCATCTAGTCCAGACCAAGAAGGAGGGAGAGGCTGATTGGCTTTGGGCATTAGGGAAAACTCGGGACTCTTTAGAGCTCAAGTACCATTTTATCACCAAACACTTTCACTTCCACACTTTCTTCGGAAAAGCCCCATCATGTTTTTTACCAGGTGTGCATGTACACACATATCCATATCTATGACAATGAAAGAGGATTTGATGCAAAACGATTCAACAGAAATGGTATTTTCACTTTCATATCAAAGGGTTTTCCAAAATCTTTTTCCCAGCAGCACTTAATGTTTTCATCAGCCTGTAAATGATCTGATGACATGTTGTTCTCCCCCAACCAGACTGTGAGTTCCTGAGGGCCAGAGCCTGAGCAGTAGCATCCTTTGTACCTCAGCGTCTAGCACAGGGCCCTGCACACAGTAAATGGTCAATATAGTTTTCAGTTCTTAAGTGAGCTTTGACTGAACTGTAGTGAAGTTTACCAACAGGGGTATGCATTTCTTATCAAGGAAGTAGGGTTCATCTATGAAATATTTTGCTTTCTGTGTTGCCAGAACCAAACCCACTTAGACACACTCAGTTTGAAATGACTGATTAGCAGCTAATGGTTTTGATCACTGTTTTTTTAGTTCTCCAGGTGCCATTTGACTGTAAACAACAAGGGAGTGACCAATTGAAGGCAGAGGACTGGGATGGTAAGTTAAAGAAAAAGAAAGGGTCTCAATGCCATTCCAGGAAAGAGGAGTAGTCAGCAGGAAAAGGAGGGGATAAGAGGTGAGAAGCTGTCATTTGAGGAACCACACCACTGTCCTTAGCTATGAATCAGTGATAGAACATGTGGCAACTCGCAGGGTTTTTGTGGTTTTAGTCAGTGCACCACACTGGCCCTCTAATGAAGCGCTGATTCCTGGAACTGATTACTATTGTAGTTTATGTGCCCACTTCCCAAGTACAGTCACAATCATAGACCATGTCCTGAAGGACTTCCCGGCGGTCACCATCAGCCGTAGGCTTCAACAACCTAAGCAATTTTTAGATATCCCAAGACAGTGCTTTCGTTATATTTTACAGAAAATTTACTTTTCTTTTACAATGCTATACAAAAGGCAAGGATAGGAAATAAACACCTGAAATCTTCCTATAACCCTGAAGTAGGGGTTGGAGAGGTGTTTTGTACTTGGTTACGTAGAGAAGAGGAGAGCCAGCTCCTCCTCACCATAGGTGTTAGGTGTCCTCTGTTAGTGCTATGGATATGAGACGCTGAAGATTATAGTGAACATTAATTCACGGGCAGAGCTCCCTGGTTTAAGAGGTCTGAACAGTTGGGAACCAATATTCTCTTTGTTCTGCCTAATGTAAAGTCCTCAATACGGCATTGAGAAATTCCCTCAAGTCTTGACAGTCTGGTATCTTCACTGTGACTTACTTAATTCAGGCCACTGCCACCTCTTGCCTGGTGTGAGTCTCAAGCCCCAAACTGGTTTCCCTCTTCAGCCCTGAGTGGTCTGCTACCTCTGTGCACCCTCCCTCACCTCCCATGCCCACAAACATCCCAACTACACAAAACTACGTTTCTTGTTGTTAGCTGCTGTCAGGTTGGCCCTTGACTCATGGTGACCTCAAGCACAAAGTTCCTAGCAGAAGGAGATCGCTATGTCTTTCTTCCTAGTCCGTCTTAGTCTGGAAGCTCCACTGAAACATACTTAGCATCATAGCAACACAGAAGCTTCCCCTGACAGACAGATGATGACTCCACTTGAGGTGCATTGGCTGGGAATCAAATCCAAGTCTCTTGTATGGGAGGTGAACATTCTACCACCGAACCACCACTGCCCCCAAACTATGTTTAGCTCTCCTTGACCTCTGTGTCCTCAGGGCCTCTATGCATGCTGTTCTCTCTGCCTAAAATACTCTCCTTCCCTCTCCATCTGACAGTACACCCCCTGTAGACCTCCCTTCACTTGGATATCAACTCATCATTAAGTTCTTGTTTCTTCAGGAAGCTCTCCCCAAGCACTTCTTCATATCTGTGTTGGTGCCCCTTGAAGGCACTCCTATAGCAGTATAGGCCATCCTCAGCACAGCCCTCATAACCCTATGTTCTAATTATTTGTTCACCAGACAGCAGACTCATGAGGCAGTGAAGCATGGGTCTTGTTAATCAATACATTCTGAGTCCCCTGCACACATCCTGATCCAATAGGGTCTCAATAATTATGCCATGAATGAGTAAACGAACGTGTCAAGGTTCAAGAATGTGGTTGCTATAATTATCCTATCAGTTTTTGTGTTCATGGAGCAAAACTCTAATGGCTCCTAAAGACATTTCTCATTTACTACAAGTTTTTTTTTTTTTTTTCCCCTCCAAATGGGACTAAGGAGAAAAACCTTTAATTTGACTAAAATAGTATCAAAAAAGCCTATAAGCCATTTTCTATAGTTACGATAAGAGAGAGGGTATCTCGGAGTGATCAGTAAACAGGGTAACGCTGTATCCTGCTTATACTTGTTTCAATATAATTCTTAATGGCACCCCCTTTTATTGTCAAATGTTTCCCAATTTGGACAGTAAATTATATGGCTGTCCTATCTACAAATACTTTGGGAATAAAGAGGAAGGGAAAGAGAATCGCTGTAAGAAAAAAATTTTTTTGAAAGCTATTCTTTATTTTTTACAAGAACACAAGGAAAAAAGCCAATTACACCCCCCCATCCCAGTTTAAGTCATGATTAATGATAAAAAGGAAGGAAGCAATTTTATATGAGTTTCTTAAGAAGTTACTGTTAGTCTTTATCAGTTGCCAAAGATAAACATTTATATTTTCTTTTCATTTGGAGAAGATCATTTTCAATTAACAACTAAATATTAATGTTTCCCAGCATTCTTTTCAAAAGCATACAAAGTGAGTTTTGTTATTCCAGTTTGCTTTTTGTCTCTCATCTTTTAATTTAAAAAATAAACCGATAAGACACAATGAATGTATAATAACTTAAGTGGTTTCTTTGAAAATCTCTTTGCCGACTCACATCTTAAATACAATTCTAAGAACACCACAGCCTTCCCCAAGACTCTTTGAGTTCAGTAAACAGTGGATATGTAGAAGCATTAATTTAAGGCAAGAACTAAGGCCATCAATTTTTTGGAAACAAGAAAGATGTAATTCCTATAGAGTCTGTTGACCCTTTGCAATGTGTTTATTCCTTTTTTCTTTAAGTAAAATATCTTCAATTTGAAGAGCTACTGTTTTTATAACGTGGTTGAGAAGTACTATGAATTGCAGGCTGTGAAATGGAGGAAGTTAATCATACAATGAACATCTCAAGTTGATTAAAATTACCCAAAGGTGAATTAAAGTTTATGTTTTATCTCATTTGAGTTATACTCTAGTCATAAAATGGCCACTCAGATCTTGTCATGTGAGGCCATAAACCCCATAGGTCACTTCCTTCGTGCCCCTTGGTCTTTCCTCCCAGGGCCAGTAGGAGACCTGGTGGCACGGAGGTTAAGTGCTCGACTGCTAACAGAAAGGTCAGCAGCTTGAACCCAGCAGCCGCTCTGCAGGAGAAAGATGTGGCAGTCTGCTTCCGTAAAGACTTACAGCCTTGGAAACCCTGTGGGGTTTGGTTTTTGGTTTATCTCTCTCTGCCCCTTCTTAACTAGTAGTTGAGCCACAGTATGAATGATCTCATCCACAAGCTACTGGCTGCTCTCTTTGCTGGGCTGGCGTATGCTCCACTCTTCCTCTATTGCCCTGCATTTGAAGAGGAATATAAGGTTGCCAAGATGTGGGCAGCTAAAATTCACCCTGATTCATCTTGGTACTTGCTGGCAGACCCAAGTATGTCAACAAGGTTATTCATCATTTATTATCATTCTCAAGCATATTTCTCACCTTCCTCCTTTCCAAGGTTACCTATAAAAACAAAACTTATTTCTGGAAAGTTGGGTGGGGGGAGTAATTTTGAATTTCATCAGCGAATGTTTCAGAGAAGTTTCATTGATAACTAGTTAAAGTGAAGTTTGTTGGGTGTAGCTCACAGGATAGATAGCTTCAGGTGGCTTTGAGAAAACGAGAGAGAGCTCAGCAAAAGTTGAACTTGGATGAATTCCCACTTTTGCCTACCGCTGGCCTTGACTTAGCTTTTGAAAGAGGCAACTCTGTAAAGGAGAAAGTAACCAAAATTAAGGTTTGGAATGACCTGCACATGCTAATAATCCATCTTAGTTCTCCTTTTTAGTCATGTGATTAATCCAGACATGGATTTAATGATCTTACATGTAAGTTCATGTGGTAAAACAGAACAACATAATTATTAGTTACAGTCATTGCTGAATTTTTTTCAACATGGTTGTTCTGGCATCTCCACGGAGAATCCGTCCTCATATGGAATTATTTCTTACTTTCTTTGAAAATGGACTCAGAAAATGTAAGATGTTCCCTAATTCAGGACACTTTGATCCCCTGGCCTCTTACTCTTCTGAGTCAGGAAGATTTCTTCTCTTTGTGTTTGTCATGGAATCAAAGCAAATTTCAAAAATAAATCATTCTGTTGCTGAAAAATAAAGGGACTTTTTTTGATTAGTAATTGTAATATTAGCTATTGTGACATCATAGAATCACAGTGCTTAGAGACAAACTGGACTAAATGTCTTCGCTTTTGGAAATGAGCAAATTGGAAACCTAGAAATAGAATTTATAGTTTTGTCATCCTCCTTTCAATGTTCTTTAGTATTATTTTAAAAATATTTACTATTAAAAAATTCTAGTGTAATGCAGTAGATTGTCAGTCTTTGGAGTCTCTAGGGAACAAGTCAGTTAACTTTGATAGTAATCTAAGGACTGTGCCAACAGTGATACATATTTGAAAACCAGTATGTATTTGTTCCTTTAAAGTTTAGGTTTCCCATAAAATAAAGACGGAGGTTTTATTTTCTATTTTCTTTTAAAAATTATAATAGCAGGCTAAGATGAACAAATCAAGAGGAAAATGAAGCAATGACAACGTCTTTATAATATAACAAGATGTTTGCTGTTCTGTAATTTTCCCTTATGTCACACATTACGTAGGGACTATAAGTCTGACTTGCTTTTGGTCATAATTAATATTAATTGGCATTTAAACAGGATGCTGTCTTTGCAAAACCATCTATGGCACTGCTTTCAACATCAGCATCTATCACTACGTTTCAACTGTTTTGCAAACAAACTTTCTTCCAGTTAATAATTAAACAGAGGAACAGCTTGTGGTATATGCTTGGAACTAATTTTACTACATATAGTTGGAAGTGACAGGCACACATGAAGATGTGACTGAAGCCTGGTGACATTTAAATATTCAGCTTTTCCTCTGTTACCTTGACTGGAGTAAAGTTGGTTCCCAAGGTAAAAACTAAGTGGTCTGCCGGCATATGGTATAACCTCCATTTGAGTGCTAAAAGCTGGATACTGTTTTTGTGAAACAGATGTTGTTGAGTGCAGCAATGCACAACTGACTCTAGCTAACAGCTGGGAATCCTTCGTGACCCATATAGAGAGAAATAAACATGGTCCTATGCTTGGCAAAAGTGTAAGAAAGCAAATTTCCATTTGTTAAGGGCTTATCGAAATGAAGAATAAATGTTTTTAGCCATAAACTGATTTTATTCACCAGAGTAATCTTGCCAGCAGCTTACGTGATGGCCTCATAATATTACAGGCACCCTTTGCCAGATGAAGGCTGCAGTTGCAGTGACATATAGTACAGATGGAAAATAAACATCTGCCTCAATCAGAAGAGAAGACCCAGGACAAGGTTGATGAATATTATCTGGCATGATTATCTTTGTGGGGAAGCTTATAAATGCTACAGGACCAAAACCACTGGCATCGTCTGGTGTTGTCCTTATGTGGTTACTGACCATGAAGAGAGACGATTAGTATGCTCTCTCCAAGGAGTGGTGGTGCAGATGCTCAGGATGATATGATTCCAGCTCTCTAGAATCTGCTTCTGTAGCCACACCAAGCGAGTCACAGAGCTATTCCATTTGATTTTTTGTTCGTGGTTTTGCTGCATTGATCATCTGCAAAGTTTCCCTTCTTGTTGTTGAATGCCACAAAAAGAGGGAGGAGGGAACAAGAACAGGAGCTAAAAACAGCTAAGATAAAAACAGCTTTTTTCACGGTCGTAAGAAAATGTCAATAAACATGCCGAGTCCAAGTTCAAGTGATTTTCTTCAGATGGGACTAAGCCCCAACATCATATTTTAATACATGGGCCAACCTCACCTTTGACAAAATCTGAATGGGATAACATGTGCTGTAAGAAAGCTACACGCACATACATGCACATGGATACACACACGTGTAGCGCAGTCCCAGCACTGAGTTCCTTTTGTCCTCATTGCAACCAAATGAGTCATGTGGCACGAATAATATGACAGATGTAGCCTTAAAAATTCAGTTTTACTGCGAGTGTATTTTTGATTGAGCCTTCTCTCATTTTCTGGTAACTCTTGTGACCATATGGAGTTTTGATGGCAGTGAATTCACTTCTACTAACTCAAACCCTTTTCTGCACCTGGGCACAGTTTTGGGCAAGGAGGTGAAGAAAAGGGAAAAAGAGTCAGGCTTAATGTAGAGGAGTATTCTATGAAATATAAAAGCATTCTCTTACTTCTTTTTGTGATAGACAAAAAGTAGTATGGTTTGGTTAAATTTTTTTTTTTTTTTTTTTGGTAATATCATGCAGAACTCTGAAATGCTAGTATGGATTCTTGATTATTTTCTTCCCTTGAATAATAGAGAAAGAAGACACATTTTAAGACTCTAATAATCCATTCAGGGCAATTATAATCTTAATTTCTTCTACTTTAGATTCTAGAATGAGTTGAACTCTCAAACTTCACTACTAATAACAACAAGCATTTTATTAAGTGTTTTACTATATATCAGATACTGGATTTAGGTCTTTATATGTACAAATGCATTTAACCCTCACAAAAATTCTAGGAGTTAAATCCTTTTCTTATTATTATCTGCATTTCACAGAGGAGGAAATTGAGGCACAGAGAGGTTAAGTAATTTATTTAAGGTCACACAGCTAGGAGTGGGGTAACCATGATTTGAACTAAGGGGATTTGGTGCAAGAGTCCATGCTCTTGACCATGATACTACTAATCATCTAATAAATTAAAGCTCACTGTACCAAATGTCAAGTGAGTTGACTTCATTTGTATGAACTCTGTTTGGTATGGTATTAAAAATGTGGTTTTATTACACTGTATTAAATTTTATTTATTCACAAAATCAATTTATGGTCATTATATAATCAAATAATATAGAAATTTACACAAAAACTAATAATTTCCCTGTAATCTCCTTTCAGAGACCCTGGGTGTCATAAATGGTTAAGCACTTGACTACTAGCTGAAAGGTTGAAGGTTCGAACCCACCCAGAGGTATCTCTGAAGATGTTGTTGTTGTGAGGTGCCATCCAGTCAGTTCTGACTCATAGTGATCCTGTGTACAACAGAGGGAAACACTGTCCAGTCCTGTGCCATCCTCACAACTGTTATGTTTGAGCCCGTTGTTGCAGCCACTGTGTCAATCCATCTTGTCGAGGGTCTTCCTCTTTTTCGCTGACACTCTACTTTACCAAGCATGATGTCCTTCTCCAAGGACTGGTCCCTTCTGATAACATGTCCAAAGTATGTGAGGTGAAGTCTTGCTATCCTTGCTTCTAATGAGCACTCTGGCTATACTTCTTTCAAGATAGACTTGTTTGTTTTTCTAGCAGTCCACGGTATATTCAATATTCTTCACCAACACTATAATTCAAAGGCATCAGTTCTCTTCTTCGGTCTTCCTTATTCATTTTCCAGCTTTCGCATGAGTATGAGGCCATTGAAAACACCATGGCTTGGGTCACACACACATTAGTCCTTAAAGTGACATCTCTGCTTTTTAACACTTTAAAGAGATCTTCTGCAGCAGATTTGTCCAATGCAGTGCATCGTTTGATTTCTTGACTGCTGCTTCATGGATGTTGATTGTGGATCCAAATAAAATGAAATCCTTGACAACGTCAATCTTTTCTCTGTTTATCATGATATTCCTTATTGGTCCAGTTGTGAGGATTTTTGTTTTCTTAATGTTAAGGTGTAATCTGTACTGAAGGCTGTGGTCTTTGATCTTTATCAGTAAATGCTTGAAGTCCTCTTCACTTTCAGCAAGCAAGGTTGTGACATCTGCATATCACAGATTGTTAATGAGTCTTCCTTCAATCCTGATGCCCTGTTCTTCTTCATATAGTCCAGCTTCTCATATTATTTGCTCAGCATATGGACTGAATAACTAAGGTGAGATAGGGCTGGTGGTCAGCTTCCAATAGGTAACAGCTTTGAAAACCCTATGGAGTAGTTCTACTCTGCACACATGGGGTCGTCATAGTTGGAATCAACTCCACAGCAGCTAACAACAGCAATCGTTCTTCAAATCAGCCCTCCTGAAGTGACAAATCTTTGTATTTAGCCTTTCTTTGTATTTAGCATAATGTATTCGAAATTCATCCATGTTGTTAGTCATATCAGTAATTCATTCCGGTTTTTTTGGATGAGCTGTACTTTTATTTACCCAAGAGATATGTCCCTGAAGAACCATGTACATACAGATCATATTTTTTGTACTGTGGTAAAATATATATTAAAAAAATGTGCTGTTTCAACCAACCTTAAGTGTATAATTCAGTGGCATTAATCACATTCACTATGCTATGAAACCATCGTTACTATCCATTAAAAAAAAAGATCACCCCAAACAGAAGCCCAGCACCCTGCTAGCAACAATCTCCCATTCCTCTCTTTCTCCATCCCCTGGCAACCACTGAAAAACTTTTATTTCTATCCATTTCCTGTTCTAAATATCTCCTATAAGTGGGATCATATAGTACTTGTCCTTTTGAATCTGATTTATTTCACTTAGTGTAATATTTTCAAGGTTCATGTCGTAGCATGTGTTAGTACTCCATTCGTTTTTACAGCTGAATAATATTCCATTGTATAGATATACCAGGTTTTGTTTATCCATTCATCTGTTGATGGACCTTTGGGTTGATTCCACATTTTGGCTATTGTAAATAATGCTTTAATGAACATTGGTGTACAAGTATCTGTTTGAATCCCTACTTTCAAGTCTTTTGAGCATATTCTGAGGACTGGAATTGTTGTCATATGGTAATTCTATGTTTAACTTTTTGAAGAACCACCAAATTGTTTTCCACAGCAGCTGCGCTATTTTACAACCCCAGCAGTAATGAGGGTTCCAATTTGTCCACGTCCTCTCCAATACTTGTTATTTTCCATTTTTTTGATAATAGCCATTCTGATAGGAGTGAAGAGCCCTGGTGGCACAGTGGTTAAGAGCTCGGCTGTTAACCAAACATTGACATTTCAACAGTTTGACTCTACCATTTGCTCCTTGGAAACCCTGTGGCACAGTTCTACTCTGTCCTATAGGGTCACTATGAGTCAGAATCGACTCAATGACAACGGACCGGTTCAGCAGGCATGAAGTAGTATCTTACTGTCATTTTGAGTCCATTCTTTTTTGTTGCTGAGTAATATCTAGTTGTACCACAATTTGTTTATCCATTCACCAGCTGAAGGACACTTGGGTTGTTCCCAGATTTAGTGTTTATGAATAAAGCTGCTGTAACTGTTTGTTTAAAAGTTTTTGCATGAGCGTAGGTATTCATTTCTCTTGGGTAAACAAATAGGAATGAAGCGGCCTCATCTCATGGTAAGCGCATGTTTAACTTCATGAGAAACTGCCAATCTGTATTCCAAAGTGGTTCTACTATTTTGCATTCCCATCAGCAATGTATGAGAGTTCTAATTGCTCTGTATCCTCACCAGTACTTGGAATTGGCAATTTTTGTTGTTGTTTTTAATTTTAGTAATTCTAATAGGTGGATATTGGTATCTCATTGTGATTTTAATATACATTTTCCTAATGACTAATGATGTTGAACATCTTTTCATGTGCTTGATATCTGTTTCTCTTCTTTGTTAAAGTGTCCAGACTTTTGTCATTTTATAACTGGTTTGTGTCATTTTATTTTGGGGGCTTGAAAAATTTTATGTACTCTAGACACCAGTCCTTAATCAGATATCTGAATTATAAATAGATATTATCCTAGTCTGTGGTGTGTCTTATCATTTTTTCAAAGAACTGAAGTTTTTAATTTTGATGATGTCCAATTAATCAATTTTTATTTCCTTGGATTGTGATTTTGGTGTGTCTCTAAGAAATCTTCACCTAAATAAAATATTTTCTTTTACTTTTTTTTCTAGCACTGTTTATAGTTTTAGATTTTACAATAAGGTTTAAGACACATTTTGATTTAATTTTTGTATATGGTGCAAAATACGCTTTTCATGCATCTATTAAAATAAGCATATATTTTTTTTCTTTAGACTGTTGACACAGTGAATTATGTTGATTTTCAAATGGTGGAACAGCTTTACATTCTCGGGATAAACCCCACTTGCTTATGGTGTGTTATCTTTTTTATATAGATTCAATTTAGTAATATTGTGTTGAGAGTTTTTGTGTCAATATTCATAAGGGATATTGGTTGGTAGTTTTCTGTTCTTATAATATTTTTGTCTAGCTTCTGTTTCAAGGTAATGCTGATTTCATAAAATAAGTTGGGAAGTTCCCATCTCTTCTGTTTTCTGAAAAAGTTTGTCTAATATTAACATTATTTCTTCCTTAAAAATTTCATGGGATTCTCTACTGAAACCACCTGAGTTTAAAGTTTTATTTGTCAGAAAGTTTTTAACTATGGATTCAATTTCTTTAATAGATATAAGAGTGTTCACTTATGGGCATAAATTTTTTTTTAATATTTCTTTATTGTCTTTTTAATACCCATAAATTCTGTAGTATGTCTCTGTTTTCATTCCCAAAACTTATAATTTGTCTTTTTTTTTTCTTGGTTGGTTTGACTATATGTTTATCAGTTTGATCTTTTCAAAAAATCAAGTTTTTGATTGCGTTAATTTTTTTCTATATGTTTTCCATTATTAGTTTGATTTCTGCTTTAAATGTATCATTCCTTGATTCTGCTTGTTTTGAGTTTAATTTACTCCTTTGCTGGTTTCGTAAGGTAGAAACCAAATCACTGGTATTAGAACTTTCTTTGTCTTGTCTGTGAATAAAGACAGTTTTATTTCTTCCGTTTCAATTTCTATGACTTTTAGTTCTTTTTCTTTCCTCACTGCATTGACTAGGACCACCAATATGATGGTAAACAGTGGTGGTGGCAGTGGGCATCCTTGCCTCAATCAGCACTGCCATATAGATGGAATAACATTTTGCAGAAAATATGAGAAGACATGATTGGGCAGACAAATAATTATAATTTTGTAGTAAACATACATTCTAATTCCAAAGCTTAAATCAAAGCACCAAATAGTATTTTTTGTTTTTATTGTGGTGAAAATATACACAACAAAACATTCACCAATTCAACAATTTCTACATGTATAATCCAGTGACATTGATTACATTCTTCCTGTTATACAACCAAATCTCACTATCATTTACCAAATTATTCCACCACTATTCAATAAACTCAATGTATTCTAAGGAAAAATTTCCCATTTCCTCCCCCTTCCCATCCCTGGTAACCACTAATAGTCTTTGGTTTCTACATATGTGCTTATTTTATGTAAGTGATATTGTACAGCATTTGTCCTTTTGCAACTGACTTATTTTGCCCAGCATAATGTTTTCAAGGTTCACCCATGTGTAGCATGCATCAAGACTTCATATCTCTTTCTGTGGACGTAATATTCCACTATATGTATATGCCACATTTTCTTGATCCATTCACCTGTTAATGGACATTTTGGTTGTTTCTCCAAATAATACTTTCTTAATATTTCATTTAATGTTTAAACAGCTGATATATGTTGTTGAGCATGAAATGTTACTAAGCAAGGTAGTACATGTAGAAGAAGAGAGTAATCAATGTATAATAAGACAAGCTAAGGTGTGAGGTAGGAAAAAATTCACTACTTTATCATTACATAATGGGTTTGACTAGGTTACAACTCCACATAATATTTATACCTGAGCACTTCTGTATTCTACAGGGGATTTGAAAAGGGGTGTGTTGTGATTGTTAGGTTCTGTCAGGTCTATGTCAACTCATAGCAACCCCATGTGACGGAGTACAACTACCTCATAGGGTTTTCTAGGCTCTAATGTTTTCAGAAGCAGATCACCAACCAGGTCTTTCTCCCGTGGAACTTCTGGGTGGACTCAAATTGCCAACCTTTCGGTTAGCAGCTGAGCACTTAACCATTGTGCCACCAGACTCCTTTGAAAGGGATGTTAAGCACTAAGTCAATGAAACCAGAGAGCTGGAAATTGACTAAAAGAGAGAAAAATGTCCTAGTATGTTAAAACTAAAGGGGCAGTAAAATTATCTAGTTAACTCCTTTGTTCTATTAATGGAAAAATTTAAGAGAAAGAGAGGTTAACTAATTTGACCATCATAATCCAGATAACAAGGGTAGAATTGGGCCGCTGGAAACCTAAGTTATTACCAAATTCTCTGCCATCTGAAGGCAAGGACCATGTCTTTTAGTTTCTTCAGATTCCCCATAGTGAAGAATATGATGCTGTGTATTATTTTACAAATAATGAGAAATATTTAAAGTATAGAAACAGAGAAAGAGAGAGAGAAAAAAAGAAAGGGAAGGAATTTGTTTTATTTCTTAAAGAAAGGGTCTTTCTGGTTGTGCTTGCTGTGAACCAGTAAACGGCATCAGAAAATAATTTAATACTCCCTCCTACCATTCTTTTTTTAGAGGAAGGAGGACCCTTCATTGTTCTCTGTTTTTCTCCTAAAAGGCTTAGATAGGTTTTCTTCTGCCCGAAGTGGTCATTCCTGAAGATGGGACAGAGTGATGCCAAGATCTCATGTGTTCCTTTTAGCTATACCATACCATTATGTAAGCAATTAAATAGTAAAGGAAAAAGATCCTTCTTAAGTGTACAGTGTACACTTTACCTGTGTGTCAACAAAGTAGAGTAATAACTGTGTGGGCATCTCTAAGAATTCCATGAGTGCTAATCATTTATAATTATTAGTATGTTCCCTGACTTTGAGTCAAAAGGTTTTTTTTCCCCAAATTGTGCTCATCATGGTGATATGTCAGATGAAAATCATATATGCTATTATTCCATGAGAAAAATACTAGTGATGGTTTTTAAAAAATCATGGCTTTCTTATTTTCCTAGGATCTCTGTGAACAAGCAAACACACACACACACACACACACACACACACACACACACACACACACACACACACACACACACACACACGCACATGTACTCACATGCATACAAAACCCAAAACCAAATCCACCTTCCATTGCTGTAGATTACAGGTCTCACCACGCCCGGGGACTCAGATCCACTAAGCTCTTCTGTCTTTGCCTTCTTTATCCAAGAACTGTACTTCTTTGAGATGCTCTTCTAATCTCAGGTTCCCTATAAATCACTAGATTAAAAAGAGAAGAATTACATTTTTCTAACTCTTTGCCAGTTTGAGTCTCCAAGGTATAATGTTCTATCATTGAAAGACATTTCTATTCAGTTAAGAAATTAACCTCTAATAAATTGTATGTGGTTTGGAGATGAACAAAACATTTCACTTTTATTGGTCATTAGCAGATTTGTATGCATAGAATTAATCAGGTTTTCTTTCTGTAGTATTAATACAGCTTGAGAGTAAGCCTCTTCAGGAACAAGAAGCCCCATGGAGATAAGTTGTAAGAGGAGAGTATAAGAAGAGATAGAGCCATGACTCAGAGTTACACTTCCAACAGCCAGGTCTGTACAGAGCTATAATAGAGGACCCTGGGTGGCCAGGGGCCAGGAGACCTCACAAGGCATCTCAGTGGATTAGAAACGAGAGGTAGGTGCGGGGAGAAGGTGGAGAAGGAAGCTCATGGAGAAGGACACTGGTGGTAAATTTTGCTTTCTTCACGGTTTTTCATAGCACTAGCCCTGAGGATTGATTTGAATTGACATTTTCTCATAATAGGATGGAGATATGTAATGCCAAATATTTAAATATTTTACTTCTTTCCAATTATTTTTAGTGACACTGTTTGCAACTTTAAAAATCACAATGCATAGCTTCAGTGCATGGCAGCTCATCTAAAGGTCCCAATCATAGCAGGAGATGGGGTCATTATTGACCTTTGCACACAAAGAATGGTTCTGTAATTTCTCAAAGGTGGAAGAAGAGCCTTTCTAACCACCTCCTGTTGAACTGACATAGTGGGTTGAGATACTATCCTATAAACCACTTTCCCTGACACCTTTTCTCCTCTCTAGCCTTATCCAGCAACTTTCTTTCACACTAAGCTTTCTCAAAGAGCAATCTGGACTCATTATGTTTACCTCCCATCTTCCTTTGACTTTTATTATCTATTACAATAAGTTTTTGCCTCCACCACTCTACTGAAACTGCCCCAGCCAAGGACCCTTGAACTGGCAGATCCAGTGCACGGAAGTACTCCCCACAGTGAACCATTCTGCTGCATTGACCCTGTAGCTAGCCAGGGGCTGGTAGGCAGGAGACACTCTCCATTTTCTTGTTTAGCCTCCATCTTAGGCAGGTATCGTGTTCTTGGGTCTTAGGATTGGGGCCTTCTCAGGGATCCTGCTCCTCCCCTAGTCAGGGAATCTCTAATAATTGGGTCCAGGATGTTTTCCTGCCTCTCCCCCAAGAGTAGAGGACTTTTTCTCTCTCCCCTTCTCTCTCTGTTCCCTTTTCCCAGCTTTAATGGATCTTCACATGTGTCCTGAGCAATAGTGTCACTAAGGGTGTGGGGAGGGGTGCAGACACTGTCAGAGGGGGTGACACCAAAATCACCCCAAGGTCCCCAGCAGCAACTAAGGCAAGCGGCCAGTGACACCACAGGAGAGGCCCCCAAGGCAGTGATGTCACTATTGTTGGTGTCACCCGTGACCCAGTGCAGTAACTTATCCTCCTTTGACCCCCACCTGCAAAAGGGAGAGGGGAGGAGCTTCTGGGAGCCAAGGAGGTGAGGCTGGGAGGGGCAGGTGAGCTGCGTGGCACTCAGCCGTACGGGGGCGGTGGGGCCAGTCAGCCCAGGAGGGAATGTTCATCAGCATGCCCTCCCCACCCTGGGGCAAGGTGGTGGGGGGCTACACCATGAGTTACCTCCCTGGGCAACATCAACCCTAGTGATGCCACTGGTCCTGAGGGCAACATGCACCCTTTTGTCAGTAACTTAAGGCTTTTGTTCTATAGGAAAGAAAGGAGAGAAGGATCAGGGCAGGATTTAGGCTTCATCCACAGTAGCTGTTGTTCCACTTCCCTTAGATCTGTACCACAAGGAAGGATTTCTCCAGTTTGTCACCCCATTCAGTCTTTCTTTTGTGTACCGGGTGAAATCCAGGGAGAAAAGCCTGCCACTGAGTTTGACTTTTCCTTGTATCTGCAGATCCCATGGGCCCTATACTCTCGTGCTATCCCATACTCAACATTTAGAAATTTGTTAAACATTTTAGCTAAACTCTTCTTACAGCTCGTGTGGCTCCCAGTGTTTCCCTTTGGTAAGCAAGTGTTGCAACCCCTCTTTTTTTTTCCTTTGGTAGGGGAGTATCTGTCATTCCTTAGACTCAGGCTAGTCTGTTACTCTGTGACCTGAACTCTCTAATATATTTAAAGAAAAAATATATGTTTTGTAGATTATTGGCCTTTTTCTTGTTATAGGATTAGAATGACACTCTTTTCAGCTTTTTACACCCAAAGTTCAAGCTGGAAGTCTTGCCTTCATTTTTGAAAGATATTTTTGATGGGTATAGAATTCTAGGTTAGCATGTTTTTGTTCTTTCATACTTTAAAGATGCTGGTGCATTGTATTCAGGCCTGCATGGTTTCTGACATGAATTTTGCTGTCATTCTTTTTGTTCTGGAAATAATGTGTCTTTTATCCCTGAATGCATTTAAGACTTTCACTTTATAATGGTTTTCTGAAATTTGATTATATTTTGGTGTAATTTTCTTCAAGTGTATTTTACTTGAACTTTGATGAGCTTCTTGGATTGGTGAATTTATAATTTTAACGAAATTTGGAAAATTTTCTACCATTATTTCTTCACTTTTTCCCCTTATTTCTCCTCTTCTACTTTTACAATGCCAATTTCATGCCTGTTAATAACTGGATATTTTCCACAGGTCTCTGATCTTCTTTTGTTTTCTATTCTTTTGCTTCGGTCATTTTTTTTCTCTGTGTTTCATTTTTGATAGTTTCTCTTGCTATATTTTTAGTTCACTATTTTTTTCTTCTATAGTATCTAATCTGCTCTTAATCCCAGCCATTAATTTTTTTCATTTCATATTATTGTATTTTTCACTCTAGAAGTCTCTTTTATGTATTTCATTACTTTTCTCATCATGTTCATGATTTCTTCTGCTTTTTAAAATATATGGAGTATATCTGTAATAGTGGATTTAATGCTACCTGATAGCATTAAATAGTGCCTGATGATTCTCTGAGCTGCCATTTCTGTGTCTGTTTATTTTGATTGATTTATCTCCTGGTTATGGGTTGTGTTTTCCTGCTTCTTTGCATGAACAGTATTTCTTTTATTGGATACTAGCAATTGTGAATTTTATAATTCTGATTCCTAGATTTTATTATATGTCTTTAAATATTATTGAGTTTAGTTCCAGGACACAGTTAATTTACTTGGGATCAGTCTGATTCTTTTGAGGCTTATATTTAAGCTTTATTAGGGCATGTTAGGAGATCAGAAAGCCACTACTGAGGCAATAACCTTCTGGACCCTACTTAGTTCCTCTTCTGTTTGGAGGTCATTCCACACTGGCTGATTGGAACACAGGTACTTCTCAGCCGTTTGTTAACTCCAGGGATTGTTTGACTTAGTCACTGTCTTTTTTCAAATGCTTTCCCTCCATGTATATGCAGATCAGTCCTCAGTCAAACACTCAAGAGAAGATTGAAGATCTTTGGAGCTACCGCCTTTCAGTTCCTTTCTCTGAAGTTTTCTAAACACACACACACACACACACACACACACACACACACACACACACAGGCACACACACACTCTAACCATCTTAACCTCCCAGAACCCAACTTTGTCTCCTGTACTCAGTCATACCTGTGGGGTCTAATTAGGTTCCTCTTGTACTGAGTTGGAAAGAGTCTCTTGTCAGTAAGCTTGGGTAACTCTAGGTCTCACCTCACTTGTTTCCCTTTTCTCAGGGACCACTGTTCTAGTATGTCTCTTGTCCAATATCTGGAAATGGTTTTTTCATGTATTTTGTCTATTTTTGTAGTTGATTAGGGTGGGAGGGTAAATACAGTCCCTGTTAGTACATTATAGCCAGAAGTGAAAGTCTCCCAGAGACTGTTCCATATTATACTGCAATTCATAACCTTGGTTTAATCCAAACATCTGCCTTCTCTACTCCTATTTCTGAGAGGCTGGGTGGCTGCTGGAGGAAATCACATAAATGTGAGCAATGGTGACACTATATTTTTATGGTCTTCAATTTCAGCTGCCTCCTCAGCGCCATTTCCCATTTCAGCTATTTCAAATGCTTGCCAACCTCTTCAAGTCCCAAATTATAACATCTAGAGTCTTTCTCTAAGCAAATTAACCTCTTTTATATTTTACAGAAGAGATTCAGGATATCTTAATGGTAATCCCTCAAATTTCCCACCAATATGCCTGGAAACATTTCTTTTTTTCCTTCCATTTTTATTTCCAGTCTTCAAGGGAGATGCCTTCTTTGTTCAAATGAAATCCTCCTCTGTGCTCATTACATATTTCCTTTCCTCTTTTCTGTGACCTGACAGATTGTTTCCTTTCTATCTTGTATTTTTCTTTTACCACATTTTCCTTATTATTGTATCTTTATCATTAGTTGGAAAATATGGCCTTGGTGATAGAAATGACGCTGGAATCACATAATATAATTTTGCAAGACCAATGATTTACTCATTGCAAATACCTTTATTTAAAACAACATTAACAGCAACTATACATATGAACCTCACTGGATAGAAAACACAGTAATCAAATAGACTACATCTGTGGAAAGAAACAATGGAAAAACTTAATATCACATGTCAGAACAAGGCCAAGAGCCTATGGTGAAACAGACCTCAACTGCTCATATGCAAGTTTAAGTTGAAGCTGAAGAAAATTAAAACAAATTCAAGAAAACCAAAATATCACCTTTAGCATATGCCACTTGAATTTAGAGACCATCTCAAGAATAGATTTGATGCATTGGACACCAATGACTAAAGACCAGATGAGTTGTGGGATAACATCAAGAACATCACATATGAAGAAAGCAAAATATCATTAAAACGAGAGTAAAAAAGAAAAGACCAAAATGGATGTCAGAAGAGACTCTGAAACTTGCTCTTGAACATTGAGTAGCTAAAGCAAAAGGAAGAAATGATGAAGTAAAAGAGCTGAAGATTTCAAAGGGTGACTCGAGAAGACAAAGTAAAGTATTATAATAACAAGTGCAAAGACCTGGATATAGAAAACCAAAAGGGAAGAACACGCTCGGTATTTCTCAAGCTGAAAAAACTGAAGAAAAAATTCAAGCCTCGAGTTGCAATAGTGAAGGATTTTATGGGGAAAATATTAAACGATGCAGGAAGCATCAAAAGAAGATGGAAGGAATACACAGAGTCACTGTACCGAAAAGAACTGGTCAGTGTTCAACCATTTCAAGAGGTAGTTTATGATCAAGAACTGGTGGTACTGAAGGAAGAAGTCCAAGCTGCACTGAAAGCATTGGCGAAAAACAAGGCTCCAGAAACTGACAGAATATCAACTGAGATGTTTCAACAAATGGATGCAGGGCTGGAAGGGCTCACCTGTCTATGCCAAGAAATTTGGAAGACAGCTATAGGGCCAACCGATTGGAAGTGATCCATATTTATGCTTATTCCCAAGACAGGTGATCCAACCAAATGCAGAAATCACCAAACAATAACATTAATATCACATGCAAGTAAAATTTTGTTGAAGATCATTCAAAAGCAGCTGCAGCAGCGTATTGACAGGTAACAGCTAGAAATTCAGGGCAGATTCAGAAGAGGATGTGGAACCAGGGATATCATTGCTAATGTCAGCTGGATCCTGCCTGAAAGCGGAGAATACCAGAAAGATGTTTACCTGTGTTTTATTGACTATGCTAAGGCATTCGACTGTGTGAATCATAACAAATTATGGATAACATTGTGAATAATGGGAATTCCAGAACACTTAATTGTGCTCATGAGGAACCTGTACATAGCTCAAGGCAGTTGTTCAAACAGAACAAGGGGATACTGCGTGGTTTAAAGTCAGGAAAAGTGTGATCAGGATTGTATCCTTTCACCATACCTATTCAGTCTCTATGCTGAGCAAATAATCTGAGAAGCTAGACTATATGAAGAAGAATGGGGCATCAGGATTGGAGGAAGACCCATTAACAACCTGCGATATGCAGATGACACAACTTTGCCTGCTGAAAGTGAAGAGGACTTGAAGCACTTACTGAGGAAGATCAAAGACCACAGCCTTCAGTACGGATTACACCTTAACATAAAGAAAACAAAAATCTTCACAACTAGACCAATAAGCAACATCATGATAAACAGAGAAAAGATTGAAGTGTCAAGTATTTCATTTTACTTGGATCCACAATCAACACCCATGGATGCAACAGTCAAGAAATCAAAAGATGAGTTGCATTGGGCTAATCTGCTGCAAAAGACCTCTTGAAAGAGTTGAACAGCAAAGATGTCACCTTGAAGACTAAGGTGTGCCTGACCCAAGCCATGATATTTTCAGTCGCATCATATGCATGGAAGGCTGGACAATGAATAAGGAAGACGGAAGAAGACTGATGTCTTTGAATTGTGGTGTTGGTGAAGAATATGGAATATACCATGGACTGACAAAATAACGAACAAATCTGTCTTGGAAGAAGTACAGCCAGAATACTTCTTAGAAGCAAGGATGGCAAGACTACATCTTGCATAATTTGCACATGTTGTGAGGAGGGATCAGTCCCTGGAGAAGGACATCATGCTTGGTGAAGCATAGGGCCAGCAGAAAAGAGGAAGCCCCTCAAGGAGATGGATTGACACAGTGGCTGCAACAATGGGCTCAAGCATAGCAATGATTGTGAGCATGGTGCAGGAACAGGCAGTGTTTCGTTCTGTAGTACATAGGGTTGCTATGAGTCAGAACCAACTTGGTGGTACCTAACCACAGCAACAACAAGTACTCAAAAAGGAGTCCTGTTGGTACAACAGTTAAGCTCCTGACTGCTAACCCAAATGTCAGTGGTTCAAATCCACCAGAGGCTCTATGGGAGAAAAAACCTGGCGATCTGCTCCCATAAAGATTATAGCCTAGTAAACCTCATTGGGTAGTTCTACTCTTGTCATATAGGGTCCCTATGAGTTAGAAATGACCCGATGGCACATAACAACAAAAACAAAGCACTCCAAAATATTTGTTGAGTAAATTCTTTGTTTTCTCTTCAGTTTATGTTCTGTGATTTCCCAGATCATAAATGCTTGTGTGTGTTAAGTGTGAAGTTGTTTGCATGGTTAGCTAAAAGCTCTGTTGGGGAACAGTCCGCCTCTACAGATCCTGGGACTCTTGTTTTTAGCCCTGGCCACCAGCCTATGTCCACCATTTCCCTGAGGAAGTTTTATTTAAGGAACTTTCCCTGCCGAGGACCTTGGTGAGGCAGCAACTCTGATAGATCAGTAGGTCTTCTTAATTTCAGATCTGAGAGAATAGAAGCTGAACATTAATTCCTTTTCTTCTTGTGCAATTGATGAGATAAACCAGTTTTGTCTAGAAGGGTGTGCTACCCTTAACTGAATTACAAAAAGCTTCACATTTTCATGAGAGATACTTAAGTGGTCATTCAGATAAAGGTAGACTCTTTCATTTAAAAAAAACATGACTATCGTATTATCTGCTATATATATATTAAGTTTTAATCTACACACGTGGGAATATAATTTATTTACTACTCTGTAATCAACCTGGTTTCATTAATTAATAATCTATTATTTATACTTTCACATGTCAGTACATAAAAGAGTTGATTTATTCTCTTTAATGTTGACATAGCTGCCATTTTATTTTTAAACTCCTATTGATTTCAATTTATGAGTCTTTTTATATCACTGCAGTGAACATTCTTGTACATACCTTTGAACTATTATTTTCTTAAGAAATTATTAGAAGTGGAATCTAACAACCAAAGTGTGTGAACATTTAAAATTTAGTTTTATTTCCAAATTATCCCTAGAAAACTGTGCCGATTTTTACCTGTACCAATAATACAAATGACTTCATAGTCTTCACTGTCTTACCATCACTAAGCATTATTGTTCTTCAATATTTTTAGACATAACAAGGAAGATATGCTATCTCATTGTTTTATTTTACATTTTTAAATTAATAGTGAAGTTGAATATATTTATTTCTATTATCCATATGTATTTTTTCTTTGATGGATTTCTTATTCAGAGCCTTTCTCCTTTTACTGATCTATCAGAGTTGCCTCACCAAGGTCCTTGGCAGGGAAAGTTCCTGAAATAAAATCACCTCAAGGAAATGGTGGACATAGGCTGGAGGCCAGGGCTGAAAACAAGAGTCCCAGGATCTGTAGAGGTGGATTGTTCCAACAGAGCTTTTAGCGTTTAGTTAATCACTTTTTAGTGCATGATTAATTTCTGTAAAATTCCATATATATAGAATCAAGACTTGTTATTCAAATTACCTTTATGTTTATCTATTTGTTGACTATTTGAGTCAAATACTAGGAGAGCTTTTTAAACTATTCCACTATCACTATGGCTTTTTATATTTTCTTCATATTTTAACAGCTTTTTTACGTATCACAAGTTGTTGGAGATATAAATGCTAATGACTTTTGTAAGCTTTTGATAGATTTTAATTACTTGGCTGAGCAGTTTCTACCTAGTATCTGTAAACATTTTTTTTTTTCCCCAAAATGTCATATACCTTGCAGTTTGTCTTTAGAAGTTAGAGTTTTTCTAAAGTTTTGGCTTAAGTAAAACTTTTCTCCATTATTCTTGCTTCTATTCTATAATTTCATTTGTTATCATGGAGGGGAGTTCTGGAAAGCACACTTTCATCTGTCCTAGATTCTTTCATTCTCTATTTTCAACCTCCCATTCTTAAATATCTCCTTCCAATAATTTTATAATCCTGCTTAAGTCAATTTTAATTAAATAACAAAAGCAAACAACGTGAGAAAATCAACAAGTAATTCTCCTCCCCAATTCCTTGCTTAAACGTTAACACCCTTCTAGTCCGTCCTTTATATTTTTTCATCTTTTCATAGTCAAGTTACACAAAGGATAGTCTTTAAATCCACAGGTTCCTCATGTCACCTTTTCCCTATTCTTTTCTCTAAATCTGGACTTCTTCCTCACCTCACTATGGCATCTTTTCAAGCAGAAGTCACCAATGATACATAAACTGCTACATCTAGTCAATTCTTGTCAGGTCTCCTATTATTTGATCTGTTCTGCACTGAGCACCATTTAGCTTTCTTGTGGAAGCACTTTCATCCCTGGACTTTTACAACACACTCGCCACTTGGACTGCTTTGCCATTTTTGTTTCCTCTGCTTGCCCTTTATACACTCTAATGCATTTGCATTCCTGGCTTCAATCTCCACCTGATCATCCTGAAATCTGTATCTCTAACATAAATTTCTCTCCTGAACTTCAGACACATTGAATACTGGACAGTCTATGTGGGCATCCCAACAGAAGCTGAGACAACATATGCAAGACTGGACTCGTCCAACCACTGTACTTGATACAGATTTCTAAATGGCACTTGAAAGCCTTTGTTACATCTATTGGCATGTAGGTTGGTTTCCTGTTACTAGATCAGTGATTTTTAAATGGGAGGCTGGGAATGTGAGGTCCACAGTCTCTAAGACTCTTAAAGGATTATACCTCCAGGTTGGAACCCACTTCTGGAATGTTTGTCCCTATGATGAATGTGGAAGCAGAAAAAATGGTGGAGAGCCAATGTCTTGGATAACAACTCCTTGAAGGCAGGTACTTAGTGTTATTCATGTTTTAAACCTGCTTAGTGCCCTAGAACATATTAAATAGCCAATATATGCTTATGAAATTAAACTAAACCCAAGGTTGTTTGCTGAGCCTTATTTACAGCTTAGGACTCAGTTGAATGGTAAAGAAAGAGACCAACAATTTCCATGGATAATCATAACTCTAAATCATAGAAAACTAGAGGTTTTTGCACAAAATTGAAATTTTTTATGCTAAACTGGGTTATTGCCAGACAAAAATGTTGAAATTCAAAAGTATAGTGATAATTTTCATTTATTTATATAACTTTACTTGTCAAAGGAATCAAATTTATTAGCATATTTACCTTGTAGATATGTTAACTTTATTATTTGGCATGCAAATATATGTCATGTTGCTGCTTCCTCTTTAAACACTGTTGATTCTTTTATTGAATGCCCTAAAAAGTTCTTCCAGTTTGAAACCCAGGAGGCTGGTACCCTATCTGTTTAACTGGAAACCATCTAATCCAAACAGACACTTTTCTTCTTAGGAGGTATTTCCAATGCTTAGTGAAGCCAAAACCTTCCATTCTGCACTGCACATATATTTCTCAATCTGATAATGTGTTAAACACATTGGGGTAAATGCCCAGATGTCCCTGCTACCATGGAGGATGGCTAAATTCTGTCCAAGCCCCAACAATAGAATTCTAGAAAAGAACAAGTCACCTACAAAGTAAGAGGTTATCTGGGAGTCTGTTGTTGTAGTTAGGTAGTGTCAAGTCAGTTCCGACTCATAGTGACCCCATATATAACAGAATGAAATGTCGCCTGGTCCTGTGCCATCCTCACAATCATTGTTATGTTTAAACCCATTGTTGTAGCCACTAGGTCAGTCGATCTTGTTGTGGGTCTTCCCCTTTTACAGTGACCCTCTACTTTACCAAGCATGATGTCCTTGTCCAGGGACTGGACTCTCCTGGTAACATATCCAAACTAAGTGAGAGGAAGTTTCGCCATCCTTGCTACTAAGAAGCATTCTGGCTGTACTTTTTCCAAGACAGATTTGTTCACCCTTTTGGCAGTCTATGGTGGGGTTAATATTTTTTGCCAACACCATTATTCAGATGGATCAATTATTCATTTTCCAGTTTTCGCACGCATATGAGGAGATTGAAAATACCATGGCTTGTGTCAGGCACACTTTAGTCCTTAAAATGACATCTTTCCTTTTTAATACTTTAAAGAGAACTTTTGCAGCAGATTTGCCCAATGCAATACATTGTTTGATTTCTTGACTGCTGCTTCCATGGGTGTTGATTGTGGATCTAAGTAAAATGAAATCCTTGACAATATCAATGTTTTCGCCATTTAACATGATCTTCTTATTGATCTAGTTTTAAGGGTTTAGATTCTGGGAATCTAGTTTGATCCAAATCCACAGCATCACTCATATGTGAAGCTAAAGGGAATCTTAAGGGTTAAATCAGTTATAACCCAGCATATCTGCATTATGAAAATCACCCAGACTTGTCCCAGAGCTGTAGGCTCTTCAATATAGGGTTCATAATCAAGAATGAACCTGCAGATTGATGTAGAACTGGATTTATTTTCAAAATTGTGGTTACATTGTGTATTCTTCTTTCCATGTTAAACTTTTCAAGGGACTTCTACTTTAAGGTTAAAGATATTTATTCGCTAATATTTTACACCTGACCAAAAAAATTACCTGCTTTTCATAGAAATTATGATTATTGATTAAACACTTCTATGCTTTTTTCTTCTTAATAGATCAACTCTGGTGTATGACATTGCTTCATTATTTTTAAATTAAATATTATATATGCCAAAATATGCTATAGTTGAATGCTACTTGCCTGATTCCTTTGAGGTCTGCTACTACTTAATGCCTTGATTGGCTATTTGTGACTGGAGGGAGAAGAAGAGAGTGTTTAGGCATTACTAGTTTCACAAAAAGTATAATTATTTTGTTGTTCTTGAAGTATATTTGCTTCTTTATTTTTATTGATTCCCTTTCCAAAGAGTAATTGGTTTATTTAAATGGAATGAGAACTTCCAAACATAATTTCCTAATTCTCTCCCCTCCCCCTTGTTTTTCTTAATATAAAAAAATCAAAAAACCCGTTGCCATCAAGTCGATTCCAACTCATAGTGACCCTATAGGACAGGGTAGAACTGCCCCATGGGGTTTCCAAGGAGAATCTGGTGGATTTGAACTGCTGACCTTTGGGTTAGCAGCCAAGCTTTTAACCACTGAGCCACCGGGGCTCCTTTCTGAAGGTATTGTGTATCTATTCTTCTACAGTCTTCATTTTATGCAATTGTATCATCTTTGGTGTCATCATGCTTGTTTCAACCAATACTTCAAGGAATATGTCTTCTAAATATTGTCTCTTAAAAATTATTTTTCAAATGCCTTGATTTTTTAATTTTCTTCTTCAGGCGTCCTTTTCTGTGCTATGTTAACCCAAGTCTGGGTTATTATTTCTCTATGGTCTTCAGTTTTTTGACCATTGAAAGGTACACATCAGATTTCTTAAAGACAAAGTAAGTAAGTTTTCAAATTACACTTATTTTAATGAATTATTCTATTGAGATTTGTGACATTCTAGCTCTTATTGCTTTTGTATTCTTTGATTCAGGTATGACCTGAATGTCACACTAGTTTAGGTAACTTGCCTTACCATCTGGAATTCCCAGACTTATGGAAGAGGTCAGAAGGGTGTGAAATACCAAAGCAAAGAGCAGTACCACATTCACCAAGACATAGCACTCAAGTATTTCTGAATAGAAGCATAATACCACTTGTGATGGTTACTGTTATGTGTCAACTTGGCTAGGCTATGATTCTCAGTATTATGTAATTATCCTCCATTTTGTGATCTCTCATAAGTAATATAATCACCTCCATGATGTGATCTGATGTGGTTAGCCAATCAGTTGTAAGGGAAGTTTCCTTAGGGTGTGGCCTGCACCCAATATATGTATGGACATGCTGGCAAAGGTCTCTTGCTTGTTCTGGATCCAGCTTGCCATCTTCTGACCTCTAGTTCTTGGGACTGGAGCCAGCAACTTGTCATTTGACCTGCCTACTTTGCGATTCGCCAGTTCCGCAGCCCTGTGGGCCAGCAGCCTGCTGTCTGACCTGTCAGTTCTGAGTTCATCAGTCCCCGCAACCACATGAGCCAGGAGAAGCCTCCAGCCAATGCCTGACCCATGGACTTTGGGACTTGCCAGCTTCCACAACTGCTTGAGTCATTTCCTTGAGATAAATCTCTCTCTGTATATGTATATGTATATGTATATGTATATATATATATATATATATATACATACACACATATATATATATACACATATATATATATACTTTACTAGTATTATATATATATTTTACTAGTTTTGCTCCTCTAGAGAACCCAGCCTAAGACACCAGCATAAGACACCTCCCTACCTAGCCCATTGCCATTGAGTCAATCCCTACTCATAGTAACCATATAGGACAGAGCAGAACTGCCCCATAGGGTTTCCAAGGCTGTAGTCTTTATGGAAGCAGACTGCCACATCTTCCTCCAGCGGAGTGGCTAGCGGGTTTGAACTGCTGACCTGTCGGTTAGCAGCCAAGTTCTTAACCATTGCACCACCAGTCTCCTTAGAAGCATAATAAACCAAAAAAACTCTTTGCTGTAGAGTCAATTCTGACTCACAGTGACCTCAGGACAGAGTAGGAGTGCCCCATAGGGTTTCCAAGGAGTGGCTGGTGGACTTGAACTGCTGAACTTTTGGTTAGCAGTTGAACTCTTAACCACTGCACTACCAGGGCCCCTAGAAGCATAACAATGGAGTAAAATTAATCAGTTAGTGGATGCCCTCCCCATCCACTTCATTACCCGTAGTTTGCTCTCTATCTTGTTAGTACTCTTGACTGTGTCTGCCATAGATTATGCTTACGAATCAAAACTGGTCTTGTTTTTTATTTTTGTTTTGGCCAATCCTCATGGCACCGTCTATTTTTGAAAATATAGTTCCTAGCCTACTCTTGTAACTTTAATCAGTGATAAAATTTAATTTTATTTAGTGATAAACAACCTTTATAATAAAGGAATTGGCAAGATTTAAGCATGAGCAGTAGAGTACTAGCAGTTTCTCTCTGTCTCTCTGTCTCAGACACACATACAAACACACAACCAAAGAAAAGTAAAGGTATTTCCAAATATCTGACTTACTCTTTTGTTCATTCACCATTTTTCAACAATGTAGCACCTTCCTGTGCCCACCATTGTTTATGCACAGGGCACATCACCAATCAACCAACCAGCTGCTGATCAAAGCAGTTCACGTGTTACAGAGTAGAACTGTGCTCCACAGAGTTTTCCATGGCTGAATTTTCAGAAGTAGATTGCCAGGCTTTTCTTCCAAGATGTCTCTGGGTGGACTCAAACCTCCAGTCTTTAACCGTTTAACAGCCAGGGACTCACCTGTGTACACAGTGGCAAAAAAACTGAGAGCAGAGGCATTATCTATGTATTTATATCCAAAAGTTTCTTTAGATTTTTAAAAGTAGTCACCAGGGAGCTTTGTAACATTTTGTGATCTGTTTCTGTAAAGATTACAGCCAAGAAAACCCTATGGCGCAGTTCTACTCTGTCACATGGGGTCACGATGAGTCAGAATCGACTCAGTGGCACCCAACGACAACAACATTCCTAGGAAGCAAACTAAAATGTGCATTCAAGACCAGGAATCTTGTCTGGAAAGTAAAACCAAATTTTGTAGTTTAATAAAGTACAAAAATATCACTGAATATTAAAAATGATAAAAAGGATCTAGCATAATTCTTAGTGCATAGAGGGCAGTCAATCAATCTCCATTTTTTCTACATATTATTGAGCTTAATATAAAACCAAAATTTTTTTAATTCAAAAACTTTAGAAACTATATTTTGTTATTCATTAATTAAAGGATTAATGTTCTCTTTTTGCTGAGATATTTAAAAATCCTAATTGTATGGAAAAGAATTAAGATTTGATGAATTTAATGCCTACTTATTCTACTAAAATAGTCTTATGTGGGTGTATAAGTTTTGAAAGTTTTGGAACTGCCTAACATTGTTTAAAGCAGCTGACATCTTGAATAACACTGTATTTCTGAAGTTTGGATGAACTTTTAATTCACAAGAAAGATGCAGGGAAGACAATTCTAGTTTTGTGAACCCCTAAACTCCACATCTTCCTTCAATTGTTCTTTTTGTACTTAAAATATTTTACCCTATAAGGAAGTTACCTTATATGACACCAATTCTTTGAAACCTTTTGTATGCTTCCATAGAACCTAGTGTTGTTCTCAAGGCATTTATCACATTTTTAGATTATATATTGCTTTTAGATAGTTATATGCTTTCTCATCAGACTACAAACTTAATTATGGCAGGAACCAGATCTGTCTTTAACCGTACTGATCTCCAAGTCTAGCACAATGCATGCCATCTAGTAGTTTTCAAAAAATCGTATCGAATGACTGAACCTCTGTTGGTCTTATTTCTGGTAACATGCATTAAACGTTGAGGGCAAATAGCTAATACTAAAAGCAAAGAATTTCTTCATGTACCTCTAGATTTAGGGAGATGATTGGCAAAGTTAACGATTTTTTTGTTTGTTTATTTGTTTTGTTTTTATCAACACCCACTCACTCCAATCACTCATAATTTAATCGTTTATTCAACCAATATTTCTTGGTTGCTTACTCTGTGCCAGGCACTGTTCTAGGACCTGAGGATAGTCAGGGAACATCAAAAAGAACAACAAAACAGGTGGACGCCTTTGTAGAACTTCCATTCTGTGGACAGTAAGTTTTCTTTGATTGATGTCTTTAAACAAAAGTAGCCCTCCATTACTAACCTAAAGTTTGGTGGTTTAAACCCACCCAGCAGCATTGCCAAAGAAAGTTCTGGCAATCTGCTTCCATAAGATTAAAACAACAACAACAAACCCTTTGCTGTCAAGTCAATTCCCACTCATAGCGACCCTATAGGATAGAGTAGAACTGCCCCATAGGGTTTCTAAGGAGCAGCTGGTGGATTGGAACCCCTTAACCACTTTCTTAACCATTGTGCCACCTGGGCTCCTTCGTAAAATTATAACCAAGAACACCTTATGGAACAGTTCGACTCTGTAACGCATGGGATTGACATGAGTCAGAATCAACTCAACAGCAACAGGTTTGGTTTGGTTTAACCATCCACACTCAACAGCATCACCTGCCCCTCACGCCCCCCCATGCCCCATCCCACACCCATCACCTCCTCACTGCCACCCCAGCCTCTCAGACCAGGACTATTGAAGAAGCCTGGTACTTTCTCTGTCATCTCAGGATTGTGGTTTGGAAAATATCCTTGTTGTATAAGGATTGTTCTGCAGACATGCTCAGTCCTATTTCAGACTTGATTTCTGTTTTTGTTTACTCCATGGTACCTTCACTCTGTACCTCAGGCTACTGGCAGGAGTAAGCATCACTTAAAAAGTAATTTAGGAAATAAGTGTACTCCCCTAGCGTACAAATAAAAGGAAAAGTTGTGATAAATAGCTAATGTAAGCAAAAGGTGCCTTGGGGGGACCCTAAGAGTCACTTCTTTCAAACCAGCAATAACTTCTGGTGCTATTGGTCCTGAGGCAGCAGCCATCAACATTGTTTAAAAAAGCTCCCTTATGGTGTTCCCATTAATTAACTGCACTGTTTGTTGATTCTAGATTGATTCAGTTTGTTCTCTGGAGGGTGTTTTTGGAAACTCAGTAATGCCTTGATGCAGCATTTCATCTTCAGGCCCTAAATTCCCAGGATGGTGGTTTACTGAGATGTATAGAAGATGAAGTGAAAAAGAGAATTTGTTAGATAAGAATGATAATCAAAATATTTTAAATTCAGATGTAATTGTTGAAGATTTTCCCCACAGAGCTAAAAAAAATTACCTGAAGCAAAGTTTGATTGACAGGCGGGCTTAGCAAACACAAGACAAATGGCATGCAAAACAGACAGGGAAGTATTTGTTGCTAATTACTTGAGAAAGCATTTTAATTAAGTTGTTTGCCAATTAATGCCTCATTTTTAACGTTCCATAAATATTTAAACATGTTTCATAAACTTTCCTTCTATGGTAACATTTGCAAATGTTATTATGGAGTTTCTTTGGGAATCTCATAAACGAAAATTGTACAATTTAGACAATTCTACTTACCATTTTTATAACTAAATGAGGAAATTGTTGTTTTCTTAATATTGGTAGAAATTATACTTTAAAATGCTCTATCTGCATAAAATTTTCTTCCACTTTCTCCCATGACAAGTGAATAAATATAGGCCACATATTGTTTTGGTCTTGCAATAAAAATGGAAAATAACATGGGACATAGACGGTAGTATTTGTAAGTTCAATCATTTTAGTTGAATGCAAGAAAATGGTTTTGGATGAAATAAATTCAGCAACTAGCAATTGTTAGTGTTCTGGCCATCTTTAATCTAAAATCTCTGAAATTCTACCTACCCAACTGAAGTAAAACAAAAGACAATATATGCAAGCAAACCAGAAAGGTTTCCTTGCAACCAAGTTTGGACTTAACTTGTTAAATAAGCTTTACAAATTCAAGCCAAAACACCTTAAGCACTTAGCTTCTCTTTCCCTGTTTACTATTTCATTAGAACAAGCATGCCGGTGGTTTTCATGAAACTAAGGGATGAGAACAAAATGTTTAGAATTTAGCCCGAGCACTGAGGACAGACGCCCCTTCTGACAGCTCATTGCCCTTTTCATCTAACTGATGTGACCACGTAGAAAGTCACCAGAGGAGAGGCCTGTCACTTATGGGGCCCACTAGTCATCAGCATATTTTTTATGAAACCTGCTGTGCCACATTTAGGCAGCAGCAAAGGACTGACACCACCACACTGGTGCGTTTTGTTTGCTGAAAACTAGAGGAGAGGGCCAGGAGTTTCAAGGAGCGTTTTCTAATAGTGAAATGTGGATCCTTTAGGTGCTATGGGAGTAAGTGGGGCTGGTTAAAGGACACGAGTAAGGGAGTGTTATGGAGAAGCCACTAGGAAATCCACATCTGTGTAGCGCTAGTAGACAGTCAAGGAGCCCTGGTGGTGCAGTGGTTAAGCCCTCAGCTCCTAACCAAAAGGTCAGCAGTTCAAACCCACCAGCTGCTCCATGAGGGAAAGATGTGACAGTCTGCTTCCGTAAAGATTACAGCCTTGGAAGTCCTATAGGCAAGTTCTATTCTTTCCTATAGGGTCACACTGAGGGGCTATGCCCACCTATACCCACCAATATATTGATCACTCCAGCCCATCTGTACCCATCAATATAACGATCACTGTCCCAGCATGAGGAAAATCAAATTGCACCTGTCCCAAAGGGGATAGTTGAATAATAATAATGAAATGAGGAACTCCACTATGTAAACTATAGTAACCTAACTTGGTTGCATTAGTTCTGGGACTGTGTACATCTTTTTTGTTGCTGTCTAGATGAGAACTAAAAGGAAAGATAACTGTGAGCACAATGCCATGGAGAAGGTTATCACTTGCAGGTCTGATTAGACCTACCAATTGAAAAGCTACCACTTGTGACATTTGTGGAGGGGGTCCTTATGACCACCTGTGATACTGGGGTGGCTTGCATGTTGCTATGATGCTGGAAGCTATAACACCAGTATTTCAGGGTCACCCAGGTGGACAGGTTTCAGCAGAGCTTCCAGACTAAGACAGACTAGGAAGGCCTAATGATCTACTTCTGAACATTAGCAATGAAAACCTTACGGATTACAACAGAATATTGTAGATATAGTGCTGGAAGATTAACCTCCTAGCTTGTAAGTCACTCAAAATACACAGTAGCCGCAACAATGAACCTGAGTATACCAATGGTTGCAAAGATGGAGTAGGGATAGGCAACATTTTCTGTTATATATGGGGTTGCTGTGAGTCCTAGCTGACTATGGCAGCTAACAACGACATTAAAGGACTTACGGTTCCGCTCTACCACAGCCATAGCCCTCCCAAAATCTACAAGTTTGCTTTGTTGGTGCTGATAGAAGTGGGGTCATTGGCATTCTGAGGACATTCACACACTGAATTCAGCTTCAGAAGCTAAATTATCTCCCTTTGCTGATTTTAAATATTTCTCTCATACTGACTTATAGTTTAACCAAGGTTTAATTTGTAATAAAATTTCAAATTATCTTGAAAATATATTTGAAAAAGAAAGAAAAGGCTCTCAGGAGACTAGAGTGAATCAGAAAAAACGCTAAAAATATATGGGTCACATTTCTGCTTCCGGCTAGGAGACAGTAATTGGTATGGGACTTGCTTTTCTGCTGAAAACCGCTTAACACTGGCCAAAACTATATGAAACTGTTTCCAGACACTGCACAGCAGCTTTGCAGACCCGCAGAATGGCTGTCGTGGCCACACGCAGGGCAGGGTCCCATGAGCTAACTGAACTAAGTGTAACCAAATACCTCTTGGGTTCTTGCCTTGTCCTATTATCCAACTGAAATACGAGGGACACGGTTGGAAGAAGAACAAAGTGGTGAGTTCACTGCCTGCGCAGACAAACAGCAACATGGCGCCCAGTGGCCGAAAGACCACAGGCTCCTTGCTGGAGGGGACTGGAGACCTTTTATTTCTGCAACTCCCTTGAGGGCAGAGGCTGGAGCCTGAAACTCTACACCCCAAGCCCTTCCATGCCCAAATCTGGAGACTTGAATGCTGAGTCATTCTTCATAGGAAGTCTGCTTTGTGGGACTTCTTGATTGGAACTGTGGGCTGGAGAATATCTTCCCTTCCGGTGATGATGGGGTCCAGGGTCAGGTGAAGGACGGGATTCCCTTGATCTGCCCATGTCACGGTTAGAAGCCAGGTTAGCAAAGACGGCCAATCAGGAAACAAGTGCGAGAGGGAGCCGAGGGAAGGACCCTCTGCGGAGCAGGAAATGGAGGGAGGTGGGAGGGAGGTGTGTTAGCGAGGTTTCACAAGAAGACAGGTGTTGGAGTTATGGGAGGCTCTGGCGGCTGAGTTCTGTGGAGCCAACTACCAGAGAGGTGGGACTACAGAGGAGGAGCGCCAGAGAACTCTCGAGTCCTGGAGTCTGTTGCTGAACACTAACGAAGACACGGCGAACCTCTGCTGGGAGTGGAATACTCCCCACAGCTCCCACAGGCCGGGTAAAGCTGAAGTAGTAACAGCCAGGATGGAGGGTGAGTCCTTGGTGAAGGACGTAGAGATATGGAACAAACCTATGCTACATAGAGCATCGGGCTCTTAAATAATCATCTGTTTATGAAATGGTTTCATTTTCTCTTTTGACCAGTCAATAGAATCTTTGAGTATTTTGAAATTTGCATTGTAACTTTTCCCTTAACTCTGAATTATTATTTATTGTTGCTGTGGTTAGCTGCTGCTAACCAAAAAGTCGGCAGTTTCGAACCCACCAGCTGCTCCTTGGAAACCCTGTGGGGTAGTTCTACTCTGTCCTATAGGGTTGTTATGAGTCGGAATTGACTTCACCGCAACGGGTTTGGTTTTGTTTCCGGTGGTTAGTTACCCTAGAGTCACCCCTGATTCATGGGGACTCCATGCGCAGTAGCACAAAACCTGCCTGGTGCTGCATCATCCCTATGATGAGTTGGAGATGAAATCCTTGTGATTCATAGGGTGATTGCCAGGCCTTTATTTCTAGCTCATCTTAGCCTGGAAGCTCAGCTGAAAACTGTTCAGCATCATAGCAACATGCAAGTCTCCACTGACAGGTGGTAACTGTGCATGAAGTGCATTGGCTGGGAATTGAACCCAGGTGGGAATTGAACCCCGTCTTCCCCAGGGAAGGCAAGAATTCTGCCACTGAACCACCACTGCGCCTGTTGAATTATTTAGACTTCCTTTAGTTTCCAAATATATGGGTTTGGGCAATATATTTTCATCGTTGATTTCTAGTTTTCTTGCGTTGTGATCAGAGAATTTGATCTGTAAAATGCCAACTTTTTTGAAATTCAGACATCCTTATAGAGTTGCTATGAGTAGGAATAGACTCAACAGCAACGGGTTTTTTTTTTTTTTTGGTTTGTTTGTTTGTTTTTAGTTTTTTTGGGATTTAGTACAAGGTCAGTTGTAATTATTTCAACTCTGGTTGAAAAAAAGTGTTATCTCTATTTCAGGGGCTCCAAAGTATTTTTAGACTAATCCATAAGATTAAATATGTTAATTGTGCTATTCAAATCTATGTCCTTACTATATTTGGCCCTTGATAAAAATCTACCACTACCATATTTTTACTCAAATAACTTGCCTTTTACATTTGTTTGCCAACTGCACTGTCCCCTCAAAGGTATTTTTGTAACTGAGCTATGCTAATACTGGTGGGGGGAGGATGAAATTGGCAGACAAATGTAGAAGTGCATTATTTGGGTAAAATACAATATGTTTGCAGATTTGCGGATTTCTCTTTGTTATTTTGACAATTTTTGCATCGTATATAAGAGGCAGGCTTATAAGGCTTGCAGGTTATAATTGTCATGTTTTCTCAGTCTGATGTTTCTTTTATCATTTCACTTTAAATTCTATTAGGTCTGATATTATCAGACTGGTACACCTTATCCTATCTTTCTCTTGTAATGCGTTAATTTATGTTTTATGCGTATTGTAACAATTTACATGTGAATTTGGGTTTCATTTTTATATTCCTATCTGAATCTCTCCTTTTAACAAGTATTTATACGTGTCTTAATTATTTTTATTGCCCATGATTTTTCTTTGCCTTTTTTTTTCCTGTTTCATTGCCCGTTGTCATTGAGTTTTTGAGTTTGTCCATTTCCATTGTTCTGTAGAGTTAATCTCAACCCCTTACCCTTGCTTTATTGTATTTGCATGTGTGTGTAATTTTTTCTTTTCACTTATGCTGGAGATAGCAATACAGATCTGTGTTTTCTTTCTTCTTTTTCTTTTTAACCAATAAGAAATTGATTAGCTATGCTTGCAGTGGTTTTATTTCCTGTCCACTTGGGTGCTTGTCAAATCCAGTTCTCAGATCAATAGCTTGGAAGCAGGTTCCTGTGTCCAGCCTCTAGCCTTACCTAACTCCCTGAGTCCACCAGGCATGCATGTTGTGTAGCTCTGCTGCATTGAGATGGCACCGTGTATTCCCGTCTTGGCTATCACACACTCAACAGACAGAGCACATGAAGCATTCAGTGCCCAGTATGTACCACTACCTGGAGTCTCCTTGCTTCTGTCTCCATCTGTCTGTGGGGAAAAAACTTCTCAGGATTAAATAGACTACCTACAATACCTCATTTCTGCTTTGTATCTAATTTTTTTTTTTTTTTTTTTAACAAATGGACAATCTACTTCTATAAAAATAATGATTGGTGATGACAAGGAAAAGGGGCCATTTTCTGGCTGATTCTTTACTTTGAAGGCTAGAATGAATGCCCTTCAGTTTGGATCCCAAAGCAGCTTGGCAAACTTTTATCAGAACACTCATTTTCCTCAGCTGTTACTGTTAGCTAGTGAGATTTTAGAGGACAACTAAATTTTATTAAGCTTGGTACTCCTAGATTAATGCAAGTGGCACATAGTAAGTGTTCGAGAAATATCATGAATGAATGCATGGGCAAAGCATGAATGAATGAGTTTGGGATAAAATGAAGGAGATAGGACAGGAGCTTTTAGTTTATTATTTCTCACTTCCCCCATGATTTTCCTGTGTTAAAGGAAAATATTTGTATTACCCAGTAGTTTTTTTCTTTTTTTTAATCACTGATGTGCAGCCATCTCCCACATAGTTTAGTAGAATGGCAATAATTTCCTGCAGTCTGAGGTCTACACCTGTGTGATGAGATGTGAGGAGCAGCTGGAAGGTGCTCATTTAGAAAATCCTCTACTCTTGTCATACCATTTGAGATCCCAAATTTTTAGTTTCAGCCTCAATATTAACAACTGTCTAATAAAAATTTCCCTTTTTTAAAAATATGCAAATATTTCTCATTTGGGTGATTTGGCTGTTCTCAGTCTCTCTGAGGATGAGAGAGAAAGGGGATGAAGTAGTATATGCTAAACATTCCGCATACCAGGTGTGGTACACACTGTCGAACATTATCCTTTTAAATCATTAACCACCTTGCCAGGGTTCAGAGTAGCACCAAGTAATCTGGCCAAGGTCACCTGGATAGAAAATAGTTTGTTTCAGTTGTAACCCAGGTGTCACTACAGTCCTATTAGAATTGTAAGGTAGTGGCTTGTTATTTACCTCTAATCTGTTGAAAATCTAATGTAGTGCTCCATCCATAATATTTGTTTGAAAAATATTTATTGATCTGAACTGAGAAGGATTATTTAAGAGCATGGGTACTTCTAGGAGGATAGGCTTAAGAAGGATTTGTTGTTATCTATTCATCTGTTGATAGGTACTTAGGTTGTTTCCATCTTTTTGCTATTATGGATAATGCTGCAGTAAACATGAGCGTGTATATGTCTATTTGTGTGATGGCTCTTATTTCTCTCAGATATATTCCTAGGAGTGGGATTGCTGGATTGTGTGGTATTTCTAGCTTTTTAAGGTGGCGCCATATTGTTTTCCATAGTGGTTATACCGTTTTGCATTCCCACCAGCAGTACATAAGAGTTCCAATCTCCTCGCGATCTCTCCCAAATTTGCTATTTTCTGTTTTTTAGATTAGTGCCAGTAATGTTGGAGTGAGATGGTATCTCATTGTAGTTTTGATTTGCATTTCTCTAATGAGTAATCATCATGAGCATTTCCTCATGTGTCTGTTAGGTGCATGACTGTCCTCTTAGTGAAATGTCTGTTCATATCCTTTGCCCATTTTTTGATTGCATTATTTGTCTTTTTGTTGTTGAGGTGTTAAAGTATTCTATAGATTTTAGAGACCAGACCCTTGTCAGATACATCGTAGTCAAATTTTTTTTCCCAATCTGTAGGTTCTCTTTTTACTCTTTTGGTAAAGTCTTTTGATGAGGATATGTGTTTAATTTTTAGGAGCTCTCAGTCATCTACTTTATCTTCTGGTGTTTGTGCGTTGTTAGTTATGGTTTGTATTGCATTTATGCCATGTATCAGGGCCTGTAGTGTTTTCCTTGTTTTTCTTCCATAATCTTTATCATTTTAGGTTTTATATTTAGGTCTTTGATCCATTTAGAGTTAGTTTTTGTGTATGGTGTGAGGTATGGGTCCTGTTTCTTTTTTTTTTACTAATGTACATCCAGTTTTGCCAGCACTATTTGTAAAAAAGGAATGTCTTTTCCCAATTTAATGAAATTTGGTCCTTTGTTAAAGATCAGCTGACCATAGGTGGATAGATTTACTTCTGGGTTCTCATTTCTGTTCCATTTGTCTATGTGTCTGTCATTGTACCAGTATCAGGCTGTTCTGACTGCAGTGGCTGTATAGTAGGTTCTGAGATCATGTAGTGTGAGGCCTTGTACTTTGTTATTTTTCTTCAATAATGCTTTGCTTTTCCAAGGACTCTTTCCTTCCGTATAAAGTTAGTGATTAGTTTTTCCATCTTGTTAAAGAATGCCGTTGGTATTTGGATTGGGATCGCATTATATCTGTAGATCACTTTGGGTAGAATTGACATTTTTACAATGTTGAGTCTTCCTATCCATTAGCATGATATGTTTCCATTTATGTAGGTCTCTTTTGGTTTCTTGCAATAACGTTTTGTAGTTTTCTTTGTATAAGTCTTTTAGGTGCCTGGTTAGATTTATGCCTAAGTATTTTATCTTTTTAGGGGCTATTATAAATGGTATTGCTTTTGTATTTCCTTTTGGAAGTTCTCTTTGTTGATGTATAGGAATCCAACTGATTTTTGTATGTTGCTCTCGTATCTTGCCACTCTGCTGAATCTTCCTATTACTTCCAGTAGTTTTCTTGTGAACTCTGGGGTTCTGTATGTATAGCATCATATCATCTGCGAATAAAGATAGTTTTACTTCTTCCTGTCCAATTTGGATGCCCTTTACTTCTTTTTCTTTCCTTATTGGTTTAGCTAGGACTCCCGGCAAAATGTTAAAATGTTAAATAGGGCATCCTTGTCTTGTTCCCATTCTCAGGGGGAATGCTTTCAGCCTCTCTGCATTGAGAATGATGCTTGCTATTGATTTTGTATAGATGCCTTTTATTATGTTGAGGAGTTTCCCCTCTATATTTGTTTTATTGAGAGTTTTTGTCAGGAATGGGTGTTGGACCTTTTCAAATGGCTTTTCAACGTCAACTGATATGATCATGTGATTCTCTTCTTTTGTTCTATTTATGTGGTAGATTATGTTGATTTTCTAATGCTCAACTATCCTGGCATACCTAATATGAATCTCACTTGGTTGTGGTGTATTATTTTTTTGATATGATGCTGAATTCTATTGGCTAGAATTTTGTTGAGAATTTTTGCGTCTGTATTCGTGAGAGATATTGGTCTGTAATTTTGTTTTTTTGTGGTGTCTTTGCCTGGTTTTGTTATGAGGATTATACTGGCATTATAGAATGAATTCAGGAATATTTCTTCCTTTTCTATTATCTAAAATAGTTCTGGTAGTACTCATGTGAGCTCTTCTTTGAATATATGGTAGAATTCTCCCATGAAGCCATCCTGGCCAGGGCTTTCTTTTGTTGGGAGTTTTTTTTCTTTTTTCTTTTTCTTTTTTATTACTTCTTCCATCTCTTCTCTTGTTATGGATCTGTTCAGATTTTTCTCTCTTAACTCCTGTTGGTTTAGGTAGGTAGTGTGTTTCTAGAAATTTGTCTGTTTCCTCCAGATTCTCAAATTAGTTCAATTTTTCATAGTATTCTTTTATGATCCTTTTTATTTTAGTTGGGTCTGTTGTAACATCCCCTACCTCATTTCTTATTTGGGTTTTTTGTTTCCTTTTCTGGTTTTTTTTTGGTTACTCTGGCCATTGCTTTGTCAATTTTGTTGATCTTTTCAAAGAACCAACTTTTGTTCTTGTTGATTCTATTGTTTTTGTGTTCTCTAATCATTTATTTCTGCTCTATTCTTTATTATTTTGTTTCTTCGGTATCTGTAGGCTTCTTTTCCTCTTCTCTTTCAGTTTGTTCAAGTTGTATGCCTAACATTTTGATTTTGGCCTGCTCATCTTTTTTGATGTGTGAGGTTACTGCTATAAATTGATCTATGAGCACTGCCTTCGCTGTGTCACAAAGGTGGTATGATGTGTTTTCATTCTTGAATGTTTCTAGGAATTTTTTGATCCCCTCTTTGATTTCTTCTATTACCCAGTTGTTTTTAAGCAAGGTGTTCCTAAGTTTCCGTGTATTTGATTTTTTTCCTTGCTCTTCCTGTTATTGATTTCTACTTCTACAGCATTGTGACCAGAGAGAATGCATTATATTATTTCAGTTGTTTTAGATTTTATTGAGAGTTGCTTTATGGCTTAAAATATGGTCTATTCTGGAGACTATTCCATGTGAGGTGGAAGAGAATGTATACTTTGCCGCTATTGGGTGGAGTGTTCTATGAGTTCAAGTCTATGAGTTCACGTTGGTTAATTCTGGCTTTTAGGTCTTTTGTATCTTTGATTTTCTTTCTAGGTGTTCTGTCCTTTACTGAGAGTGGTGTTGAAGTCTCCTACTATTATTGTGGAACTATTTCTCTTTTCAGTGCCATTAGAGTTTATTTTATGTGTTTTGGAGCCCTGTCATTGGGTGTGTAGATATTTTTTAAGGTTATGTCTGCTTGGTGGATTCTCCCTTTAATCATTATATAGTGTCCTTCCTTATCTTTTATGGTTGATTTTGCCTTAAAGTCTATTTTATCTGAGATTAGTATTGCCACTCCTGCCCCTTTTTGGTTACTATTTTGATGTTTTTTTTCCATCCTGTGATTTTTAATGTACCTATGTCTTTCTGTCTAATATGCGTCTCTTGTAGAGAGCATATTGATGGGTTTGCTTTCTTATCCACTCTGTCACTGTCTCTTTACAGGTGCATTTAAGCCTTTTGTATTCAGTGTGATTATTGATAGGTATGAATTTTTTGCTGTCATATTTCTGTGCTCTTTTTGTGGTGATGACATTTTATTTTTAACTGTTACTTTCCTGTGGTGAGTTCCTTTCATTTGTGGATTTTCTTTTCTGTTCTTTCTTATTATAGATTTTCTGTTACTGAGACTTTATGATTTTATTTTTTCTGCTGAGTAGGTTTGTTAACTTTTTTGTAGTTACCTTGAAACTTACCCTTACCTTCCTAAGTTTGAACGAATCTTTATTACTTGATATTGCCTTACCTTCCTCTCCATTTGAAAGTTCTATACCTACACTGTTTATTCCCCCTTTTATTGTTTTGACATTGTCATCATTTACAGATTGATGTCTCTGTTTTCCTGTTTTAAGTCTTTTATCTTTGTTTTATTATTGACAGTTCTTCACCTAGGTTGATACCTGGCTGATGCTGTCCTGTGTCCTAGACTCTGATCGTTGTCTGATGTTACTGGTTCTATAAATGAAGCTCCCTTTAATATTTCTTGTAAGTTTGATTTTGTTTTTATGAATTCCCTTGATTTCTGTTTATCTGGAAATGTCCTAATTTTGCTATTGTATTTCAGAGAGTTTTTTGCAGGATATATTATTCTTGCTTGGCAGTTTTTTTTTATTTTAAGGTTTTATGTATGTCATCCCATTGCCACCTTGCCTGCCTAGTTTCTGTGAGTAATCAGAGCTTAGTCTGATTGTTTTGCCTTTGTAAGTGACTTTTCATTTATCTCAAGCTGCTCTCGGGATTCTTTCTTTGCCTTTTTTTTGGTAAAAGTGGTTATATGTCTTGGTGAATTTCTTTTGTGTACTATCCCATATGGTATTCTTTGAGCTTCTTGGATGGTCAGCTTTTCATCTTTCATGATATTTGGGAAGTTTTCTGCCAGGAATTCTTTGACAGTCTTCTCTATGTTATCCATTTTCTTGCCCTGTTTTGAACTCAGAGCACATGAAAATTTTTGCTTTTGCTTTTGTCCCACATAATTGTTACTTTTTTTTCATTTTTCTTCATTCTTTTGTCTGATTTTTCCTCAGCCAAAGTGGTGTCCATGGATTTGTTTTCAGCCTAGCTGATTCTGTCTTCCTGTGTTTCAAATTTGCTCGCTCCTAGCACCTTCTTTTGAGTTGTTCATTTGTGAAGTTTTGTTGTTTATCCTTCTGATTTCTGGTTGTTTTTATATGATTTCTAATTGTTTATCTATTTTGACATTTTGTTCTTGTATTATTTTCCTGAATTCTTCTATTGCTTTGTCTTGATTTTTTTGTTTTCCTTGATTATGGCTGTGTTTTCACTTGTTTTGTCTGTGTTGTCTATGATTTTGTTTATTTTTTCCGTGGTTTTGTCTGTGTTTTCCTTGATCTTTTTCCTACTTCCTTGAAGAGACATAAATAGTAGTCTTTTGAATTCTGTATCAGGTAGTTCTTCTGCCTTTTCTTCTACTGGAATGTTATCTGATTCTTTATTTTCGTCACTTGCTGGAGCCTTTTTGTTCTGCTTTTCTGTGTTTTGATATTGTCTGCTGTCTCTGATACATTAAAGTATTATTTTCCTTATTTATTGATTGTATGTTCATTTGTTTCATCCTACTTCTTAGTTTTGTTTTTATATGTCAGGATTGGGCGCTTTGCTGCTTGTGCATCTGTGGGCATTATAATTCTCACCATCTTTTCTGAGTGAGCAGGGCAGCAGCACACAGGGCAGGCCCACTTTGTTGTACACTGGTTTGACGAGGTGCCTGAGGGCATAGTGGGTTGGTGCTGTCTGCCTCCTGATGTTGATCTGATGGTGTAGGAGTGTTCACAGCCCCTCACCAGATAGGCGTGGGTGTCGGATGGGTAGTGGCTCACTTTCTACCCTTTAGCAGCTAGTCAAGTGTTGGCAGTGGTGGGGCAGTGCAGGCTTGGTGTAGCGCTGGGCATGAGCACCAGGGATGCTGTAGCTGTGGTGGCAAGATGAGGGCCAGTGGGAAGGGGTATGGCAGATGGGGTTAGAAAGAAAAGAAAAGAGCGAGGAAGAAAAACAACGTAACTAGCAAGTGGGGGTGGAGCAGACCTGGGAACTGATGGGAAAGGGGGTAGGTGGTGTCTGGGGCTAGGTAGGAGGTAGAAAGAAAAAAAATGCGGTGGCATGCTGTGGGCTGGTGGGTGGGAATGGGTCAGTGTGCTAGTGGCACTCTATCTGCGGGGGCGTGATGTGGATGTACCGGAAGTAGGGGGAGGTGGCGTACGGGTTTAGGTGAGAGGGAGAAAGAAATGTAAGAGTGGAAAAAAGAGAAAAAAATGGCAGCATGGTGGAAGCTGGCAAGCACGGGTAGGTAGGACCTGGGGCGGTGGTGATCCAGTGGTTCTGTAGTCTCAGTGTTGTTGCAGTGTTCAGCAGCTGAGGAGTGAGGTGCATGTGGGGCTAGGTTGAGAGGGGAGAAAGGAAAGGAAGAATGAGAAATAAAAAGAAACTGGTGGAATGATGTGGCCTGGTGAGTAGGGGCGAGGTGAGCCCGAGGGCTGTTTGGAAGGGAGGGGAGGTGACATACAGGGCTAGGTGAGAGGGTGAAATAAAAGAAAGAAGAGAAAGCAAAAAAGCAGCACAGTAGGTTACAGCAGGTGAGGGTGGTGTGTACCAGGGGTGGCAGCGTGCTGGTGTTTCTTTAGCTGAGGTGGCATAGTGTGGCCTGGTGGGAACAGGTTGAGGTGATGTATGGGGCTGTATGGGAGGGAGAAAGGAAAAGAAGAAATGGAAAAAAGAAGAAATAAATTAAAAAATGGCATGGTGGGAGCTCGTGGTTGGTGGCAGGGTGGACCCAGTGCAACAGCGGGTTGGTGGCTGTCTAGCCACGGTGGTTTGGCATGGCCCAGTGGGAAGGGGTAGAGGTGGTTTACAGGGCTTGGTAGGGAGAAAGAAAAGGAAAAAGGGATCTGGTGGTTGGGGGCAGAGTAGACCCAGCTGGTGACAGGCTACTGGCTCTCTCTCTAGTCCAGGCAGTATAGCATGGCCTGATGGGAAGGGGTGGCGGTGGCATATAGGCAGAAGGGTGAGGGGTGGGAAAGCATGTTTCTCTGGTTACTGGGTGTTCTGTCTCCTGTTGGGAGCTCTGTGAAGTTGCCTTCCCTTACTCCCTGTCCAGGGTCATTGCTGGCTGTGTGCCAAGTTGGCGATGCTGTGCTGTGTTAGTTGGCAGAATACCTCCACTCCATATCTTTCCTTGTTCTCTGTTTTCTTTCAGTTTCTTTTTCCGTTCGGTGTTTGATCTAGTTCCTTATCCCTTCACTTGATGCTTAGAGTTCCAGGATTGATGTTTGTACCAGTTTTACTTAGTTTTTCAAGTCTTTGCTGCAGAGGCATGGCATGGTGCATCTTTCTACAGTGCCATGTTGGCTCCACCTTTTGGCTGTTATCTTTATGGAAGCAGATTGCCAGGTCTAGTGGGTCTGCAGAAGAAAGACCTGGCTAGATTTTTGACAAAATCTGACAAAATTTTGACAAAGATGACAAACTCGGTGTTACATACTCCAGATCCATCCATGTTATAGTATGTTTTGTGGACTCATTGTTCTTCGTGGCTGCGTAGTATTCCATTGTATGTATGCAGCACATTTTGTTTATTCATTCATCCACTGAAGGACGCATAGACTGTTTCCTTTTTTTGTGCTGTTGTGAATAATGCTGCAATGAACATAGCTGTGCATACATCTGTTTGTGTCACTTCTATTAGGTTTCTAGAGTATATACCTAGAAGTGGGATTCCTGGATCTTAAGGTAGTTCTATTTCTAGTTTTTTGAGGAAGCACCATACCATTTTCCACAGTGGTTGTACCATTTTACAGTCCCATTGGCAATGGATAAGAGTTCCAATCTCCACACATCCTCGCCAACATTTGTTATCTTTTTTTTTTTTCCAATCAGTGCCATTTTACCTGGAGTGAGATGGTATCTCACTGTAGTTTTGATTTGGATCTCTCTAATGGCTAATGATCTTGAGTATCTTTTCATGTGTTTGTTGGCCGCTTGAATATAATCTTTGGTTAAGTGTCTTTTCATGTCTTTTGCTCATTTATTGATTGTGTTGTCTTTTTGTTGTTGAGTTGTTGAAGCTTTCTATATATTTTAGAGATTAGCCCCTTATTGGATATTTTGTTTCCAAAGATTTTTTTCAGTCTGTGAGTTGTCTTTTTACTCTTTTGATAAAATCTTTTGATGAGCATAAATGTTTAGTTTTTACAATGTCCCAACTATCTAATTTGTTTTCTGCTATTCATGCATTTGTAGGTATGGTTGTTAGCATTTTTTTCTTTTTAAATTAGGTCCCATAGTTTTCTTCCTATGTTTTTTTTTTCCAGCAACTTTATAGTTTTAGGTTTAGTGTTTAGGTTTTAGATCCATTTTGGGTTGGATTTTGTATATGGTGTGAGGTACAGGTCCTGTTACATTTTTCTACAAGTGACTATCTAGTTATTCCAGCACCATTTATAAAGATTGTTTCTTCACCATTGAATGATCAGGGCCACAGTAGGTGCACCCTGATAGAATGAGAGAAAAGCGTGGAACAGCACTCAAATTCTTAAAAAGTCCAAACTTACGGTACCAGTTGAGACTAGAGGACTCCCTGAGACTATTGCCCTGAGGTACTCTTGAAACCTTGAATGGAAACTATCTTCTGGGGTCACCTTTTAGCAAAATAACAGATTAGCACACAAAATAAAGGATATTACCTGTGAATAGGGTGCACTATTAAAAAACAAAAAGAACTATATGACATCAAAAGATCAAAAATTACTCTAAAGCAAAGATGAGAAGATAAGGGTAAAGGGAGATGAGAGTACTGGAAGTGGAATAACCAGAACACAATTAAAGAAAATGTTGACACATTGTGAAAAATGTAACTAATGTCACTAAACAATTTGTGTAGAAATTGTCAAATGGGAGCCTTATTTTCTGTGTAAACTTTGATCAAAAACACAATATTTTTTAAAAAAGCTAAATATACATACCATTCAAAGCTAATTTCTTGTTAAACTAGAAAATCACAGAAATAATAGATTTAGCATCATTTAATGTCATTCTCCTTAATCACGCATTAAACAAATATTTAAGTGCCAAAAAAGGAGAAGAAGAAGAAAGACCTTGTGAAGAGGGATATTGCTGTGCAATGTAGAACTTGATAAGTGGGAGTGAAGAGTGGATAGGAGGTTTGAGAAAGGGAACCAGTGATTTGATCTCTGTCAAACCCAGCTTCAGAGCCCACAGAAAGCAGAGACTGAAGTTTCAAGAGGCCAGGATGGGAAAGAACTGAGGCTAGAATGCAAATTATCGAGTGGAATCAGGCCCTGTCTGGATGCCTTTGTGGTATTCCAGTTCTCTTCACACAGGTACAAACTGAGAATCTTAATAGACAAAAACAACAAAAAATTCCAAAAGAAACAAAAACAGCCAGGAGTTTTGCACTCCTTTACAACCCCGGGCATAAGAGTTTGCCTAAAACAGTGACATGCCTTTGTAAACAGTAAGACACAATGGGGTGACTTTTGTCATGTGGAGGTGGGCAAGTTACCAAGTTTCTGAGCCTCAGTTTCCTCACTCACCATCTGGGAGTGATTGCCCTTCCTGACATGATGACTTCCGAAGGTTGTGAAAGGAGAAAAGGCAATGATCCCAGAAAGGATTTCTATAAAGGAGGTGGTGGTGGTGGTTGGTGTCAAGTAGGCCTGTAACTCATGGAGACCCCATGCACAATGGAACACAACACTGCTTGGTCAGGCTCTATCCCCGTGATCAGTTGCAGATTGGACTATTGTGATCCATAGAGTTTTCACTGGCTGATTTTCGGAAGTATATTGCATGTGGTAGGTAGAATAATGATCTCCTAAAAGGTTCCCTTCCTAATCCCCAGAACCTGTGACTGTGCTAATATGGCAGGTGTGATTAAATTAAGGATTTTGAGATGGAGAGATTATCCTGGATTATCCTGGTGGGCCCTGTAACCACAAGGGTCCTCATAAGGAAAAGAGTCAAGGACAGAGAAGGAGTGTTGGCATTGCTGGCTTTGAAGATGGAGGAAGGGGCCACAAGCCAAGGTTTGCAGGTGACCTCTAGAAGCTGGGAAAGGCAAGGAACAGATTATTCCTTAGAACCCCCAGGAAGAATGCAGTCCTGCCAAAATTGATTTTAGCCCATTAAGACCCATTTTGGACTTCTGACCTCCAGAACTGTAAGATAAAAAATATCTGTTAAGTCATCAAGTTGCGATGAGTTGTAACAGCATTGGAATAGGATTTTATTAAGCAGACAGGCCTGAGTGAATAAAGAGGCAAAAGTCACTCAGTAGAAACATTAGGGTTTGCTGCCTGTTTGTTTTCTTTTTCTGGAGGGGGAGGGGGAAACTCCAGGAATGTGCTGATTTGCCTGTCTGCCTTAAAGCCTACCTCTGTCAGCAGCTAGACAGCTGCAGGCGATTTCCTTCAGGTATTTGTTGGCTGAAAGACACGAAAAGACTCCATTAAAGCAGTTGCACTGGAAGCAAAAAAGTCGTCCAGCAGCTTCTCCTCTGTTTGGATACACACAGGCCTGTGAGAACTCACCTCACATAAATTTTCCATGCTGAGCCAGCATTAGCCGCCAAACACCCAGAAGCCAATCACAACAAATGCTTCCTTGAATTATGGTCTCTGAAATGCGTGGCATATATTTATACTCCTAGAAACATGTTTGGAATTGTGATTATCAGCAATATGCTTTCAAAGAAGGTTTAGCTAATTCTCTCAGCATCCATCACAGATGAGTGATCATATCCATCTCTTTTTTTTGTTGTTGTTGTTTTTTTTTTTATTGTACTTCAGGTGAAGGCTTACAGAACAAATAGTTTCTCATGAAACAGAAGTAAACATGTTGTTTTATAACACTGGTTAACAACCCCACAACATATCAACCCTCTAACTTCTCAACCTTTTTTTTTTTTCTGGTGAAAATACACATAGCCAAAGATACACCATTTCAAAAATTTCTACATGCACAGTTCAGTGACATTGACTACGCTCTTCAAATTGTGCTGTTATTCTCACTTAAGATGAAGGCTTACAGAACAAAATAGTTTCTCATTTAACAGTTACTACAAATGTTGCCCTATGACAATGGTTAACAATCTCACAACACATCAACAATATCCTTACTCAACCTTGGGTTCCCTATCACCAGCTTCCTTGTCCCCTTCTGCTTTCTGGCCCTTGTCACTGGACTCCTGTACCTCGTTAGTCTCATTTGGTTTTACGGGGCTGTCCACTCCCAGGCTGAACAGTGAACCTCGGAAGTAACTTCACCACTGAGCTAGAAGGGTGTCTGGGGGCCATACTCTCGAGGTTTCTCCAGTCTCCTTTAGGCCAGTAAGTCTGGTCTTTTTTTTTTGTGAGTTAGAATTATGCTCTACATCCTTCTGCAGCTCTGTCCAGAACCCTCTGTTGTGATTCTGGTCAGAGCAGTCAGTGGTGGTAGCCGGGCACCATCTAGCTGTACTAGACTCAGTCCAGTGGAGGCCTTGGTAGCTGTGGACAATTAGTCCTTTGGATTAATCTTTTCCTTGTATCCTGTTCTCTTCATTCTCCCTTGCTCCCGAAGGGATGAGACCAGTGGAGTATCTTAGATGGCTGCTCACAGGCTTTTAAGACCCCAGACACTACTCACCAAGCTAGAATGTAGAGCATTGTCTTTATAAGCTGTGTCGTGCCAGTTGAGCTAGATGTTCCCCGAGACCATGGTCCCCACAGCCCTCCGCCCAGGAATTCAGTCCCTCAGGGAGTTTGGTTGTGTCTGTGAGGTTTCCGTGACCTTTCCTAGTACAAGTTGTGCTAGTTTCTCCTGTATTGTGTACTGTCTCACCCTTCACCCAAGATACCACTTATCTATTATCTATTTAGTATTTCCCCCCCCCCCCACCCCTCCCATCCCTGGTAACCAACAAAGATTGTTACATTTTGTGTGTGAACTTTTTCATGGGTTTTTACAATAGAGGTCTCATACATATTTGTCCTTTTGTGATTGACTTATTTCACTCAGCATAATGTCCTCCAGTTTCATCCATGTTATGAGATGGTTCACAGATTCATTGTTGTTCTTTCTCGTTGCATAGTACTCCATTGTGTGTATGTACCATAGTTTGTTTATCCATTCATCTGTTGGTGGGCATCTAGGTTGTTTCCATCGTTTTGCTATTGTGCACAATGCTGCCATGAACATAGGTGTGCATATAAATATTCGAGTGATGACTCTTAATTTCTCTAGGATATATTCCTAGGAGTGGGATTGCTGGATTGAATGGTATGTCTATTTCTAGCTTTCTGAGGAAGCACCATGTCATTTTCCAAAATGGTTGTATCATTTTGCATTCCCACCAGCAGTGCATAAGAGTTCCAATCTCCCCGCAGCTCCTCCAACATTTGTTATTTCCAGTGTTTTTGATTCGTGCCAGTAATGCCGGGGTGAGATGGTATCTCATTATGGTTTTAATTTGCGTTTCTCTAATGGCTAGTGATCCCGAGCATTTCGTCATGTGTCTGTTGCCCATTTGAATGTCTTCTTTGGTGAAGTGTCTGTTCATTTCCGTTGCCCATTTTTTAATAGGATTATTTGTCTTTTTGTTGTGGAGGTATTGGATTTTCTTGTAGATTATGGAGATTAGACCTTTGTCTGACTAGTACTGTCCAAAAATTTTTTCCCAGCCTGTAAGTTTTCTTTTTACTCTTTTGGTGAAGTCTTTTGAAGAGCATAGGTGTTTGATTTTTAAAAGATCCCAGTTATCTAGCTTATCTATTGGGTTTTCTGCGTTGATGGTTATGGCTTGTATCCCGTTAATGCCATGTATTAAGGCCTGAAGTGTTGATCCTATTTTTTCTTCTATGAACTTTATAGTTTTAGGTTTTATATTCAGGTCTTTGATCCATTTTGAAGTAGTTTTTGTATACGGTGTGAGGTATGGGTCCTGTTTCATTTTTTTGCAGATGGATATCCAGTTTTGCCAGCACCATTTGTTAAAAAGACTGTCTTTTCCCCATTTGATGGACTTTGGGCCCTTGTTGAAGATCAGGTGACCGTAGGTGGATCGATTTACATCTGGGTTCTCAATTCTGTTCCATTGGTCAATGTCTCTTTTGTTGTACCAGTACCAGGCTCTTTTGACTACTGTAGCTGTATAGTAGGTTCTGAAGTCAGGTAGTGTGAGTCCTCCAACTTTATTCTTCTTCTTCAGTAGTGCTTTACTTATTCGGGGCTTCTTCCCTTTCCATATAAAGTTAATGATTAGTTTTTCCATCTCTTTGAAAAATGTTGTTGGTATTTGGATCGGGATTGCATTGTATTTATAAATTGCTTTGGGTAGAATTAATTGTCATTTTCACAATGTTGAGTCTGCCTATCCATGAGCATGGTATGTTTGCCCATTTATGTAGATCCCTTTGGGTTTCTTGCAGTAGTGTTTTGTAGTTTTCTTTGTATAGGTCTTTTACATCCCTGGTCAGATTTATTCCTAAGTATTTTATCTTTTTAGGGGCTATTGAAAATGGTATTGTTTTCCTGATTTCCTTTTCATCATTCTCCTTACTGGTGTATAGGAATCCAACTGATTTTTGAATGTTTATCTTGTATCCTGCTACTCTGCTGAATCTTTCTATTAGTTCCAGTAGATTTCTCGTGGAGTCTTGAGGGTTTTCTGTGTATGGTATCATATCATACGCAAACAGGGACATATTAACTTCTTCATTACCAATTTGGATGCCCTTTATTTCTTTTTCTTGCATTATTGCTCTAGGTAGAACTTCCAGCCTAATGTTAAATAGGAGTGGTGATAAAGGGCATCCTTGTCTTATTCCTGTTTTCAAGGGGAATGTTTTCAGCCTCTCTCCATCAAGAATGATGTTGGCCATTGGTTTTGCATAGATGCCCTTTGTTATGTTGAGAAATTTCCCTTCTATACCTATTTTATTGAGAGTTTTTATCAGGAATGGGTGTTGGATTTTGTCAAATGCCTTTTCTCCATCAGTTGAGAAGATCATGTGATTCTTTTTCCTTTTATTTATGTGGTGGATTACGTTGATTGATTTTCTAATGTTGAACCATCCTTGCATACCTGGTATGAATCCTACTTGGTCGTGGTGTATTATTTTTTTGATACGATGCTGAGTTCTATTGGCTAGAATTTTGTTGAGAATTTATGCATCTATATTCATGAGAGATATTGGTCTGTAATTTTCTTTTTTTGTGACATCTTTTCCTGGTTTTGGTATCAGCATTATGCTGGCTTCAAAGAATGAATTTGGAAGTGTTGCTTCCTCTTCTGTGTTCTGAAATAGCTTGAGTAGTATTGGTAACAAGCTCTTCTATGAGTGTTTTGTAGAATTCTCTAGTGAAGTCATCTGGGCGAGGGCTTTTTTTGTTGGGTTTTTTTTTTTTTATTACCTTTTCAATCTCTTCTCTGGTTATGGGTCTGTTCAGATTTTCAACATCACTTTGTTGTAGTATGGGTAGGCCGTGTGTTTCTAGAAATTTATCCATTTCCTCTAGGTTTTCAAATTTGTTGGAGTATAGTTTTTCATAATATTCTGTTATAATCCTTTTTATTTCAGTTGGGTCTGTTGTAATGTCCCCCATTTCATTTCTTATTTGGTTATTTGTGTCCTCTCCTGTTTTTTTTTGTCAGTCTGGCCAATGGTTTGTCAATTTTGTTGATTCTTTCAAAGAACCAACTTTTGGTTTTGTTGATTCTTTCTGTTGTTTTTCTGTTCTCTATTTCATTTATTTCTGCTCTGATCTTTACTATTTCCTTTCTTCTGTTGATTGTGGGCTTTTTTTGCTGTTCTCTTTCTATTTGTTTGAGTTCTGTAGTTAATGTTTTGATTTTGTCCCTTTCTTCTTTTTTGATATGTGCATCTATTGCTATAAATTGTCCTCTGACGACTGCCTTTGCTGTTTCCCAAAGGTTTTGGTATGATTTGTTTTTATTCTCATTTGATTCTAGGAATTTTTTGATTCCATCTCTGATTTCTTCTATTACCCAGTGATGTGTAAGCGGGGTATTATTCAGTTTCCATGTAGTTGATTTTTTTTCCTTGTTCTTTCTATTGTTAATTTCTACCTTGATGGCACTGTGGTCAGAGAAGATACTTTGAATTACCTCAGCGTTTAGGATCATGTTGAGGATTGCTCTGTGGCCTAAGATGTCTATTCTGGAGAACGTTCCATGTGCATTGGAAAAGAATGTGAACTTTGCAGCGGTTGGATGGATTCTTCTATATATGTCTATAAGGTCAAGTTGGCTGATTGTGCCCTTTAGGTCTTCTGTATCTTTGCTGAGTTTCTTTTTAGTTGTTGTGTCCTTTACTGAGAGTGGTGTGTTGAAGTCTCCTACTATTATTGTGGAACTGTCAATTTCTCTTTTCAGTGTTGTTAGAGTTTGTTTTATGTATTTTGGAGCCCTGTCATTGGGTGCATGGATGTTTATTATGGTTATGTCTTCATGATGGATTGTCCCCTTAATCATTATATAGTGTCCTTCTTTGTCTTTTATCGTAGCTTTCGTTTTAAAGTCTATTTTATCTGAGATTAGAATTGCCACTCCTGCTCTTTTTTGGTAGTTGTTAGCTTGATGGATTTTTTTCCAACCTTTGACTTTTAATAAATTCACATCTTTCTTTCTAAGGTGTGTCTCTTGTAGACAGCATATTGATGGATTTTGTTTTCTTATCTATTCTGTCACTCTCTGTCTCTTTACGGGTGCATTGAGTCCATTTACATTCAGTGTAATTATTGATAGAGGTGAGTTTGTTTTTGTCATTTTGTAGTGCTTTTTGTTTGTGGTGCTGACGTTTTGTTTGTTCTTCTTACTCTCATACTGAGTTACTTTTCTTTGTGGATTTTTTTTTTCATTTATTTTGTTTTTGCTGAGACTTTATGTTTTTCCTCTTTATTTTATGAGTATGTTTGTTAACTTTTTTTGTGGTTACCATAAATTTTACCCTTGTCTTTCTAAGTTTGAAGCAGTCTACCATTACTTGGTATCGCCTTGCCTTCCTCTCCATTAGAAGGTTCTATACCTATGCCTTTTATTCCCTCTTTTATGGTTTTGTTGTTGCTGTCATTTACTGATTAACTGTTCTGATGCCCTATTGTATTTCTTTTGGTTTTGGATAGTCCTCGAGAGTTCATTTCCTAGATTGGTATCTGCCTGGAACAATCCTGTGTCCTAGCTTCTGTCTGTGAGCTGAAGCTGTTTGTCCTCAGATTGAAGAACTCGCTTTAATAATTCTGTAAATTTGGTTTGACTTTTACATATTCCCTTAATTTCTGTTTATCTGGAAATGACCTCATTTTACCAGAGTTTTGCAGGATATATTATTCTTGGTTAGCAATTTTTTTCTTTGAAGATTTTATATATGTCATCCCATTGCCTTCTTGCCTGCATGGTTTCTGCTGAATAATCTGAGCTTAGTCTTATTGTTTCTCCTCTGTATGTGACTTCTTGTTTTTCATGAGCTGCTCTCAGGATTCTTTGTTTGTTTTTGGTTTTGGCGAGTGTGGATATGATATGCTTTGGTGATTTTCTGTTGGGGTCTCTCCTATATGGGGTTCGTTGAGTTTCTTGGATGGCCAGCTTTTTATCTTTCATGATATTGGGGAATTTTTCTGTCAGTAGTTCCTCAATGATTCTCTCTGTGTTTTCTGTTTTCTCACCATGTTTTGGAATTCCAGTCACTCGTAGATATTTGCTTTTGATTGTGTTCCACATAACACTCAGGGTCTCTTCATTTTTTTTTGTTTTTTTTCCTGAGTTTTCCTGAAACAAAGTTGTATCCAAGTGTTTATCTTCTATTTCACTGATCCTGTCTTCCACCATTTTAAATCTGCTTCTCAGCCCTTCTATGACATCGTCCATTTCTGAAATGTTGTTTTATCTTTTGGATTTCTAATTGTTGTCTTTGTATAATTTCTAGTTGTGAATTTAATTTGGCATTTTGTTCCTGCATTATTTTCCTGAATTCTTCCAATTTTTGTCCGTATTTTCCATGAATTTGTCTATTTTTTCCTCATGTTTGTCAGCTTTTTGCCTCAGTTCCTGGAGAATTCCGAGTATTAGAGATTTGAATTCCCTATCAGGTAGTTCTAGTGCATTTTCTTCCAGAGGAGAGTCATCTGGTGTTTTATTTTGGACGCCTACTGGAACTATCCTGTCCTGTTTTTGTAAATGTTTTGTTATTGTCTGATGTCTTCGGGGCATTCAGTAGTTATTTTTCTCATTTATTGATTGTAGATTTGTTTGTTTTCTCCCTTTTTTTAAAAAAAATTTGACTATGTCTGAGCAGGCGGACTGTGTGTTCTTTGTTGTTTGCTCGTCTTTCCGCACAATACTTTTTGCCTCCTTCTTCACCTGGCAGGGTCAGTCACTCAGATATGGTACGGCAGGGCAGGTCTAGCTGAAGAGGAGTTACTGGGACGGGTTGTTTGTGGCACTTACTACAGCCACCGGAGCTGGTTGGTAATCAGTGCAGGGCAGGTTCCAGTAGGCTGTGCCTGTACTGCTTGGTGGTGTGATGTCAAGTGCACAGTGCACGTAGGCAGGATGCAGCGGTGATATTGTTATGTGTGGATCCAAGATGGATATGGGAGAGAGAGGAGAGAGGAATAGGAGCCAAAAACATACAAACAAACAAAAAAGAATGCTAGGGGAGCTTGCCGTTGGAGTGGAGAGATGAGAGACTATGAAATGGAGAAAAACAGAAAGGGTAGGCAGAAGAAAAGAAGAGAATGAATAAATAAGAGTCAGAAAGGTTAAGGAACTGCAGAGTTTCCAGGGATCCCACCGGGGCAGCTATGAGTTCTGGGGAAGTCGCTCTCAGGTGTTGCAGTACAGCCTGGCTAGAAAGCGCAGAGGTAGACGACGCCAGGTATTCAGGGAATAGAAAGTGAAGGAAGATAAATAGAGAGATGAGAAACTGAGCAATGAAGAAAGACAAAAAGGGAAAAAGAGGAAAAATAAAACAAAACAAATTTAAAAAAACAAAAACAAGAAAGGCCCCCAAAGAAACAGAAATGGGGGGAAAAAAAAAAAAACCAACGAGAAAAGAAATGCTCTCAGGGATCCCTCTGCACATCTGTGGAAGCCGAAGGGGCGTCTCCCTGCCGCGCAGCTCCGCCTGGCCAGAAAGGGCTCCCAACTCAAGAAAAGGAAAGAAAACAAACAAACAATTCAAAACAAATGAACAAAAGCCCCAGGATCCCACCAGCACAGCAGCCCAAAGTGGGAAGCAGCTCCACACTCGAACGGAGCTCCGCAGCCCCTCAGGAAGAAGCAAAGCTGCCGCACGGAGCCAGGTACTTGAGCGAAGGGAGGGGGAGGTGGCGAGTGGCAAGTAAGAAGTCAAAAGAAGTAGAAAAAAAAAAGCAACACTAGCAGTCAACAAATGGCACTCAGAGAGCCAGCTAGTGCGGGCTGGTGTTTCTGGACAAGAGACTGTGTCCGTGGGAAGCAGAGGGGGCCGAGTGTGGGTGAAGAAGGGTAGAGAGTAGGAAAGTGTATATCACAAGTTACCAGAGCTCTGCAGCCCCTCAGGAAGAAGCAAAGATGGCGCATGGAGCGAGGTACTTGAGCTAAAGGAGGGGGAGGTGGGGAGAGGCAAGGAAGAAATAAAAAGAAGTGGAAAAAAAGCAACAGCAGCAGCCAACAAATGGCACTCCGAGAGCCACCCGTTCGGGTGTGTGGAATCCAAGCAGCTGCTATTGCCCTGTCAAGAGACTGTGGCTGCGGGAAGCAGAGGAGGCTGAATCGGGGTGAAGAAGGGTGGGGGTGGGAAAGCGTATGTCACCAATTACCGGTTGTTTTGTCTCCCGCTGGAAGCTCCATAAGGCTGCTTTCTCGTACCCCGTTTGCTGGTCTCCGGTAGGAGTCCAAGATGGTGGACCTGCGCTGTGTTAGCTGGTAGGGGAACTCTGTGTGAATCTCTCCTCTCTCTCCATTCTCTGTCAATTTTCTCACTCCATTTATTGCTTGGCTGAGTTCTTTATCTCTTCATTTGATGTTTTAGGGTTTCAGGATTGTTGTATTCTCTGTTCTGCTTAGTTTTTCAGATCTTTGCTGTGGAGGGACAGTGTGGTGCTTCTGCCTAGAGCACCATTTTGCCAGAACTCCCCATCTCTTTTTTAAACAAAAGTTACCAGGTAGAAAACTTGCTGCAGGAGTCCCTGGATGGTGCATGCAATTAGGCGCCCAACTACTAGCCAAAAGTTTGGTGATTGGAAACCACGCAGAGGCGCCTGGGTAGACAGCCATGATGATCTGCTTCCAAAGGGTCACAGCCTTGAAAACCCTGTGGAGCAGTTCTCCTCTGCACATGTGGAGTTCCGTAAGTCGGAATGGACTCGATGTGCAACTAGCAGCAGACAGCAGTAGAGAAACTTGCCTTCGCAGGTAGGTTTTAAATTCCTAGAGTAGCTCGGCTGGCATGAGCAGGTTGAAACCTTAGATTCCCAGCCTTCCCTAAAGTCTTTAGACCAGAGTTTTATCTGAAGTAGAAGTAGAAATATGGAACACTGCAGTCTGTAATTCTAGTGAGGATGGGGGTGAAAATCCCAGAATTAGATACCTGGATGGGTTGACGATGAACCGCAGGGATCTTGGCCCGTGACCGTGAGAGCATTGGATGTTTGTGGCGTTGTACTAAATGCCTTCTTCCAACCTGAGTTATGAAAAATTAAACTGTTGTAAATCTCTTCCTCATCAGCTATTACCTAGAAGCACCCAAAGAATCAAATGTCAGTAAAAGAAAAAAAAGACAGCTTTTCAGCATGTACTAAGGAAAATGAAATCCTCTGTCGTTTCAAAGGAAGTGTGTGACACATAAAGTTGATAATGACTCATCAAGAGCTTGATTTCTATAGAAAAATCAGCTTTGGCAGTTGCCTATTGACTCTGCTCTCTTGAGCAGCTTATCAGATTGAAAATGACAAACTCCTTAGCCAAGGGAGGAAAATCTACATCAATTACTTAGTCTGCTTACGTGTGACTAAGTATTGTTTCTAGAGCTATAGGTAACATGGTTTAGGCCAACTTGTTGTTGTTAGGTGCCATCGAGTTGATTCCAACGCATAGCAACCCCATGCGACAGAGTAGAAATGCCCCATAGAGTTTTCTTGGCTTTAATGTTTGTGGAAGCAGATTGCCAGGTCTTTCTCCCACATAACCTCTGGGTGGGATGAACTGCCAACCTTTTGGTTAGCAGACAAGTGTCCATCCATTTGAGTCACCAGGGCTCCTTCAGGGCAACTAGTTTTAGGGAAAGAGCAGGTAAGTATTTAATCTACTTTTATTCATAGTAAGGAGTCCCTGGGAGGTACAAATGGTTAGTGCATTTGCCTACTAGCTGAAAGGTTGGAGTTTGAGCCCACCCAGAGGTGCTTCGGAAGAAAGGCCTGGCAAGTTACTTCAAAAATTTAGCCATTGAAAACCCTATGTAGCACAGTACTACTCTGACACATGTGGGATTGCCATGAGTCACAGTCAACTGGAAGGCAACTCTGTGTGTGTGTTTTTTAAATTCATAGTAAAATGTCACATTGCTTTCTGAAAGTGCTGCCAAAACCTGGTGCAGAATTTTGCATTGAAGAGACTGGAGTTCTACATCTTGCTTCAGTACTTTACTCATGAGACATCAAAATATTTCATACCGTACCAGTTTTTAAAAGGAGAAATTCAATGCACTGAATCAACGGAGAAGAATAAATACAGAAATTAACTCCTGGCACATTCTTTGTTCTGGGCTGTTATACACGGTATTACAATTGCCACTATTTAATCGCTTCTGAAAGAATTTCTTGCATAATGGCCTTTTAGTCATCACTGTAATGTCAACAAACAAGGCAGATTAATGTTTCCAGTCCTGAGCTGTCTTGCACTCTGCTTATTAGAATTGTAGTCAGATCTTCATTAGAATGAATGACATCTGATTCCATAAGCCAGTCACAACAGAGGCACCTTCTTGCTATGGTGTCACCCTGCAGATGACAATGTGGGCCATTATGAATGACACCCCACAATTTGTTACTTCCTGCCTCAAATTGTAGTTAATCTTTCATCCAAACTGTACACGTGCAGCTTTAAGTGGTGATCACAGCAAGTACCCAGTAATGCTGCAAGCACATGGAGACTGACAGAAGGTAAATTGCTTGTCAGGAGGTCTGTATTTCTATTCACAGCATATTCCAAATACACTGGTGAAAACCCGCCACAACAGCTGCTTTCATTGCTAACTATTTTTGATGTAAATGTCAATAAAGCTCCAGGCCTTTTCATATTTTGGACCAAGAATGTCCATCTTTCCCTACACAGGCTGGCAAGGTGGAGTTCCATTTATCTACTCTTAGGAACATGTCCTGTAATAACGATTGTCTCGGGAGACCGTTTAGAGTGATTGAGAGCAGTGATTGGGACAATAGGCTGCTGGATTTCATTGCTGGAGTGGGTTGACAGGTGACTGCTTTTATACCCTCTAATCTGCTGGGGAAGGAAATAAAACACACGCTTCCACCCTGGCCACAGACAGTCACCTCCAGGTTGAAGAACTACACTTACAGTTTAATCCATTCATCGAAAAAATACTGAGAGCCACGGCTATTAAGCATCCTCAAATTCCCCAGCAGATCTAGGATTTTTAAAGAGACAGCAACAGCATTTATTTTCTGTAGGATTCTAGATAGGCAAATCAAGCAAACCGTTTGGAATGGGATGTGTATGGCTTTGAGGACCTTGCTCCTTCTTGCAAATGTGCCTTTTGGGAGATGAGCTGTTCACACTAAATAGCAAACTCTCTCTTTTAACTAATGCTCTGAGGAAGATGACTGAAGCTTGACCTTTAGCAGCTGAAAGCCAGCAGATATATTAAAAACCAATCCAAGGATGCCTCTGTTGAGCACATTTGCATTCAAATATGTCAGTATGGTATAGCAGTGACTACTTTTTCTTTTTTTAGCATAGAGTAAAACCTCATACTCACTCTCTTACTCATAACATTTACTGAGCATCTGCTATAAGCAAGATATTAAATTAGACACTAGAGTGAGGGATACAAACTAGAATTAGACAAACTCCCTCAGAGATGCAGCTTTATAAAAGGAAGGAATGTTTTCGTATAACTTGTATTTAGATTTATATTTTCATAGCCTTCCTTTGATTTCTGGTTTTTGCATATATTGTTACAGTATTACAAATAAAATTTATGTAAGAATATATTTAGGGGTGCCTGCTTTTTTTCCCCACTGATACTGCTCTTGAGAAAAGAGCCTGAGCTTTGGTGTTAGACGGGTCTGTTTTCAGTCTGATATCAACCGCTTTTTAATGTTAATAGCCCTGGGAAGGTTAAATAATCCTTCAAAAATTTGCCTTGGTTTCTTCATATTCTGACTAGTAAAAGCTAACATGTATTGAGCAATTACTATGTGTCAGACAGTTTGTTTGTATTCTTTAAGTTAATCCTTACAAAAGCGCCAGGGATTGAGTGCTTTTATTACTCATTTTACTGAGAATAACATAGTTCAGCTAGTAGGTGGAGCCAGGACTGGAATATGGGCAGACTGTTTCTAGAACCTGTATGTTAATTTAATATTCTGAATAACCTTCAGAATAATAAAGATGGTGATGATACCTCACAGTACTATGGTTATGATCAAATATCTGTACCAAAGTGCCTGCTATTTAGCACTCCTGCATAAAAATTTATTCTCTTCTCCCTGGAATTCGATCAGTAACCTAAGAGAAGTATCAAAAAAACCACTGACACAGCTAACATCACACTCAGTAGTGAAAGACAGAAAGCTTTCCCCCTAAGATCAGGAACAAGACAAGGATGCCTGCTTTCACCATGCTGTTCAACAATGTACTGGAAGTTCTAGCCAGAGCAATTAGCAAGAAAAAGAAATAATAATAAAATAAGAATCAAAAGATCCAAACTGGAAAAGAAGTAAGACTATTTCCATTTACAGATGGCATGATCCACATATAGACAAACCCAAAGAATCCGTAAGAAAGCTACTAGAGTTAATAAATGAATTTAGCAAAGTGGCAGGGTATGAGATTAATACACAGAAATCAGTTGTGTGCCCCATTTCTATGACTTCCTGTTCATTCAAAAAACAAAATTCTTTTTTTTTCTATTGTTCAGATTGTATAATCTCTGTCAGTCTATCTTCAAGTGTCCTGATTCTTTGCTGTGCCACCCCAAATATACTGTTGAGTTCCTCTAGTGAATTTTTCATTTCTGTTATTGTAATTCTCAACCCCAGAATTTTCATTTGGTTCTTTTAAAAATAGTTTGTATCTCTTTGTTGATACTCTCTGTTTGATAAGACATTGCTGCCAAACCTTTTCATTCTTTGAGCATGGCTTCCTTTAGTTCTCTGAACACATTTAAAATAACTACCGAATCCAATCTTGACCTCCAAGGTAGTTTCTATTCCCTGCTTCTTTTCTTGGTTATGGGTAACACTCTCTTGTTTGTTTGCATGTCTCACAATTTTTTGGTTGAGTACTGGACATTTTCTGCAATGGGTTTGTTTTTTTTTTTGTTTGGGACATTTTAAATAATATAGCAACTTTGGAACTCATCCCTCCCCTGTGGGGCTTGTTTTTGTTAATTTGCTTAGTAACTTTGCTCGTTAATTCAGTGAAGTCCATCTCCTCACTATGTGCGGTTTCTGATGTGGCTTTTCAGAGGCTCAGCTTTGGGTATGCGCAGATTCTTCCTGCCCACCTACCCCTATTCCAACAATGACTATAGGTTTAGCCAGGATTCTCTTTGACTAGTTTTTGTTCAGATCTCCCTGTTAAGCTTCTGGTTGGTTTGCTTCTATTGGTATCACACCCAGCTATGCTGTTATTGTTGTGTCCCGTCCAGTTGATTCCAACTCATAGTGACCCTATAGGACAGAGTAGAACTGTCCCATAGGGTTTCCAAGGCTGTAATCTTTATGGAAGCAGATTGACACTTCTTTCTCCCATGGAGTGGCTTGTGGGTTTGAACAAGAACCTTTTGGTTACTAGCCAAGTGCTTAACCACTGTGGCTCTAGGGCTTCTTACCCAGTTATTAGCCTTCATTAATTGCTAGCTGACTGTTCTGTTGTTTTTTCAATCATGACCTGGGACATAAATGGCCTCATAGTGTGATGCTATTAAATTTAGGCCCCTTTTCCCTTTCTAGAGTCTTTCGGGCCAGTGTCTGAGGCTTGCTGTGAACTCACCAGGGCTCTTAGCTGTCTCTTTCCCTGCTTTTTTCTGTTAAAATTCAAGCTTGTCTAGCATTTCACTTGTTGCTTTTGTGGAGCTCTCAGACTCATCTTAATACCCATTGTTTTTGACAGTGCCCTGAGGCTTAACCTTCCCCATGCTTGTTCCAAGTGAGGTCAGTTTCCTAAGGTAGATATGGAGTTCTCTATTAGTATCAATTCCCTCTGCTGGGCAATACCTCTGAGCCACTTCTCTGGATCTGGGGCAGAAACAGTGGCCTGCTGTTCTCAGAGTGACACTTCTGCCCTATAAACATTGTACTGGGTGGGGATGGTCATCCCTGTTTGCTTCTGCTTGCCTCCTCTGGCATGGAACCTCCACTCTGTGAACGAACAGAGGTAAGGGTAATCAAGGCCCAGTATTCTCAGTCTGGAATAGAACCTCTGTCTTATGAAAGGGGACTGGGTGGAGGAGAGAGCCCCAGACATCTTGCTGTACTTGCCTGGTATAGAGTTTCTGCAACACATGGAGCTGGAGACGATGAGAAGTAATTGGTGACCTACTCCTCTCAGGAAAAAATCATAATCTAGACTGAGAGTTGGGATGAAAGAGGGCCCTATATTCTTGGCCACACTTACCTGGAGTAAGCTTCCATCACACTGATCTGGGGAAAGGAGGAAGAGTACAGGTTGTGGCTCAAATGTCACAGACTCTTGCTGATTTTAATAAGATTTAGTAAATATTCTTCAATAAATGTTTCTTCATTTGCTGTATACTCTTATGATAATTTCTAGAGCCTATAAATTGTTGGGGTTTATATATATATGTATATATAGATAGATATATATATACACACACGATTTTTATGCTTGGTAAAGTAGAGGGTCAGTGAGAGAGTAGAAGACTCTCAACGAGATGAATTGACACAAGCTGCAACACTGGCTGAAGCATAGCAACGATTATGAGGATGATGTAGGACCAGGCTGTATTTCGTTCTGTTGTACATAGGGTTGCTATGAGTCGGAACTGACTCGACACCTAACAACCTAACAACAATTTTTATCAGCTATGATTGTTTTGCTGTGGAGAGGAATTCCTAAAACCACAATTCCAGAAGTGCTTTTATTTTTTTTTATCATAAAACATAACATACAAAGAAATACATACAAAATATGTTCATAAAAGTTAACTTTTAATATTAAATTTTCTTACCAGTAATTTTCAGCATATATCCATGCAGTTTATTTTCACAGTGACCTTATACCAGCAACTTTACTTACTCTCTTACTAACTAATAATTATGTTTTAGATTCGCTTAAGTGAGTAACAACTTCTCTGCTAATATACTTCTTTTTGTTTTTACTAGCCTTACTATGCTAGCTAGGTTTTTCAGTATAATGTTGAGTATAATTGGTGACAATATGTATTTAACAACAATAACAACAGCAGAATGTTTCTAAAGATTCTCCTTTAAGTATGTAATAAATTTTTCATAAACATCTTTTATTAGATTAAGAAAATTTCCTTCTGTTTTTAATATCTGGAGAGTGTCTAATACAAATGCATGCACATTAGTAGATCTTAAAATCTTAATACATTGTTGCATTTCTAGGATACACAATCTTGCCAGGATATAATGTCTTTTCTTTTTAAGTCAGTTTTCTTGGGCATAATATATATTCAGTACAATATATTCATTTTTAAGTGTACAGAGTGATGAGTTTTGACAAATATAGACACTAATCTAACACCACCCCAATCAAAATATGAAACATTTCCATCATCTCAAAAACTTCCCTCATGGCCTATCTCCTGGCATGTCACTCTTCTTTAACCCTGGCCCTAGTAGCTACTCTTCTGCCTTCTGTCACTGTAGTTTGCCTGTGACAGAATTTCATATAAATGGAAGCTATAGTGTATTTTTTATGGTGGTCTCATAAAATGAGATAAATTTGTATGTTTCTTGAGAATTTGGTAGAAAACATATGTACAACCATTTGGGTAAGGTGTATTTTATTATGGATAAAGCTTAAATATTGATTAAATTTCATTAATGGCTGTACATATGTTTTCTGTATGTACTATATTGTGAGTAAATTCCTTAATATTAACTTCTTTCTTCAATGTTCCCAATAAAAAGTATTTATTGATTTTTTCATTCCAAGAGTTGAAATTACTTCTTTTTCATATCCACGTTTTTGCTTCATTTATGCCAATTTTAGTTTCATAACTTTTCACTATTTTTAATGAATGTTAGTCCTGCCCATAAATCTTTTAAAGTTCTACTTATTTAAGAGTCATTTATAAAGATATTATTGTTTTCATTTGTGGGGTGAATTCTTCTGCCAAGGTCATATTAACTTGGACTGTCTTTCTTTGCATTATTTTAATGATTTTTTGACAAATTATTATTTTGGATATTCTTCTTGAATTGACAATTTTGATCTCCTTCCCTGCATGTTCACTGGTGCGCACACATTCACACACACACATACACACAAACACACACCCTTTTCTCCCTTCACTGGTTTTGTGGTAGGCTCCATTTAGCTTCCTAACTCCCAGTTCATAACTAGACCTTATGATGGCTGCTCAGGGCTTCCACTGTGTATTGATATTGAATATATTGATAATCCAATCATCATGCCAGTGAGTAGCATGGCTCTTGCTACTGTCAAAGTTGTGTTTGTTCTCTAGGTCATTGAGGTAGAAAGCGTCATGTAAGCAATAGACCAGACCATGGTTAGCATCAGCTTCTTGAGACATGTCTATCCTTACCACAACCTTGGCCTCTGCTGTGGACAGGAAAACTTAATGCTGCTTGCTGATTTTGAGTAGTGAGCTGGATTTTAGCTTCCTGTCTCATATAGTCTACTATTGTCACTTGGTAACAAGCAATACAGTCCTTGCCAACACCACCTGCTTCTAGAACCCAGACCTCACATCCACCAGATTCAGCTCCACTTGCTGTCTGTTTTACTCCTGGCCCCCAGAATTGCCTGATTATAAGAGCAGCTATATATTTTTCTTTTCTTCCTATTTCTGCTTTATTTGTTATTGCTAAGTATCTATATGGGAGTCAATCAGGGATTTGCGTATGAATTTAAAATGCCATCTTTTAAATGCTTAGCAGTTTTCTTGAAGTAAAATTTAAAACCTGACCAAACCCAACCCTTTGCCATCAAGTCAGTTCTGACTCCCAAGTGACCCTACAGGACAGAGTAGAACTGCGTTATAGGGTTTCCAAGAGCAGCTGGTGGATTCAAACTGCTGACCTTTTGGTTAGCAGCCGAGCTCTTAACCACTGTGCTACCAGGGCTCCAAAGTAAAATTTACATGTTATGACATTCACCCATGTTAAGTATACAGTTTGATGAGATTTAGTAAATTTATAGAGTTTGGCTACTGTGACCACAAACCAGTTTTAGAACATTCCATCACCTCAAAAAGTTCCCTCATACTCATTTGCATTAATCCCTGCTCCCACTCCTAGCTCTAGGCGACTACAAATTTGCATTCTTAGATCTGTCTCTTAGAGCTTTACCTTTAACAGAGATTTCATAATTAATATAAAAATTAAATATGCAGTCCTTTGGGTTTGTTTGTAGATAACTTCATGGATAAGAATCAGCATGAATCCAACCCCTAAAATGTGGAGATTTACTCAGTCCCCATCTTCCCATTTCTCAATCATTTCTGACAGCAGCTGCCCACACAGAATACTCTCTCTCAGGCACTAGCCACTCAGAGCTGGGGCACATCTCACAGGTTAAAAGAACACTGTCCTTTAGACTGCTGCCTTAGTCTGGGTTCTCTAGAGGAGCAAAACCAGTGAAGCGTATACATATTTAGATAGATAGATAGCTATAGAGAGAGACAGAGACAGAGAGAAATTAAAGAAAATGACTAATGCAATTATAGGGATGACAAGTCCCAAATCCATGGGTCAGACAACATGCTGACACCTTTGCTGGCTCACGTGGTGGCAAGGGGTGATGAACCCAAAACCTACAGGTTAGGCAACAGGCTGGAGGCCTCTGACGACTATGTTCCAAGAGGTCGAGGTCGATGTAGAAAGAGAGAGAGAGTGCTTTGCCAGAACATCCCTTCATATACTGGATGCGGGCCACACCCTCAAGAAAAAAGAAACTCCCCTTCCAACTGATAGTCTCCTCACATCAGATCACCAAATGGGAGGTGATTACATAGTGTCTGCCAAATCGCTAAGAATCATAGCCTAGCCAAGATGACACATAACATTAACTGTCACAACTGCCAAATAGGCAGACGCCAGTGACAAGTTTGGTAGTCCACACGACACCCTCACTCTTACCTATTGCTTGCCCCTTCTCCTTTGGATTTGATAATTCACTGGAATGACTCATAGAACTTTTATGGAAAGTACTATACCTACAATTATAGATTTATTATAGCAAAAGGATACAGATCAGGATGGTCATAAGGAAGAGATGCATGGGCGAAGTCTGGGAGAGTTCCCAAGGCAGAGTTTCCATGTCTTTCACCAACTGGGAAGCTCTCTGAGCCTTCATGTTCCAGGCTTTTATCTGCCAGTCCTGCATGATAGGCTAACTCATGCCTCCTGAGGCTAGTTGATATTAACCTCCAGGTGAGTCTAGCCAGCTGCCATTCATCAGCACAAATCCTCAGGTGTGGCCTGGCAGTCCCAGAACAAGTCTTCCCAGTTACTCTAAGGGTTATTTCTCAGGAACCAAGGACAAAGGGCCATCCTACTTTAGGTAAAGCTAAATTCTTTACCGCACAGTCTGGCTTTTTTCATCTAACAGGTTTTTGAGATTTATCAGTGTTGTTACATGTATCAAGTTTGTTTCTTTATGTTATGGATTCCATTGTATGGATATTTAACATTTTGTTTATCCATTCATTAGTTGATGGATGTTTGGATTGTCTCTAGTTTTGACTGTTATGAATGATGCTGTTATGAACATTCTTCTGCAAGTCTGTGTGGACATACGTTTTTATTCTCTTGCGTAGAGAGTAGGAAATGGAATTGCTGTATGTGTAACTTAGAGAAACCTCCAAACAGTTTTCCAGACTGGCTATACACTTCCACTAGCAGTGTATGAAGATTGCTGTTTCACCACATCCTCATCAACATTTGTTATTGTCTGTCTTTCTAGTGTGTGTTAAATGGTATTTCATTCCCTAATAATTAATGATGTTGAGAATCTTTTCATGTGCTTATTTGACTTTTTATATCTTTTTTGGTGAAGTGTCACGTCTTTAGCCCATCTTTAAATGTGATTGTTTGTTTTCTTATTATTGAGTACAATGTCATCTTGACTGAGAGGTTCTTGTTATTTTTCTAAACGCTCATTGTTCCCAGTTAGATCATTCAAACTAGTTTCTTAAAACTAAATTGATTTGCTGTTCCTCTCTTCAAGAATACTGTTCTGTTCTAAAGATAAATTCATTCAGTGAAACTCCTGGATGACCCAAGGAGTGAATCTGAGTGTGCTCGTTAAATATAGCACATTAATTTTGCCAATAAAATATTTTGCTTAAAGACCCTTGCTTTTTATTAGTTCTAGAAGCCAGAAAGTTTAATAGTAGTACACAGCTTCCAGGGAGAAACCTGAACCAATTTCAACTTTAATTTATTTATTTTCTGCCCATATGGCAAGCTAATAAGCCAAGTAGTTAACTTCAAGGCACAGATAAATCTTCCTAAGGTGAGCTAGCAATTGAGATGGACCATTGCTAATGCTAACATAAAATGGAAAATAATATTGCAGGGGTAACTATTTGATCCAAGTCATTCTGAGGGCTGTTTGGTTTTGAGGTGTTTCCACCTGGCTTCCCAAGGCCTAGTCCATAACTATATCTTATGATACCTGTTGAGAACTTCTTACTCTAAAGACTTGGTCAAGAAACAAATGGTTTGAATCTCATTTTGAACTCAGAGGAACTATATTTGGTAATCCAAGAAGCCAGACTATATGAAGGAGAAGGCGGCATCACGATCGGAGGAAGACTCATTAGAAAAGAGAATTAGCCACTGAAAAGAATTAGCCACTGAAAATCTTATGAATAGCAGCAGAACATTGTTTGATATAGTGCCAGAAGATGAGCCCCTCAGGTTGGAAGGCACTCCGAAGACGACTGGGGAAGAGCTGCCTCCTCAAAGTAGAGTCGACCTTAATGAGTTGGATGGAGTCCAGCTTTCAGGACCTTCATTTTCTGATGTGGCACAACTCAAAATGAGAAGAAACAGCTGCAAACATCCATTAATAATCGGAACGTGGAATGTATGAAGTATAAATCTAGGAAAACTGAAATTCATCAAAAATGAAATGGAACGCATAAACATTGATATCCTAGGCATTAGTGATCTAAAATGGACTGGTATTGGGCATTTTGAATCGGACAGTCATATGGTCTACTATGCTTGGAACAACAACTTGAAAAGGAGTGATGTTACATTCATCATCAAAAAGAACATTACAAGATCTATCCTGAAGTACAGCGCTGTCAGTGATAGGATGATATCCGTAAGCCTACAAGGAAGACCAGTTAGTATGACTGTTTTTCAAATTTACCCAACAACCACTAAGGCCAAAGATGAAGCAATTGAAGATTTTTACCAGTTTCTGCAGTCTGAAATTGATCGAACATGCAATCAGGATGCAGTGATAATTACTGGTGATTGGAATGCGAAAGTTGGAAACAAAGAAGAAGGATTGGTAGCTGGAAAACATGGCCTTGGTGATAGAAACAATGCCAGAGATCACATGATAGAATTTTGCAAAACCAACGACTTCTTCATTGCAAATTACCTTTTTTCACCAACATAAATGGCAGCTATACGCACGTACCTTGCCAGATGGAATACACAGGAATCAAATCGACTACATCTGTGGGAGGAAACGATGGAAAAGCTCAATATCAGTCAGAACAAGACCAAGGACCAACTGCAGAACAGACCATCAATTGCTAATATGCAAGTTCAGGTTGAAGCTGAAGAAAATTACAACAAGTCCATGAGAGCCAAAGTACGACCTTGAGTATATCCTGCCTGAATTTAGAGACCATCTCAAGAATAGATTTGACGTGTTGAACAGTAATGTCCAAAGACGAGATGAGTTGAGGAATGAGATCAAGGACATAATACATGAAGAAAGCAAGAGGCCATTAAAAAGACAGGAAAGAAAGAAAAGATCAAAATGGATGTCAGAAGAGACTCTGAAACTTGTTCTTGAATGTTGAGTAGCTAAAGCAAAAGGAAGAAATGATGAAGTAGAAGAACTGAACAGAAGATTCAAGAAGACAAAGTAAAGTATTATGACATGCAAAGACCTGGAGATGGAAAACCAAAATGGAAGAACACGCTCTGCATTTCTCAAGCTTTAAGAACTGAAGAAAAAACTCAAGCCTCGAGTTGCAACAGTGAAGGATTCTGCGGGGAAAATATTAAGCGATGCAGGAAGCATAAACGAAGATGGAAGGAATACAGAGTCACTGTACGGAAAAGAATCGGTTGATGTTCAACCATTTCAAGAGGTAGCATGTGATCAGGAACCGATGGTACTAAAGGAAGAAGTCCAAGCTGTGCCAAAGGCACTGGCAAAAATCCAGGCTCCAGGAATTGATGGAATATCAACTGAGATGTTACAACAAACGGATGCAGCACTGGAAGTACTAACTCGTCTTTGCCAGGAAATTTGGAAGACAGCTACCTGGCCAACCAACTGGAAGAGATCTGTATTTATGTCTATTCCCAAGAAAGGTGATCCCACCAAATTCAGAAATTATTGAACAATATCATCAATATCATGTGCAAGTAAAATTTTACTGAAGATCATTCAGAAGTGGTTGTAGCAGTATATCAACAGGGAACTGCCAGAAATTCAAGCCAGATTCAAAAGAGGACGCAGAACTAGGTATATCATTGCTGATGTCAGATGGATCCTGGCTGAAAGCAGAGAATACCAGAAAGATGTTTACCTGAGTTTTGTTGACTATGCAAAGGCATTTGACTGTGTGGATCACAACAAATTATGAATAACTTTGAGAAGAATAGGAATTCCAGAACACTTAATTGTACTCATGAGGAACCTGTACATAGATCAAGAGGCAGTCATTTGAACAGAACAAGGGGATGCTGTGTGGTTTAAAGTTAGGAAAGGTGTGCATCAGCGTTGTATCCTTTCACCATATGTATTCAATGTGTATGCTGAGCAAATAATCTGAGAAACTGGACTATATGAAGAAGAATGGGGCATCAGGATTGGAGGACAACTCACTAACAACCTGCGTTATGCAGATGACACAACCTTGCTTGCTGAAAATGAAGAGGACTTAAAGCACTTACTGATGAAGAGCAAAGACTACAGCCTTCAGTATGGATTACACCTCAACACAAAGCAAACAAAAATCCTCACAACTGGACCAATAAGCAACATCATGATAAATGAAGAAAAGATTGAAGTTGTCAAGGATTTCATTTTACTTGGATCCACAATCAACACCCATGGAAGCAGCAGTCAAGAAATCAAAAGACGTATTGCACTGGGCAAATCTGCTGCAAAGGACCTCTTTAAAGTGTCAAAAAGCAAAGATGTCACCTTGAAGACTAAGGTGCACCTGGCCCAAGCCATGGTGTTTTCAGTTGCCTCCTATGCATATGAAAGCTGGACAGTGAATAAAGATGACAGAAGAAGAATTGACGCCTTTGAAATTGTGATGTTGGAGAAGAATATTGAATATACATGGACTACCAAAAGAATGAACAAATCTGTCTTGGAAGAAGTACAACCAGAATGTTCTTAGAAGCAAGGATGGTGAGACTAGTCTCACGTACTTTGGACACTTCATCAGGAGTGATCAGTCCCTGGAGAAAGGCATCATGCTTGGTAAAATAGAGGGTCAGCGAAAAAGAGGAAAACCCACAATGAGATGGATTGACTCAGTGGCTGCAACAATGGGCTCAAGCATAACAAGTATTGTGAGGATGGCACAGGACCAGGCAGTGTTTCGTTTCAGTGTGCATGGGGTCGCTATGAGTTGGAATCGACTGGACGGCACCTAACAACAGCAACATCATATATATTTATCGTGAGGATTAAATATTTGAAAGTTCTTATAACAGTGCCAATCACACAGCACTCAATAAATTCCATTATATTTACGATTAGTATTCGGAACAAAAAAAAAAACCAAACCTGTTCCCGTTGAGTCGATTCTGACTCATAGCAAACCTATAGGACAGAGTAGAACTTCCCCATAGCATTCCCAAGGCTGTAATCTTTATGGAAGCAGACAGCTCCATCTTTCTCCTGTGGAGTGGCTGGTGGGTTCCAACCCCTGATCTTTCAGTTAGCAGCTGAGTGCTTAACCACTGGCACCACCAGGGCTCCTTATTCAGCCTATAGCCTCCTTATTTCCAAAGAGGAGAAAATTATGCCAGACTGACTCCAGAAGTGATTATGAAAACAATCCAGTGGACCCAATGGACAAAGATACTTGGAAACACAAGCCAGCCCATCTTGGGTTGAAATTGTTGGACCATATTAGAGCCAGGATTTCTGAAGCCCCTAATTTCCATTCCTACCAGAGCAATATGTGGGAACTACTCTTGGACAGAATCTGTTAGTGAGTAAATTCACTCCCTGAGGTCAGTCTGCTCAGTCCTGTGAGATGGACGATCTCGCCAATGTAGTTGGACATCATTTAATGTCATGTATTTATCTAAATGACACTCCATACAGTGTGAAATCTTTGTACATGTAAAAAATACAGTGTAGGTATAAAACTCCACCAAATCTCCTTAGCTAGTGATGTGTGTTGTTCAGTCAAGCACCAGAGCTGGTTAATGCCACAAGGGTTGCGTCTGTTAACGGTTGGATTGAAAACTAGGGCGTACCCTTCTCCCCCAAGTGATAACAAAACTGTCATTCAGATTCTGTGTCTTGCTTTGTTTTAAAACCCTGGAGCATATGGCATTTGTATCCCAGACCTTAGGGCATTCCATTTTCAAGCTTAGATGTACAGTTCCTTTCTTCATTATGAAATGGTCTAATTTCTCATTAAAAAGAAAGGCACACAAAGAAGCTGATATATTTTCTATGAAGCGGTAACAATTTTAAACAAACTCAAAATACATATAAAGGAGTTTTAGTAAGGATCAGCTGGAAAACAACTTCCATCGCAGGAAAATTATACAAACACCCTTGTTCTTTGAGAATGAGACATTCAGTCACCATGGGTCTTATTTTTAGAATAGTTGTAATGGAAGTCATATCCTGATAATCAAGGCATTGAAACTGGCTGTTCTCGCTGGCTAAAATGGCACAGTTGTGGAAGGAAAACATTTGATTTAGATCGTCTGATGTTAATACTGAGCCCCTGTTGTGCAGTGGTTAAGAGCTCTCAGGCAGCTAACCAAAAGGTCGGCAGTTTGAAACCACCAGCTGCTCCTTGGAAACCCCATGGGGTACTCCATGTTATAGGGTAGCTGTGAATTAATAATGGTTTCATATTAGTTAGCTACTATTTACTGAGCACCTACTGTGTGCCACCCACTATATATGTTTGTTACATACCTTTTCTCACTGAATTCTCATACCTACTTGATAAGGCAAGTGTCTTTCTCCCTATTTACAGATGAGGCAAATGAGGCTTTAGAGGACCCCAGCTCTCAATCTGAGAGCCACGATTTATCTTGACTCTGACTCTAGAGCCCACACCCATTCTCTTACGCACTATGGCTTCTGCTTAGTTTGCTATTTGCCATTGATTCATATTAGAAAAATTTTCAAATGCTCTCATAAATCACAGATGCACTGGATTTCCAGTGTCCCACACTATACTCTCTAACTTGATCTTAACTGTCCTTGCAGCTCCTCTTACAGAGAGAATTGGCACCTTTCCTTTTCACTCTCAGACAAACAAGAATAATGAGATCTTGGTTTTACTTCTATTTGACCATTGTTTTCTCCCCCATAGTTTGATGATATGACTCTGTCCTTGGGTTGTGAGTTCCCAGTGATATGTTTTTGACCCCAGTTTATACTCCATGAGTTTGTATAAAACCCATGCTCTCAGCCAGACTTTTCATTCTCTCAGTTGAGTCAAATTGCCTGAGGACAAACTGCCATCCAAGTCTGGAAAACCAACACAAGTTGCCATCTAGTTGATTCCAACACATGGAGACCCCATGTGTGTCAGAGTGGAACTGTGCTCCATATGGTTTTCAATGACTGATTTTTCAGAAGTCGATCACCAGGCCTTTCTTCAGGTGGACTCAAACCTCCAACCTTTCATTTAACAACCAAGTATATTAACTGTTTGCATCACCCAGAGACTCCATCCAAGTCCAGAGTCCATAATGATTTCTTTGTTAACACTTAATTGTGTAAAAAGAGAGGGCCAGGGAACTGGTAACTGAGTGCATTGCATACTTTGTTTTTATTCTTACAATCCTGATAAATATATGCAGGAAAGAGTATTTGGTTCCAGTCTAGCACTGTGCCTTCCCATCACACAGCGGGGCACAGAAACAAGGCAAACTAAAAGCCCAGGGTAATAAGTCTGCCTTCCTACATCCTTACCAACCTCAGAGCCCATGAGAAGTGTCACTTTCTCCAAGAAGCCTTCCCTGACTATTTACTTTTTCTTCCCAACACCTATCACATTTATAATCTAACCTGTAACGCTAAATGTCACATTCAATGTTTCACATGTATATTTTTAGTCTCCACAAATAAATGGTGGCTCCTTCAGGGAATATGTGAGTTCACATTTATTTTCCTGGTGGCATCTCTCCCAACCTAAGCTATGTAGTGGGTTGTTTTAAAACTTGTATTAATTTATTGGAAAACTCTTTGTAATCTTCCCCAACTCTGGCTGGTTTTCAGGGTCTCTTTCTTCTCTGGGCAGCTGTTGGAGGATTTTGCCTTGGTACACAGTGAACATAAAAGATAAAGATAATTCTAAAGTCGATCCAAAGATTGTGGCTTACATTTTTGTGACTTTAGTCTCCCCTACTGCCTAGCCCTGCACTTTAGAAGACAAACAGTCCCAGTTTGGGATTCCACAATATTCAGTCACCTCATATGTGGAACTGATTGGATAGGATGGCACATAATAACCACCGCCTACTTGTTCTCCAAAATAACTTCTAATGGGTCCTCTTTCTGGGTGTGGCACTTCATGGTCATTCTGGCTGTACTTCTTCCAAGACAGATTTGTTTGTTCTTTGGCAGTCCATGGTATATTCAGTATCTTTCACCAACATCATAAATTTACATGCATCAATTCTTCTTTGGTCTTCCTTATTCCTTGTCCAGCTTTCCCATGCATATGAGGTGATTGAAAATACCATGGTTTGGATCAGGCGCACCTTAGTCCTCAAGGTGACATCTTTACTTTTTAACACTTTAAAGAGGTCTTCTGCAGCAGATTTGCCCAATGCACTACGTCATTTGATTTCTTGACTACTGCTTCCTGTGGGTGTTGATTGTGGATCCAAGTAACATGAAATCCTTGACAAATTCAGTATTTTCTCTGTTTACCATGATGTTGTACCAATGTTAATTTTCTGATTCTTGATAATTGTACTATGGTTATGAAAGATATTAACATTAGGGGAGGTTGGCTGAAGGATGTAAGGGAATGCTTTGTACTGTATTTGCAACATTTCTGTAAGTCTAAAATCAGTTCTATATAATAAGGTTTTACAAAGTTCTTTTCTTACTAAAAACATTAGTCAATTATTTGGAAGTGATTATAGATAATGATATAAACAAAACAGTGTGAAAACATTCTGAATAAAAGTTTTGTATTCTTTGTCCAGCAAAGTCCATCCTAAATATGTTTTTTTTTTCCTGGATAAACAATAATAAACCAAGATCCTTTATCTTCTGTTCTCCCTGTCATGTCCACTTTCTTTTATTAAAAAAGAATCAGAATAGATAACTTTTGATACCTGATACATTATTTTCAATAAAAATGTTTAACGTGTTGAGGAAAAGAGGGAGATGGACAGAAAGTATTTCTAAGAATTCAAAAAAGAATACAAGAGAAAAAAGATGAAACATTGAAATTGATCTGAATTGTCATTTGATTATCCTGAGTCCACTCCGATTTTGAGTCTAAATATAACTCTCATGTTGGAAATTTTGGAAAGAGATGCTGGGGTGGAGGGCTGTGTTTCATCTGTTGAGTTCACTAGTTAGAAAATGACAAGATATTTTCGCTGGTATACATGACCTTACAAAGAGAAAACATGTTTGCCCAAATTAATTTCTCTTTTTTAAAACCACCCTCTTGTGGTATTTGTTTTAACAGCACTAGGAAACTAAGACAATGTACTTTCTCATCCATTATGTCTTTGCATATTATTCTCTGTTAATCTCCCCCTCCTCTCTGAGACTCCAACTACATGCATAGTAGGTTTTTGATATCCCACATAGCTCAGGTGCTCTCTTGTATTTTCTTTTTTAGACTTTCTCTTTGTTCCAATTTGGATACAGTCGATGGACCTTTCTTCAAATTCATTTATTCTTTCCTCTGTGTGTCCAGTATAAAGTAAAATCCATCTAATTGTTCATTTTTGTTATTGTAACTTTTATTTCTAGCTTTTCAGTTGGCTTCTTTATTCTAGTTTCCGTGTGTTTGTTGAAATTCCTCATCTCTTCAAACATATGGTCCATCTTTCTCACTAGATCTTTCAGAATTTTTACCACAGTTAATATACAGTTCCTGTATGATTGTACTAATATCTGGACAGTTTCTAGTTCACCTTCTATTGACTGTTTTCTTTCTTGACCATTGATCACATATCTTTGCTTCCTTGTTTATCTTTTAATTTTTAAAAAAATTTTATGTAGGATATTTTGTATAAAAGAATAGAGAGACTGAAGTAAATAATATTTACCTTCAGAAAAAGGCACACCCTTTCTCTGTCAGGCAGTAGATTGGGTGGGGGAGGTTTGCTGAGACAATCTGATGTATAATTGAGCATGGTCTAGGATTGGTTGCAGTTTCAATCCAATGAAGTTCATTACTGGCTTCAAATATTTGAAATATTCTGAGAACAAAGTTAGGACTTTACCTTCTGACCTCTAGGAAAATTCTGAAAATGTCCTTGTGCTTTATAGTTGGGCCACCAGCTTTCTGAACTGTTGAAGATCATTCTGTGCTCTACGCCCCAGCTGCCGGCTTTTTTGGTTGCTGGGGAAATCTCTTTACTCTCCAGTCTTGCTCCCTGCTTCCGCTACTTCAGGGGATCTTTCTGTTCCTTGCTGCCCTGCCCTAGCTTTGAGGACCAGGAATGCAGGGACTGTTTTCCTCTATCTCCTGTGCTGCCTCCAGCCTTACATAACTAAAAGCTCAGCATGCCTTGGATGGATTGTGTTTTAGGTTTTCTGAACTGTCCCGTCTTCAGCATACTACTTTTGAGCTGTCAGTAAAGATCCATGGGAAAGAGTTGGCTGGTGTGCAGACTTGTTCTGTGGCTAGAATTGTAATAATGTTTTGCCACTCCACATGTAGCTGTTAAAAGTTCATTTCAAGTTCAGTTTTCTTTTTATTCTCAACTACGGCAGATTTTTCCTTCTCTTGCCACTCTGCCAGAGATGAGAACAGTAGTTGATCTCTTTTTCTCTTACGAAGTGGTCATTATTTTCTGGTATTTAGTTCATTTAGGTTTATTTGTGCTCTCAGCTCTTTTTTGGATTATTTATAGCTATGATTTTTGTAGTTTTACAGGTTATTTCAGTTGTTACTATGAAAACTATGGTTTCTTGCAGCTTTCTACCTCCTAATGGAGGCAGAAGTCCTGTTATAAATACATTTTTATTCACATAGGCAAGTACATGGCCTATAAAGTCTAATCATTGCATTACTTTGGAGTGCTAATTAATTTTTGCATCCTTGCGTGTGTATTAATACATTTTTAAATCTCTGACAACCTGATAAGTAAAACAAAATTGTAAATGTTTTTGTGAAATTTATGTTTATGTAAACAGGAGTTGAGCATCTTTTCATGTTTTGTAGTCATCCATGTTTCCTTGTCTTTGAGCTAAGAGTTCTCTTTTTTCTCTTGATTTGTTAATTTTAGCCTAATAATTTATAACATTGTTATATTAAGGAATCTTGTCATAGATAAGAAAATTTTTTTTTATCAAGATTGTCACTTGCCTTTTGACTTCTACTTTTTTCCAATGCAGCTGTTTTTATTTTTAATATAGATTTATTTATGCAGGCTCTCATTTCTGGCTTCCAAATACTCTTATCTAGTTTAAAAGACCCTCCCTAGCCCCCTGACTCATTCAGGCAGTTTTAAAATTTAACTTTTATCCATCCAAAATTTATTTTTATGTAAATATTAAGAGGTGCCCCATGTTATTTATTTTTAATGTATTTAAGTTATTAATTAAATTATTTTAAAGTATTAATAAGTACCTTTTACTCATTAATGTATCTTGTCACCGGTTATATAAAAATCTAACTTGGTAATACATTAAATTCCCACTATATTTAGGATATATTTCAGGACTCTTTTCTGTTTTATTGATCTCTCTACCTACTCGTGTACAAATATCAAGCTGCTTTACTTTCTATAGCTTTATAACACATTTTAATGTTTCTGAGTCCTGTTTACTTGCTCATTACTCTTCCTTTTTTAAGTTTTCTTTGCTATTCTCACATACTTGTTTTTCTATATGAAATTTAGAATTAGTCAACTTAGTTCCTAAACATTACACTGTTAGTATTTTTATTGAAATTGCATTTAATTTGTGAATTAATTTAGGAAGAATTGACACTCTTAGAATATTGGATGTTCATATTCAAGAATAGAGCTTGCCTTTTTATTTATTCAAGACCCTATTCGTGTCCTTCACTTTTTTAAATTATACATCTTGCACATTTCTTAGTAAGAATTTTCCTGACATATTTTATCTTTGTAGTTAACATAAATGGATCACTTTTTCTTTCCATATATATGAATAGATTATTGTTTGTATATTAAAATACTGCTTTTTACCTATGAATTTTTAAATAAACCACCTCACTAAATTCTTTTATTGTTTATAATTTTTTATTAAAAGTGCTCTTTTTCTCTTTTAAAGCTTTATTTATCTTGACTTGTATCTATTACCTTGTTTTATATATATATATTTGTTTGTTAATTTTTTTTATCTCCCTTAATATACAGGGACTGTTCATTTCATCGTGGTCTGTTTATTTATTTGTTGTTTTATTGAACTCTATAATGTCAGCACTTAGAAGTGTGCCTGACACATAGTAGATATTCAGTCCATAGTTGTTGTATGTGTAAATTCATTAGTAAATGAATTTAACCATATTTGTTATTAATAATATGATGCCTTTTCTTTTAAAATTTATGTTGTTGGTTTGGTATGCTTTTCCCAATCTTTTATTTTATCTATGTTTTGGCATACGGCTTCAAGTGTTTCTTGAATATTAAACAGTATTGTTTTGCTTTGTGGTCTAATTAGATATTTTATCTCATTTACATTTATTGATATGACAGATTTGTTGGAACATAATTCTATCTTTTTTTGTGTTAGGCTTTTGATTTTTAAAGTTACCTTATTTTGTAATCTTTTGCAATATGATCTGGATTTCCTTCTAATAACTTAGACAGCTTATAATCATTTGAACTTTTCTATTGTGCAATGTTATAACTTTACATTAAAGTTAAGATTAAACTGTGGTTTCAATTATCACTCTTAAGCCAATGTTTATTGATACGGAGTGTTTTCATAATCATAGTATTTTAGAAATTCTCTGATTTTAGTTTGTGCTCCCCTTTGACCAAGAGTTTATTTAATAGAGTTTTAAATTTTTTGGTGAAGGAATTTTTTACGTTGGTTATTGATTTCTGGTTTTATTACATTGTGGATGATTTTTGTATTATATGATCTTTTAGAACCTAGTGAAGTTTTCTGGAATAAATACACAAGATTCATATGTTCTTGCAAAGAAAGTATATTCTGTATTTCCTGGGTGCAGATTTTTATATACATCTATAAGATTTATCTTATTTATTATGTTGTTTTTGTCTTCTGTATCCTTAGTCTTCTTTTCCGTTTCTTTGACCTGTCTTGGATGACAGTGCGGTCTTGAATCTTTTTATTATTAGCAGTCCCTTTCTCTCTGCATCTCCTGTAGTTTCTGCTTTGTGGGGTTGTCTGTTGGTTTAGTTGATACATAGATATTCATAGCTGCCATATGTTATTGTGGACTTTAGCATTATAAAGTGTCCTTTCTCTTGCTGTATGCTTTGTGACCTGAATTCTACCTTGTCTGTTTTAAGATAACACCTGCCTTCTTATAGTTTACATTTGACTGTCATATCTTTGCCCATCACTTTGTTTTTAGCTTTATGAAGCTTTTTCTTTATTTAGGAGTGTCTTTTGTATATAGCATAGAGTTATGCTTTGCTTTGAGAGCTTATTTCACTTTTTTTTTTTTTTTTTAAGGTGAATTAGGCCCTTTTATAATTATTGCTATGACTTCTAAGTTTGGTCTTAACTTCCATATTATCTTATGTTGTATTTACTATGTTTCTGTCACTAGGTTACTTTTTCTCAGTTTTACTTTTTGTACTGATAATTGTATAATTTTAGTGGTTAATTTTATGCTACTCCTTTTTAATAATATCTTTAGTCCTCCTTTTCCTTACTTAATTTTCTACTATTTGATTTATCAGCTTTAAGTATTATCCTTTGACTTTTACCTATTACCTATGTTGTAGTCAATTACTTTATTTTCTTCTGTCTTTCTTCCTTCTTCTCCCATTAAAAAAGGTATTATTTCTACAATTCAGAAAATAAAACAATTATTGCACCTTTATCTTGACCTTTATTTCAGTTTTAGCTCTATAATTATGTATATTCAGTGCTCATCACCATTACTTTGACTGAAGTTTATCCAGTCATATCCTCAGGAAAGACTTGTAAGTACAGTATTCCATAAATTCATGCATGTTTAACACTATTTCACAAGTGCTTGTATTTAAAAAATAGCTTGATTGGATAATGTAATCCTTGCCTCGTTTTTCCATCACTACTTGAAAAGATTTATCTTTTATTTTCGTGCTTTCCAGTTCTTTGTGAGAATCTGATGCCACCCTAATTTCCTTTGCTTGTAAATGACTTAGTCGTTTTACCTGGCAGACAAGAGATTTTTCTGGCTGTTAATCTTTAAAATCTAATTGTTTTATTAACGTATGTCTCCGAATCCATTATACTGAGGCAATTTTTCCAGGTATTAAAATTTCTAGGTCTTTTTTATTTTGGGAAAGGTTTTTTTTTCAATTTTTTAAAATACTTTCAGATATTAGTTTTATTCCATTGTTTTTCTTCTCCTCCTCTAGGGACTCCAATGATACATAAGTTGGATTTTTGTTGACTACCTCCTTTACTGAACCACTTTCTTTCTAATCATTTTGACCTCTTTTCTTATTTTGTTTTTATTCTTTTGTTTTAATTTTCTTTCCTCTTGGCAGTGTTTTTTGTATGATACTTTCTGTTCAGTCTATTCTATCGTGGGTACTCTGTAATTAATCTTGATTTCTGAAATGATGCTTTTCTTTTTCTTCAGTTTCTCTCCTGAGTTTAGTGAACTCTCATTTCATATCTTCCTCTTTTTTGTCTATTTCTTTCCTGAGTTTTGAGTTTCTAATTGATGGCATTCTTTTGTATCTACAACATTTTGTTTAATAATGTCTAATGTGTGTTAGAGTATTATGTTTTACCCTGCTTCATGTCCTTTATTTCTGAGAATTATTTTCATAAACTGAAAGATTTAGATGCCTACTTCGTGATATCTTCTTACAGTAGCTTTGTATGAATGTTGGCTGTTATTTTCTGTTCATTTAAAATATGTTGTTTTCCTTCCAGCAATAATTTGAATAACCTACTCAATTTCATAATTCTAGAATACTGTCTTCTGTTGATATAGTATAAAGCCATTGCCACCAAGTCAGTTCCGACTCACAGCGACCCTATAGGACAGAGTAGAACTGCCCCATACAGTTTCCAAGGCAGTAATCTTGATGGAAGCAAATTGCCACATCTTTCTCCTGCAAAGTGGCTGGTGGATTTGAACCAGTGACAGTTTGGTTAGCAGCCCAGCTCTTACCCGCTGCACTACCAGGGCTTCTTAATATAATAGAGCTCGTACTATTTAATAAACGACTCATTTGGGAGTAGATTTTCTGATGCTGTGGTACTCTTTCCATGTTGTTGTTAGGTACCATTGTTGACTCATAGCGACCCCATGTGACAGAGAAGAACTTACCCATAGGGTTTTCTAGGCTCCAATCTTTGTAGGAGCAGATCGCTAGGTCTTCTCTGCTGAGTGGATTTGAACTGCCAACCTTTCCGTTAGTGGCCAAGTGCTTAACGGTTGTGCCACCAGTGCTAGAGCTTTTATATTCTGAGTCTTGCTTACTTATCACCTTTCACCTCTAAGTCTCTGAAGGATTCCTCCTCTTTTCAAGTTGTCCCCATCCCCCTAAGAAGCACAGCCACCTCTAGTCCTGCACACTTTCAAAAACCTTTCTTTCGATTCCTCAGTAGACGGTACTAACAACGTCTCAGTGTTTCGTTTGTTTGTTTTGTTTTGCAGGAGCCCTGGTGGTGCAGTGGTTAAGAGTTCTACTGCTAAGCAAAAGGTTGGCAGTCAAATCCACCAGCTGCTCCGTGGAAGCTCTATGGGGCAGTTCTACTCTGTCCTGTAGGGTTGCTATGAGTCAGAATTGACTCTGTGGCATTGGCTTTTTTTTTAAAATTCAGCTTAGGAGCCTCTTCTTCAAGGGGTGAACTCTGTATAGCATTGTTTACACGGCACTACAGTTAGGACAATGCTGAACTCTTCTATCTTTTATAGGCATACTTTGTTTTATTGAACTTCACTTTATTTTGCTTTGTAGATACTGCATTTTTTACAAACTGAAGGTTTGTGGCAACTCTGAGTCAAGCAAGTCTATTGGTGCCATTTTTCCTACAGCTTGTGCTCACTTCATGTCTCTGTCTCATATTTTGGTAATTCTTGCAATATTTCAAACTTTTTCAATATTATTATGTCTGTCATGGTGTTCTGTGATCAGGGATCTTTGATGTTACTGCTGTAATTGTTTTGGGGCACTGTGAACCACCGCACCCATAAAAGATGACGAACTTAAATGTCGCGTGTGTTCTGAGTGCTCCACTGATCGGCCGTTCCCCCATCTCACTCCCTCTCCTTGGTTCTCCTTATTCCCTGAGACACGACAATATTGAAATAAGGCCAGTTAACAACCCTACAATGGCCTCTAAGTGTTCAAGTGAAAAGAAGAGTCGCACATCTGTCACTTTAAATCAAAAGCTAGAAATGATTTAAGCTTAGCAAGAAAGGCATGTCAAAAGCCGAGATAGGCCAAAAGCTGGGCCCCTTGTGCCAAACAGTTAGCCAAGCTGTGAATGCAAAGGAAAGGTTTTGAAGGAAATTAAAAGTGCTACTCCAGAGAACACAAGAATGATAAGAAAGTGTGAAACAGCCTTATTGCTGATACGGAGAAAATTTCAGTGGTCTGGATAGAAGATCAAATCAGCTGCAATATTCTCTTAAGCCAAAGCCTAATCCAGAGCAAGACCCTAACTCTCTTCAGTTCTGCAAAGGCTGAAAGAGGTGAAGAAGCTGCAGAAGAAAAGTTTGAAGCTGGCAGAGGTTTGTTCACAAGGTTTAAAGAAAGAAGCCATCTCCATAACATAGAAGTGCAAGTTGAAGCACCAAGTGCTCATGTAGAAGCTGCAGCAGGTTATCCAGAGGATCTAACTAAGATAATTGATGAAGGTGGCTACACTAAACAACAGATTTTCAATGTAGACAGAACAGCCTTATATTGGAAGAAGATGCCATCTAGGACTTTCATAGCTAGAGTAGAGAAGTCAGTGCCTGGCTTAAAAGCTTCAAAGAACAGGCTGACTCTTATTAGGGGCTAATGCAGCAGGTGACTTTAAGTTGAACCCGGTGCTCATTTACCATTCTGAAAATCCTAGGGTCTTAAGAATTATGCTAAATCTATTCTGTATGTGCTGTATAAATGGAACAGCTAAGCCTCGGTGACAGCACATCTGTTTATAACATGGTTTACTGAATATTTTAAGCCCACTGTTGAGACCTCCTGCTCAGAGAAAAAGATTCTTTTCAAAATATTACTACTCACTGACAACGCAACTGGTCTCCCAAGAGCTCTGATGGGGACGTACATGAGATTAATGTTGTTTTCATGCCTGCTAATACAACATCCATTCTGCAGCCAATGAGATCAAGGAGTAATTTTGACTTTCAAGTCTTATTATTTAAGAAATACATTTTGTAAGGCTACAGCTGCCATAGATAGTGATTTCCTCTGCTGGATCTGGGCAAAGTAAATTAAAAACCTTCTGGAAAGGATTCACCATTCTAGATATCATTAAGAACACTTGTGATTCATGGGAGGAAGTCAAAATATCAACATTAACAGGAGTTTGGAAGATGTTCATTCCAGCCCTCATGGATGACTGAGGGATTTGAGACTTCAGTGGAGGAAGTAACTGCAGATGTGGTGGAAATAGCAAGAGAACTAGAATTAGAAGTGGAGCCTGAAGATGTGATTGAATTGCTGCAATCTCACGATAAAACTTGAATGAGGAGTTGCTTCTTATGGATGAGCAAAGAAAGTGGTTTCTTAAGATGAAATCGACTCCTGGTAAAAGATGCCATGAACTTTGTTGAAATGACAACAAAAGATTTAGAGTATTACATAACCTTAGTTGATAAAGCAGCAGCCGGGTTTGAGAGGATTGACTCCAATTTTAAAAGAAATTCTACTGTGGGTAAAATGCTGTTAAACAGCATCACACGCTACAGAGAAATCTTTTGTGAAAGGAAGAGTCAATTGATGTGACAAACTTCATTGTTGTGTTATTTTAAAAGAAATTTCCAGTCACCCCAACCTTCAGCAGCCACCACCCTGATCTGTCAGCAGCCATCAACATCAAGGCAAGAGCCTCCACCTGCAAAAAGATTCTGATTCCCTGAAGGCTCAGATTATGGTTAACATTTTTTAGAAATAA